>CM050652.1:30336092-31536092 GCA_027574665.1 Rhynochetos jubatus | reverse complement strand
AGTGTTTCAGAGTTAGTATTTAGATGTTGACTTGCACATCAAAGTTGGATAATCAAGGGCATGTGTGTTTGCTCTTGGGCCTCTTTCCACCTTCTCATGGCCTCTGGAAGGAGACTAATGCTTTGAAAGAACAGGTCCCATGAAAATCAGCAGGTATATCTCGAATTATGCGACATTGTTTCTGCAGGTAGAAGTAATCCTCCTTCATGCAATTCTGTGCATTTACCTTCTTCCTGCTTTGTCACATATGAAATCAGTCAGTATTTAATGCAATTGTAGCAAGAGAATCTAGACTTGTTTTTAAAAGGAAAATGCCAGCACATCTTCCTACTGGAGTGCAGGGGAAGACTTAAAAACCAATATGAGCTGCAACACCGGTTGTGCACGAGTGAAGACTGGGGAAAAGCATCTCCAAATAGGCAGTTACAGTAATATCCTGTCACTGTTTGGCTCTAAATGAGTATGAATTACTTCAATCTTGCATTGCTATGGTATATAAACCTGATAAAACAATGAAATAAATCTGTGTTCACCTCTGTAAAATACTATTTTCCTTGCAGTGTCACTTAGTTGTGCTGGCATAGCTTGAGCAGGGACCAAGAGATGGTTTGAAAACATTTCGGTTTCTTGCTTTTTAAGTGAGCTTTTTAAAATCAGTACAGACAGGTACAATGATTGTGTTGATGCATGGAGTTGCTCACTGGGGTGGTGAAAGAAGAGCTTCCTGCTCCACAAAAAAAGATAATTATGTTTAGCTTATGTTGTGCCATGGGTCCAAACAATGAAGTGGTTTGTCACCTACAAATAGTTTAGTATTTTGACTTTGATTCCAGTCACAAGCATAGTTCTTTCTAACTACTGTAATACTAGTTGTCTGGATGATCTTGGAGGGCTTTGGAAAACAATCTCTCTGAGCTTGGGTATGAATGATGGTCAGGCATGTTTTCTAGTGATAGAAGTAGTTCAGACCTCCCTCCCCTTCCTGATTTTTGTGAGTGGAAAGTCTGTGTCCTTTGCAAAGTGGCCTGCTCATCACCTTATACTGTAATGGTAGGAAAATATAAGTTGATGATATTTGTCAGAAAGAAAATGCAATTTTTATTTCTAAAATTGTATTTTAAAGCCAGTTTAATGACTGGGCTTCTGACTTCTTAATACCAATCCTAGATCTTCAAGAAAAAAACCCCAAAACCCTGGATAAGCCGCAAGTTCCACACCCCACCCCCAGCTAGAGCCTCTTTGCCTGCCTTTGCTTGTGTACTCTATTGGTTTCACAGTTCATATACTTGTGTTTTTTTTAAAAATCTCCCCCTGCAGTCTGGTGGGAAACATGTCTGCAGTTTCCTTTCAAACACACAAGGCTTGATTCTCCTCTCACAATGGCATAAATTGTGAAGAACTGCACTGAAATCAATGGAAGTAAAGACATGTAAAATGGGGTGAGAGAAGAGCCTAGCCTCTGGTTTCTATTTTTAAGTGAGTCTGGTTAACCTAAAATTGTTCAGTGTGCCACTGTGACTTTCGTTTGTAGATATCGGTTGCTATGTTTGTTGCTCTTCATACATAATGTTTCATTTTCATATATAATACATTACAGCTAGTGCCCTAATCATGATGCACATTGATTTAATACCTCAGTACTACTGCATCACTTGATAGTTAATCGGCAATATGTGTGCTAAGTACTTTACCTTACTAGGGTCAGATTCTACAAAAAGTCTGGGGTGTAGCAGTATTCCCGTGCAAGTCCTGAAGGAAAGAAAGCTGGATTGGCTATATCCATGCAGCTTAAACTTTGTGGTTTTCTCTTGCTTTTAGTAGTTTTCATCTGTCAATCTTGTTCCTTGTTCTTCCAAATTCAAGATACTAATTCTACATGAATAAAGCTATTGGTTATTGTTGGTTTTCCTGTGCATGTAAAGTGTTTGGTTCCATTCTTATATTTCGTACAGACTCAAGAAGTTATTCTAACTTCAAATTTTCTCTGAACAACTAAGTACTTGGCAATAAACCTGGAATATCCATGCACAATTTCTGCCATTGCCTAAGTTTTGATGGTTGCTCGCACTTGTTTATTTTTTTGGCAATGGATTATGGTCCTTAATTACCATCAGTAGTCAAATAACTGAATGAGATTATACAGCAGTGCTGTAAAAAACTGTTCATGCTAGCTATGATCTGTACATGTGTGGATATCTCTGAAAACAGTCACCTCATTCATTAACCAGTGCAACAGACTCCAACTTTACCACTATTTAGGTTTTGAAATTAATGCAGCATTCTCTACCTAACTGAAACATTGCTTTGACTGCCTCCTTCTTAAAGTTTAAAAAAATAACATGAAATAGTTGACTTGGTAATGCTTTCTGACTTGAAGTAGATCTATTGGCTTATTTGAATTTTTGTTTTCTGCTTGAGTAGCAAATCACAGGTGTCCACAAGGAAGTCTCTTTAAATTTGAAGAATGTGGTAGGCCTAGTGTATCACATCAAATGTATCTCTAACTTGATTATGATGCAAAGGAGAACCCTGTGGTGTTAAGTCCTTGTGCTGTTTGGTCCTTGAGCTTTGCCCTTCAACTTTAATCCCTCACCCCCCCGAAAAAAGTCAAGAGGTTGCTTGGCTAGTACATGGTGGCCTTGTGTATCAGTGAAGTATCAGGGACAGAAGATGCTGCAGAAGCTTGCTGTGCCGCATGTGGTTGTAGTGTTGCAGACCTACATCTTCACTGTGGCTACCCAGCCACAGAGGTGATGCACAACCAGCTTCTGACCTCCTGGCTACAGCTATTGATTCCAATGGCAAGTTCTCCCTTATCTCTGCTAGGTTCTGCACTACTTGCCATGGGAAAAATCAAGCATTTCAGGTAGTTAATTTTATCATAGTCAATTGATTGTAGCTTTAACGGTGGCTTTTTTGAAGTATAGCTGTCCAACAGCGAGGTAGCATGGCGATGGACTCTAAACCAAGGTATGGTGTTCACTGCTGCTGCGACTGTGTGCAGTAGTGCTTGCCTTTAGCTGATGTGTGAGGAGTTGTGGGGGCAGAGAAGGGTGTATGATAGAGATATATATGCCTGTCAATCAAACACACTTTTTTGAGCTGGAAGCTGGATGCTTCTCGGCTTTGCTTTGGTAGAACAGACCATGTTGTGGAGTAGGGAACTGACAGCCTTCTGAACAGAGATGTGCAGGCGGTTTTCCTGGTGGCAGGTTTTACTCATTTTTAATATGATGGCTTTGAGACTCATTCTGTCATACGATTTTTGGAGAAATTTTAAGCTCTTCTGAGAGTTGTTATTGCGGAGGCTGCAATGCAAGGCTGGAAAAGAAACTACTTTTGGTAGTATCTTGCATACTGGACCTTAGGCTTTGAAAAAGTCAGCTTTGGGTACAAGAGAAACAAAAGGGATCCTTTGTACGAGGATCTCTGGGAAAATTAGTCTGTTGCAAATTAGTATATACAGCAAGCTTGAAGAAAGACTGAAACTTTTGCCAGGCAACATGAAGCACCTTATCAGTTTCATGGTCAAAGCGGCTTCCATTGGAGAAGATAAGGTAGAATAGCGTTCTACTGGCTTTTTATTAGCTGTAGTGGTTAATAACTAGTCAAAAGACAATATCATGTAATAAGGTTGGTGACTAAAGTCTCTGAAGAGACTTAAGTAACTTTCGGCATGTTGGGAAACTGGTGATGTAAGACTTGACCTCAGGAAATGGAGATGTGTTTAGAGATCCAGAGCTTGAACTTGTTTATAGATAGTTTTGAGGAATTGTAACAACAAAATACAGAGTTGATGGTGCAACACTTCTGCAAGACAGAAATCTGTTTTAGAAGTAGCAATAAACACATGGTAAACTTTAGGAAGCAGTTCTTCTAATAAATAATTCCAGAGCCATTTGCTTGCAGTCTTGATTTGTATGTAAGTATCCTAAAAACTGAGCTACTGAATAGGTCACTGTGTGCCTATTTGAGGTGTCTTTAAAAGCTAGCTTCACCCCCACACACACAAAAAATGCTTTCTGACAAGAGGCTGTGATAGATGCTTAGAACCCGTATCTTCTGTGGCAGTAAGCAAAAATGTATGGGATCAGGAGCATGAAAAGATTTACTCTTGAGTAATCTTTCTATTCAGGTGCAGGTTCATGTCATGGTGTACACTGTAAGCAAGTGTTTAAAGCTCTTCAAGAACATATGCCTGTGTTAAGGACAAAAGTGTGTACGGGGGGATGTAAAGCAGTGTTGCACATAATGCCAGCAGGCTCTAATTGAGTCCTATTTAAGAAAGGTAAAAATTACTAAAATTGGTAAACTATGGAAGGGTACATAGAAAAGATTTCTTGACATCCTTACAAAATGACTATTTAAAGACAATTTTGTAACACTGATGTCTAACAGCATTCTAGTAGCCCCAGTTTTCTTTACTGTGGAACTGTTCCAGCCCTCAACTACAAATTGGTTTGTGATACTTCATGGAACAAAACAAATAATTATTTTGCAATGCATCTTTCTCTTATCTCTAAATTTCTGATAAAAGTATACACACAGCTTGGTGCAGGTAAGAATTTAGCCCTTAAACATCTTGAAGATGTGAACCTGTGTGTGCACACTGCAGCTGTAACACAATAGATGCACACCAAGCATACTTCTAAAAAGAGGATGGTGTTTTGGACTTGTGGTTAAAATAGTATTTTTGAACTTTACCTTGGGAAGCATCTCCAAAACTGAAGTGTTTCTGTAGCTATTGGCCCAGTGCTTGAAGGTTTGTTACCAGCACGGAGGGCAGCAGGGTGTACCTGCCTGAGAAGATGGATCTTAAGTTAGTGCTGTGCCAACTGCCTCCAGGAGATGTGCTTTGGAATAGTCACTTTGAAACTGCGTAGATAAAACATATGCAGAATTAATGACAGTCCTGGACACTTTCACTTAAATACTAAAATATGATTCTATGTAGCTAAAGCCCCATAGAATGGCTTGGGTTGTAAAGGACCTTAAAGATCATCTAGTTCCAACCCCCCTGCCATGGGCAGGGACACCTTCCCCTAGACCAGGTTGTTCAAATCCTCACTCAGCCTGGCCTTGAAGACAGCCAGGGATGGGGCATCCACAGCTTCTTTGGGCAACTTGTTCCAGTGCCTCACCACCCTCTCTGGGAAGAATTTCTTCCTTTAAATCTATGTTCTTTCAATTTAAACCCGTTACCCCTTGTCCTGTCACTACAGGCCCTTGTAAAACGTCCCCCTCCAGCTTTCTTGCAGGCCCCTTCAGGTACTGAAACGCTGCTATAAGGTCTCCCTGGAGCCTTCTTTTCTCCAGGCTGAACAATCCCTGGTCTCTCAGCTTGTCCTCACAGGAGAGGTGCTTCAACCCTCTGATCATCTTCATGGCCCTACTCTGGACTTGTTCCAACAGGTCCATGCCCTTCATATATTGGGGGACCCAGAGGTGGATGCAGTACTCCAGTGCAGTAGAGGGGGAGAATCACCTCCCTTGACCTGCTGATCATGCTTCTTTTGATGCAGCCCAGGATGTTTGGCTTTCTGGGCTGCAAGTACATGTTGCTGGTCACGTTGAGCTTCTCATCAACTGACACCCCCAAGTCCTTCTCCTCAGGGCTGCTCTCAGTCTGCCAGCCTGTACTGGTGCTTGGGATTGTCCTGACCCATGTGCAGGACCTTGCACTTGGCCTCCTTGAACTCCATGATGTTGGCACAGGCCCACCTCTCCAGCTTATCAAGGTCCCTCTGGATGGTATCCCTTCCCTCCAGTGTGTTGACCGCACCACACAGCTTGGTGTCACTGGCAAACTTGCTGAGGGTGCACCCAATCCCACCATTTATGATGTTGAACAGTTCTGGTTCCAATACTGACTCCTGAGGAATGAATGCCACTTGTCACTGGTTTTCGCTCAAACCTCAAGCTGTTGACTGCAGCTCTTTGAGTGCGACCATCCAGCCAATTCCTTATCCTCCGAGTGGTCCATCAGTCAAATCCATGTCTCTCCAATTTAGAGACGAGGATGTTGTGCAGAGCATTTGACACTGTCCTTCACAAGTCCATGTAGATGTCAGTTATTCACCAGCACTATAACCCCATTGTAGCAGGCCGTCAAATTTGTCAGGCATGATTTGCTCTTGGTGAAGCCATGATGGCTGTCACCACTCACCTCTGTAGTTTCCTTGTCTTAGCATAGATTCCAGGAGGATCTGCTTCATGATCTTGTCAGGCTCAGAGGTGAGACTCACTGGCTTTTTGCAAAGCAAACCAGACTGGTGTGATAGTGCCTGCCTGTGCTCTCCTGCAGCTGGTGACTCCAGGGAAGGGCTGAGAGGCATGGTGTTGCAAGGGGGAGGGTACCAGCCAGATCTAGCCAGGATAATGCCATGTACAGACTCCCAGGATGGCAGGAGAAGTACTAGTTGACTGGTGAGGCGTGGAAAGCTCATAACCTGCATTATTAGGGCTCTGGCTGCTGTTAATTTCCAGTGGGGACCTCATGGTGCTGGTGGAAAAACACCATGTGCTCTTACCTCCTCACCCGGAAGAGATGCTGTGGAGTAGCAGCCACGGAGGTGGTGTGGCTTGTGGTGGCGGCTTAACTTAGAGCTGAGCGAAAGGGGGTGAATGATGGAGAGCGTGTTTTTCCCCATCACCTCGGCCTGTGGGGAGGCGGGGACAGTAGGCTACCTGCGGTACGGGAGGGGCGGCTGCCTCCGGCTCGGTGCACCGGAGGCAAACACCAGCGGCTGCGGCGGAAGCAGCCCGCGGCACCCCGCCCCCGCTAGATGGCGCCCGTACGCTGGCGGTGAGCCCGGCGCGCAGGCCGCGGCTCCCCGGACCGCCGCGAGACCGGGATCGGCCTGGCCAGGCGCTGTGGGAAGCTGCTCCTGCGGCTTTGGTGAAGCAAGCGTTGTAAGAGATGCAGGATGCAAGGAAAGTGGATCGCCCCTGCTTTTTTTTTTTTTTTTTTTCCGTGTGCTTTGTGGTATCGAAGCTCTTCTGCCCGACTATTTCAAGACTGAAGTTTAGGGCTTGTTTAAAAGGCTCATTCACAGTGACTCTGAGAGCAAAATATGAAGTGTGCTCTTTCATTTCCCTCAAATCATTGTTATTCTACTTGAAATGAGTGAAATAAATGGATTTGAGGGACAGAGACCAACCTGGCAATGCAAAAAACAGAGGACTCGCTATTTTTCCCATTCTCTGCTTGCTGTGTCTCCACGCTACTTTGCCACTGCTCAAAATCGTACTGAAACCCAAAGGAAAAGAGAACAAGCTTGAAGGTCTCAGCCTTATATGCTCAAAGATTAGACGTACATCTTTCGGGGTGACATCTCCCATCATTTTTTTTTTTTTTCTGTTGGGAGAAGATGGACATGATTTTGTGGCTAGAGCTAGAGAACGTGAAGTAAAACGAAGCCTTTGGCCTTGGGTTGCCCCAGCTGGCCAGAGGGGCATGGCATGAGCCCGACAGACTGTGGTGTTCCATTCCCAGAGAGTAAGCTTTTCCTTTTCGTTCCCCCGAAAACTCTCTGGCAGGGCGAGGATGTGTGCTGCCTGTTGTGGTGGCAGCTCCGTGAGGGTGTAAGTGCTCTGAGTGTGCATAGATGGAGGCAGGAGCCCGATAACAGCTGCTCTGCAAACACAGGAGACAAACCAAACACTTTGATGTCTCTCTCCAGGCCCCTGGTAAGCTGCCCAAACTAGTTGAACCAGGCCCAGGAGACAGTGGAGGGAGGAAGAAATGGGCTGCGCCGAATAGCCAGAAGAGCGCTTCCTTATCGCCCTCATTCCTAGGGAGCTTTTGTGCTGAAGTGAGCCTGTCCCGAAGGTATGGGAGTGAGATAGGCCTGACTAAGACTGCAGGAGAAATGGGATTTGTTGGCTTAAGAATTCACATGTCCCTGTGCACACACTGGTAATATCAGATAATCGCGAGGAGGCTGTTTGGGGTCAGTGACAGTTGGCCTTCCTTTCGAAGGATGGGCAGGTGCCTGTGAAGTGATCCTGCTTGGGATACAGGCTGTGGCTGCCACAGGTTCCCTCTAGTGACCTTGGAAAGAGAAGGGGCACCTCAGGAAGTCACGGAGACTTCAGGTGGGTTGTGCCTTTCAATGACAGTGTCCATCTCTTTCCACGGATGCAGGGTGGCCATCAAATAAGGTAGGGATGTGACTTGCCTGGCAAACAAAAAAAGGGTGACAGCCTGTGGAGCCCAATACCAGAAGATTTGTTGGTCAAAGCCATCAAATGCTGAACCCTGAGCTGCATGCTTGGTGAACTCCTTCACCTGGAGTAAACTAGTCTAACTGCATAACACAACACTCAGGCAAAATACTAAATATTCAGAAAATCTTCTGCAGAAAAGAAATGGGGAACAATTGCTGGCACTGCAAAACTCAAGCATCTGGCCAACTTGACCAAAATATTGTTTAAAAATAAAATGGTGGTTTTCTCAGAATTTTAAGTGTATGGTTTGAGAGTTTTTAGCTAAATCTTTGTGAGCATTATCCTGTTAAAGTGAAAAGTGTTACTAGCTTTATAGAGTTTCTGATGGGGCTGTGAAACAGAGGTGCTAATAATGGATCACCTGAGTGTCAGTTGTTGAAGCTGTTCTCAAATAGACCAGAAGGCATTTTTTTTATCTTCTACAAATACTGGTTAGTGCTACACCAAACAAGGCCTGTCTCCTTTTGTATGCTTCTTCCCACAAGAGAAAGAAAACATTCTGTCAGGGTGGGTTTTTTTGTTCCTTGAATTCAATCTTGGGAAAGGAAACCCTCGGTGGTAAATAATTAGGTTAGGAACTAGCAGGATGGGCTTAAATGGAAGTGCCTCCTTCAGCGATTCCTCTCTCTTAATTGTACAATGGACTTTCTGAACGCAGCTTCCTGGTATTCATCCAAGTCCTCCAGCCCTGAGTACCTGTAAACAATTAATGCTCTCCCACACGGCATACCCTGTTAAACACTGACCAAGGATTTGTATTTGTGTGTGGCAGCATTTTAACCTCCTTGAGCAATTCTCCCATCCTTTCTGTATTTTTCTTCAATGTCCTTTCCTCCCAGTTGTCGATTTATTCAATTTACATGCAGACTCTAAATATGGCTATTTCTATGTGATGCTACTGTCTCCTATGTCCTGAGAAGAAGCTATAATAGCACAAAGATATCAGGTTTTAAATGTCTATCTCTATAGCTGCCATCTAATCTGTTGTTCACACCTGGGTATCAGTTTGTTATAGTAATAAGCTGGCAATGGGAATATGCTATTCCATGCTTTCATGCTGGGGGTGGAGGGGGGAGTGATTCCTGAGGCTCCTGCAAGGTTTCTTTTATTGCTGTTGTCTTCCTGTTCTGGATTGGAAGAGAGTATGTTGCTAGTTGCATCTTGACTGGGCAAAAGCACAACACAGGTATACGGAAGCAAGAGCTACTATGACATGCATGTTGCCTAGTACTTAGCTCAGCCGCTGTGTGACTGGGAGTTAGGCCTTTGATGCTGAGCATCTTCTAAGGTATTAAAATTGATTGAAACTCAACATGTAAGGAGAGACTCTCAAAAGTACAGTACACAAAAGTACACAGCACTTACCGGTGTGAAATATATACCAATGAGTTAAGTCTGGGAAGTACATATTAGCCAATCGCAAAGGTAACAAAGTAAAACCAAGCCACCCACCCACTCACCAACCAAAAAATAACACCAGTCAGCTCTTGTGTGCTTCTAGAAAATGTGAAGTTTAAGTGACAACTTTCTTTGAGTGAAGCACTGCTTGGCCCTGGTGTGAGTTTGATTGTGCAACCATGAGGCATCAAATTTGCCATAGAGAAATGCCCTTTTAAAAAGGAAAACAAGCCCCAAATTTTTGAATATTATCCCATTAGTAGTCAGTTTTCATCAGGTGATGCACAGCTTCAGATATGCCTGAATGATAATTTAAAAATAATTGAATGTGGGGAAGTAATAAGAACAGCGTAGTTGTGTCTGAGATGCCAGTCCTTTGAACATCAGCAGCAGTTGGAGCGCTTCAGGATTCAGTAGGTAATGATAAAGTGCATAATGCCTGTGATCATCCTCAGCTTGAGCAACCTGCTCAAGAAAATGACTTCAAGGGTAGAAGTTATGCATATTTCATGCCAAAAGAGTGTGAGCAGCAAATTGCTATAAATAATTTTGCCCAGCAAGGAGAGTGACTGACTAATAGACTATGTCCTTCAGAACAAGGGAGGAATGGAAATAGCCCTTGCATTTTAAAGTTTTTCTTATAATGTTAATGGAAGACTAAGGCTTCTTAACAAATATGCTTTGCATTTACAAGTCCAGATGCTTTTATTGGAACTTAGAATACATAGATCTCACCGTAAGTACTAGCTGAATGTTTTGACCATTTCTTATTAATTACAATGTTACAAATAGGTTGGATTGATAAGACTGAAGCTGCTTTCTGTACATGATCTTTAGTGTTTTTAGAATTCTTTTCTCATCACATTCTAATCATGTCTGGCAATGTGACACATGCTTTAGGGGATGACAGACTGTGGTCGTGTGGGATGTGTGTTCTCAAGGCTTCCAGCCTAATTTTTAGGAAGCTTATATTGATTAGGTAACACTTCTTCCACCTCTGAGTGGGTAACTGCTGCTTGTACACCCATGTGTCAAGAGTAGTACAGGAATACAAAAAAAAATGATAATACCGGCAACAATCTGCAGTTGGATATTCCGTAGTTCAGTAATTGTGACCAGAGCAAGCTAAAGTTTGGCAGGACTGTTAGCTCAAGGAAAGCCTAGTGATGTAAGTACAGTTATTCTCACCTCCATGTTCCTTCAGTCTTAAAAACTCTCTTTGTAGAGTAGACAGCTCTTCCCCTTCACTGGAGCTTGCACTAAATGCCAATGTTCTTTCTTGGAATAAGATAAAACGCATTGAAAAACAAGGACAGGGTGTTTTTGTTTCTTCTGGAAGCTCAAATAAGTTTACTAGAGGGCTCATATTGCATGAACAACTACTGCCGATTGCTGTCTCTGGGCAGCACCTCTTTGCTTTATAGAACGATTTTTTTAATGAAAGCATAAAATATACCCTGTCTCTTTCCGTAGAATGTATAGATCGGGTGCCACTGGCTGTCCTTCTTCCCCAGTAGGACTGAATTCACTTGATGGGCCTAGTTTGTAAGCGGCTTCTGAAAGGCACCATATGGTGCATCAGTGCACCTGGACAAAATGCTTCACAGATGTATGTAGTGCTGGGGAACCTACCTTGTAAAACAAAATGACGATCTAAACCCCTGAAAAAGGCCATCTTCTGTAGCATGTCTGGCTCTGAAGTTCTTAACTCTTCTAAGCTGGTATTTCATGGAGGCAACTCTTGGACAAATTCACCTCGTGTATAAAGAATCAGACTTAACTACTTTGGATGACTACTGGTGACATTTTTGTAAGCTTCTCCCTTAAGACCAAATCCATCTTTAATCAAACATCTGCAGCCTGATAAAGGCAAAAAATGTGACTTTTTAAATTCTGTTTTCTTCAAGTGTTCATACTCAATTTATAGGTTATGCTTAAGCTGCACCTGTTCATCTGACTTGCTTTTGGTTTGTTCCATAAAATGTTACAGCACTATTGCTATGGAATACTTTGAATTACTGGGACGGAGTGATGTCTGGCGAGTATTGATTACTTCGGGAGATTTACAAAAGATTGTGTTCATTCTACCCAAAGCACATTTTTTGAGCTGTACTTATAAGAAAAAAAGTGTCAATTAAAGACTTGAAGAATTTCAAGCATGAATGTGCTTTTTATTCCCTAGTCCTTGTTTCTTATCTATAGAGTCTGTCAGGAGCACGCTTAGAAAATTAAACGCACTACATAATTCGTCACATTTCCAGCTAAAGTATTGTGTATGTTCTTTCCTGCTACTGGTTAACTTGATCCAGACTTGGGTCTACTCTTCTCCCACGCAAGGACTCGAGCCCTTGATGATTACAGTGGTGATTACAGAAGGAAAATGGTACTCATGGGAACGCAGTGGTTTAACATACACCAGTAAAGATCAAGTAATTGAATCTGGAGAGACGGAGAAAAGAAACCAATTACTTTAACTACTTTTCAAACATTTCCTACTTTCATTTGAATAGAAACAAGCTTATAGTGACCCAGTACAGCTAGTAATGAAATGGTAGTATAGCTGTGACCTGGGTAGGAGTTGTACACTTCACAGGGTCACTTAATGAGCTGTACTCATCAGGAGACTAAGTTTTTAGTATGAGCAGTGCTTGTACATTTGTACCACCTATGGTTTGCTTAAAAAACCCCAAATACAGTGCCCAAAACACTACAAATCCTTTGTAAGGAAGGACAACAGTTCTGTAGCACATCAAGTGTGTTCTCACCAAACTGAAGCAGTCACCATGCGGAATGGGGAGAGTTTGATCACAATTGTAAAACATCAGATTTCACACCCGTGGCTCATTAGAAAACTGAGTTTTGAACCCGTAGGCTTATTTTACTACTCACTTGTGTCAGGCCAAACCCAACACAAATCCTTGGTAAGACCTGGCATATTTACTTGCTGCATTCTCCCTGGGGGAAGGTACAGGTGTGTTTGTTTCCAACCAGAATGATTCTACAATCTCAGGAGGTCATTTGATCTAACATTCTTTCACGGCAGGGTCAACAGTGAATTCAGACCATCCTGAATCAATGCAACATTTGGACTTCATGCAGCAGGTCACTTACGCAAATAAGTTAGTGTCTCTATAAATTGTGTCTTTGTAAACTAGAATGTCTTTAGTAAATCACGAGCCCATACTGAAAGAATGGGGATAATAGAAAAATCCAACTTTCCTTCTCTTGTCTGTACAATTGTTCAAGGGTGCTGTTCTGCATTGTGATTGGTCACAAAGAGTATAGGGACCTGTTTGTATGGCTTGCTTCATTCTTGGATGCGTGGTTGTCTGCAAGCGGCACTTAACAATATGTCCTAAGAGCTCTTGGAATATATTAAGATTCAATTAGGCTATAGGTTGGGTTTCTTTGGGAAATAGCTTCTAAAATATTAACCTAGAAGCAATATTCATGAAATATAGGCAGATATTTTCTACTGAATTGGGCTTCATGTTGCTGTTCAGACACATGCTGTAAGCGATGGACAACTGAGTTCTGTCATGCTGAAGAGGCTTGGCAGTCGTGGGATGGCAGACCCCTCTCATCTGCATGACTTGTGAATTGCGTCAGCGGTTTGTTCTCAGAATATTTAAGAGATCAGGAAAATCTTCAGTAAAAACTGTTGCAGTGCCAGTCTGCGGTACTTCTAGAGGAAAATATAAATAAGAGGCAACAAAAATTGTCATTGCCTAAATTTGCATGGTATGAAATAAGTTTGAGAAATAAGGTCATTCTGAATGAACAGAAATCCAGTACTTGCAGCTCAACTTGAACTCTGAGATCATTTTGGCTTTATTTTCAGCATGTTGGCATCATGCTCCCATGCAAGAGGCTGAAGTTACAGGCTCATACCCTTGCAGATAAAGTTGCTGGGAGAGTGGATTCTTTCCAGGTGATTTGGCAGTAATGGGGAAGTTCCATAAGTCATAGCTACGCTTTAAAGAACAAGTCTGAAACTTCAGATGCCTGAAGCCATCTACAGCAATTTAGTGGATGTTGGATTTGGGTGGGGATTATCATGGAGGCTGGCCTTTGATTCCTATGGCTTTTCTGGGCATCTGAGGATGGTTAGAGAACTGTTCAAGGTATCTGACCTTAACAGGCCTATTGACAGTGAGCACTGGTAGGTGAATTGGCTGTGGTGGGAAAACGCATTCTTCCAAGGAATTCCACTGTTCTGCACCAATGCTGAAATCCAAGCTGTGAAGGAAACATTTTTTTTGTTACTGTCCAGCATCTGAGTCTATTACTGTTTAGTCAGATTACACTGTTCCAGATAAGTAAATTTTTTTATTATTTCTGTAAGTTATTAATTGGTGCTTAATTCTTTTTTTGTATAGAATGAGTATTCAGATACTTTGACCATAAGAGCTTATATATTATACTTCAAAACTCCAGTACTCTTTACTAATACAAACAGCTAATTCCTACCTACAGATAATTTATGTTTGTGTCTTCTTCCTTCCCTACCACAGTGTGCAAATGCAAAAGAAGAGGAAGATTTGGCGTGTCACTCTGAAATTGAAATCACTTGGTGTAGATTAAATGATAATGCTCTGAGAACAGTGGAGGAGGGAAAAGTGCTTGCAGAGGGCCTGGTTCCACTGGCTTAGGGCACTGTTTAGTTAAGTGCTGCTGTGGTCTGTCTTTTCACTTGCAGCAGCATTACTGCTTGTCTGACCTCGTAGTGAACTGGTTTAAAGAATCATATCAACACGAGGTTGCACTTTTTTCACTTTTTCTTTTGGCAGAGTTAGCTTTCTGCTTGTTTAAATTCCTGAACAGTTCCAACATGAGATCAGCTGAGTGCCAGTGCTGGCATAAGGAGGCTGCATGTGGTCAGCACAGAGGAAGAAGACAGAGTCCCTGCAGCATCCCAAACATAAATGGATTTAAGTTTTGTCTTGAAAGTCCCCAGTTATCCAGTTGTTGTGCATCTTGGTTTGTTTTGTTCTGCAGGTAGGCCCTGTGTGTCTCTTTCAGCTCTTCTTACTTGGCTCACTTTTGTGACTGTTTCTTAATAGTAAAGTGGTCGTTGGAGATGTTGGCATGCACTAAAATAGTTGGAGACATTACTACCTGTGGTTACTGCTCTTGGTGGTGCAAAGATTATTTGGGGTTGGAACCCTTTGCCTGCTATGTCTGCATCCGCACGGCTGACACCTCTGCCAAAACTTACTGCTCCTCCCCAGTGGATGGGATGAGTGTAGGGTGGGTCTCAGCCACTTCAGAGGAGGTTTCAGTCTAAACCATGGTTAAAGATTGGGTCTAAACCCAAGCTGTAGGTAAAGAGTGCATGCCCTGGGAAAAAAGGCGTATCCTCAGATCTTTTAGGTCTAGGATGAGGGAAGTAATTACTAAAGCTGAAGTCTCCTACATGACAGACTTTTTTTAAAATGTTTTTCCTGTAGATAAACATCTGAGAACTTTTGTCCCTAGTGCCTTTCTTTAATGTCTGATGGGCAGTGAGATGGAATTAATTCCAATTTAAAAAAAAAAATCAACATAGTCAATGCTGCATTTGGTTCTTAGTTTGCCATCCAATCTTCTGAGTCTTTTTCTATGTCCCTATTTTTCGAGGGCACTAACTTATTTTGGTTTGAGGGCTTTGTTAATTGAGAGGTCTGGGAAAAGACTTCAGCACTTGAGTTTACGTTTTCCAAAGGAAGAGAATTTGACTTTGTGTGTCTTATTTGTGTCATGTTGATTTTGATGCACATAAGGATCAAAAAAGACAGTGGCAAGAGAATTATGAATGCTTTGTAGTAATTGTCAACCTCCAAAAATTGCTGGAACTTGCTTAGATCCTGAATGCTAAAATGAGTCTTTTTAGTGTGATTGCACCATACTTTTGTAAACATCTCCTGTGTGTTCTGTCCTTAGTTTGATTGCTTGATCTGTATTGTACCCACAAATACAAACTCAGGCCTGGTGTTTATAAACAGCTTCTCGTATACATCAGGTGTACAAAAGCAGGAAAAACAAGAAGGCTTAAAAATAAAGTTTAATGCATTCATACTGTGTGTCCACTACTACACTCTTAAGGATTTCAGAGGTCCCACACCTGAGGGCTTGTAGAGAAGTGCAGTGCCAAATTGCATGCTGCTTCGTCATTCAGCTTTACTAAGTACTGGGGTTTGGTTGAGAGAGATGAGTTCCTGCAGTGTTATAGACTATTAACATTGACTGTTATGTAAAGGATGGTGCTCTGACATGAATTTGTGTTTTTATAGGTATCTGCATAAGACATGGTTAATCTAATGGTTACCAAAACAATCATACCCTAAGTTCAATGTGTTTTTACCATGAATGCAACTACATTTTTAACGTATTAGTATATTCTTTCAGAGAGCAAACTTCTTGATTGCAATATGTTATGGTGAGTCCCAAAATCTGATGATAACAAACTATAAATTATTGAACTAAACAGAGGTTAAACTTGATCTAGGTGAGTTGTGGCTATGAAGTACTTGTCAAAATTTATTTCATTGTGTTCTGCTCCTAGGGAAGGAAGATCCTGATTGCAGCTCTGTAGGCCACAGCATGCTTTAGCAAAGAACCCAAGAATGTAATAGGTGCAGAAATCTGTTTATTTGAAGTGATGCTTCTAGTTAAGTGATGATGTAGAAACTCTGTATTGCCAGTGATCTCTGCTGTTCTTACTGTGTTTAAATTCTCATGTGTACTCTTGTGAATATAAATCTTAAGGGGAGAAAAAAGGAAAGCCCCTGATTTATTCATGCAATTAAGAAATGCAAAATGGGACATGCATCATCACGTGGCCAGTTGAACTGTTTGTTACATGATCTCATCTAGTGTTATACGGTGTGCAGAAAGTCTGGATGTTTTAAAAAAGATTACACAAATACACAGCAGGAAAGGACTGGAAAATAAGAGTTGTCAGATTCTGCAACTGCAGCAAAAAGCAGACTCAAACTCCAGTTGCTGAGGTTTCTACAGCGCTTGGCTAGTAATGCATTATCTCGTCGTATTCTTGCCTTTGAGCAGCTATTGTGCTGAAGTGTGGGTCCCTGCTGTCGATGTCTTTCCCACTTTCTCTGTGCAGGAATGGCTGGAGCTCTGAGAGAACAGATTGTCTGGCTTTTTTTTTTTTCCTCTGTTTTTTAAGTCAACCTTGTTTCCAATCTGGTCTGAATGCAATCAGTTATCTGTAGATAGCAAGCAGTGACTGGCTATGAATAATGTCTGTGTTACTTAAAAGTGACATCTGTGACTTGCCAGACTGCCTACGTGAAATGCTTCCAATGATCTAGCTGTTGCTCGTGCACCCACGTAGGAGGGGACGGCAGCCTTAGCACAGGACCATGGTGCTCTGCTTCACTTTGCTGACCTCGGTCATGCACTGCTTTAGCCTGAGATCCCCAAATCCTGGTATATGTGATCCACTTGGAAATGGCACCCAGGCTAGTGCAGGGCTGCGAGCCGCTCCTGTCGCTAATGGTTTTGCCTGCTTCTGCCATTGTAGGAATGGTGGTATGCAGGAGAGGCAAAACCTTGGAACCTGTGTTTTGACAGTTCTTCGGAACGTTTCCTTTGCTGTAAGGGGTTATGTATCGAGGTCAACTCATGAGGTTTTCACAGGGAAATCTGAGTTTTCACTTCAAGAGTCAAACCCACAAACCTTTAAAAAGTGGTAATATGGACAGATCATCGCAGTGGTAGCTGAAGAGTGTATCTGAAGACACTTTGAGCCTTGTCTGCCTCTAAGAAGGGAACAGAAGGATGGGTGCTCAGGTGTAGACAAAACTAGGATCTAAAAGCCTCTGGTCCCTCTGAGGTGTGGGTTTGCATAAGTGCGATATAAAATAAAGCGTGATTTGAAGGACTGCAGTTGCTTATGGCTCGCACTCACAATCTGGAGGAGATACCGGTGACAGGTTGCTCTCACTGCCATGGCAAGTTCTTTATTCCACTATACTTCATGATGCTGCTAGGCTTCAGCCTAGTGATTGTGGCATCTTTCCCTACCTGCCCCTAATGCGTGTGTAGTGTTTGTACTGTTTATGTTTACAGGTGGGTCAGTGTTTGCAATCATTCATAAGAGATGGAAATACCTTTTTTTTTTTTGAGTGAGAGAAACTAACAAAGACTGGTAATTGAACAAAATCCACTTATTTATCTGTAACCTCTCACATCTGTTAGCCATCCTGAGTGTTGGTTTAACAAGGAATCTAGAGAGATGCTTAGTTCAAAGGCAGCAGCTTGTTTGCTGTGCTCACGTCTGTCTTCTGTGTTGGTACAAACAGGGGAAGGACTCCTGCGTATGGGTTGTAGATATGTTGTGCACAGAAGTGGTTTGAGAAAGAGTTCTAATAGTGCCTTCTGGTTAAGAGCAATCATTACAATTTTGAAACCTAGTGAAGTATAATATTGAAGGCTGGTTTGGATTACTGTTATTTCTTTTTTTAAAAGATGTAAATACACAATGTGAGATATTTAGAAACTTAAAATAGCATTAAACTCAGCATGCTAACTTAGTCATATAGACTGAACAAGATCCCCAAAACTTAGCTATTACTTGCTTTTACTAATTGATTGTGAAAAGTCAAGATAACTGAGTTTATCCCTGTGTTACGCCAATGGAAATCAGGCAGGGTTTGGGAGTGAGATGACTTGTAGTACTGACCAGGCTTGCATGCAATTTGTCTCCTGCACCCTGCATGTTCTTCTGGGTGTTCTGACAAATGGACAAAGCTTTACCGCTGTGTCAGTGTTTCTCAAGCCAGCAGGAAAGCTTTAGTGTTTGGGCTCTTTTTCCCAAGAGTTGCTTTTAATTTAATGTCCATACTCTCCAAAAACCTTGGAGCAAACAGGATGAGTTGTTCTCCAACATTTATGTAGTTACTAACTAATTGTTTTTAGGAATGGTAGTATGCAGATACAAAGATTATCTTTTGAAACCAACCCTTGAGTCTGCACAAAGGATTTTTCTTGCAATGGATAAAGAGCTTGTTCACAGGCATTAAGGTGTATATTTATGGAAGTTCTGTTTACTGTCTAGCCAGGAGATGGCTCTGTCTAGCCATTCCCAAAAGACATCAACATTTTTGAAGCTAGAAATAATTGGTATTCCTTGGGAGAAGTGTGTTTAAAACTAGTATTTTTATGCATCTGTTTTATGAATTTCAGGATACTTGTAGGGAAAACCTGGAACTGGAAGGAGTTCTGAGCAGAACTGGAGTAAGAAAAATGGATGCATATGGACATGATTGCCTGTAACTGGAGATCTGTGTGTGGAAGGCCAAGATAAAGGCCTTACAATAACCAGAACCTGGCTACAAAAGCCAGGTAAGCACTCACTGAGGCTTTTGTCTTGCTGCCAGAAACACAGCGCTTGGACTGGGGCTGTAAGCATCTGCGAAGCATGGTTTTCTTGTAAAGAAGTAAGTGTTGTTATGCCTAATAGCTACTTCTACTGGTCTTAAAATACAGTAATAATGCTACATGCTGAGCAGCCTAATTCTGTTAAGCCATTGATATTTCAGTCTGTGTCACTCGCAGGAAGTGAGATGCAGGAGAGCTACTGATTCACTCTTTGATACTTGGTGGTCCCAAGAGACAGGAATAAACACAGACTATTTTACTAAATTGTTGAGGCAAGACAAGATGGGAAGACCTATCTTCAAAGAGCAGTTGTTGACCACTGTCTGTTTAATATGCTGCAAAAAGTGAGGAGAGTACATGTCGAGAGTCTTGCGTGCTATGCAGTGAACTATAATGTGAAGGAAGCATGTTATGTGTACACAGATTATATTGTTAAAGGACTCGGCAGAAAGAACAGATACAACCTATGAAATGTAATTTTGAAGTATTAATACAGATCCTGATGATTGCAATTCTTACACTGCCATACTCTTGTCATCTGAATGTGCACAAGTGAATCCTTGCTGATTAGGTCAGGTGAAGTAACTACTGGGCATCTTGCCTACAGTCATAGCTGCTTAGCTCAAAGAAAAATGGTAGTGTTTTTCTGATGGGCAGTAGGTTATTACCTGTTACCTTTTTCTAAAATCAAAACCAGGAAGTTGACTACTAAAAACTCCTATCAGCTAGTAAGGCAACCTATGACATCATGAGTACCTGCACAAGTCAGATTCCCACACCTCCCCTATTAGGACCTGTGCCCTAAGTACATAAACACTGGCATAAACTGGTTCCCTTGCCTGCCCAATCAGTGGTGGTGCTGCAAGTGATATCAGAAGCACCTGCACAGGTCAGGTTTCCTTGCTGGCCCTGTCAGGTATTCAGCCACAAGCCCTAACAATCCCATGCAGCACTATAGGCTTGGAGAAGAGTGGCTGTAGAGCTGCCTGGTGGGAAGGGGGACCTGTGATTGTTGGTTGACAGCCAACTGACTGTGAGCCAGTGGTGTGCCCAGGTAGGCTGGTGGCATCCTGGCTTGTATCAGAAGGTGGTATAGCCAGTGGGACTAGGGAAGTGGTTGTCCCCCTGTGCTCAGCACTGGTGAGCTCATGCCTCAAATATGGAAGGTCCAGTAAAACCCTAGTGGGAAAAGAAAATATGTGATCTGTTGTAAGACCTGTCAGCAAATGGTTACCTCTTTTGGGAACACTTCACCTTTTGAAGTGACTTTATACCTGATCAGTATTTTGTATTATGTAGCTGCAATATTGTGTTCAGTTTTGGGCCCCTCACTATGAGGAAGACATTGAGGTGCTGGAGGGTGTCCAGAGAAGGGCAACCGAGCTGGGGAAGGTTCTGGAGCACAAGTCCTGTGAGAAGCAGCTGAGAGAACTGGAGGTGTTTAGCTGTGAGAAGAAGAGGCTCAAGGAAGACCTTATAGCTCTCTACAGCTGCCTGAAAAGAGGTTGTAGTGAGTTGGGGGTTGGTCTCTTCTCCCAAGATGACAAGTGATAGGATGAGAGGAAATGGCCTCAGTTGGCGCAAGGGAAGGTTTAGATTGGATGTTAGGAAAAGTTTCTTCACTGAAAGGATTGTCAGGCATTGGAATGGGCTGCCCAGGGAGGTGGTGGAGTCACCATCCCTGGAGGTATTTGAGAGGTGTGGGTGAGGTGCCTAGGGACATGGTTTAGTGGTGGACTTGGCAGTGTTAGGTTAACGGTTGAAGTAGATCTTAAAGGACTTTTCAAACCTAAATGATTCTATGATTCATATTGTTCTTGTGTTGCCTTCTCTGTTGCACTGCAGATGACTTGCTTAATTTAGACCCACATTGATAAATCTACAGAGTATTCACCAAATATGTCTCTTTAATTAGAAGACTTCTGTCCAGTTGTACTCTTTACTGGTAACAAATCTTGCTAAGAGTTTTGCATAAGCAAACATTACTGAAAAAGGAGGAAACTGCAATTTCTAGCCCTAAGACTTCAAGTGAAGTCTTTGTCAGGATTCTTAATTTCCAGCCACAAAAATGCCACATGATGTACTTGAAAGTATTGGTGTAAGATTGTGTTAAAATGGCCAATACTTTTGTTTTTTAGATCTTAGTATTTGGTGAAATTTTCATCAGTGTTTAATGCTGAGAGATCAGCCTTCAGTTTGTAAATGAAACCCCATACATTTAAACTCAGGTAAATTTCTACTGGAAAGAGAAAAGCCAAATACAAGCATTTTAAAATTGCAATAAATATGGCAATGTGATGGGTAACATCTGTTCTGTGGGGATAGGACTCAGTTTAGGGCTTCTCTAAGTTGCTTGGTTTTCTGTTTCTCTTTGTTTCTTGCTTCCTTTGTAGACAAGAAGATTTACATTTTTCTTGATGCTAAGATGCTTATGTGATCTTGGGATAAGAATCTCAAATTATTCAACACTTCTGGAAGATCCTGGCTGGTAAATACAAAGAAGTTTGGCTTTATTATTTTTCCAACTTCTGAAAAGCTGGACTTCTCCATGATGTTTCAGTATGGTTAGTTTTGTTTTGGCTGGAAGACATGAATTTAGGTTGGTGTGGGGTTTTTTAGGTTTTGTGGAACTGAGTAGCTTTTGGGCACACTAGGCTGACTTGTTTGGACGATTTATTTATTTATTTTTCTGAGCCTTGATACTTAAATGTTCATACAATAACGTTCAAGTATTTCTGACTTTTAAAAATCTGTATGGCTGAATGGTTTTCTGTATTTGTTTTGCAATGTGGCAAAGTATGAAGTACTACTAATCAGTAGAGGGAGCTGTGTGGAAGACCGATGTTTTCCTTCTTTCTGTGGTCCAAGTTCTGTGAGGCAAGACAAGACTAAAAAGCTTTTGGGAACTGGCTGACTTACTGTAGAACACCACTGTCTATGTGAGGCACTGGTATAAACTAAACATAATGCTTTTGGGAAATGCATTCCTATACAAATAGGTATAACTGTGATTATCTTCAGATATTCATGAAGCCATAGGCTGATCATAAGAAAGTTAATTTTGAGATGCAGATCCCAACTTGGGTTGCACATGTTTTGAGCAACAAGTTGCAAATGAGAATGAAAGGCACCCATTTTAAAATCTTTCATATCCGTAAGGCTGCTCAGTACAGGGCAAATTCCTAAGTTTTCAGAGCTCATTAACAACTGTACAAACACAAAGAAAAATAATTGTACTTTGGTTTTTTCCCCCCACCCTCTTAATCCTTGTACTTTTTATAGCTCTAAAGTAACAAGGTTTAACAGCTGCCTCCTGAACAGCTGATGCATCCTTATTACCATTCATCTTAGGCAAGAGTGGGACGGGCAGGTGGGGAAGGAACATCTCCAATCATGTAAAGATAAGTTATTCTGAACTCCTGGCACATCTGTGCACAAGAGGATCTAGCAAGCAGACATAAGCTTTTTTGTGAATCTTTGATTTACTTCTTTTGGGTCTTCTAACCCTATGAGAATTAGTAAGTCTGGCTTTTAGTGCAGCACTGTGATATAGGAGGTTTGCGTTAGTAAGATCTTCACTTGCGATGCACAACAGCTGGTTGTTGAACATGTTATTTTGCCAAAGTTAAAATAAGATTTAAGAAAGAAGCTTTTTCTTGTAACTTGTGCATGCATATAATTAGTAGGTTTGAACTTTTCCATCTGCATGATTGTTCTTTTGCATTACATAAGTCTTCAAGAACAGGTTTAATTACCTAATTAAGGCTGTGGTTATTATTTCCTGTGGAACATTTTAATTACAAATAAAATTTGAGGTGAAGTATCTAATGTTGAAGGAGAAGGTTTGTTCTGAGATTTTACAGCCATTTATGCTGGTGTAACTTGGTAAATGTTTCTATATGAAACCCTGAGGAGCAGGAACTCTTATTTACATATACCCACCCACAGGAACAATGCTTCTAAAGGTAGCCTGCAGAAGACATTTTTGAAGGTGCTTTCAAGCCACTTTTGCTTCATATCTCAAAGCAGGAGGTCTAAAAATGGTTGCAGTTAAGTGGTATATATTCTTTAAATAATTGTTTCTTGCCTTAGGTACAGAGGTGATTGGATTAGTTACCTAGATCTTGATGGACTGGTGGTCAGGTTCTCTGCAGCTGGTGTTTTTGAAGGTTTACCAAGGTACAGTACAAGAAATGGGAATTTCTTCAAAATTTGCTTCAGTGAAGTATTAGAAGGTATTAATTAGTTCTTTGAAGTACTAGGAGGTATTAATTAGTTCTTTGAAGTATTAGAAGGTATTAATTAGTTCTTTAATGACTAAATAAAAATAAATCCTCCTTTTAATACGTTAGCTTTTTTCATGATGAGAGGACATTAGAGTAAATACTTACTTACGCTTTCCTTAACTTCTGGATTCTCAGGACAGAGGTTGATCTTTCAAATGAAATGCTGAAACTTGGAAGCAATTTGACTTAACTGCTTTCCTGGTTCTCCAGAATTTAGACTTTTCAAGAGAGCAGTGGCATTTTAAGTGGGAAGTTGCACTCTTCTCCACCCCTCAACCCTTAAGAAAATCCAAGTCAAAGCCTACATTTTTTCCCAGCTGTTTCATTAACAACAGAAAGCAGACAATCCAGTGCTTGACAATGGTACAAGAACTAATGACTGTACAGCCGCCTAAACTTTGTTAGACAAGACCTGAAGCTTTGGTGTGAAAATCTTTTGAAAATAAGAAAAGCTTACTCAGAAAGTGATGCTATAAACATCAAGTTCACAGGCTCTTTTGTAGAGGAAGCCACGTTCTCCTTTTTACAGTAAAGAAAGTGAAACATATGGACCAAGTGGTTTGGCAGAAGCAGAAAGTTTTATTGTTGGAAAGGATTAGAGTTTAGGAATTTCGGTTTAGTGGCTTGCACACACCCTTCTGACTATTTACTTATTAATTTTTTTAATAAGGATGTGGTTTGAGACACAGAATTTCTTCAGGGGTTTTTGGAGAGGTAGAGGAGGTAGTCTTTCCTGACAATTTAATTCATGTGTGCTTAATGCTATGCACTGGAAAGGCAGCACAGACAATGCTGCAGCGATGAGCTCCAGAAATCTCTGTTGCTGGGGAGAGGAATATCCACAATTTGTTTGCCCTGGTGAAGCAAACTCTGGTCACAGATACGTGCTTGCATTCAAGTGACTGGAAGAGTTGTGGTGGAAAGAAAACAGATATTTGTGCTGCTTGCCAGAACGAGTGTGAGTCTGCACACTCAGTATGCCTGTTTCAGGGCTGGCAGTGAGAGAAGTTAACTCTTTTCTTCTTTGTTGATGAAGCTTTATGAAATGTTAGTTCTATGGATGGTTCTTGGTCCAAGTGGAAGAGGATTTGTTTCTCCTTCAGCAGTCCACATCTGACTCTGAGCTCCAGAGTGCAGCAAATCAGGTGTCTGGAAGACCTGTCACCTGGCTGCTAGGTTAGTGCTTTAAGAAAAGCAGTCACAGCTTTATATGAACTTACAGCTATAGCTATTTAGGCTGCAGCCATAGAATAAAATAAAGAAAATAATAATTAAAAAACCCCACACAACAATTTAAGGCTTGTTAAGCTTGGCAGGGATTTCAAGTTAACTTATTTCAGGTCAAACTCATCTTGTACCCACACAAATAATTAAGAAAGTTGTCTGAAGCCCATTTGCATGAATTACTCCAGAAACAATTTTAACTGAATACAAAATGAATTATTCCACCATAAAATAGGTAGAGGTACTTCTTAGAATAAACTGCTTTGCATCTTTTAGCTGTCAGCTTGTTCTTTTAAATTGTATTATTACTTACTTGTCTCAGCCTGTCTACTGCTGTGTCCTTAAGTGCTCTGGAACTGTCTTGCTGCATATAGTCTTGCCTATGTATGTATATACATACATATACACACATGTAGTGTATGTCTTGTATATGTGTATAGTGAGAGCGTGCCCCCCAGCGTGTCCTTGTTGTAGCTCACAGTCTGTGTGCTCTGCTTCCCTGATGTCCTGGCTCAAGATCTTTCCTTCTCTGTATTCCTGAGTTCTGTCCTGAGAACAGTAACCAAAGTGTTGAGATGACTTCATTTTACATCTTTTCAAATGAATGGAGTAAAAACTGACATGGCCTTGGGGACATCTATCGTAAGGTCTCTATGTGTCACTTTGAATAGTAAGCCTGATGATGGGGCACATCCTCCTTTTGCCTAGCAGGCTGCCAGGGATATTCTTGCCATCACAAAATAATTGAGACCTGAAGCCCCATTAGGTGTTAAGCAGAATATCTGATGCAAAAGCCTGTGGTGGTGCTGGACATCCCTAATTCCCAGGCAAAGGAGTGAGCAGGAGGTATAAAGCAGAGTATGTTCCCCATGGAGCAGCCTGACCTGTCTAACTAACCACGGTGTACCATGGTTTTCTGGCTTGCTGTTATGAAAGCTCTGCCTTTTGGAAGAGGGCGGCTGCCCCAGTGGTGTCTGTACTGCACGGGCACCTCTATAAGCGTAGGTGCTGTTACTGAGCCTGCTCCTGCTGTCCCTCTTCCCTGCCCTGGGATCTCCTGGCACTGCTGGAGCCTGGGGGACCAGGGTCCTCCAGACCAGCACAGCAGGGTATGAGGACCATGACTGGGAGGACAGCATGGTTGTGTTGCTCTCCTTCCTGCAGTCTCAAACAGCCTCCAGTGTGTGGTCAGACCCCTCTTTCAAGTACCCTTCACCCCTTGTAAGTAGTTCCAGTGATCTATAAGGCTTAAGGAAGTTGCCTTCTGTTGCCTTTCCCTTCCCTTCCCCACTCTGTGTGGAAGTGCCCTGTGTTTTGGCCTAGGGCTATGGGCCTCCCTGAGCAGCTTTCCTCCCGATTTCTGAATCCCAGCTCAATTTGCTGCATTGGTGTTGGCTTTCTCCCCAGCACTGCCAGTGCTGACTGTGCTGCTTATTCATCCCATTGGACATCATTAAAATAAAACTTCAGTATAATTTTTAGACTATTTGGTGGACCAGTGCTGTTGGCATCTAAAGCTGTTGCAGTCTCACCAATATTCGAAGGTTTCACTGAAAGCAACAATCCTTTCTGAGTTTACTCTGATTTTTGTCAAGCACTGAAGTCCTATTTGAAATTTACCCTTAAACAGCTTTGCACTTCTAACATTTTCTTTTTTCTTTAGTACCTTTTTTCTTTGGTGAGCAGCTGTTTCCAGATCCAGACTGTCTGTATTAGCAGTCCTGTTCACCTGAATCCCCCCTTCTGTGCCTGGGTATCACAGCTGCTTGTTAGGATGGGGGCTGGGGAAGGAGGTTGGTTGTTAAATCTCTTCCATCCTTTAGCTGGCAGGAAGATGGTGATTCATCCTGTCAGCTTTGACTTGGAGCATTTCTAGACCCCAGATGTGTGTTCCCAGATTGGCTGCACTTTCTTGAAAGCATAAACTGTGGGGGAATGTGATAGAGACATCCAAGTTCAGCGGCACAAGAGCTATGTAAATGCAGCTATATCATTGCTGGCCCAAGCTGAAGATCCAGCTGCACTGCATCATGTGGATTTATGAGCCTGAGTCTTCACTAGCTCGTGAATCTCTGCTTCTGATCTGTTGCTTGGTGTAGGCACGCACGTCTTTGCAGATGCACATGCTCAGAGGTCCAGTCTGAGACGGTTGTAACTCTTGATATCTTACCATTTCGAGTACTGGTTCTTGAGCGGCGACTGGCAAGGAGCCCAGCAGCAATATGGCAAAGGGTGTCCTTCCTAATGCCTTATTCTCTTTGCTGTCTCCATTCAGAGTCATATCTAAGTTTTGAATCCTCCAGACTTCTGGATGGACTGGCCTGGTCTTCCACTTTGAATCACTGACTCAGGAAACAAGTGGGCAACCATGAACCTTAAACTGCAAAGAAGGGTGTAAAACTTTCTTCTTACACCATGAAATGAACTTTCCAGCAAGACTTTTCTTAGGAAGAAGTGCTTAAAAGGTGATGAGCAACATGAGAAAGCCCAAATGGGTGGTGATGGATAGCATAAGATAATGACATTAATGGAAAGATCAGCTTCCCTAGATCAGTAGTAACTATTTAGCAAAGCCTCATCCATCAGTTTATCAGGAACCATTACATGCTGAGTCTTGCTTCGTTCAGTTCCCAGGGCTATCCTGGCTTTGCTTATGTGTTACACTATAAAGTTAGGCTTGTGGTATTTTTAATAAGTACTTATTCCTGTATCTTGGTCCAATAAAGAGGTGTTTCAGGGTAAGGTGAACATTGCAAAAATCTTATTTCAGTGGTTTGTTTCTCTTTCCTCAAGTAAAGATATAAAAGGACAGGTCACACTGCAGTAAAAGTAGTACCGTCAAGGAGAGCCGTCTAGATATTAACTGATGAGATCTTACCTAAAGCTTCTCATGACAGAGCTGCTTTGTCAGTCAGGTTCCCGCTTATTTATGTGTTCAGATAGTGGCATTGAATTAACTGTTCTGCGTGAGTTAAAAATTACACATGCATCTTAGCCTGCTGTCCCATAGTCTTCTACTGTAAAATTTGCCCAAACCAGTGCACAATGGCAGGATTATTAAATGCCCTGTAAATTACTTGCTTTAAACAGACATGTGCAATATAGGTGGGGGAGTAGAGACCCGCCTGCAGCGTGGGGAGGGCCCCATGCCAGAGCAGGTGGCTGTGCCCTGTGACTCCGTGGTAGGTCCATGCCAGAGCAGTCTGCTCCTGAAGGACCACATGCCCATGGAAGGGACCTATGCTGGAGCAGTTAGAGAATAAAACTGCAGCCCGTGGAGAAATTGGTGGAGGACTGTCTCCTGTGGGAGGAACCCCATGCTGGAGCAGAGGCAATGTGTGAGGAACCCTCCTCCTGAGGAGGAAGGAGCGGTGGAGACAGCACATGATGGACTGACCACAACCCCCATTCTCCAACCCCCTCTGCTGCTGTAGGGAAATAGGGAGCAAAGGTGAGCCTGGAAAGAAGAGGGAGGGGGGAGGTGTTTTTAAGACCTGGTTTTATCTCTCATTATCCTTCTCTGATTTGATTGGTAATAATTTGATTATTTTTTTACCCAAGTTGAGTCTGCTTTGCCCATGACCATAACAGGTGAGTGATCCCTTCCTGTCCTTGTCTCAACCCACAAGCCTTTCCTGATACTGTCTCCTCCCTATCCCACCAGGGGAGGAGTGAATAAGCGGTTGTGTGGTGCTTTGTTGCTGTCTGGGCTTAAACCATGACAGAGGGAAAGGACTGGGGGGTCCCTGGCAACTGCTGGAGTAATAAACCCTCCCTTGGGCACAAGTTTAGGGCTTCCTCTGGCAAAGTGCTGTGGCCGGTGGCTGAGGAAGTACATCTGATGGGGCCAAGGTATATGGCTTGGTGTTGAAATGCTGTCTAAACATGTTTACAGAGACAAAGACTTACCTGTACAGGTTGCCTCTGACACCTATGTGCTGAGGGCTAAAGAAACCGGGCAGCTCTAGAGGAGGGACTACTGGTGTACATACTGGTTGTGTAAACATACCAGTACTCACCCGGTAGGCTTAGGTGCAACTACTTGCCTTTAAGCTTAGAGTCCTTTCTGAATATAGTTGATGAAAACAAGACCAGTGGTTTATATTAGGGGTTGCTAGCATAAATGTTTAAAACATCTCCTATCTAATTACTCCAATTTTGTCATCTTTATTCTTCTCTGGAAAGCATGTTGTTTCTGGAAAGATTGCTCTCCTAGAGAGAAGGCAGGCACTAATGTTTACAGATAAAACATCATCTCCCAGATCAGAGCACTGTGTGTTTTGCTGTACTCCTGTGACTAATTGAAAGACAATGCAGCAGAAGGGAGGTGGGAGGGAGAGGACAAAAGAGAGGAAGAGAGACCAGGTGTGCACAAGTCACAGCCACAAGCTGTACTTAGCACTGTGCTGCCGGGGGCATGGAAGGAGAGGGTATATAAACATGTGTTAGCCAAGATGGAATAAAGCCCTAAGACAAAACTGTGTGTAACTTGCATGTTATAGCCACATCTGCCTGTTAGCAGTGGAGATCAGGGTTTTATTTTGCCCTGCTCGGTTTTATTAGAGCTATAACTTGCCTTGCGTTGTGGGCATGCACTGGGGAATACTTGTGTTGATGCCCCTTGGCTAAGCCAAGGGATCCTCGGTCTCAGCAGGGTGTTGTGCGTTGGTGTAAACTGCTCATACAGCTTTGAAGTATGTGGGGCCCTGCTGGTATGGTGTAACTTGCTGGGGTGCACTAACATAACAGCTTCCACTTGCATCCTGTGCCCTCCTTAACCATGCCTGCATGAATTGAGCAAAGGAGGTCCAAGTGAAAGTTCCCTTTTCCCTTCTGAAGGGAACCAGAGTAACTAGAAAAAGGGTAATTCCTTCAGTGAAGATTGAATCTAACCCCTATCTGAATTTAAACTGCTTTCTAGAATTAAAACTTGATTTAATCATAGTCTGCCTGTGTTTTCAACAAACATGTTTTAGAGTAGATGGCCTTGGTTTGCTGGGGGTCACATGTTTACTCCTATGTGTAATCTGTGGCCTGTTGATGAGACAGGAAATGTTTTGGGTTGAAAAGCTTCCTGTCATGTCTTCATTCATGTGAAAATGAACCTTCTTGCTGTTGCAATCTTTTCTGGCACATCTTGTTAGTTAGCGGTGTCCCATGGGTTAGGAGCTAACAGGTCGAGGGAACTGTACTGCAGACGTTCGGAAGAGATTAGAGAGCTTTTTCCAAAGGATGCTGCTCCTTCCAAGCAGATGGTTGGCCTGAAAATAAACAAGGCTGGGACTCCGGGATGTTGCTCCAAAGAGAGTGGGGAGAGAGCTAAGTGAAAAGGAATTTTAAAAGATGAATGATGTGCAAAGTTCTTGCTCTCCGTGCGGGAGAATTGTACGTAAAACACATGGTTTATGTGCAGGGAAAGGTCTGAGGCTGGTTCTCTAAGATACCCAGATAAAGGTGCGTGTATCCAGTGCTGATGCAAACTGGTAGACGTTGGATGACTGTGCGTGCTCCTTAACATGTTATTACACGATCCTGTGATAACTGGAGAATGACCAGTCAGTCCATGCTGACTGTGCCCAGTCTCTTCAACTTCATTCCATGCAGCAAGATAACAAACCTACCTCGTGTCTCTCTAATCCTCCGAGGGAGTACTGGTTCTCCTGCCTGTGCAGCCAGCTTAAAATGAGTCCAGGCTGGTGTGTCAGACAAGCAGTTAATCATCAGATCTCATCATGTGAATGTCCACTCCTGCAAATTCTCCTCGGTAATGTTACTGTCTGCCTGTTTTCTCCTGCGGGAAGAAGGGCTGCAGGTTTGTGGGATATAAGCACATCCGACTGCCTCCAGCTCCCTGCTACAGCAGGTTAGTTGAACTTTATGCTATAGTAGCTCCGTTTCTCTCTGTCAGATATGGGCTTCTCTCTACCTGGGAAAACGTGGGGAGCTGCTTTGGGAGTAGAGGCATACGATGGATTTGCTGCATTTCACATGACTTATTTTATTACCTGCTTTTCATTTGCCTGGTGAAGACTGACCTCTGCATGAAAAAGTCTCTTGGATAGTGATGGCATAGAGAACTTGGCAAAACTAAAGCATTTACAACATCTATATCTTTGAAGTGCCTGTTTAATAGTGCCATTGTCATGCCAGTTGGAGGCAACACTTCTCTTTGCAATTGAAAGGCTCAACAGAGCGAGCTGATAAGCGCTGGTGCCCTGCTGGGAAATTGACCCTTTGAACTGGGAAGAATCCCTCCAGATAAGCAAGTAATGGAATTTTTATCAGGTCTCGCTTTTTATTGAGCCATGTTTAGAGTTGTCGGTCTTTCTATGCAGCAAAAGTGTTTTCTCTCTAGTTCTGGTAGGCGTGTGGGTAATGTAATATTTACAATTTAAAGACGTTGCTTCCAGGCTTGGAAGGAATAGCCATGCCATGAGTGCTCACAAGAACGGGAAGGAAGCAAAGACAATACAACTTAAATAACAAACGTATGTTGATTTAAGAGCCAAACTTACTGAGCATCCTAACTCCCAAGGGAAAGGAGAGAAGTTGTGAGGATATTCTTAGCATCTTTATAGGACAGATATAAAGCTCTTTTCACTGTTAGAAGATATATGTAATGAAATTTTGTTTTTCTTTCACTATAGAAATAAATGTTGTCTTCTACATTAAACCTCATAGGTACATTTGTCTCAAGAGCATAACAATGTTTGCAGGCACACCACTGTTAAGCACAAGGCCGCTTCTGTGCGGGTGAGAATCCATTTTCATTTAAAGCGGGGATCAAGCTTTTCAAGGCTTTTCTTTAATGGCTCAGTTTTATGGCTGAGAGACTTCTTGTCTCAAATCTCAGTAGCAAAAAATCAAAGAGAAGGAAACTAAAATTCAGACTTGACCTGCTTCTGAGCCTTGTTGTGTGCCTGTCCCAGACCACTGATACTTCCAGGGTGGCCACCCCAGGAAACCACAGCGTGGGTCCTGTGGAGAGGGTGCTGTCGTCCATGGGAGTGTTTGAATCGGCTTTGCGTGTTCTGGACCAGGCCGTTGCAGATGCAGCCTGCGCAATCTGTTTGGCACAGAGGCTGTCTCTGGCGGGCTGTGTCAAATACAGATGGTTTGAGTTTCAAAGTTTGGGACTATCACAGAAGATACGGCTTTATTAAATGTATTGATTCAAACAGAGTGCTCTCGTGGGCAACCTTTCCTAGAACAAAAGGAAACTGTAAGGAAGGGCATTGCGAAGCGTCGCGGGAAGCTGCTGCCGTTGTGGGGGAGGACGGGGCACGTTGCCCTGAGTACAAATTCATCAAGTTCAGGCTGACATTCCTTCGTGTCAGGTTTCCCCGTTGGTCTCCCTAAGACACTGCTGTGGTGGAAAACCTTTCTCTCCAAGTAGTTTTATCCCATTTAATTGATCTTTAAAATGTGCTTCATTCCTTACAATATAGCCATTACTGTGCTACATTAATGAATTTGTAATTTAAAGAAGGGGGGCAGTGGCTGACATATGGCAAATACATGCTTTAGTTCTGGTAAGCACATGAATTTGAAGATAAACAAAGCTGTTTCCTTGTCCTCAACATGTACTTATTTTGTTTTGCTGAGAATGAGAAAAAATTAACACTGTTAAACATGATTAAAAACAGTGGTGTCATCTGAAATTGATGTCTGTGCAAATGACATCAAAAGTCTTTTTTACTTGTGTTTACTCTTAGAGTTCATTTATAAGTGTAAGATGCATTAAATAAAAATCATCCTAACTCCAAAAAGTAGTTTAAGATCTCTCTAGTTTTGTTTTCTTTTCAGTCTTGTAACAATTGTCTTTTGGCATTTACTTCTCAAGTGTGCATGGCTAAAACATATTTTTATTAAAATGTTGGATTCTATCAATAAGTTTCTAAAAGATGGAAGAGCTTTTAAAAGTATTTCATGACATAGATGTTTTGCACTGAAGTTACAAACTACTTCCAGCACTCAGGTTGCAGTAAATCATCGTTCCAAAATTTTATTTTATAAGGAAATGTATATAAGCCTAAAAATTGAGGGAAGGCAGCAGTTATTCTGCTATTCCACATTTTAAACATGTTTATTAGCGGAGGACTTCTCAGAAGCCCAAGACTACATCTGTCTGGGCAGCATTTCAATTAGCAGTAACTGGTCCCCTGACCCTGAGGCCAGATGTCAGACTGCCCAAATCCATGTTGTGTAGTCCTGGCTTGTAGTTGCACTCCGCTGTACGCCCCACCACACACACCCCATTCATAAAGACATTGCTCTTTGGTGGACTCTTTTTTTTTTTTTCAGTCAGCTGCTCTGAAATGCTCATCAGGGAGCTGAGAGTGTGTTGCATGTGTTGGGGTACTACATGAAAGCGTGGGCTGAGTGGCCTCTTTGAGCTGGAGCTTGAGGACTCTGGAAGAGAGTGAAGAAGCCCAATCCCAACTCTTTCTGGCCCACATGATAGGAATGGTCTGGGCCACACAGTGTGTCCAGTTCCTCAAACCACACCATGGAGCCTACCACCAGTGAAATGGTGTGGATGACTGAAGGCTAGTGCTTGAGCTTGTGCCCTGGCCTGGTTTTATTTACTGGTGCAGAGACACTGGAGTGTCCTTCCTTCCTGTTAAAGGAGCGTCGAGATATTCTAAGTGCCTCTTGGCTGTGCTGTCTGTATTTGGCACTGTGTAGGCTGCAGCTGCACCCAAGGCTCATGGCTCATGTCTTGCTGGTCCTACCAACCTCTTCTCCACTGTGAGTGCACCCCACTGCCCCCTGGGTTGGGGGCTGAAGACTCTTGGCACTGTCCTCAGCAAAGTGCTCAGTGTAACCTGCACACTACAGCTTTGCATCCTGTCTGTTCCTGGGAGCTTCCTTTCTGGTGACTGCCTCTCTCCAAGGGACAGCGAGTCAGGAGTCTCCAGAACACTATTCTGCACCTACAAGGTCACTATGCGCTTAAATTATTAGGCATATTCAGTACATGAGAAGCTAATCTAGGCTGTAAAAAGAAGAGTCAGTGAAGGAGATGCTATCATGGGTAGCCCTTTCTGAGGCTGAACCGAGGTCCGTGGTCTGCCCAGAAACTAGATGGACACCGTTGTCTTACAACACTGCTGCAGAACTAGCATTGTCTCTAACGCTACTGAAACAGTCTAGTAGAGAGTCTCACTGAGGTCATGGGGAAGGAGGCTGATGCCATCAAAAACAGGAAGCTATTTCATAAAGATCTCTGGCACAACCTAGGTCTGTTCTCAGCTTAAAAGGCAAGATCCCTTTTAATACAAAGCCCAGCCTCTGAAGTGGCTTCTCTCCATCAAATCTGAAAAATATCTCTGTGCCCTGGAGTTGTGGGAGGAGAAGAAGAGAGCATGCAATTTGGAGACTGTTTGTGGTGTAGGTTTTTTTTTTTTACCTTTATCTCTTAAAATAGAGAGGTCACGGGTCCATGGTATATCCCTTCTCAGCTGTTTCCGTGGACTGAGCTGTAGATGTAAGATTTTTTGATCCCTTGTTAATTCTGTGATGTTCTCCTATAAAGTGTGAACAGCACAGAAAAAGTAATGGGTTGTTTTATGCTTGTTTATAATTCTTCTGATTAATGATGACTAATTTCTTCTAACACCTTCTAGCTCTGCCTTTTGAAACAGATGTACAACTATGAGGGTAATTAGATCAACTCCAGTGACCGAATGTGGCCTGACCTCCCCAGAGGGATGCTCCTGTTTTGCTTACATCAGTGCCTAGCAGGCCCTGTGCAGAGCCAAGCATGTTGTTTAGCTGGAAAAGTGAATTCTGTTGTAGCATCAGTCGACTAGAGAAAAGATGTGCATGCTGAAACCTTTACTAAGCAAGTTCCAGTCATTCAGAACAAACTAAGCTAATTGTTGTCAGTATTCTGTGGATGCCGCTTTGCGGATGAGTTGAGGCAGCGGTGCTTTTGGCATTCTTATTACCCCTCGTCGTAAACATGTTTTCTTGTAAAACAACCAGAGTTTCTCTGTAAATTTGAACGGTCTGACGTTAATTTCTCTACTGTTGTGAAAAGCTTTTCTGTGCCTTCGCAGTGTCAAGGTAGTGAAATGTTGATAATACAATGATGCACTATTTTACAGTATTGTCAAAGTAGCATTCACATTTGCACAAGGTGGTGTCAACCCATCTTTCAGATAAGGAGAGCTGGCAAAGAACGTAAATGTTCTGCTAGAGACCTGTTAGTAGTCACAAGAAGGTGATTCTAAACCTTGATCTGTATTTGAGGAATTGAGTTTGTATTGTGCACTATGTTTTATAGCTGCTGTGTCTTTAAATGTTCTATAAGGGTCTAATGATATAGAATCTTTGTTCTGTCTCATAGGGCAGAACTGAAAGGGTAACATACAAGGGTCTTGCTGGACAATGTGACTAGATTTGATTATTTGACAGTGGTTAGACTTGTTACTGCTTAGAATAACAAAGAAAATGTACAGCTCTGCCTCAGGTAGGGAGCATTGTCCCAAACACTGAATGCCCACTGTTTGAGGGATTCAGTCTTTCCCAAGACAGACCGTGTGCCTAATTACTGCCTTGCGGTTCAGAGCAGAGACTGGCTTTCTAAACGATGGGATTTGCTTTGGGTTCTCAATAAATGTTGTATGCTGTTGTGTGACACACGATATGCCCTGCAGTGTGTCATGTGCTATGACGCTAATCAACGTTCAATACCAAAGGAGGAGAGCAGCTGCTCCGCAGTCAGCACGTCTGAACAGTCCTGCACCCAGCAGGGTATCGCTTAATTCATGCTAATGGGTAAAGAACTGGCCTCATAACACTTCTGGAAATGAGGCTAATGATCAGGGGGAAAAAAAATGCAAACTAGTTTTCATGTATTCATAGAGATAAGTGTAATTAGAAGTAATAACTGGATCCAAAATCTTGCTCTCCAGCATTTATTTGCTGATAGTACAAAATGTGAATGACTTGTTCCACTGTTTGTCTTGTGAAGTTCTTACCTTCACAGAGAAAGTGAAGTATGTATGCTCTTAAATTCTCATTCAGAGTGTTACAAGGCTTAATGGGGAAAAGCTGTAGATAATTGCACCTCCTAAACTTACCTCTGTCAATTTCAGTGGGTGGTAACGGATCTCTATTGAAAATCCACTGCTGGGAGGATCAACATATTGATTCAGTTTTTTGACCTTTTTACATTAGCTCCACTGTCTTCTGTAGATTAGAGAAACCAAGAGGAACCAACCTGTCCATTGCAGTTGTGGCGACTGGGTAATAAGATCGTAATGACGTATGAAGATCTTATTTTAGCATAGAAGCTGTAGAGTACTAGCCACCCTCTTCCATTTCCCCTGGCGTTCTTCCTCATTCATGAGGTTGGACTAGACGATCCTAAAGGTCTTTTCCAATCTCAAAGATTCTCTGTGAAGTCTGTTCCTCCCTCAGGTGTGTCACCCCAGTGGCAGCACTGATGCCACTTGATCATTCATATTTTGAAGAATCAATTGGTTACAGTGGCATAGTCTAACGATATCAAGCAGGAGTTTGATCTAGCTGCAGTTTTAACAAATCTTCATGTGCTTGGGGACTTCAGACAGTGCCAAGTGCATGCTTCTGACTCTATGCTGCAAGCTGGTTTTGGCTATGCAGATTTCTCCAAGCGTAGTCTTCTGGGTGTGATGTGTAGTGAAGTAAATCCAGCCTTAATCTCATTTACAAGAGGAAGGTGAGTAACACTTGAGGCTCTGTGTGGGGGGCCACAGAACTAGTCTGGGTTGTTATGGGCATTCCTTATTTTCTATAGTTCAGTGTGGTGCATACTACCTACATACAATTCCACGAGAGCTGGTATCACTCCCGCTGAGCAGGCACCTCTCTGGACCTTTGCATGGTAACTAAGTCTTGCCAAATTTTAGATATTATCTGGTCAGCACACCAGGAATTGATTGAGGAAGGACTTTCTAATCCAGCCATGTAATGGCACCAAGTTGATTGAGAAAGCCGTGGTAGTGCTCGGAACAAGGTCAGGATTCTTCATTCTGTTAACTAAAGCTGTAATGAAACTGTAGTTAATTTAGCTAAATAGTATTTTAAAACCTCTTTTTTTTTTTTTTTTTCCTTCTCTGATGTGCCTGTTAGTAATCTGTTACGGTTCTCCTGTGAATGGAGCTTACACCAGTCTGGAGGTGTGGAGGGAGTATCTACTGATGAAAATCAATCGTCCAAACCTAAGAAGTGGTTCTTGCCCAAATCCCCACTCTGCTCTTTGTTGGAAAAAGTATTTCTCATTTTAACGCTTGCCCGGCACAAGGTTCAGAGTACCTTCAGGAGACTAGAGTTCTTGTTATGATGTGGAAGTAAAGTCCAGGCCAGCTGTCCATCAATTGCTTTTACAAAACCAATGTAATTATCACTGAATTATCAGTGACTCGTTACTTCTGCGTATCGGAGAAGGAGAATTGTGAAGGAGTACCACTGAAGAGAATGTAGATGATGAGTGAGGAGGGAGGGATGTGCGTGTAACACAAAAATCCAAAGATTACATCAAGCGGGAGAGTCATATGTATATGGCTGTTGTGAAACATTTATGCTCATCTTTCCTCTGCTTACTGATTGTCTGAAAGTTAACCTTGTCTCAGCAATAATTGTTGTAGGCAGAAAGCAAGTCAGGGAAGTATGCAAGTTTAAAGGTACTAAATCATCAAAAATTTAAACTAACACTAAATGTACATGAATATTCTCAGGAACTTTTATAGACTCTATGTGTGATGATTGCCATTTCTCAGACCTGTAAAATGCTGTGCCTTGACAAATTGCCTGTCATACATATCTGAAGTCATGTCAGGCAGCTCTGATATTCACAGGTTTTACTTAACACAACCCAATTTGTCAAAATTTAGGGTTTTACCTTGAGTTTGCATTGCTATCTCAAATATTTGCTTTTAAAACCTGTTTAAAAGATACTGGAGCATTATGCAGTGGAAAGGTTGGATGTTTTTCTGCTGTCTCATCCTGAAAATTATTGAACTTTTTCCTTAGAAACTGCAGAATTGCAGAAATTGAACAATCTTTGTGGAAGTGGCCTTTCCTTTGAGCAGATTCCCTCAACCTTTTGATGTTGGAATGCATGGAAATGGTGAATCACTTCATAGTAACTGAATGTAAATATATTCTTAAAAATGGGCGTGGAGGTTGTCTGTTCTAGAAGCATATGTTGTCTATGGCCATAGGTTGCATTAGCACTTGTTCACTTCCATTGAATTCTGGTACTCCTTCAAAGCTAGGCCTTACTAGTTCAAGACTGCGCATCCGAATGAATCCATCCTCCTGAGCAAGCTGGTAAGAAAGGCTGGGACATGCTGGCAAGCCCAGGTGGGTGTAGCTTAAAGCTGGGAGGCTGCCAGCTGAGTATCAGGTACTGTCAAGTGGTTGCTGTTTCAGCAGCTGACAGTACCGTAAGAACTTAAGGATGCTTATGCAAAGGTCACTCGTGTCAAGGGTACCAGTTGAGTGTTCTCCAAACAATCTTTGCACCGTGTGCTTCATACATAAGGATTTGCATTACTGTGAATAATCTAAAGTCTTCTACTCTGAAAATATCCTTATATATTCCTAAGAGGCTGCAAACATTTCTGAAAATACAGTTAAGGAAATATATTGGAGGCTTCAGACTGGTCTATGGTTATATCATGTTGGGGATGAGGTGAAGCTTGATATTTAGGCAACTTAAGCTGATTTTCCCTGTTGTAGTTACAATTAAATATCTTATCAATTTGTGTGGAAAGGGTAATGACTGCTCGCTAAGAAACATAATTCCCCGGATCATGGAGAACAGGAGAGGTGCCTGAGCACTGGAGAAAAGCCTGTATCCCTTCAGCCTTCAAAAAGGGCAAGAAGGAGGACCCAGGAAACTACAGGCCAGCCAACCTCACCTCCATCCATGTTGTCTACCTCACCTTCAGCAAGGCTTTTGACACAGTCTCCCGTAACATCCTCATAGGTAAGCTTAGGGAGTGTGGGTTAGATGAGTTGACAGTGAGTTGGATGAACAGCAGAACTGAGAGGGTTGTGGCTGGCAGTGCAGAGTCTAGCTGGAAGCCTGTGGCTAGCGGGCTTCCTCAGGGGTCGGCGCAGGGTCCAGTCCTATTTAACGTCTTTATTGGTCACCTGGACGAAGGGATGGAGTGTACCCTCAACAAGTTTGCTGATGATACTAGACTGGGAGGAGTGGCTGATGCGCCAGAAGGCTGTGCTGCTGTTCAGTGAGACCTGGACAAGCTGGAAAGTTGGGCAGAGAGGAACCTAATGAAGTTCAACAAGGGCAAGTGTACAGTCCCATACCTACAGGAGGAATAACCCCATGCACCAGTACAGGTGGGGGTTACCCTGCTGGAAAGCAGCTCTGCAGAGAAAGACCTTGGAGTGCTAGTGGACAGCAAGTTAACTGTGAGGCAGCATTGTTCACTCATGGCCAAGAAAGCCAGTGGCATCCTGGGGTGTATTAAGAAGGGCATGACTAGCAGGTCGAGGGAGGTCATCCTCCTTCTCTACTGTGCCCTGGTGAGGCCACATCTGGAGTACTGAGTCCAGTTCTGGGATCCCCAGTTCAAGACAGACAGGGAACTGCTGGAGAGGGTCCAGAGGGAGGGCTACAAAGATGATAGAGGACTGGAATGAGAGCTGGGTCTGTTTAGCCTGGAGAAGACTGAGAGTGGATATCATCAATGCTTATAAATATCTAAAGGGCAGGAGTCAAGAGGATGGGTCTAGACTCTTTTCAGTGTTGCCCAGCGACAGGACAAGGGGTAACAGGCACAAACTGGAGCACAGGAAGTTCCACCTGTGCTTGAGGAAAAACTTCTTTACACTGAGGGTGCCAGAGCACTGGACCGGGCTGCCCAGAGAGGTTGTGGAGTCTCCTTCTCTGGAGATATTTAAAACCTGCCTGGATGCATTCCTGTCCAACCTGCTCTAGGTGATCCTGCTCTGGCAGGGGGGTGGACTAGGTGATCTCCAGCAGTCACTTCCAACCCTGACCATTCTGTGACTTTGTGATCCTAGTGAAAACCAGGCGTAACTCACATCTTGGACAGACTGCCCTCTTGGTCTTGAACTTCAGGTGGAGTGGAGATGAAGAGAAGGAAAGGAGCACTTTCTCCAACCACCCAATCCTAAGCATTAGCTCTGTGGTGAAGGGAATACTTGGAGGAGAAATTTTACTCTTTCAAATGCCTTTGGACTGTGGCTCTACTAGTTCTGGGGTTTTCACTGATCTAGCACTTCTTGCCTAATCTTTCTCCTCAGTTCATACCTATGTGTCCATAATCCCAAGGGCACTTGGCAGGCAACTGAGAGAAGTGTTGGTGCTTCCCTGGCTCCTTTTGATGTGGTTTAGGTGTATTGGTGTAGCTACAGTAGCTAGGTAATGACCAGGAGTAGGACCGTCCCTCTGGGCTTCCCTCCCTAATACTGGCAATTGTGCTCAACTCATCCTGCAATAAACCAGTTCTGGGAACTAAACCAGCAGAGAAAAACTACTCATACTTAGAAAGAGGAGAGAGGGAAAAAAAAAAAAAAAGGATGTAACCTCTCAAATCAGCATTCCTCAGTCTGTTAAGCAGAAAGCCTGTTTGGGTTTCCCAGAAAACATGCTGAATCATAACCCTTCCTGGAAAAGAGTAAGTTTAACTCTTGCATGTTTACCCTGCATCTTATTTGGTCATACACAGATTCATGTTAGAAAGGTGAAGTTTGTACTAATGACAGTACCCCCTTAAAACCGATTTTCATTTGCCCAGGCATGTAAGTGGGGGCTGGTTTGGTGCCTGTTTTGGGGTAATGGGTTACATTACAGCATTTCCATTAGGAAAAGTGACAGTGGAAATTTTTGAGCCAGATGCCAGCTTATAGAGGTTTGTAACACATTCAAGAAAGACATGGGAGTGAGGGGGAAACCTTTACAACTCTCATAGAAGGGACTGCAGTGAGGTGGAGGACTTTTGCTCCTTCCTCTTTTTTGTTTTTTTTTTTCCCAGGGTATGTATTTAGTCATTGATCTTTCTGTGTAAAAGACTGAAACACTTTTTTGGTTTTGGTGATATCTTTTGCTAGAGTTTCATGGCCTTCAGTCTTGACAGCTCATCAATCTGGTAGTCTCTCTTTCTCTCTTGCAACTGCTGTGCTAAAGAAGTCTAATAAAGGTGTAATGCATCTCATTATCTACCTGACATTTTTTACATCCTCTTTGCATCACTCATTTTCCACCTTGAGGATGGCCTGTGAGATTAATTTGGTAAAATAAACTAATTGTTAATCTAAGCATTGTGGTCTTCCCTGTATTCATAGTGTGCTGTGGGTATGGCTTCTGGAACATGGCAATGTAGCTCTCTCTGGGTGCCTGTTTTCAGTGACTGCTAGACTTCCCTCCCCCTGCAGATTTTGAGCAAGAGGAGGTTACCACAAACCTCTGCAAACCTCATCGTCAGCTTAAAACTGAGGGTTTTTTTCTCTGGATATAATGCTACAGCAGCAGTAGTAATCCTCCATGTCAAACTTTACCTTTACTTCAACTCAATCACCTGGTGGTTTTTCCCCCCCCGAAGTTTAGGTTGTTGAAAAGCATCGCCAGCGACAGGGCAGACTGACCGTAACCGGAGCATAATTCACGCAACAAAACTGTACCCACAAAGGGGTTGAAATATTGGTTGAAATATTGGGGTTTTTACGTGGATGTCCCGCTCCTCGGGTGAGTCTCCCTTCGTGTGCAAGTATGTGCGTTGACCATAGTAGAAAAGCCACACAGTTTGCACCATTTTTTTTAATCTAAATCAATTTCCCAAACAATTTAGATAAATTATGAGGAGTTCTTTGGAGGCAGGGCCTGAGAACGGAGCTTGACACAGATAAGACTGACATCATTCATCATCCGCGCAGGCTTTGGCACAATACTTGGCTGAAAAGTCCCTCAATAAGCAAACAGCGCATTAGCACCGGCTCTGCAACACCTTCCCCGTTGCATAATGGTGTTTGCGCTGGGGTGTTATTAAAAACCCAGGCAGCGATTCCACCCTGCGTCAGCCTCCGCTACCGGCAAGGCGTTGCAGGCGCGTGTTGTTGCAACGCGCTTCGTTGTGCCTTGTGCATCTTGGGAAACGGGGCGCTAATTAACAGAGGGTACAGACGGGGGTAGGAGAGTCCCGCTTGCACCCGTCAGCCGGCGGTTGCGGTGGTATTGTGGGCACCCGGGTGGTTACCTCTGCCCTGTGCGACTGTGGGCTGCGCGGAGCCGATTACGATAAAATCAAGATTGCTGTCTTTAGAAAAGCCTGTGGGGTTAAGAGTTTCCAGATACGGCAACAGACCTGTTGGTTCAGGAGCAAGTCCTAGCCCGATCCGACAAGGAAGGGCATTTTAATGAAAGTCTTAATTCTTTGCTGCTGAAGCAAAGTAGGGTTGTGGCTTGAAAAGGTGCGTTCGTCTTCAGCTCTGAGAGCATTAAGAAAAGGAAATAAAATAAACCTCTCTTGGATAGCATTCCCCGCACGCAGGAGCTGATGCTGGCCAGTCCGCAGGCCAGCGGTAGCTGGTGTAGCTCTCCACAGCAAGCCGTTCGGGCGCCGTTTCCCTCCTTGATGCCTGGTTGCTGGATGCCTCAGCAGCTCCCTGTGCCACTGTTTGGTGGGTGAAAATAAAAATGAGCATTTCTTCATGGTTATTTCTGTAGTGCTACTTGATTGTCTCCGTATTTGTTATCTGATGTTAATATTTCCGTTGGATGTTTTCACTCACTTTAGAAAGTTGTTTGGGGCATTGTTCCTGCTCCGCCGACGCTGAAGCAAACTGTTAGGATCACAGGGAATGCAGCAAAGAGGAGAGTGGAAACCAAGCACCCCAGCTCAGTCACAAACCTGCGCTGGGCAAAAGTTGTCCTGTCATTTTTTTTAACTTGTCGCGTTTCACATGCATACTTCCTTTAAATCCCCATATCTCTCCCTCTCTATTGCATGTAATCTCATCTTTTACCTGCATGACTTCTACAGGGCTGGTTTTCTCTGTGTTTTTAAATGCTATTTAAAATTGGCAAAGATTCAGACTTTGGAGCCATCAGAACTCACACAATCCGTGCTCGCTCTTTGCAGCCTCAAAAAAGAAAATACAGGCAGACACAGTTGAGGAGCCCCAACACACCGGTAACAGCGCTGGTCTGATGTGCTCCCAGCAGCATGTGGTGATCCGCGGTTGGTGCCAAACTGCTGTTTGGGTGGGCAGGAGGAAGCGATGTTGAATGGGAAGAGCGCAAGGAGGTTTCACCTGTGGCTGAAGGCACGGGGTGGCCTTGGTGTGGTGGCCAATTGGGGTCCTCGAAGGCTTCAGCTTTGCTATGTGGGCATCCGGTATGTCAGGTGTCTCCTAGTGATCATACGTAGTGGTAAAATTGTGCAAACCATTCCCAGCTACCAAGGTGCACTTCCACACTCAAGGTCTTAACCTGTGAGGGGAGGCCCATGGCCGTGTTTGGCAAGATGTTCAAGTATCGAGATACAGAGGTGGACGTCCGCAGGAGTTTCTGAACACTCCGGGGCGAACTTAGTTAAATTTCACTTGTATTTGAGCGTCATGTAAAGTGGTCGTGGAGGTCAGGCTGTTTATGTGCTGGCTGAGCTTCTTGCCCTTGTGTTTGCAAGACCCAGTTTTCCCAGAAGGGAGAGGGAGCGAGGCTGAGAACTGAGCCTGCAGCTCCGCAACAGTCCAGCCTCACAGGACTTGGTCCTGTTTTTCCCTTTGTGCTAACACTGGCAGGTCCAGGGAACTAAACCAGCATTTTTTCACTGGGTTGGGTTTTCCAGCAGATCAGCTCAGGCCACGGTGGAACCGCTTCCTCTTCACTCCCTCGGGCCATAGGCCAATGAAGGTGGAAAGAGCCTTGGAGCTGTAAGCGGGTCCTAGAGCTCCCTGTGCCGTAGCCCGGAGGCAGAAGCATACATGGTTGAGTCGCCTTCCGTCCCTAGTCCCTAAAATTCCTGACAGGCATACCTGCCTGCTTCAGGCACATGGGCTTTGATTTGTGCATAACGCCTTGGGGAGCAGTTGTAATTCCTGCTTCGTGGGTGACTCTTGTGCTGTCAGAAACATGCAAACCTTTCTTGGTTTGTTTTGTTTGAAAACACGAAACCTGGCTTATTTTGAACAGTTTTCTTATTGACTTCTCTGAAAGAATTATTACTCACGGATATTTTTTCTTCGTTCTAGCTTCCATTCACCTTACTGCATACTTTCACCTTTCATAGCTGACTCCTGACTTTTTATTTTAAATGAACAGGTGAGATGATGCTTAATTAAAACTCTTGGAGTGGAGGTGGTGATCATTAAAGGGTGATGATGTGGAGGGTGAACTCCTCTGTTTATCTACAGAACTACTCGGGCCTGAAAGGTGGGTGTTATGCCACTGTCCTACCCGGAGAAGCCACCTCTGAAGCACAAGAGGTTAATTCGCTTTCTGCTCCTTGGTCTCTCTTCTGCGACTGCCAACAAAGGTAGCAATTACCAGCGTTATCTCAGGGGATCTTCCCTGATGTGGATAATTGCAAACTGGTAAACCACACTGATACGCTTAGCGAATTTCTTACAGGCCAGACAACACCCCTGGCTTGGCCAGTAGTACAAGAAAGTTGTATCCTAGACTAAATTTGCGCTAATACCTTAGGGCAAAAGGTTCCATATCCATTACAGGTCCCTTGAAGCATCCGGTTGTTTGAAGGATCAGCTCTACCCAGCCGCAGTCAAGAATGTGGGATGTGCCTTAAAGGGCAAGTTGGTTTGTGCCTGTCTTTTCTTGGCTTTTTTTTTTTTTTAGGCAACTTCTGTAGCGTAGTTTATGCTTCACATAGCAAGTATCTATGCTGTCGCATTTGTTGTGTAAAAATAGTTTAAAAACAAACCAAAACCATAGCAACACATTTGTTCTTGTGGAAGTGGCCTGAGTCAGAAGAGAGAGTTTAGGAACGACTTTCACAACTTGGAAATGCCTAGGGGGAGTTATGATAGCTGGCTCTTTAGCCTGGCATTCAGGAGTACCATAGGATCCAGCGTGTGAGCTCTGAAACAAAGCAATCTGAGTTGGTTTTTTTGAAAAAAACCAAAATTTAAAGTAGGTGACTACTTGAAACAATTTAACAAGGGCTGTAGGGAATTTAACAGGAGTTGTCATTGCTGATACTTTTAAATCCAAATCTAATGTTTTGTTCATGCAGACAATAATTTCAGGAAAATCTTGCGACCACAGGAGTTCAGGCTAGAAGGTCACAATAGCTGATTTTGGCCTGGTAATCTTTAAGTGCATTGCCCAGGACAATACAGTAGTTTCTGTGCTCGAGCCAGAAAAATCATGGGGGGGGAAAAGAGTGGCGCAGCCAACCGTCTCTGTACACCCTCAAACACCTGGGTGTCGGGGAGAGCGTTAGCGAGGCCAGGGGCTGTTTGCCTGCTCGGTAAAGGAAGTGAATGTCTCTTCTTTGGCTTCGGGAGGCCCTAGGTCAGGAAACTTTGCAAATCTGTCTGCAGCCGCTGAGTTGGTTGCGTTGCAGAAGGAACACAACACGGATGAGGTTCTCCTTTTTGCAACGTGCTGGGCAGACGCGGCGAGCCCTCGCTGCGGGGAGCTGCTAAGACGAGGTCGGGCACCCCTGGCAAAAGGAGTGGGCAGCTTATGCAAATTGCCGCTCTTTAATTCAGTTGTGTAGTGGGGAAGAATAGACGTTATTCCTGACATTTCCATTTTTGATTAATGTTGGATGGAGTCGGCAGATGTTTGGTTGGCCGCCAGATGGGGTTTGCTCAGTCCAGCAAATGGAACAGCCACAATCTGGGTCTCCTAAAGCCAAGCACTGACAGAAGCTCCCACAAAATCACTAGCTCACCCCAGCGATAGGCGAGCTTTGACCTCAAGACGAGGTAGCAGTTTACGAATGGAGGTGGCACGACCAGCGAAACTGCTCACGGAAGGGGGTGTGGAAGGATGGGAGCTGGTTAATTTGCTGGAGTTCCAGCACTTCTCTTCCACGGCGGGAGCCACAGCCTGCAGCTTCGATTCGTGGGGCTGGGGCCTCCTTCCTTGCCCTACGGTTAGAAGAGCTATGAGGTCTCCTGGCGCGGTTTGCGGTGGGGGTCGGCTGGCTTTAACGTCGTTAACCCGGGAGTGGCCGATCAGATAGCCCGGGATTGGTCTCGGTCCATCTGGCTGCGCCTGGCGACGGTTAATCAGCGCTGGGGAAGAGGGGCGAGGGCTCCCCCCGGCCCGCCGTGAAACTCGCCGTCCGCGGCTGAGCCGGGGGGACGGGGATGGGGACGCTGCTGGGAGCGCCTCTGCCCGCGGCAGCTGCCGCGCCTTCGCTCCTCTCAGCCCCCCGCGGGCACAGTCAAATTGGGGAGAATGAATTGAAATTCATGCAGATTGGGTTCCCGGGGGAAGCGATAAGTGTCTGCCAAGTGCCTCCTCGCCCTCCCGGCACGGCGGGCCCGGGCAGATAAAGCGGGGGGTGGGGGGGTCGGGGTGTCGCTTCTGCCCCTCGCAGCGAGGAGGATGGGGTCTGCCGCTTTGACCCCGAGATGCAGCGCGAATAAATTCCCTTTGATAATGACTTCCCAAGGGAGACAAAGAGCGGGAGGGAAGAGGAAAGAGGAAATTCGAGCGCCGGTGTTCACGGTTCCATTCGCGGTGCCGGAGGGGAAGCTGCCCGCCAGCCTTTGAAGCCAAACCACCCGCCCCGCGGGGCTCTTCATCCCACGCTGGCGGGGGTGGGGGGGAGCTGGGTTGTTTGTCCGGGGGCGTCTAGAACATGCCCCCTTAGCCCGGGTGCTCCTTTCCTGCGCACAAGCCGGAGTCGGACACGTCTGTCTCTGCCCGGGGAGGCAGCGAGGGGCTCGCCGTGGTCCTCAGCTTGGGGTTGATTTTGGGGTGTATTGTTATTTTTCCTTACACCCAGCGATCTGGAACAGACATTTTCCCGTCCGTATCCGCCTCCGCAGCCTCCCCGTGGGCTTGGAGGCGCGGGGCGGCCGGGCGGCGCTGCCCGGGCCGGGCAGGGTCAGCCCGGGGCACGGCTGAGGGTGGGGTGGGAAATCTATTTCGGGCGTAAACACGAACAAAAGCGCTAAAACCACATTGTCCGTCGTGTCCTGAGCGTAGAAATTTATTGCTCCTGCCATCGCTCGGTCCCCCGGGTCCGCAGGCGGCGGGGCCGACGACCCTTCCTGCCTCGGGGTGGGGGGCAGGAGCGGCTCCCCGCTCCCCTCCCTCCCTCCCCTGCCTCGGGCAGCACTTCGGATGGGAAACGGCTGGTTGGAGGAATTCCCCCCGCCGCCTGACGGAGGAGCGGTGAGGGGCGCCGGGTCCGCACTCCTGTCCCCGGCGGGGGATGCCGGGGGTCGGGGGGGGAGGCGGTGCCGGTCCGGGTGGGTTTGGGGAGGAGCGCTCGGGAGCAGCTCCCCCCCTGGCTTGCAGCCCCGGGGAAGGGGAGGGAGAAAGGTGGGGGGTCCGGGGGGGGGGGGGCGGCGCAGGTAGTTCTCCCGCCGCGTTCCCAGCAGGCGGGCTGCGGAGGGGGAGCGGCGGCGCCGCCCGGCAGGGCGGGACAGGGCAGCAGGACCCCCCCCGCCGCCGCCCCTTTCCTCGGCGGGGCCGTGCCTGGCGCTGGGCCGCTCCTCCGGACCTGCCTGGGGAGGGGAGCCGCGCTCCGGGCCGAGGTGAGCAGCGCGCCGGGGATGCTGCGCCCCGCGCCCGGGATGCTGCGCCCCGCCGGGGCCGGGGAGCTGCGGGCGCCTCGCCGGGTCTGCCGGGATTTACGGCCCCGGAATGGGGGGGGGGGGGAGAAGTGAGGCTCAGCTTAAAACAGCGAGGGGGCGCGGGTCGGGTCTGCCGCGGGCATCGCCCCTTCCGCGCCTCCTCTCCCGGCTCCGCCACAGCCGTGACGCTGTGTGGGTCCCGCGGAGAGGTAATTCGCCGTTGCTTGGATCCGCTCGTCCGCCGGGGAGGCTGGGTGGGTGCCGGGGGGGAGGGGGAGGACCCAGCGGCCCCGCCGACCCACTGTAACGTCCTGAAAACGCAGGCAGGACGGGAAGCCCCCCCCGTCCTCCCGAGGGCTCTGCCCGCTGAAGAAGGCACCGTCTCCAGCCCCTCCGAGAGGAGCGCGTATGGCTCAGCGCGTCTGTCAGAATCAGCGGGGCTGTGCGCGGAATTTGGTTTTCACAGCTCCGGTCTTGTGACTTATTGAACACTTTCTTGAAGTGTTTTCTCTGGAAACTTGTCTCAAATGAGGGCTGTGAGCCCTAACAAAGAAGGGTGTTGTTCGGGAGCCAACAGGTGACGGGGTGAAACCTGAGTATATGTGTACATTGGAGTAAAGTCTGGCTGCTGGTTAAAATAGAATTAAAAAAAAAATCAATGGGAGACTGTAAAAGGCAAAATTTCTTTCTTTCTAAATCTGTACACCTCTTAAGGAGAGAGGGGGGAAGCATCCGTGAGGATACCGCTTCCTCGGCTAGAGGTTGGGTTCTTGCCGACCCGCAGCCTTGTGTTTCCACCAACTCTACGCAGCGCCCAGCGTAACGCGTCCGAATCTGATGTGTTGGCGTGGGACGACGCTTCCTCCTTTTGTTACTCCAGGTAGCCTGTCTCTGCAGTAGGGCTCGTCAAGACAAAACACCCCGAGAAGGATCGTCCGACTTCCAGTTGGGAAAGTGATCTTGGCGCTAGGGATGCGCAGGGAGGAGAGCGGTTCACTCTTCTGTCCCTCCTTGCACACGGGCTAGGAAAGGGGAAATAGTTCCTACTTCTAGGGTCCACCTAAAGGTCTGCTGAATGAAGAAGTCTACGGGCTTCATTCCTTCCCCCGCTGCTCGGGATAGTTCATCCCTCGAAGGACCCAACAGCCGAAAAAGTCGCCGTGTGCTGGTGCTGATACAAATTCAAGTTGGGTCCGGATTTCCCACGCATAGAGCTGTCGGTAAATAGGTTACTTGTGCTGTAGCTAGGGAACAGGACTTTCTGATCACTCATGTGATATAGTTATTTTCTGGTGGTTTATTGCTGCTGTATTATGCCCTTTCTCTTCTAATGTAGTTACCGTGCACCAGGGATTAAATAAGCAGGTGAATGGGCCGGCCATGCTAATCTTAACTCGATGAGCCTCCATTGTGAATGGATGCATGTGATATGCATCTTGTATCCCCTATAGCCTTGTTAACAAGCCTTCTAACAAAAAAGTTGTTAAACAATTTGCCCTGCAGGACAGAGTAAAACAGCAGGGGATGGGCAAGGAGATGTTTGTCTAACCGTGCTCACAAATCATGACCTCTTCTATCTGGTCAGGGGTGAACGTAATCAGTGAGCTGGAAATCCTAGCACAGGGATAACCCTCATATGGGGTTCAGCAATAGCTTTGCTCTGACATCCGAACATTTTATGTACCCAGGGGTTTGTAATTAGGAGTGTAGTTTGTCTTCGCTTCACGGAACACGGGTCGTTTTAACGCACTGGTAGGAAAAAACCATATTAATCGCTTTTCTTTTTAAATCAAATGTAGCTGTTTAATTCAATTACGTTATTCATAGTTGTCAAACTGCCAGCGAAATACCTCCTTGTAGGCTATGAAGCTTTTTTGGAGAGGTAGTACTTGAACAGGGCTGAAACCTCAACATTTTCCACAAGCTTCAAGAACGCAAAGCAAAACATCCTTGCTGTGTTTTGTAGATGTCATGGCAGGAGTAGAAAGAACACCTTTCTACTCATCCCTCGGAAAGCATTTATTTTTCCAGCTGTTGTTTATATTCATTTGAATCCTCCTTGGGATGTGATCATTTTAAACAGACCGCTTTGAAGGATGAGTGCGGTTGGGGGGCAGGGAGGAAGAACCCTGTCGTTTTAAAAGGCAAACCAAATTACACTTGAGCGGGAGAGGAAGGAGAACTCCTAAACAAGCAGTTGCCAAAACAGCTCTGCAGATAGCCTGCTGTTAAGCTGGGTTGGTTTAGAAACCTCACTCTCAGCAACACCATGATATTTGTGACACGGCCGCCCTGATACATGGTGGACTGTCAGTCATTTTACAGCTGGCTTAACGTTAGCTCTACGGTCGCGTTTTTCTTTTAAAGAGAATGCTGTCCTTTGAGTAATCTCGGTCCGTTGAGATTTGTGATCCTTTCTCCATCCCCATCGCCTGATCTGGGGAGCGGCACCCTGACTGTAAAGTTGCATTTTACACTTGGAGGTAAGGTGTATTTTTACATGCCTTTCTTCTTCTCCAGCTGTACTGTCATCCTGCCCTGTTTCACTGGGAAAATGGGCCTGTGGGTCTGTGGTTTTCTCTTGCTGGAGCTCGTGCTGTCTGAAGTGAATAGGTCTGAGGTGACCCAGGCAGGATCAGTCCCCGTGGAAAAGCAGCGTGGTCTCTCTCGTACCAATGCCCTGTCTTCCTTTGGAATTAGGCAATGCTCTCACACTTTTTGTACCTGCGCTATACTTGAAAACCTTTCTGATGTTACCCGGCGCTGCTTTTGGCCACATCGAAGCAACGTGTAGCCTTAGTGTTCAAAAATCCTTGGAAAAGTTCAGACTTAGGTTTGTTTCCTTGTCTTTCAAGAGAAGAAAGTAAGTCGGGGAAGTTAATCTTTGCTCTTGTTTCTGAACAATGGATGTGAAACAATTTCTCAGTTACCTGCGTGGTTGTGAGCCCTGGGTGTCATGTGAGCGGGCCGGGGTACGCCCCGCTGCAGGGCTTGGGGACCGGCAGAGCTGGACCCGTCTCTCTGCCTAAACTGCGTTTCGGATCCGCTTCCCGTGGTGCGGCCGAGGTCGGGCTGCCTCATGGAATGTTGGCAAAGGTGTCTCGCCTGGTGGCTTCTTTCATTCCTGGGTTATTGGGCTGGAGTCGCTTCTTGGAAAGTGACAATCCGACCAACACACGTTGTCATGTCGCAGTGCTGTGAGAATTGGAAACGGCAGCTGAGGTGTCGTGAGCGGTGCGTTCCTGTAAACCTCTTTCTGAACAGTTCACCTGCTGTGCTAACGTCCTCTTGGAAGGACGTGGGCTTCTCAGCGATACAGCGATTGTATACTTAAGAATGACACGGGTATAGGTGATGTGGGACACAAGCTGCCAACCTGAGCGTGCCCGTCCGCCTGCAACAGCGAGCACCGCTGCTGTCCTTTGCTAGGGTGATTTCCTAACTGCATCACAGTATTCCTCTGTCCCTCGCACCCCAGTTTTATATGGGCGATAACAAAAACATACCTGATGCTTGGCTTCATTTCCACTAGCATGTGGAAACAGTTTCGTATCCCTCATCTTATCGTTTGTTTCTAAAGGAAACTAATTCAGGGGATCTAGTACATACCAGGATGTCTGCATTTCTATTTTAAATGTGCAGGACTGAGCTTTTAGGATGGAGTTTGGTTTTTCTCACCTTCCTTGACAGAGATTGCGGTATGGTGATGCTAAGCGCGGAAGCCGTTTTGCTAACCTTCAGTTGTTCAGCTAGAGTAAGGTTTCAGAAATTTGCCTGCCAGCTGACAAGCTCTGTAAAAATAGCTGGTTCTCAAAGGGGGTGGAGGGTGGGGTGGCAGGTTTGCACGTGTTTTTGAACCAGAAGGTTTTGGGCTAAAGTTAACAAACAAGTTCATTTTTCTGAGCACTAGCCCAGTGGAAGAGTTAAGTTAATCCCATCTCTTCTTTTATTAGGTGTGGGAATGTATAGCCATACTGAAAACGGGGGTAGATAAACCGCGTAATGTTGAATATCGTAATTTCTCCGAGTTTGTAGCTGTAGATGCGTGTGGCCACTTTTTATGGAGCAGGTTTGGCTTTACATAGAGTCGAGAGAGCCGGGACTCACCAATGCCTCACGCTTGAAGGAGGAGGAACTCCTCTTGAGTAACTAGCGTGCTTGGGAATGCGGTCTTAAATCTTTTTCCACCTGTGATCGAGCAGCAACTGATTTTCTGTAGCGTGGTGGTGATGAGACTGGAAATGTAACGTGAGACCCTCTAGAAGTTTTTAGATTGCTCTCCCCTTTAGACCCAGCAGCAAGGTTATCTGACAAGGAGGTTAAAATTATCTGTGGGTCAGATGTAGCACTGATAAGATGGCATCTGTGCTTAGATGAATACGTGAAAGAATTCCCTAAACCCAGGAAGGCACGGCTTGTGTAATGTTGTACGGTAAAAGCAAGCTTGTTTCTAGCCGCAGTGGTCAGGGTGTCTGTCATGGCAGGACACGTTCTCTCTGCCTTTGGTAATCTGTATTTCACCGAAATTCCTAGTCTGAATTTCCTAAGAACTTCTGCTGGAATTAATGTAAGATATTTATCTTAATAAGCTTTTGACTGCAGAATGCTACAGAGGTTGGTGAGAGCCTTCTTTGCCAGTTGTGACTCAAAGTGATCCCACTGATACTAAGCTTTGCAGGCTTCATGAATCAACAGAAGCATCTCCCTGTAGGGTTTTAAATTAACAGAACAATCATGATGTATTTTACAGAGCTTAATCTGGCATAATTGGATTTCAGATATTTAACTGGACCAACGCCCTTCCGCTCCGATACAGCTAAACCAAAGTTCTCGGAGGAATCCAGCAGACGCTCGCTGCTCCGTGGCTACACTGTGTGTAAAACAGGACGCTACTTGCACAACTGCCTTTCCCCAACAATTTCTTTAGTTTTTGACAGGCTGTTGTCATGTCTCTTATTATACTGGTGGTGGTAATGACTTCAGGAAGAGCTCGTGTCATTCCTTGCGTTAATATCTACCCAATGGGCCTTTCCTAGATATCCCTGCGTACAGCCTGTGATGTGAAACGGGCAGGAGTGTGAAAGATGACAAGTGTTAATAGCCAAATGCATTGGGGTTGCCAAACGTGGCGGTGTGCGTCTAGTTTTCTTTTTATAGCTCTTTTAAGCATACTCAAATTGCTTGTAGCAAGTTGTAATGATGCTTCAATAATTTATTGTTCTGGGCGACACAAGGAATACTAGACTGCATTAAGATCATTTACACTGATAATTTGTTGTTGCATGTTCAGATTTATTAAAGCTTTGTTAATCTCTTCTTCCAGATCAATTGCTTGATGAGCTGCAGCTGAAATATTTAACGCTTCACACTTATGCCATTGGAGATGGAGCCCAAAGCTAACAACCTCGTTTTCGGGTGTCAGCGAAGCTCAACGTCTGACGACGACTCTGGCTGTGCCTTAGAAGAATATGCCTGGGTCCCCCCAGGCCTCAGACCAGAGCAGGTACCAACTCTGCTTCTGCATTTTTTAAAATAAGCTTTGTTAGGACTGTGTAAGGGGCTGGTATGCTGCCTCTACAAGTCTAATTACATTCTTACAGTATTTAAAACTTAAATTTGTCTAGAATGCTTTCCTTCTTGTTTGGTTTCCTATTCCAACGTGGCTGTGTTTAGGGAGCTTAAAATCCTCACCACTGAGGAGTTTTATGTTCCAAAAAAAATGTTCCCAGTCAAGATTTTTCAATAAATATGAGCCGCAAAGGTTATGTATTACTGAGTCTAAAATCAGCATAGATATTTGCTTTCTCTTGGAAACAAGTTATTGGATTAAATTAACGCTCATGGCGTTGAGCTACTTGGCCAGTGCTTCGCTGCGCTTGTACAACTCTTTCAGTAATTAGGCCTTTGACATCTAGAACACGTACGTTACCCCAGCGCACGTAAACAAACGTGTTCTGTCACTGGGAGAAGTAGCGATGTATTCTACGCTTGTCTCGGTAGTTGTGTGCCTGACGCTTGCTCGTGCCAGGATTTCTCTTGTAGGGGCTGTGGGGCTGACACTCCTGGGTGGGTTGGGCCCTTCCTTCCCCTCTCCCCTTCCTTCTTTACCTTTTATAACGCCACGGTAATGGAAATCAAAGTGAAATTATTGACGAGCAAGTTGAGAGCAGAACGGGCCTCCCACAGTGTTCATTCAGCTGATGCTGCAGCGGGGCTGAAGCCGTGCGCTCGGCCCCACCCAGCGCTGAACGGGCAGAGGGGCTTTGTTAACGGCGGCAGAGCGACCCCCCTTCAGCTGGCAGCAGGTACAGCCCACGGCCATAAAGGTGCAGATGTCTCCTTTTCGCCACGCAGAGATGTTCTAAATCACGAAAAAAACGTAAGAACTCAGCAAGTAAAAAGCTATTTTTAGGGAAACTCTTTTTATGGCTTACTTAAGCATATATAACAATCGCGATGAATCAGACCTTGAGGCGAACAGCAAGCTAACGTTCCGCCGGAGCAATTAAATGCCGTCAAATGGCCTCATAATCCAGCTAGCTCAAACTCACTGAAGATCGCTTTTTTCCTGAGAAGAATGACTTATTTTGAGAACGGTGCCATACGCTCGAGAAAAGGGCGTCAAGTATCTTTAAAGCTTCGCTTTGTACTTCGCGTGGTTACCTTCTCCTACAGCTTGCAGTCAGCAGTGAGTGGGCTCACCGGAGACTCCCGGTGTTTCAAGTTTTGGTGAAACGAAGACCAAATCGCGGTTCATACAACCCTTCTCGTACCATTTTGAGTGCTTCCTGAGTCAAGTGACTGATGACTGCTGCTTTTTTCATCTGTCTTGCACAGTAATAAGCTGTTGACCCGAGCGTTATTTAAATCTGGATGGCGAGTCATATTTTTGCCGACAGTCGGCTCTTACTCGCGGCCCCAGGCCTCGTGACAAGCTGGAAACTGCATAGGAAAAACAATAAATCTGTAGCTGTTCCACGAAAATATTTTTTGCCATTGGGCTTTGTCATAGTGTTCGTTACAGCTTTCCTGTCATCATTTTCTTCGGAGGGGGGGGGAAGGAAAAATAAAAAAGTGAAGATTGATAGGTGTGTACACCTACTATTGATTTCTTTGTCAAAAACATGCAGCCCGTGGCCTTTTCGTAGTTCATTTGCATCCCATTGAAATGTAGCTGGATCCAGCCTCCTCCCAAGGGAAGGATGTTTCCACCTTCCTACCAAAGCCCACATGGAAGCAATGAAAGCTGATGCTTTGGGTGAACCCGATCAGCAGGAGACGACAAAACAGCTTTTGTCTCAACAATGTGCAAAATGCAGAGAGCAAATTAAACTTGTTTATATAGTGGCTGTTTTCTGGAAAGCTTCATGCCTTGTGTGGTAAATTGCAGGGGGAGGCTTGGAATTTCCAGGGGGGTTGTTGACCAGCCCTGAAGGGGGTGGGAATAATGAGAACATTAAATGTGCATAATTTATGATACACCCCCACCCCCCAATTGTCACTGCAAATTGCATTCCAGAAAAGCAATTCAGCAGCTGGGCACTAGTTTTAGCGGGGACAGTTCAGGTTTGCTGAGCTGGTTCATCTGGGTCTCGTATTTTCAGCGCAAACCCTGTCACAGGGCTAACGTAGCGTAACCACCTTCCCTCGTAAATGAGACCCGAGATACAACAGTAGCTGAAGGGCGCTTGCGGCGCTTAGGTGATGTGTTTTCCTCGCTCTGATCTCTGCGTTCCTCCTGGCCAGGTCCAGCTGTATTTCGCCTGCTTGCCAGAGGAGAAGGTCCCTTACGTTAACAGCCCTGGGGAGAAACACCGCATTAAACAGCTCCTCTATCAGCTGCCACCCCACGACAACGAGGTAAATACGGAACTTGGGATGCACCGTCAGGGCTTATATCTCCCTGGCAGCTTTTACGTGGAGAATTACCTACCTGCGTGTTTATTCTGAGCCGCGACCGCGGCCTGCAGTGGCATCCGAGCTGTAAAGCAGCACGGTGTGTACACTGAGTCCATTGTTCAGCTGTCCGGTTGGCCTGCGTGCAGATAAGGGCTGTCTGGAGGGACACTGCCTTTGCTTGTTAGGGAGGCTGGTGTCACTGCAATAAACTTCACACAAGTTGGGTTTATAGTGTTTGCAGCCACCCACCAATTACCAGGAACCTACAAATTCCTGGAATTGCATTGTAGCCCACAAAAAAAAGGATGCTTTGTGATAGTAAAAGGGTTGCATCTCAGATATGCGGTGTAATTTGGAGTAGAAGTGGAAATAACAAACAAGCCCTTTGTAAGGAAAGGGGGGCGGGGGTGTCAATGCTTAAGGTCTTGTGCATACTGCAATCCTGCGTTGTGGGCACTTACCCATAAATCTAAAGGACAACGTTATGGCTGATTTAGGTTCATTCCATCATTTTAGCGTAGCAGCAGGTTTTGGTTTGGCTTTTTAAATTCTTATCTCTTGCCCGGACAACTTCTCGGTTCAGCGTGACGTTTCATTGCCTGTAGTGCCAAACGTCTCTCCGTACTACTTTTGTGCTGTTATGCCGTATTAGCTAAGTGTTCAGGTGGTAGAGAAGTCAAGTTGGAAAAGCGCAATGATGATTGCCAGCGTGCAGTTCATCATTCCTTGCATACACGCACTCACTGCTGCGTCACTTTAAAAGCCCGGTGTCTAAAACAACTTCTGTGTTTTCCCTGGAAGGTGAGATACTGCCAGTCTTTGACTGAAGAAGAAAAGAAGGAACTGCAGATGTTCAGTTCTCAGCGCAAGAAGGAGGCGCTCGGCCGAGGCACGATTAAACTACTCTCGAGAGCAGTGATGCATGCCGTTTGCGAACAGGTAACGCTACTGGTGCCACAAGCCAGCCAGCAGGCTGAGAAAGGGCAGACTATGGTATCTCAGTATTGTGTGCAAGCTGATCTCGGTCAGTGTCTGGACATAAACCAAGAAAGAATATGTTTGAAACTGCCTGTAAACAGAGAGAAGGTAGTGCTCGCTTAAGCAGAATACAGTCTTTGATACTGGCAATGAACTGACTCTTTATTTCCTACTCAAAAAACCCTGTTGCTGACTCATACTAAAGTAATGACAAACGAAAAACAGGCATATGCTTGAAAATGTTGTTATGTATAAAATAAACTTTGATTCACAAAAGGTTTGTTGATGCACAACGTTTTGTCTAGACCAAAGCTGAGAATATTTTTTTTCCCCTCTTGTCAGAATTTTGGAATAAACCCAGCATTTTGGGGCTGGTGCTTCAACTCAGTTTAAATGCTAGAAGCTAGTAGTTTGGGATGGGAAGTGTGTTCACTTTCTGGTTTTGTTCCCAGTGTGGCACAAAAGTAAACGGCGGTGAAGTGGCAGTTTTTGCCTCGAGAGCTGGGCCTGGGGTGTGCTGGCATCCCTCCTGTTTTGTGTGCTTCACCTGTAACGAGCTGCTCGTTGACCTTATCTACTTCTACCAAGATGGAAAAATTCACTGCGGCAGACACCACGCTGAACTTCTCAAACCTCGATGCTCAGCCTGCGATGAGGTAAATAACTCACGTTTTACAGCCCCTCTACACCCTCGTTGTTCAGGTAACAAACTGCGTCACTGTATTTAGAATTGAATCTTGTAGATTGAATTAGAAAACAGACCTGTACAGATATTCCAAAATACCATGCTGATAGCAGCTTCTTTAATGGTTGAGTTCCTATGTTGGGGTTTTTTTCTTTAAAAAGTACATATTTTCCTTTTTTTAAAGGTCAGAATGCCGCAGTAGCTATGGGAGATTGTTATTTCTATCTTTGTATTCAAAAGGCATCTAAATAAAAACAAATTTAGCACGTGAAATGCAGAATTAGGATATTTTGCATACTCCTAAGGTGAGATTTTGGCCACTTTCCTAAAAGTTCACTTTTTGTCTCTGAAAAGATCATCTTTGCCGATGAGTGTACAGAAGCCGAAGGCCGCCACTGGCACATGAAGCACTTCTGTTGCCTCGAGTGTGAAACGATCCTGGGTGGACAGCGGTACATCATGAAGGATGGGCGACCGTTCTGCTGTAACTGCTTCGAATCTCTCTATGCGGAATACTGCGAGACCTGTGGGGAACACATCGGTAAGTATGTCCTTCTTAAGCATTAAACTTACAAACTGGCTTTCCCTTGATTTGTGGAAGTATTTCACATTGCAGAAGTGTGGATTCTGCAAGTAATTTTTTAGGGAAATCACAAGCATTGCTTTTTCTCCCTTTCCAGGTGTTGACCACGCTCAGATGACCTATGATGGGCAGCACTGGCATGCCACAGAGACTTGCTTTTCTTGTGCTCAGTGCAAGGCCTCTTTGCTTGGCTGCCCTTTCCTTCCAAAGCAAGGGCAGATTTACTGTTCAAAAACCTGCAGCTTGGGAGAGGATGTTCATGCCTCCGACTCCTCTGATTCTGCGTTTCAGTCTGCTCGATCGAGGGATTCCAGGAGGAGCATCCGCATGGGAAAAAGCAGCCGGTCAGCTGACCAGTGCCGCCAGTCTCTCCTCCTGTCGCCGGCCCTCAATTACAAATTTCCTGGCCTCTCGGGCAATGCCGATGATACGCTTTCTCGTAAACTGGATGATTTAAGCCTTTCAAGGGAAGAGGCAACCTTTGTTAATGAAGACTTCTGGAAAGGAAGAGTAGAGCAAGAAATGCCCGAAGACCCTGAAGAATGGGCTGAGCATGAAGACTACATGACTCAACTTCTTCTGAAGTTCGGTGATAAAAGCCTCTTCCAGCAGCCCGCTGAGGTAGACATCAGATCGAGCGAACACTGGATTTCTGACAGCATGGTCAAGAGCAAGCTGGACTTGAAAAAAAATAATCCAAGCCTGGCAAGTAAGAAGTATCAGTCGGACATGTACTGGGCCCAGTCACAAGATGGCTTGGGTGACTCTGCCTACGGCAGCCACCCAGGCCCTGCCAGCAGCAGGAAAATCCAGGAGCTGGACATGGAACACGGGGCATCAGGATACAAACACGACCAAACGCCGTGGTATGGAGGTTCGCTGGAATGTTTGTCTGACCTGAAACAGCAAGAACAAAGTGTTCGAGACTCAATGGATTCTTTGGCTTTGTCTAACATAACAGGTAATGGGGGAAAAAAGGAGTGGTTTGATGGAGAGGTCAACCAAAGCATGCATGGTTGGAGAATTCTGAACCAAGGCTTTTCATGTCTGTGACTCCTAGAAAGCTTTCGTAGCAAGAGATGCGTGTAAAGTAGGCAATAGCTTTTATCAAGCACATGTTCTTCCACAAGATACACTTCTGCTACTTAAATTCCATTTAAATTCTTGTCTTTGTCTTTTCAATTCTCTTTCCTCTGCTTATAACAAAAAAAATCCATGATGTTAAACAGTGTAAGAATGGTCTTGAACTATGCAGTTGCTGTATACAAACCACTGCTTTAAGCAAACGAAGATTTATTTTTTTCCGTACCCTAAGTACAAGAAGCTGCATTATGTACTAGGATAACACTGAAGATGATCTGAAAACACTTTCGGTAATTTCCTGATTTGCTTGTAAAAATATGTAGAAAATCCGAAAAGATGGTAACCCTCTTAGCCTTAGGAAATGAGGTTTATGAGATTATCTTTCTCTCTTGACTAAAGAGAAACTGATAATCCACTTGTGTGAACCTCCTTGTCAGACGTGACTGAAATTAGCCAAAGGGATAAAAGTCAGATATGCCAGTGTCTGTGTGTGTGTCAACCTTCCTTCCCTGTTCCCCTGCAAAACCCCCAAAGCTGACAGTTAGGTATGACAGACCTGTGTCACAAGTCCTGTCCTTTCCCCACTCCTTTCCTGCTGCAATCTGAATTACTGCAGCTGCTCGTGTATCTCAGGAGGGACCACGCGCTGCATTGTCCAGGCAGCCACGAAGAACTGATGAAGGGAGGTTGGTTCAGGGGGCACGGGAGGAGGAGGTAGAGGTATCGCACCCAGGAACGTCACAGGGCAGCTGGCTCGGCTGTTGTGGGGATGAGGGGTCGTTGCACACAAACCTGGAGTAAACCAGGCTGGCTTACTGCCCAGAATTTTTGGAGGGTAAGGAGCCTTCTGCACGAGGCAGCAAGCCTGGCTTTCCTGTAGCAACAGCTGGAATATTAAATGCAGTGATAGCAGAAACATGAAATACTTTCGCCTTAAAAATGGCAACCATGGACTGTAGAATAATTTTAAGTAATGCTTTTTTTCCTTCGAGGCTTAGCTGTGTGCGTGTTCGAGCTGTTTAAATACTTTAAACTCATTAAACTTTTTCCACTCTTGGTGTCCTAAGGTTGGCTAATTCTTTGGTAATCAGAGCTAATACTTGAATGTTTTAAGTCAAAACAAAGATTATTCTTCTATGAAGCTAGTCCTTTTGGTAATAGTTCAAAAAAAAACACTAATAAGGTCTGCTTTGTGAAAATAAATGTTCTTATATTTTGTTATAACACTTCTCTCTTCGATAGTCCTCTCATCTTCCTTTTCATCCTTTCTCCGCTCCCACCACAGGGGCTTCAATGGATGGAGAAGGCAAACCACGGCCGTCTCTCTACTCTTTGCAAACTTTCCAAGAGCTGGAGGTAGAGGACTGTGAGAAAATGAGCAACATGGGAACTCTGAATTCTTCAATGCTCCACCGGAGCACAGAGTCCCTGAAGAGTCTGAGCTCAGAGTTGTGTCAGGAAAAGGTCTTGCCAGAGGAAAAGCCAGTGCACATGCCTGTGCTGAGGAGATCTAAATCCCAGTCTAGACCACAGCAGGTGAAGTTCTCAGATGACGTTATTGATAATGGAAGTTACGAGAATGTTGAAATACGTCAGCCTCCAATGAGTGAAAGGACTCGTAGGCGTGTTTACCATTTTGAAGAGCGTGGAAACCGGCCGTCCCATCATCGCAGAAGAAGCAGGAAGTCCCGTTCAGATAACGCACTTAACTTGGCCGCAGAAAGAAGATGCTCTCCAAGAGAGAGATTTCGCTATTACTCCCCTCAGGATCACGAAAAATTCATTCAGAATCGAAGTTCACGGGAGATACGGGCGTATATTCAGAATGCGGAGCTGTACGGACAGTATGCCCACACTAGGTCTGATTATGCACTGCGGAATCAGGTGGTTGATAAATTTTTTGGATTGTATGGTGAGGAAGATGACTCCTGGTGCTCAACCTCATCCTCATCGTCCGATTCTGAAGAGGAAGGCTATTTTCTGGGACAGCCAATTCCACAGCCACGCTCGCTGAGATACCCGTACTATACAGATGACCTTTCTAGTCCAACTACTGCGTTATCTAGTTCTCAGTTTGGACAAAGGACAACCAAATCGAAGAAGAAGAGGGGACACAAAGGAAAAAATTGCATCATTTCTTAATTTAACAGTTGGGGAAGACCAGTCAACTCTGTAGCTGCAGTTTGAACCACATCTTTTTATATTAATAATTGTACTTAGGCAAGTTGCTAAGGTTCTTAATGCTTTGCCAGTGTAAACGGTAACCCTGCCAGAGTTTACGTTGTACAAGTAACGTTCAGAAACGTCCCCGTGCCAAATGAGGGTCTGCTCACATAGTGCTAGGTTCACATGCTATGTTTCAGCTGTCAAAATACTGCAGTTCTTGATCCAGACTTCTTGTAGACATGTTCTTTTGTGCTCGCTATTCACCCGTCTTCAGTTATCTGAGAGAGGGGATTCAACGACGATCAATAAATACAATCGTCAGTCCCGTGCTGTAGCTACACCCACACAGGGAGATCTCTGACTTTTTCCTCTTACCGCCAAGGAAAAGAAGGCTCTATACTGTGCCCTTCCTTCAGTGATAAAGCTCACTTTTCCTCCTTCAAGTTTCTCTACAAAAACTGGATTTTTTCTTTTTTTTTTTTTTTTTTTAATTTGGGAAAATGCTCCTTTTCCAAAGAGTTTGCTATTAAGGAGGCAAAAATCAGAACTGAAAGGCTTGAGGCGCTGATGTATCCTGAAGCGGTTTATACATTTAACTGAAATGGTTTACACATTTAACAGTTCATACCTTTAACTGTCATGGGTTTTCCTCCACCTTTTTTTTTTTTTAAGAATTCCATCCGTCAGGATTTTTTTGGTTTGTTTGGTGGGGTTTTGGTTTTTTTTTTTTGGTGCCTGTTAAAGGAAGATGTTAATTCAGCTCCTGGAATTGGACTCAGCTGCCAATGAATGGTGATGGTTTTTAGGCTGTGCCCCCCACCCCTCAGCAGCGAGAGAGAGAGGTACAACTGGAGACCTTTGCTCAGGCATGTAACCCCATTTAAGTCAATGAATCTACTTACGTAACAAATACTTTCGCAAGGGCTTAAAGGATTAGGCTCCAGAATTGTCTTTTCAAATGCAGTATCCGGGTTTTAAAATGTATTAGCTGCAATTCTAAATAATAAAAAAAAAAAACCCCATTGATATTTATAATGTAGTATTTCATAGGCTTAAATGTATTCATAATTTAACAGTGCAAATACTAATGTACATATTGTACAGTTAAAATTTTAAAAGCTGAATATTTTTATATCCCTGAATTTGAAGAAGTTTGTAACAATATCAAACTAGATTTGTTAGGGGTTTAACAGCAGCATCATGGATGAAATATTGCTTGTATTTTAGTCAGGGGTTTTAAGTTGAAAAATATTGAAAAATGTTTAGTGCAAAACAGCTTCATTTTGTCTCCTAGGTATTAAAAGCTCTGTATGCATGGTGGGGCTATGTAAATACTCTCTAAAATATGGCCCTCTTAATCTTGCAAGTGTTATTTATGGGTCAAGCAAAATGTAAACTATATAAATGTAAAAACCACACAAGCCTGGAATATATCAGTACAACAAATACGCAACTCCTGTGGATTTGTTTTTTCTTTTTAATTACTGTTCCCCTCCTTTCCCAAAGAGTTTCTGAAGTTTGCCTGCATCGAGGAAGAAAGACGCTGGGTGGTTGTAGAAGGCAAGCTGGCAAAAAAACCTCCCAGGTCGTGGGTAATCTCAAAAGTTCCCTTGAACTCCTATGTGGAACAGGAGGTATTTTAAGTTATAATAAACTTCCAACGTTTTAAATGAAGGGCAGAAACATGTGACTCAAATTTACAGTGGCACCCACCAATTAAAATGGTAAATGCTAAAGCCATTGGCTTTCTGACCACCTGAGCAAATGAAGTAACAGATGCTTCTTACCATAAAAGCTCAACAAACTGAACTAAGCTTGCCCTTCCTGAGGACGGAGAAGTTTTGGAATAAAAGCAGCTAGAAGTAAGGGATAGAATGGACACAAGGGTCCTGACTTACAGCGGGGAAAATTAAGCTGTTGCTAAGGCTAAATCAAACTAGCAGTTACTTGCTTGTATTTTTCAGGGGAAAATAAGCAAAAAATCCTTTGCTCCCAGAGGTGCATTCACCATATAAGTCACTTTTCCAGTACAAACAAGTCTTGTGTACATGAAAGCTGATCAAAGTAGTATCATGCTACGTAGCATGGGCCAATGAGCGGCCCGTGGGACGCTTCCAGCTGGCGCGTTGCCGTGGTGGCTTAGGCAGTGCTGGCTTCCCTGGCAGCCAAACGCCTGTTGTGCTCAAGGATACTACAGCAACCAGGCTGCCAGGACTCACAGGACTCGGGAGAGACGCTGACTTGCTCAAACAATGGATTGGGACCTTCCATTCTTACCTGCATTTCCAAACAGGGATAAGCAGGAGCCGCAGAAATGACCCGCTCTGTCCGCTTGCTACTGCTGGGTCCTTTTTGGAGCAAGAAACTGTCTCATGGAAAACTGTCTCCACCTGTAGTTCCTGTGATCTTACACCATCTCCTGACGTCCAGCATGGGTACTGCCCCAGAGTGCAGTGTCTAACGGAGCATTAGGGGATGAAAGGTCTTCCTAGATTGTTAGTTGCTTCTCGATGCTTTCTCCAGTTCTTTGAACAACTCTTCCAAACCCGAGGATAACTTAGGGCCAACTAACTGTGACCTCTCTGCTCCTGTGAGGGCTCTGGGTACTTCAGAACAAGTGGTGTAAATGACACCACTCCCCCCCTACCACCACTGCTGTCCCATACTGCTGTTTTTCAGCTGGAAGCTTTGGCAGTGGCTCGAGGACTTCCCTTGTCCTCGGTGTTAGGAAAAACCGAGAGGCACAGTTTGTCCGTCATACACCTCCCGTACGCAGAGCTGAACAGCAGCACTTCTTCCAGCCTGCGGCAGAAGCTCTGACCCATTTTCCCTCAAGACCAGGCCAAGGACGGTAGGGTTTGCACAGCACGATGCCAGGGGTGCGGCGCACCAGTGGTGCCTTCCAGCGGCTGAGCGGCTTGTGCCGAGCTGGTTTAGATACGCGCCTCAGAAAGCATTTAAAAAGCTTTGTTTCGCTGAGGAATGGGCTCCTAAGAGACATTCATGGCAGGGGAAGGATCACAGGTACTTGTCAGCACTTAGTGAAAGGGGCTAACTTGTATTTTTATCCACTTTAAAAATTATACACCAAGTTTAGAGATGGCTGTACAACTCTGTTTAGTTTTTTCAGCTTGACATACAGGATTTCTACTGCATTATTTTTGATGACTGAGAAAGGTTTCTAATTTATTATCCCACCTTATATATAAAGAGAATGGTATGGGATATAGTGTCTGCTACTGGCACAAGACTCGGATACAGTCACCAAATCTGTGGTTTTAGTTTATTAACCATTTTGTGTTACTGGAAGTAGTACCTGTATTCCAAGTAGAGCTTATACCCTGGTCGGCACTTAAGCCCACACGCAGCCGCTTGCTCAGTACCTCTGTGCGGGATGGTGGGGGGAGAATCAGATGGGTCAAAGTAAGAAAACTTTGGGTTGAGATATAGATGGTTTAATAAGTAAAACAAACAACAAAAAAAAACCAAACAAAAAATCCCAACTGATACAAGAACCCCAGTTACTCTCTACTAGCCAACCGCTACCTAGCCAGTCCCTGAGCAATAGCAGCCCTGGCAAACTTATACCCTCCTACCCTGTTTTTATTGCTGAGCATGACATCATATGGTATGGAACATGCCTTGGGTCAGCTGTCCCAGCTGTGTCCCCTCCCAGCCTCTTGTGCATCCCCAGCCTACTCGCTGGTGGGTGGTGTGAGAGGCAGAAAAGGCCTTGACCCTGTGTAAGCACTGCTCAGCAGCAACTAAAACATCTCTGTGTTACAGACACTGCTTTCAGCACAGAGCCCAAGCACAGCACCACTGCAGCAGCGTCTGTGAAGAAAGTTCACTCTATCCCAGCCAAACCCTACCTTCATGATAGTGAGAAACGTGAGGGCAATGTACTGTCCTCATCAACAGAGGGAACCTCGCACAGACAACAGGCTCGCTCACGTATCTTCTCTGATATGTGGCACTGGCTCCTTTCATACCTGTAGCAGTTTTATTGCTGATTTTCACCTTAACTGCTTACGTTGTCACTCAAAGCTGCCAACTCACCCAGTGAGGTTACAGATCCGTTCAGAACTGCTCCAGCCGTGGCAGGTAGCACTGAATTTCCACCCTCCTTTCCTTCCTTCTCCTCTTCCTTTTTTATTCTTTTTAAGGGTATCTGCACATTAATGAGCACTGGGAGTAGGAAGAAGGGGTTTTTTTCAGGAGCTCTTAAGGTGAAGAAGAAAATTAATTCCTCCAGCATAGCATCTGGCTTTTTCCACCAAGGCTCTTCCTAGCCTTTTCCAGGAGCCCCATTAAGGCTGCCAACCAGACCTAGGACAACAACTTACACAAAACAAATCCAAAGCGTATCCTTGTTTCTACAGGAAGCAAGACAAAAAAGTCACATTTCATACTTAAGGGATTGGCATAACATTTTACTTGTATCAACAGAAAGCGTACATCACAAAAGGTTAAATGTGAACATTCAGCATAATGACAAGTGCTAAATGGAAAAGCAGTTACCTATCAATCACTTGTGAATGTGAATTAAACCTTTCATGGAAATAGCACTTTAAAAAAAAAAAAAAAAAACAACAAAGAAAGAGGCAGGCTAAGCTAAGGACTACCTCACAAACTTTTGAAAGCTCTTACTGACCTGTTAGCTATCTAAAAACCCCAAGAATACTGGCTCACCGGTCAGGCTCAAAGAGTTACAGTAAATGAGATTTCATCAGGCTGGCAGCGGGTCACCAGTTGGGTTCCCCAGGGCTCAGCTTTAGGGCCAGTGCTCTCATGTTTTTATAAATGATACAGACACAGAGGTTAAATGAAGTACGTTTGTTCACAATTCTAAACTAGGAGGAGCTGTGGACTCCCTCAAGGGTAGAGAGGCCTTACAGAGAGATCTGGACAGACCAGGGAGCTGGGCAGTCACCAACCACATAAAGTTTAACAGCAGCAAGTGCCGGATTCTCCATCCTCGTTGTAGTACACACTGGGGGACGAGAGGCTGGAGAGCAGCCTCCTGGAAAGAGATCTGGGGGTTGGGGTCGATGGCAAGTTGACTATGAGCCACTGTGCCCTGGCTGCCAGAAGGGCCAACCGTGTCCTGGGGTGCATCAAGCACAGCATAGCCAGCCCATCGAGGGAGATGCTTGTCCCACCTTGAGTCCTGCGTTCACGTTTGGGTGCCTCAGTGTCAGAAGGACAGACTATTGGAGTGTGGCCAGAGGAGGGCAACCAAGATTGTGAAAGGCCTCGAGGGCAAGATTTATGCAGAGCACCTGAGGTCACTTGGCTTATTCAGTTTGGAGAAGACTGAGAGGTGACCTCACTGCAGCCTACAACTCCTCAAGGAGGGCAGCAGAGGAAGCTGATCTCCTCTCTCTGGTGACCAGTGACAGGACACAAGGAAATGGAACAAAGCTATGTCTGGGAAAGTTCAGCTTGGACTTTAGGAAAACGTCTTCACTGAGAGTCTGGCTGGTCACTGGAACAGGCTCCCCAGGGAAGTGCTTATGGCACCAACCCTGTCAGAGTTCAAGGAGTGCCTGGACAACGGTCTTAGTCACATGGTTTAGTTGTAGGTGGTCCTGTGAGGAACAGGGAGTTGGACTCGATGATCCTTAAGAATCCCTTCCAACTCAAGATAGTTTGTGATTCTGTCATTGTAAGGTTAGGTCTTTACAGAAAAAGACTTAAAAATCAGATGCTGTTATCATAGTACATTTAATCTGGTTTCTAACTAAGGAGTTTCCTAACAAACTGTACAGCAATAACGGACCTTTTTAATCAAAAATATATTAAACATTATTTCGGTATTTTTTCATTAGCATTTCTAACCCAAAGCAGAAACTCTGATGTAACGCCCTAAAGGCTCTCAGTCCTGTAGGCTGTAGTTAAGCTTCTGCAGGGAAGACTTGGCCTGTGGTTTCATGACTGATCTCCCTAAACCAGGTTGTTGCCAGAAGGGGCAGGTCAGGTCTAGCTACTGTGCTGCAACAGGTTGCCTCTCTTCCCCTCTCTCCCTCCCCAGATTAGCGTCCCGTAGGATCCGTGAGCCGATTCCCACTCACTGTGCAGCCCACACAATCCCAGGTGCCAACAAGGTAAGTTGGAGGTCATCTCCTTTGAGTAACGTGAACTCTCAGAAACCAACAAAAGCCAATTGCAAAACCACACCCTACTGACAGTAAAACTAATCGGGCATCTCAAGAGCCTGATGCAATACATGTTGAATACACCATACCAAGATTTGCACGTGTAGAGTGCTGGGATACATGCAGTACCTTCTAAATGCAACATCATTGCTATTTCTTTTACTTTTCTGCACACCATTCTGATGAAATCCAAGAAGTTATGTGGAAAAGGGAGCTGAATTCATTGACTTCTTCCTTTAAAAATACCGTGGACTTTGGAAACAGTGAGCTTTAGTCAATAGTCCGTTTACAGACTTTCACGTTTCTAAATGCAAATGTATATACAAAACAATCGTACTTACACTCACCTCTCTGTGATTGTGACTCAAATTACCCCTTTCCTACGACGTTCATAAACCCCAGTACTTCATTAAATGTAAAGCTGTACACAATCCAGCAGTCAGGATACCACCGATATTTTTCATCTCTGTAAAGTGATCAGGTAGCGCTGGCAGCCTCCTGACTCTCCTCAAGCGCTGTCCCCCAACTACAGGTCGCTCTGTAGAGTCAGAATTGGCTCCAGACATTACACAGCATCACCTAGGTTCGAAATGATGATGAATTTGGAGCCTTAGGGTTCAATTTCACATTACAGCTAATCCAAAGTAACTTGGGAGTTACTAAGGAGGTGGTCCTGCTTGTTTTCCTTCTCCCACCTTGCCACCCCAAATTTCTACTCTTCCTTGATGTCGGAAATAAGGATTACACACAGCCTCCTAATTGTTAAAACTGATGGATGACAAGTGGTGAGAAGGCAGAATAGGGGAGAGAGACAGTAGAAGGGACTTCCCCCTGCTCAGTGGCTGCCTGCAGTTATACTCTACAAGGTGTAGTCAAAAAACTTAAGAAAAGTTTAGTAGCAAATAATAACAAAAACCTGAATTAATCCTACACAATACTGCTTACTAGTAATGACTCGTGACATGGAAAACACCAAATTTAAAAGGCATTTGCAGCACCTGCACTTAGAACAAAAATACACATCGAGTAGCTAGTGTGGCTCTGGCAGTCAGGGACGGGAGATCACCCTTAGTGTCATCTTACAGAATGAAGGTTAAAATCAAATAATCCAAATCATAGTTGCGAACCATTTTGCAAGTCTTTTCTTCCTGTAGCATGTACGAAATCAAGACGTTTCCAAACAAGGAATGAAGAGCTGCTTTTTGCTGTTTTAATAAAAATTATAGTGGTGTTAGTTACGCTTATAAACACCAAACTCTAAGCGTACATACATCGGACCAAACATTTTTCCTAGGTCACTGTGTAAAGGCTTCAAAAATGGCTTGTCACTGTACAGCATTTTTGAAAAGAACATCCTTTCAAAGGAATAGATGTCAACAAGCACAGGTAGGAAGAATACAATTGTGGAGACCACAGCGAAGAAGATAGAGCCACCTGAGCTACTGCAAAGGAGCGCAGGCCTTGGGTTCAAATCTTCAACAAGATCTCCTTTTTCCCCTCAAAAAGCAGGTTTATTATGTAGTATGGCATACACAACGCAGAGGATCTAAAAGCGGATTTTTGTCCTTAGTATGAACCTTCTTTGAAGGATTCAGATAAATCTTGATTGGCAGCATCGTACTGAGCAATGAAATGTTTGAGTTCTTCGATGCACCGCTCACCTATTTCATGCAAATTCTGCCTCAGCGCAAACTGAATGGACTTCTCTAACGATGGATCTTTATCGATCAGCATCTTCACTACCATGCCAAAGGTTTCACAGTCTTGTCTGTAGACCTACAAACAACACATTTTAGAAAACGGTTAAACGCAAGACACTTTACATGAGCACACCAACAGCCCTCATTGATTCAGGTGCTACTGCAGATCCAAACCAAAGAATATCGAATTTGCCAAGAGTTTCAACTCTATTTGCCTTTTCCTTTCTTCCGACCTGCGCTAATAAAAACATAACTAGTTCACAACTACCTGGATAGAAGAATTAACTCTTATCGGAAGAAATGCCTTAAAAAGAGAGATTAAGCTCCTCCAGCAGCAATATTTAACAAATAATGGCAAAGTGCAAATGCTAAACCAGATTTTCATTGCAAATATATGTAAAGTTCATTTAACTGCAGCATGCCTAGCAACCTCAATCTTTACACAGACAACAATAACTTAGTTTGTAATCTTTCCTAATACTTTAAATACACATTACATTTAAGTAATTTCACCAAATTATGTTTGTTTGTTGGATTCCTGTTTCTGGTAGAAGTCCTTGACAAATACGACTTTAAACAGTTTAACTGCATTGGTGATTCAACCGCTAAGGATAAGAGAAATCTTGGCAGCGGTTTACGTGAACCCGTCTGATCTTGCACTGCAGGGAATGAGGAGTTTGCAAGTCAGTCATGTACCACAGTTCAGGAGAAGTAACTTCTTGTTATCGCTGCAACTGTTTTTCAAACAAACATCTGACTGTGTTCTTGGGCGGTTTTCAAAGCGAGTCAGCGGCGGCTCAAATTCTTTTTTTTCTCCTCAAATTCCAGCTAGTTATTAATCAAAACACCCACCAAAAAAAGGAGCTTATCCAATTCTTCCAACTGCCAGATGCAGCTGATTTTCACACCTCTTTGGGCAATTTCTGTTTAGAAAACACACTGAATTTTTGAATGAAGCCACTTTTATATCTCTGTACATTTTTTAGGAGAGGAAAAAAAAGGTAAAATGTTGATATTCCTCAAAGCACGATTATCTTTTCATGCTGTGTGCTTGTGTTAGAACATGTTTTTTTACACATCTCTCTAACCCTTTCCTCCCACATTTATCTATATTGTAGACACAAATGATACAACTGTACGGAAGTAATTTCCCATTAGTAAAGAAGACAGAAAAAGACAAAAAAAACCACAACCCAACACCACCACACTTTTATTCATAAGAACCAGCCCAAGGGCAGCTCAAGCATATTCATGTCAGAGGAGCAGGGAAAAAAAAAAAAAGTCATTCTGCACCCAAACTGTTCTCAGAAACACAATGATTTAACATGATACCTTTAACAAAGGCAGTTCCCAAATCTTTGATAGCGTGTTCTATAATAATAGCGTAGAACGAGACCCACTTTTCAAACACTGGTTGGAAAAGAAGAGAAAACCTTTTGGAAGAAACTTGTTTTCCACCGAGATTAAGAAGTCAAAAAGAAGAGCGCAGCCGAAACCAAACTGAAGTAAAACATCTGAAGGGTGGAAATGGTGTGCACATGGCAGTTTTTCCGAGAGGGGGTTTGTTTCCTGCTTTGTGTGTTTAGTTCTTTGGTAGTAAAACATCAGCACGAAACCCAGACTCGCAGAGTTCATGTTCCACAGCAAGTAAAACACGGTACTTGCTAAGAGAACTTCAAACAAAACACAAAAATTTGGGGTCCTTTTTTTCCTGACTCTTTCCAAGGAAAAGGCTCAGGAAGAATAGCTGTGTCTGATTAGCCATGTGACAGACAGATGGTATTTCACTTTGGATAACTCATGCCTTTCAAGTACTTGCAGCAGGCTTGCTAGCACCTTCCCAGAATGAGTTCCGAAAGACTTTTTTCTCTCCAGAGCCATTATGTTTTGGAGGAAATAGTTCAAAACTCTTTTTTGTTCCCTTACAGCATGTCTATTTGTCCTATTTTATAACCTTTGAAGTGGTCAGACCAAGGATGTGTGAATGATCTTCCACAGGTAAACGACCCTGGTAGCTGTCAGTTGGCAGAGGATGCTGTGCAACACCGGCATGAGTGAAACCCTGACACTAACAGAGAGCACAGACCCATCGCCCCGTCTTCTGCACGGGAAGGTGCCCAGAGCTACCACCGAAGGATATGTTCTACTTTTAATTAATGGCAAACCGTGCTACCTGCTCTTTCTCTCACATGCACCAGAGCTAACCCAGATGAAATTCCCTGACCCTTTGCATATAAATATCAGCCCAGTCTAAGCACATTCTTCTTCAAATCTTTCACAAAAGACGACCTGGAGCAGAATCAAGAGAGCTGTTGCTGGCGCTGCGTCTGGAGTCAGGAGCCACTTTGCTGTCACAACAATCTGGAAACTAAACACCTTCACACACGAGATGAAGGTTTTCAATACTTTCTGACAAGACTTAAAAAAAATATAATTGACCTAAAATAGGGGAAGAGGGCGAAGGTGGAGCAGGAAGGCAGTTCTGACAACAGAAAACAAAGGAAACAGCTCAGCTCCTCTAACAACAATTGAGCAATTTTCCCTCCACAAGCTTTCTAGCCCAGCTGCTAATTCTGATCCTCCTGGTGCAATCTGTCTCCTTCTCAATTGTGCTGATAAACCTATTTGTATAGCTGCGACGTAAATTGCATCACTGAGATGATCCCTTTTTAAATTACTTCCCCTCCAATTAACGTGATTCAGTCATTCAGTTCTAAAAGCAGATGTATCAGCACAACTGAAAGAACCGCGAGCCACAGTCGTGAAGCAGAAATAACTTCATAAACCAGTTTATATCTGAAGCCAGCGCACGACTACCAATCCTCAGAGAGAAGGTACTAGGCTTTGTTGAAGGGTGTATGAAGAGACTATCAATTACAAGAATATCAATTACAGAAAAAAGCATTAATTACAGTTTAATCAACTACTTGAAAAAATACAATCAACTATTTGAAAAAATTGTGAAAGCACTCAAAGCTTTTGAAAAAAAGGATGGCGATATAGCGTATTAAAATCCATTGTCTCCACAGAAGAGGAGGCGGCTGGTTTTGGAAAATAAGCACAGAAAGTAATGCTTAAGGAAGAAAGAAAACTGCAGAAAAGACTCCAAAGAAGCAAAAAAGCTCTCTGTGGGAGAATATTACTGGGAAGAACTTGTGACTCAATGAGGTTTGAAAATATCCCTATCTTTAAAATTCCAGCTGATAGTGATTTTGAACTCAGACCATGGAAAGCTCATTTTTAAACATCTGGAACTAAAAATTGAAAAAGATTCCATGTGTGGGGAAAGAAGAAATAACACTTCTTATATTGAAGGACAAGAAAGGGAATGATACCAACGACATGATTATTCTGATATCTATGTCAGGTAATCCTGAAAACAGCTAAAGCCATAGGGTGATCATTTACCAAGGCCATAGTATACTTTTATTCCCTGACCTAAGCTACAGCACCAGCATAACGGAAAGAATGTGTAACACTTTGGTAAGCAGATGAAGGTGAAGCAGAAACAGCTGTTCTGTTCCCAAATATGTATTTATTTTATATAAACACACACACTATATATATATAGCCTTGATTTTCCTACAAATGAGAAGTATATAAGCTGAATTCAGGTTCTTTTTGAAGAGTTTTCCAAAATCAGCACATCTGGCATCTGTGAGGTCAGAGGGTCACAAATATGCCTACCTTTTATTACTCTCGTGGCGTTTTAGCTCTTTTTATTCTTGCATGATAACAGCCTAGAAGCTCTGGCAAAGACCAGCTCTTCACTGTGCTAGTCTTTGTATAAGCACTTGGGCTTTGCCTAGACACAAATGTAAAGGTACGATGCACCTGCAACATGTTAGTGAACACTCATGTCTTTGAGAAAACTTATCAATAATATGCTAATAATATAGCTAATAGACATTTACTTCCAGATCTAGCTAGAGCAACAGAGATGTTAGTCCCCAGGCTGGAGGTGATCAAGCCCTAGAACTTACCAGACAAAATGAAACTTTTGAGAACTCCCTAATCAGCCTCTCTGCCAAGTTTTCACAGCTTAACCTCAATGCACCATCAACAGTGACTTCAATAACAATGTGTGACACGGACACAAAAGAGATGAAGCGTACCACATGTTCTCCTAGCTCAGCTTTGGGACGTTAACCTCTGATGGGGAAGAAAGAAGGGCAGAAGCAAGCACATGGGGAATGCTCATGTCTCAGACTGCTATATCCCTCCTGCAATGCTCATCTAAAAATGGTCTTGGCTTAAACTGAAGAAAACATATCGAGTGGCTCAGCTGATGAGTGGAAAACACCATCACCAAAACTCTGTGGTACAGCTGAACTCTGGGCGTGGATGAAATTATACCCAGCTAAGGAATCCCTTGATGACATGTCTACTACGCACCGACAAAGTCCTCATCGTTTCCTGTCTCTGCCTAGCACAGCCCCATGTTCTTCTCCAAAACCACTCTGGAGCTGCCTGCCTATTTTGCACACCAGAGCTGTTGGACAACATAAATAGTAATGCGGATGAAAACTAGAACTTAAGATGTCCTCCTGCAAGGGATGGCGGTCTGCAGAACAGTCAGAAACTTTGTCGTCTTGGACTGCCATACCTGGCAGAAAAGCAGGTTCGTTCCAACAGCAAGAGCAGACACAATGATCAAAGGAGACAAGGCCAGGGAAACCAGAGAAATTAAAATGGAGATACTCACAGCCCTTATTTCAACCCATGCAACAATAAAAGGCTTCTTAACCTCTCAAGGTGATTCAGAACAGCTAAAACTGCAGCTTCTGCAGTTTCCTCCAAGCAGCCTTTGCAGAAGAGGGAAACGAGAGAAGTTCCCTGATAACTGGAAAGGTCCTCAGGAAGACCGTTCCTACCAGGCTACAAGTTAGCCTCTCTCTCCCACGTCCACAGCTGGTAGAAAGGACAACTGAGTAGCAAACGCGAGATGCAAGTTTCTCGTCTCCATCTCAGAAAGCACTCAACTGAATCGTCACCTCTCGTCGTGGGGAGAATTGTTCCAAGGAACGTGCTTTGGTTTACATATGGGCAGACAACACTAACTCTCTTCTCCAGCTATGGTTTTGAATCAGTAGGAGTTTTTTTAATGCTCCTGGCTTTATGCACACGTAAAAGCCACTCGAATAAGAATCAGCAAGAGGCTTGAGCCGCAGCTTTATGCAAAAGATGGGAAAATTCATTTCAATGCACAAGGTGGTGATTCTTCTTCACTACAGTATTTCCTGCACTTTTGAGTATTCTTCCCATTCCGTACATTTACAGATTCATCTAACACTCTCTCACCTCCACCAGCATTCCCTCTTCACAGCAACCTGATGCAACCCTAGGCTCTGAGCAGCTCTGCACTGTACATATACAGCCCACCGCCCGTGCTGGTGAGTCAGTGCTCTTCAGAGCTGCCTGCTCTCAGCTCCTCATCCAGAGGCCAAAAACCTCAAGGTTCAGTTCACACGGGGGAAGGAGTTAGGGTTGTGGCTCAGAAACCACGTTAAACAGCCTGCAACCCTTAGATACTAACTCACCCTTGAGAAGACCCAACACGCCCAGCAATCACAACGTTCTATCTGTGATTCACGTGCGTTTTCATTTAATACGTTATCTTTCAGGAGGCAGAAACGTCTCAGTTACTAAGGGCACCTTTCCCACAAGTATCAAAGCCCCCAGTGCAAGGAGGAAAGAAGCAACATGCTCACTGGTAGCTGATTTCTCACAAGGGCAGAGCTGGAACTTGCAGAGCACCAGTATAGCACAAGTTTGAAAGCCGTACCACATCCCCTCCAGACACCCCACTAATGAACAAGCAAACTGCCCGGAATCTCTCTTGCTTCAATGGCGCCCCAAGGGCTCCTCTACACCAGACAGAGCCAAGAGCTTCTGTTCCCCCAGCTACACCATGATAGCCAGGCTGGTATAGCCCTCCGGTCATATCAGCCAAGCTTCTTACTTCCCCTCCTCAGCAGGCCTAAAATAGGTCTGACACAGCACTCTGCTGTTAACACAGCCACATCTATGCCAGATTTTCTGGCACAGGCAGCCTATGAGGTATCATTTTTCTTGCACTTCTAAATAAAAGCGAGGCTAAAAGGTTCTGTAACGTAGACCTCGCTCCAAGCTGATTGCATATGCAGTCAGATTTTGCATTATAATTGTGCATGCAAGCTCTAGCAAATTGGGAAACTACTGTATGTTCAATCAATGACTTCAGTGTCGCTGGTAACAGTGTGTTTTCCTTGCCGAAGACATCCTTTAAAAGGAATTATTTCCTCTTCCCGAATCACTACATTTAAATTTATTTACATACTATCTTGGATTTTTCTCAACCATGCAAATTAGACTTTATTAACCTACCCGAAATTTACTCTTCTCCAGCACAATAAGCTAATCCTCTACTGAAAGAGCACAGAGAAGTTCTCATTACTGCAGCGGCAGTGTAATTGTACTGTTATGTTTATGAGTACAATATATAAATTTAGAGCTCCACAGTGCAAAGAATGCTCGGAACTGTCATTAAACCACTTGCAGACAATTCCCATGATCAAGACATTTAAAATTGGTTTTCAACCAAGATGAACTATTTTTCATGGTTTACGAAACTAAATTAACGTACAACAAATTTAATACTTGGTTACAACAGTGGTATACGATTTTTAATTACACAACATCAACAAGGCTACTCTATTCCATTCTTAAAAATGCGCTACCAATTTCGCCTCGAATCTATGTAATAATTTCTGCACCCATTAATCAATGTGTTTATAGACCAATTAGATATTCATTGAAATGCAAATTGGGGGAAACAAGTTATTTAATCTACTATGTAATAATGAACAATTTCATGTTAATTTGCTGCTTACTGAAAATATGCAAAATATTAAAGTTATTTGCACTTAAATACAACTCTGCCTCCCTTTCCCCTGAAAGTTTCAAGTGCCTGGTTTAACAGATTTAATCAGCTTTCAGAATGTAAGCCCACTATTTTTGGCATCTAAATACCTGACTGAAAGGTTTGCTGGCACATCCCTTGTGTGGAACATATGCTGATACAGCCATCATTTTAAAAGAACTGTGAATTCCAATTTGAACTCTGCTTTTCCCGCTAAGACCGGGTCTAGCAACGCTGGAGGCTGCACGCGAGCACAGTGCAGCAGGGGTATGCTCTGGGAGCTAGAGGAACAGGCGCTGGGAGCTGCAGGACCTGGGAAGAGGTCCCCTGGAGAGGCAGCTGAGGACACCCAGCTCTAAACTCTCTAGAGCAAGTCGCTGCTCCCTGCGCAGGGTTCCTCAGCACAGGGCCCCGGTGTTTCTGTTCAGCTGACACAGCATCTTGCTTCTAGGACACAACATCTCCTGCCTGCATCTTTATTTATTCCTTTCATTAAACTAATTTGAAAGAGGAAAGTACAGTCTAAAGCAATGTCATTCTGCAAGGCTTCCTGCTTCATTTTAAAGTAGAATTTTAAAGTAGAATTCTACTATCAAAAGAGATGAAAAGTGCTCTGTAAAATAGGGGGTGGGTGTCTATAGACATTTTACACATTACAACCTACACATCAATCTTTAGGCTGAAAACCCTGGCTTGAGCACTGCCATACAACTCTGGTCTTCTCCATGCTGTGTAAATACACTGGGAAGAAAACATGCAGGCCAAATTATTCACTTAGATGAAACCATTATCTAGAGTTTAAGCTCAAGACATCATCTGGACACTCCTTTGCTTCAAATCATGCCCCTGGTGACAGGGCTGCAATTACAGTGAAGTCATGGGGCTTGCACAGGGTGGAGTCCATTGCAGCACAGGGAAGCCCATGACTGGCTCAGGTGTGCAATGAGCGCGGGAGTGCCCGAACAAAGCCACGCTGCCTTGCCTTCAGCACGTCAGCCTCGTGTTCCGATGACTTCCGTCACGTAGGGCTCTGTCCCTCAGCAACAACACTTCTAATCATCCCTGTAGAGGAGCGCCATCCCTCCCCAACTCTTTTCTTCTTCCCTTCACCATCCAAACAAAAAACCTGCAGTTTCTTCTGCATTTACTCAATGCTTACAAAGCAACGCGAAGATGGAACATACAGCTTTTGTATGAGACTGTTGAGCGGAGCCAAAAGTAACGAAAATAAAAAGCAAATTAAACAGACAAATCCTCAACAGTGGTAGTAAGTGTTGATAGCTCCAGTTACACATATAGTACACCAAGGCTATACAGTTCCGAACAATCACTGCAAAAGCCAACTGACTTGGCACCACACAGGAATCTGTAAACACAACTATTGAACTGTCTCAACTCTCTTTTAAGTTGAAGTGAACTGGGAAAATGTCCTATCCAAAGTACTCAAACCTTAAACTGCTATGACTTGTACTGCATGGTAATTAAATTCATACCTGGGAAAGTTCAGCGACAGTTTCATTTATGAAAAAGTACATTTTGCAAATAGTTCCCCGTTGCTTTAAAATGACTACAAACAAGTTTTCAATATGAAGCGAGAAGTTTACTTAAAATATATTGCTAGGAAATCCACATATTTACTTTAATAGTTTTTAATACTACAGTGGAAGAGTTTAAGTGAATGTTTGAATGAACAAGAACTGATAACCAACAAAAATGTACATGACGCTACACTTCATTTAACGTTACATTTTGGCAAGAGCAAGTGCATTATTACTTCTTCAAGAAATGTCTTGCTCAGTCAAGCAGAAGTAGCTCCCATGTGGGAGAGCAAGGACTATCATGTTACATGGTTTTACTGGAGATAATTCTTTGCTAAACCAATCAGACCACATAATAACAGCATTCTAACACCAACTACAGGCCCTTGGAGACCAGTTTGTGTGTGGCCTAGATTTCATAGGCTTCTTTACAACAGATGTGTTGGATGAGGGTAGTGTTACTTCATACATTAACTTGTGTGTTCCTTAGGTAAAACAGCAGTATTGGTTTAAGTTCTACCTCTTACATATTCTTCTTACGGAATGTGTGTGCCTTCTGCAAGCAGGTGATAAATCTGAATTCAAATAATCCATAGCAATTACAATTCACCAGTTTCTAAACCTCACTAGAAGTACTGATAATCTCTTAAAGACATGTCAGTGACACCTTTTCAGCTCACGTGTAAGACAACCCAGCTACACGTTTAAGAATGTCCAGCTACAAACAACTGCTCAGCTAAGAAAAAAAAATTGTCTGAAAGAACAATTTATATATCTATTAATTTCCCTTGGCTCTATAATGATCTTCAGGCCTAGAAACTTCATTTCCATAGGACCATAAATGAAAACAAAATTCTAAAAATCTCTCTCCTCTCTGACAGATGCTAAAACAATCCCATTACTTGAAATGCACCAGTTCGGGATTAAACAGGAAATAATCAGCTTTATGCCAAAGGAAGGACCTCACCCTGCAACTTTTTATTTATAAAATACTGAATTGATGGAAAGCTATTTCCTAAATCTGCTCTATGGTAAACTTATTGCTCCATCCAAAACAGGAAGGGTGAAGTTTATCTACAAAAGACTATGTTAATTCTCTTGTTAAAAACGCTTTAACAGATTTCAGTTACGTCCCCTGACCATAAAGGAAAGCAATATTCATTTAACCTTCATCAGAACGGGCTGTGTATTAATGGCAACAATTACACGACAAAACAATCTTCCTCGTCATAAAAATACAGAAATATTTTTGTATGGAAACTACAGTAGTTTAAAATCCACATGCACAGAGTGTGTTGCAGTCAAGATCAACAACGGTACATGACCTTTTACCAAAAAGTGGCTCGTGTTGATTTAGTTTTCCCCTCAACAGAAGTCTTTACGCTTTCAATTTCAACTAATATTCTCAGCTACAAATATTCTCAGATTTAATATGCTGCATTAAAAGGGCTCATGACAGAATTTTATCCTGAGGTGTGGACTGCCTGTAGTTTCTTCAACAGCACAATGTAAATGAGCAGCAAGAGCAGAAAACAAAAAAATAAATCTTCCTTTTCCAATTAAGAGCAACTCCCAGCAGATCAGTTGCACGATTATCTGGCAGCAGCACTGTTACTGTAAACTCAAAGCTAGTGGATCAATGAGTTTAAGAACCAGCCCTTAAATGAGGCGGCTTTCCCACCATCACCGCCTATGGAACAATCTTTTTTTTTTTTTCTTTAATGGTTAAAAAAAAAAGCTAAAGCAGGTTTGGACATGCATGCCAGAAGTTAGGGTTTTTTAATCGCATGTGCTGCATAAAGACAATACTACACACCATAAGGCAAATACTGTCTGTAATGGACTACTTTTCAGAAAGGAAAAGCAACAGCTGCAAGAAGAAAAACAATTACTTAGATTACCAACATTTTATTACTTAGTTTATGTTAAACCTTAAGGTTTCTAAAAGTTTAGAATTACTTCACACATTATATTAGCCTCACAAATCAGTTTTATTAGTGCCTCCAAACTGGATCAGATTTTTTTCACGTCCAAGTCATGGTCCTGTCTCTACCCTCTAAACAGTCGCTCTCATCATTTACTTTGGGCACTCATTTCAAATATAAAGTCAAATGAAGGAAAAAGTAAATTAAGGCCATGTTTTGGAAGACTTCTGTAAGCTTTCCCTAGCTTGTGGGTGGGTATCTTTTTCCACATGCAGCTGTGACGGCTGAAAAGACTATTCCCCCTTCCCAGCTGTCACCATCCCCACACCAGAAATCATCACCCCACTCTTTGTGGCAGCCAGCAATATACAGGACTGCTCCTAAAATTCATTTTTAGGCAAAATTGCCCCGATGAGGTCAGGCTAGCAGACCAGTTGGGCTGTGAGGAGGAATCACCTTTTCTGGGTCAGACGGTGATGAATGGCTGTAGATGACACCTAAAGAGGACATTTATCTATAGCTTTATTCATGTGTCCAGGCTCGTTGAGCTCCTCTGGGACCATTCATACAACCGCTACCTAACCTGGGCAGACAAAGCACACAGGATCAGTGTTTAAACGACTGTGTATCTTAGCATGTAGTCAAATACAAGGTATATAACGAAACAGAACATAAAAGCTAGCATAATGGCCGGGGGCAGAGCAGGTCAGAAAAGCTGTATGATGAAGCCTTATTTCTCACTGCAAATCTATTCATTCCTTCTGTATTTTCACTGTTCAACACCAAAGCTCACTCTTCCAAATCTGTTCCCACAATTCTAGCCATTTCCGCCCCAATTTGGAAGCAGAAATCCAATCCAAAAAATGGTAAAAGTAGAAAGCATGTCTCTTCCCAAAGAGAAAGCCACAAGGAGTAGAGATTGTCTTTTATGGTTAGTAAATCATGTGTCTTAGGGCAGTGATTACCAGTTGCGGTTCCAAGGGAACGTAGGAGTTCTGCATTTACTCAGTGGATACATCACTGACTGTATCCCACAGTACTTGGAATTAGTTATTTGGTAAGTTTGGGTTACAGCTTGTAAGTAACATTGAAGAATCACAGCAATTAGCTGCATCAAAAAAGCTTGGGAATCACTATTTTTTTCATTGTGGACTATTTTTCCATGTGAAAAACAAGCCTATTTTGTATTTAAAAAGATATTCTGAGACTAAGAACATTGCCTTTTTATTTCCTCGTCACAAGCCTTTATTAATGAGATAGTTAAGCAATGCTGCGGCATTTCAGCACAAGAACTGTTACCTATCAGACTCATTAAAGGAATGTCTGCCCTGTTCAACCCCAGCGTCACTGAACATTTTCCAGAAGTTGTCTGATGGGGTGAACTGACAGAGGACAGATTTGGAACAAACTTGGCAAGATATGTGAACACACTCATGACTTTTTGAAGTGTTCACTTGTCTTCAGATTCTGGCATCCACTGAAAAGCTTTGATTCTTTTAGAGCCTGGCTTCAATCAGTCCTTATAAAACGTATTATGAAGAAAACTGGGACCATCAAATCCTGTTTTGTGTTGTGGTGTGAGTTTTTGGGTTTGGGGTTTTTTTTGAGAGAGAGAGAGAGAGAGAGAGCGCGAGAGAGCGAGAGAGAGAGAGCTTTAGCTGTGTATTCTTCAGATAGCTTAAAGCAGCCTTCTGTGATCCCTGACATCTATAAATACAATAAAATGACATAACACAACAAATCTGCTAAGTAAAAAAAAATAGGGGATGCTGATTATGGTTCAAGTATGTATTTACTAGTAATGATGGTGAAGCATTATGTAAATTAACAAGTCAATAAAAATTAGCAGCTGCCCAGCAACTCAGTCAACTTCCTGCAGATTAAAGATTTGCCGAGTATCACCAGCAGCATTATGAGCTGTGGCCACTTCAGAGATGCAGCGAGTTCTGCCTCTAGCCAACACACCAGTGTGTATGAGTTCACTCTAGCAAATCAGACAACTAAAGGTATGGGGCGGTGCATCTTCAACAAAAACACTTTATAAAGTTTCAAATTACCCCCAACACCTTGATGATTTGAAGATATCCTCAAATAATTAGGAAATCCATTAATATCTGCAAACATACTTACTTTGCCATATTAATCTTATCTTTAGAGATACACAGGCTATTGCTTGAATAGTCTAAAGCACTTTAGAGCTGACACCAAAACAAGTAATTTCAAGTCAAACAGCTAAAATCTGGTGAAAGAGTAAGCTAATAAGGAGGCAATACAAAAGAAGATCTAAACGAGATAATGAAACTGGAAACCTCAGAACTATATATGAAAGTACTTATTGAATAAAGTGTACTGTTTCAATATAAATAAACTTTTTTATGCCGTATCTCTTAAGCAGAATAATAGCTGTTGCTGATGAAGTCTATTGATGCTTGATTGATACAGTGTGTTTTGGATAAGAACAGCATGGAAAGAGAGCAGTGAAGTCTCTTTTGATAAGCAGAACTAAACAGTTTATTGCCGAAGATAAAAATAGGTTGCTAAAGGTCAAACACTTTAATGCAATAGCCAAAAGAAACAGTACCATGCCATTTACCTTTTAACCTTACTCCATACAAGATTAACACGTGCTCTCAAAGATACAGAATAGACAGGGGTTATTCGTACAAACATATCCTGAAAAATAATGCATTCCTCTCTTCATGCAGCCTTCCAGAACTTTTTTTTTTTAATAACAAAACAGTTCATGGTAATAAAGATCTGGCTGAACTACACTGTCTGGAAACAGAATTACAAAAATATTTAGAGTAAGCCAAATTAAATAAAGAAAATTAATTACACTTTTATAATTTCATTTAGAAATTCCAGCGGGCTTTTTGTTTTTTAAAATCACATATGTGTATAAATATTGCAAACTTTCTATTTTCAAATCAGCAGGTAAGGCTTTTTGTTATTTCAAGGATTAGTATCCACAAATAATTGATTTACATGCTAAACAAAGGATTATTTCGTTTTATTATTTAAGAGTGCCATGGACAGTGTAGAGTTTCATAAAAAACCCAGAAACATGCCTCCTACAGGGTAAGTTAGTAGCTTACACTCTTAATAAAGAAAATAGAACTAACACTTTCCAGATCTTAGAACTACAATCCATTGACTCACTTCATCTTACCTCAATTTAGTATTAACCTCCCTTTCACTTTTTCCCCTCTTCTCTTTGTTCCCCTTAGCTCTCCTGTGCTCAGGAAGCTACACTGGGGGCAAAGTCAAACCACTCCTGCTCCAAAGACCCTGCAGTTGGCCAACACATACACAATAAAGGAGCCACTACTACCTCTGACTACCTTCACTTCTGCCACCACAATTTTATCTGAGTCCTCTCCATTCCCTCGGCAAGTCTTCACTTGACCTCTCATATAACCTAGCTCCCTGAAAAATCAGAAACTCACTGAAGTGTATGTCAAATCAATTGCATTATCCCATCATATCTGTATTACCTTGTGACATAAACGCATTTAGATTTCATGCATTTCTACCAAATATGAAAACACAAGCAAAAGGTACATTTTATAACTAAATGGAAATATGAAAGAACAGGAACAAACACTACCCACTGTATACATTACGTATATGTGCACCCATGCTCTTTCAGAGCTTTATTGTAATATATAATACAGCAGCTTTTAGGAATACAGTAAAAAGCTACTCGCTTACTAGTTACACATGCATGCCGAGCAATTCATACTGAAATGAATTGCAAGCATACCAATGACAGCTGGTATTCTTATATGCATAAAAACCTCACCTGAGACCAGACATTGAGTACTCATACCCAGTTAACATGTTAAATGACCTTGCCTGTTTTAAAACCTTAGTCGATTCACAGCGGACAAAACCAAGCTCATCACTTGAGCCCTAACAGACCTTTGAATATCTTAATATAATTCTTCAGCAATGCATTCATATACTTTTCAAGAATACTGAAGTCTTACTGTACAGAAACATTCAGTCAAACAGCAACAGACTGAAGAGAAACTAAAGCCTGAGATAAAGAAGGCACGAGCCATGTTACTATAAAGGCACAAGACTTTCAACAATAACTAGTATTTTTAACAAAAGGGTTGTAAGTGATCGAATCCTGCTTTCCTGCTTTTTCTAAAGTAGGAAGGATCATTTTTATGATAATGTCATGATTCAGAAAAGTGAACAAACTGGTCCATACGCAGAGTAAAGAAAGAAGATGGTGCTGCAAAGCAGAGCTTCCATTCTTAAAAGTCCCCAATGTATAGCACAGATCTAAGACAAGCACGGTTACCTTACATTTTCACTGCACGGTCAGAAATACATACATGCAAAAATTATGTTTCTGCCATCAATTAAAAAAATGTATTTGGATCAATATAAATGAAGAAGGAGGGAATAATCTTTACAGTAGATGAGACACTTATATTCAGAATCACTGCTCTGGCTGCTTACCCTGACATAAGTAACACCTACACAGATTAAAAGGCTCCAGAGCCAGCTCATTATGATGATACATGCCTTGCTCAGTAGCAAAAAGCCCACTCTGCTTAAAATAGAATGGAACACTCCTAAACCAGAGTTTCATTAGGAACTTATCTGGGTCATGAGAGACCATGTAATTACTTTAAACTCGAGATTTTTTTGACACACACCCCCCCACAAGCCCCAAATACTGGCTGACAAATGATTCACAAATTCACACACCGAGAATGTATACTGTATTTAACTATTTTTTTAAGTCTGTCTTATCAAATGACATATATATTCACCATTTTAGATTAACCACATCTGGATTAGGTATGTTAATGACTCAATACTACAACCATTTCACTGTATATTTACTAGGGTGCAGATGATAATTGTCACATTTGGAATGCAGATGTAATCCTCGATCCAAAAGAAGATTGCAAGAATAATAAGAGCAATAATTTTGTTATACGTATTATGAAATGTTTCACTGTGTTATTAAAAGCACGTGTCAGTTATACACAGGCTCAAGAAACCAATAGCCTAAACCAAATCAAGGGTGAGTCAGAGAGCTTTCCACAGCTCAGAGTTAAACATTTAGGTATCCTGTTACTAGAAAATCAAAGTGGAATAAAAGCATTAACTGACCTCAGTGAAACAGGAAACAGAATCTCAAGCGTTTATCTTTGCTTCTGATTTTTGCAAAAACATCGTTGCAAGAAAACATCCTTCAGTAACAATGTAAGAAAAAGGAAACTTGTACAGTGCGCTGTAGTTATGCCTAACAGTAAATTTGAGAAAAATCTAAAAAAAAGTGTTTAAAATTTAATCAGGGCATTTTTGAGTTACAGCTAGACCTATGCTTGGGTAAGCAGATTAATAGCTCATTAAAAACAACGTTCATATTGGTTTTATTTTTAGTTGATGAGAAATATAGTACAGTGAACCATATGGACAGCAGAATGATCAGCAGTGACTGACGTGTATCAAATTCTTCAGTAAGTGATTTCAGGTCCTCGATACAGGAACGCTGTATTTCCTGACTTACCATTTCCTGCAGACGCCTTGAGGGCATCTAGAGGGGAAGACACCAAGCTGGAAGCACCTGACTGCTCCCCACTTTCTTCTGGCACCAAAAATAGCAACGAGTTTTCTTGCATGATGTAGCGTCTCCACCCTGCAGCCCAGGAGAAACTCCATTGGATTTGCCCATGGGCTTCAGAGCTTCTGTGGAATTAATTCCCATCTCCACCCATGTTCCTCCTGTTCCCCATCTCTTTCTTTTCCCCACCCTCTTGGCTGCAGTTCCTGATCTTGGCACAAATCTGGGGATTGTTTTTTTTTTTTCAACTGCAAATCCAGTCCCACCCTCATTTATTGCTTCCCACACTCCCAATTCCCAACCCTACCCCTCCTGTCACCACAAATCCTATTATCTCTTCCAGATTTCCTCCACCCTCCAATTCAGGGGTCACCTCATCCATCAGCTAAACATAGTTCCACTCTGCCCCTTCCTCAGAAACTCTTGCATCCCTTTGTGCCTGCCTTACAGACCCCTCTCCTGCATCCAGTCCTCCTTGCATCTTCCTTTGGCATGGTCCACCTCTCACCACAGAGGAGGAACAGGAAGATTCCTGACTTGGTGTTACACGTAGTCCTGTATTGGTTTCTCTCCTTTCAACTGTGTGAAAAACGTGAACGTTTGTTGGGGGTGGAGGGGTGCCCCAGTCATTGCCAAGAGGTGGCGAAGGTAGTCTCCAAACCCTTACTGGGAGAGCTATGGACCAGACTGCCTCACTGGTAGAAGTAATCAAATTGCAGGTTTCACGAAGGCTGTATCCAGCTCACAGGTCCTCCCCAAACGAACAAAGAGACATCTTTATCTTAAACTATAAGCAAGTCTTTGTTGCAAGGTCCCCGTTCAGTGGCAGGTAAGAGAGGCATTCCAAAGGGTATTCAGCTTGACTTCACAGGGAGTCGTGCCTTGGCGTGGGAACATTTCTCTATAATTGCACACTTCCAGCTCTTCAACATGTTAGCTGACAGGCCATAAATACATAAACCACTCAAGAACGTTCTGATCTTCATTTTTCTTAAAAGTATAAATACTTTATGAACTGTAAGAGATCACAGCATCATCAAATTGTTTTGGTTGGAAAAGACCTTTAAGGTCATCACGTCTGATCGTCAACCTAGCACTGCCAAGTCTACCTTAAACCATGTCTCTAAGCACCACATCTACACCTCTCTAATACCTCCAGGGATGGTGACTCCACCACTTCCCTGGGCAGCCTCTTGCAATGCCTGATCACCCTTTCAGGGAAGAAGTTTTTCCTAATAGCCAATCTGAACCTCCCCTGGTGCAACTTGAGGACATTTTCTCTCATCCTATCATTTGTAACTTGAGAGAAGAGACCAACCTCACCTCTCTACAATTCTGCAGCTTGAATTAAAGGGGACACATTGATTAGTTCACAGAAGCGAGCTATCTCACCACCAAAATACTGATTATTGTGACTACTCTTTCCTCTCAAGATCTGTTCAAGAACTTTAGGGACTGGAGCAGCTGGGTACCAGCCTGGGTCACAACTAAATCAAAGTTCAGCCTCTACAAGCCAGTTGGAAGAAGCTGTTGCAAGGGTGTTTACTGATACACTAGTGCTCTCTAATGAGTAAGTTCTCCAAAATACATAGAACCAAGGCTAATAAAGTTAGAAGATGGTAAAGTGTCCTAAAGCAAGAAGTGAGTTCTGGACATGGCAGCTTTAGACAGATATTAAACAGAAATATTTTTAAAAGCTTTATCTTCCTTGTGACAAAAAGCAAACAGTTACTATGAAAATGTCAAATCTACCAAAGACTATCACTTTCTACAGTTTTTTGCCTGGTGATTAAATAACTTGGAGTGCCCAAGGCAGTGCTTTCAAAATACTAAATGTTCAGAGACAGCAGTGTCTCGACACACAACACAGCGTGGGTGCTCGTGGCAGCAGAGCCCTGTAAGGAACCACGCCGTAAGTAAGAGAACTGGCTAAAGAAATACCTGCAGATTGCTGAGCTGATGCACAGCCAGGCCCCACACAGATTACTGTGCCAGCACAGAGGACAGTACAGAGACATGGTGGTGAGGCACTGGCACAGGTTGCCCAGAGAAGCTCTGGCTGCCCCATCCCTGGAAGTGTTCAAGGCCAGGCTGGATGAGGCTTTGAGCAACCTGGTCTAGTGGAGGGTGTCCCTGCCCATGGCAGGGGGGGTGGAACTGGATGATCTTTAAGGGCCCTTCCAACCCAGACCATTCTATGATTCTATAACACCATTTCTTAAACTATGGTTGCCACCAAACTCTTTGCAACGTGTAGAAATCTGCAATGGTGTAAATTGGGGATTTTTCTTTTGTTTTTGAAAACAACTGCAGCACTTGTTTAAGGGGACATTCTGATGCCCAATGAGATGCAGTCATATCGTGGTCTCTCTCTACTGAACTCCTACGGTTTCCACTACCACCTATTTTCATAAAGCTTGTAATAACTACTCATATTGCTTTATGCCTAAATTGAATTCAGTTGAAACCTGACAACAGAGTGAAGAGATAGACAGCACAGATACTCTGCAATTGCATAAGCTAGTTTCTCCAGGAAACCAAGTTAAAAAAAAATATGTCATAAAATGGGCAAATCTCCAGTTGAAGATGATCACTGAAAAGCGTGTGCTAGCACACTCTAATCTATTCTGATTTTGTGTTTAAAAATGCTTATGTGGAGATCCTTTTTTAAAGTAGCACGTGACCCAAACAGTTAATATATAAATTACCTACTATACTAAGGTGGTGAACTACTTGTGGGGAGTAATTATGGTCAAGTACACAAAGTATCCACATAAGAACAACATTTCATGCTGTAATGAAACCAAGTATTTAAGCTACCTGGGGGGCAGGAGAGGGGGAAAGATTGCTAGCAAGCCAATTAAAACATAGAAAAACAGTATCAAACCCATCTATTAAAGCTTATTAGTGTCATTCAGAGCAATACCTGAAGTTCAATAGTTCAGAAAACGAACATATAAACAGTCCTGCTCAAGAAGCATGAGAAGCTAAAGAACCATAAGCAACATGACCCACTTGATTTTGTCAGTATTCAACTTCTGTGAATTTATAAGTCATGTTGACTCTCTTAGTCTTTCACAGTTGAAGTACCAATGTAAAACAGGCACACTATAACCTCTGTCCTGTGGGGAATCTTGGCCCTTTATTTTCTGCAATATTTTGTGAAGCATGCCGTTAAAAGTTGTGACATCCATACTAGCGTATGTCCAGACAATCACTGAGGACTCAAAATCACAACATCAGTGCAAATAAGACTCAAACAAAACAGGAAAGTGATCCTTGTGGGTTGGTGATAAATGATGATGTGCATTAGTCACTTACACCAAGATAAAAATCTATTGTTTTTATAATCTTAACCTACAGAAGAACATGCACAAGCAACTTATGCCATATAAGATTTTCTTTTCCCATATCACTTAGTAAACTAGGTTCCCAATTCTGATGCCTTTTGGAACTATCTTTTAAAAAAAACCAAAACACGAAAACCAAAAACACATGGAAAAAGAACTCTAAGATTACCTTATATTTTAAAGGCCAGAGCAAATGAATACTTTCTAAGCCAAGCTTTTAAGATACAAACCTACATGCACTCAAAATAATTTCAACAAAAAACATGGAACAATCCTCCATAAATTGCAGCTTTTTCACTTGAAATAATTTGTTTGCTTTCCAAATGCCACCCAATTAATGGCTGTCAGATCCCAAATATTAACAGAAAAGAATGAGCTATTAAAAACCAGTGTGGCCTAACCATCTTTAAAACATACTGAGTTTAACCTGCTCAGTGAAACAACTGCCAGAAAGTAGAAGACATCAGGCCAGGCACTAAGATACAGAATATAAAAAGAAATAGAAGCTTAAGAGCCAGGTGACAAACGCAACCTGTAACCTAAGTGTCTTTGATCACAGATGATCCTATATTTATACAGGAATTAGTGTGGTATACAAATCAGATTACAAATGGATTAGAACATTAAACAACATGAACCAGCAAAACTGCGATCTACAAACCAAGTTTCTGGTATATTAAGATCAGCCCTGCAGACAGCAAAAGACTCACAAAAAAGCCATAAAACTGCAGATTCACACTTCGGCAGATTTTCCCTACCTACAGGTTGCCTGTGTGATACTCTCCTGTTGCTGTCTACTCCAATCTCCTGAGGCCTGAAAGCTCTGTCAGTGCAGAAGAAATGGAAACCAGCTTCCATGCCAAACATCAAGTCCCTCCTCTGTCACTTACCTTCCTGCCACTGCATTTCATGTGCCACTTACCGGGGGTAATGAGCATGTTCGCCCAGTTACCACCTTCCCATCATCACATACTATTTTATGGAACCTTTCCCTTATGACACTGTTCTCTGACTGCTCTACATACATCCTGTTTTAATCACCACTTGGATTCCTGTTCCATCTTCAAGTCTTTCAGAAGATCAGATATGTCACACTATATCAGGAATACCGATAGAGCTGATGTGAAATTGGGGGGGGGAGAATAGAATCACAGAATGGTTTAGGTTGGAAGGGACCTTAAAGAACATCCAGTTCCAACCCCCCTAGTGGACACCCTCCACTAGACCAGGTTGCTCAAATCCTCATGCAGCCTGGATGCTAGACAGTAGCTGTTTGAGCTAGGGCTACTTCTGACGCAATTTAAAATTCCGGGTCTGGTTATTAGGTATATGGAACTGATCCTATTCCCATTCTCTTTCAATTCAGGAAGCAGTAGGTTTCCCCAGCAGTAATACTGAAATAGCCCTCTGAAATTCAAAAGATGCCTTGTTCAAGGAACAGGTTATAAGAAAGAAAAAATTTAAAACTTTAAGCCTCAGTGCATTGAACCGACTAGGGGAGAATTCTATCTTCCACCCTTAAAACAGTTCAAAAATAAAATCAAACAACACTGCTAAAAACACCTTTCAGATCCATCGATGCTCTTCTCTTCAAGCAAGATAAGCTGGAGACAAAGTTAGAGAGGAGGTTCTCTCTAACCTCTACATTAAATCCAAGTTATTAAAACCACCAACAAAACCCCCACACATACACATAAAACCAATAACCCTCATTCCCACAGAAACTACTGCCTTTATCAAGGCTCAGACTATTCATCACTTCTGGTTTTGTCCTTCAGCTTTCCCAGGAGGTTCGCCAGTGTCAGTTCTACTTATCCTTCCAAGCATCTTAAGTTCTGACAGCTTTTTCAGCAGGCAATTTCTCATAATTAGTTTCTAATTATATAATCAAGGCCCACACATTTTTAGAGAGTGTCTGCTCTTCCTAACACCTTTTCCAATCCTGTCTACACTCATCATCCCTTGAAACTAATTTTTCTTCTTCCCAGTCTACTCAGTGTCATAGTTTCCAAGTTTTCTTTCACCCTGTTAAGTCCTTCTGGTTTCTCATGACAGAACAAAAAAATTTAAATCACTGCTAGCTGTTGATCAAAAAAACCCTAAAATACTGCTTACTGGACAAATCCTTAGATTTTCACTTTATCTGATCAACAAGTGGTCTTGTCTTTCAGGTTTGAACAGCTGGGCACTTAGTGAAACGGGTACCACCTTCTTCCACATTTTCTTTGGTTTTAAATAAGTCCAGCAATTTTAATGAGTACCTAACTACCAACACTCTCTCATTTAAGTCTTCCAGAGATCTGCCAGCAAATTAGTACATCTGCAATCCATCCCCTTTAAGACTGCAAGCAAACAGTTCCCTTTAAGATCTTGGAATCTACACTACTGCTTGATCACATAAATGAAGCACCACTACATCAAAAATTGCATCAATTACTAGATTTGTCAGCAGGCTGAGTTCCCAGTCATTCACTAACTTCAAAATAATGTGCTCAGCACAGGCCAAAAGTTTTTACGTTAAAAAATGTTAAGGCAAAATAAACCGTCAAACACAAAATTTTCCACAGGTAATGACAGAAAGCTAAAGGTGAATTATATCCAATGTACTCAAGTCTCTCTAAGAATTAAAATACCCTACTGTTACTGTACACATACATGTGTTTGTGGTGTTATGTTCTCTTAAAAGTACTGCCCTATGAGCATTGCATATTAAAGTATGCTTACTTTTTATCAGTTTTCCAATGAAAAAAGCTGCTGGCAAAAAGCTGAAATGTGGTAATACATTTCCTTATTAAACTATACCTCCAGGTACTGAAGTAAAATGAGTGAGTTGCACCGATTTTGCATATGCAGCAGTTTGTAATTAGGAACACTGCAGTGCATACCAAATAACCCATTAATGTCCATTGAAAGGGAAGAGAACATAGCTAAGAAAATGGGAAGTGAAGGACTGCCACTTCGAAAGCATGGTGACCCAAACACAAGAAAAACAAGTAGCTAAAGTTTTCACATCCTTTTACTAGTATCCTGCTTTAAATCAATGTGTTTGTAAGGAGAATCAATGACACTATGAAGATACTGACCAAAAGCTTTTATGTTATCCACCTTGCAGTTTCATAAACATACAAATGCAGATTTCTAACAAACAGCTCAGATTTAGAAAACTGAAAGATCCCAGCACAAAAAAAGACTTAAGGCAGGTGTGAACTATAAAGATGCAAATAAGTGTAACAACTTAACTGATTTGATTTTGCAATGGTAAAAATTAAGGAGGTATATTAAAAGACTGTAGAAAATGTCAGTAAGTCAGAATTAATATGGAAGAAAAAGGGCCTAAGAATGGGTAAAAAGTAGTAAATTATTTGATTCGTATATAAGGAGAGGGATACTGATACGAGGAAACTAACAAATCACAAAAGGATGAAACGATCATAGGCAGATGATATCATTAAGTAAAGGAATCGTCATCAATTTTTCTGAGCAGCCTAAGGCAAAACACCAAAACCTGAGACAAATGTTTTCTTGATTAGGAATAAATAAATGAACACACTTAATTACATCTTACATTTAAATAAAATAAACATGAGCTCATACTGTGCTACCAACCAAATTAGACTGATGATGATGAATCCATCATTAAGGCCTTGCTACTGTGTATTAAGTACACAAGATTTGAAGGACAACAGAAAAGCTAGGAGGGAACCAAAATCTACAGCTTCCCCATCTTTTACTCTCACCTGGCCTGTTACTCTAGTCTACTCCCATCAGAAACAAAAGCATGTCTGACCTCATCCATAATCACAAATAATCCTTTAATGTGTTCTCTAGCTACTGTTCCCAGTTCCCTCAGCTTCACTTACTTACCCACCTCTTAACTCACGTTTTAATTAGGGATTTTTTCTGTCCTAGGTAATTTTGCCTGAAATGAGCAACAGCACAAGCAGACCAACAAGCTGATCTACAGAAATGGTAGCCTGTTTCCCTGGCTCAGCTGAAGTCCAAGGAAAAGGTATATCCAAGGCCTGCTTTGACAGCCTCCTTCATTCCTTCCTGGATTCCCATTAGTCCAATTTATTCATTTATTTTACGACACCTGCTAAAAGTTAAATGTTTAATTTAACGTACCCAGAACTTACAAAACTTCTCTGATACACTTACTGTGTATCACTCATTAGCTTGTTCCTAGCCAAGACATGGAAGCTACCTCATAATTACATCCTTTCTCCTGTACACTGCTGAAGCTCTGTAAACCAGTTGGTGTTTGAAGAAAAAACACGCTGGCAATGGATAAGAGATGGGGCAGATAGGAAGGCATGCAGTGTAATTCCACACATTACAAAAATTGTAACTATTTTTTCATGACAGAAATGCCTGTGCCTTTTTTTATTGCCTCATATTAAACCAAAAACTTTAACTAAATCCTCGCAATGTAATTTCACCTAGTGGGCTGTCAGTCTTCCCTCAGAGCAGCAACTCCAGAGAGCACAGTCCCGTTAAAAAGTGTTACATACACACAAAGACAATTAGTTATTGCTATGTGGAACTTACCAGAACAAGATATCTGACAAAGCAGGAGAACAAGAAACAGTTATTCTGAAACTGCACACACTACACACCTGCTAAAACCTAAACTGCTTTTCTTACTTAACTGCACCTTCTAGGGCAGAGATTTAAGTAATTTGCCTAAAAATCAAGGCAAATTAGACATCAGACCTGGAAATATGCTGACCCACACACACACCCATTTTTCCTTCTTCCTATGCACAGTAACTGTGAAGTTTCAAATTCTAGCTTTAGAAAAATCCGTGATTTCCAGCATCTTCAAGTAAGAAGGCTGTCCACTAAGGGTAGCAGTTTGTTAGTACTACTGAGAGCTGTTAACAACTAATGTTAATTTAGAAAGTCAAGTAAACAAGCAATTAATCCACATATTTGAACACTTATTATTCTGCTGAACAATTTAAATTATTGTTGAACTGAAAGCATCCAGTCAGTATTCATTCCATTAAGAAAAAAAAGCATTCATGAATTCATTAATTCCTATGCTTCCTTCTTAGATGCCAGAGCTCTGTGGTAATAGACCAATTGAGGTCTGAGTGTCAAATCTCATTCAGAAACTTAGAGGTTTGATTTTTTGCCAAAATCAAGGAAGGTACTTGGCTCAGTTGGCAAAATTTGTCTTCAGAAAATAATAGATTTTCATAAGTAATCTATGTCACTTCAACTTGCATATGCAATGTTTAAGAAACTGGACACATAATAATGGATTAATTAATACGGTGTTGCAGACTTGATGTCTAGACAAGATAAGACATTTCAAGAATCCCTGCTACTCATGCTCATAAAGGAACAACAAAGAGACAGCCTTTTGTGTAACACTGACGCTGAATTGCTCCAACTGTGAATTTAACACCAGGGACTTATTTGTCATCACTTCCGAAAAAACCCCACACTTCAGCACATTATGTGCTGAAAGCATAAGCTGATCCTTAACTATATAAAAACAGAAACTAAACAAATCCAAAACAATACTTTAATGCATATTGCATGTCATTAAATGCAAAAACATTGAAAAGCTAGTGAAATTGTTACATCAGCAACTGATGAATATTCATTGACCAAATTCTCTGCTACACTAATTCTCAAGCACCCAGACCAATTTTTTAAACACCTATTTAATGGGCTTGTACTTCACCGTGCTCAGACAATCTATAACACCAAATTTCAAAATAATAATTGTGGAGGAAAGAGGAAAAAGTATGTTCAAAGGCATAAGGAAACACCTAGCTCAAAAAAAGAAACCCAAAACCAAAACCACAGAAAACCCACCAACCCAGAAAGCTAATTACATCACTGTTTTTGCTTTTAAAAACCCTGTTAAAAGTTTCTGACTGCTTACAAATAGAACATCAAAAGCCGCAACACAGATCTAGACCCTACTTCACGGAACATATTAAAACATGAGACACACATTAAGGCTGCAGGATTTTCATTCAGAGCAAAGAGGTACAAAGATGAAAAAGAAGATGCATCAGGATGGAAGGGATCAGTTTTCCCAGTACCTGCCGTGTGGAAGTGCCAGGAAAGATCCTGTTCTACCAACAGAGCCAGTGGCAAAGCCAGCAGATCCTGGGAACTCAACTCGTCCCTGAGAAGAGCTGAGCCCACTCCAGGCAGGGCAGGTCCCTCACCACCCTAGGTGAGGCGAGCCAAAAGCAGGGCACCGTAGCAAGGAGATGGGGCTCCACTGTGCAAAAATGGGAACGGTAAACTGCCAAGATGAGCAGGGAGCAGAAACCATGTCCTTGGTGGAAGGAGAGCATGTACTGGAGAACAGCATGCAGGACTGATGGCAGCTGAGCTCAGAGAGCAGTGAAACACTGAAAGAGGCTGTCCAGAGAACAGTGGAGTCTCCCTCCCTGGAAACATGAAGAACCTGATCTAAGGTCCCGTTTCAAGAGAAGACTGGCCCAAGTGAGATCCCATCCAACCTAGACATTTCCATGATACTGTAGCTATGCCTACCATTTCGGAGATGAGACCAGAGAATTCCAGGATCTGCAGTCCCAGTTCAGCAATGCTCTCAAGTGCCTGTGCATCTTCAACCATCTTCTCCTTCCCAAGTAATATTGGCAGACTTCAAATTAAATATATGCTTCGGAGTTTTTCTCATTTGGGAGTCACATGGGTAATTCTAGGCTCTGTTCAGTGTCTGGATTCTTCCGAGACTTTACCATGAGCACAATTTCTATTCTCATTCCTCTCTACATAACAGCTTCAGTTAATACTTACAAAGCATCTGCAGACTCTTAAAAGATAGTCACTAAATAGTAAAGAGCAACTAGCAATTGTTTGACAATTTTTACTCCTGTCATACTCAGCACAGAAATAACTTTATTTTTCTTCAATTTTACATGAATGCCTGCAGTAAGTCCACCATCAAACAAATACTATACAAATAGTTTGTTGATGTACCAGAGAAACCATTTACAGTGATGTTCCATTCAAAATTCTGAATTTGGTGATTTTGTTATTGTAAGTTTGAGGAAAGGTAGAGGGAACTTTACAGAAGAGCGATATGAGCAATACATAAGATACAGACATGGACTTACTGAAACAGAACACCTGTATGAATATTTCATTCAATTGCTTAAGGGATTTTTTTGTTGCTATTTACCTGAAATAGCACCATACTATGAGGTAAAAGTATATATTTGGAAAATTTAACTCTTTTTCTTGGTTGGAGCTTTGGAGGCAGATGGATAGAGAGGACAAAGCAAAGAGGGCTTTAACAGGAGTTTGGAACAGCAAGAATACCTGGGAATCAGGATGAGAATAAATATGAACTGAAAAGCAAACATCACTACATCTGGTGCTCCAAGAGAAAGCAGAAAAACTTGGCAGACAGAAACAGAAGAGGTCTGATGGGTCAAGCCTTCAAATCCAGCCTCACTTTCCTAAACACCAGCTGGACCCTCACCAGTTCTTAGACACATACCCAGTAGCCCAAGAAGTTATTTCTACCCTGCCTGATTTATTTATTTAAAATGCTTTCATAGCTGTCCAGTGAGGAAAACCAAACTTTCGGGAATCTTGCTTTGAAGATTACATCTTCATCATAACCCTTTGCAGTAAGTATTTTATTTTAGTATTCATTCCACAAAATTACAATCCAGAAATAATACATTGCAACTAGGTAGTCAGAAGCTATTTTAAACACCTGAAGGAAATTCAACTGAAAAGAGTTCACAGAGCAAAAAAACTGCTGCTGCTACTTGTCTTCAAGACAAATCAGAAACAAATTCTATAAAACTTTTTTATAAGTGTATTCTATACTTCATTGTCGAGTCAGTTTTCCCATTCCTAAAGCATATTATAGCCTGCAGTTCACTTTTAAGAATTAAATGCTACATCTGTAGAAATAATACAGCATGATTTGCAATAGTATTGAATTTGCATGTTAAAGACAAATTTTACTGTGCAAACAACAGAAACACACAGTTAAACAGTAGTAAACCCAGTATAAATTATACTGAGAAGATCTTTCAAAGCACTTTCACTACGTGTCACACCACAGGACTGCAAATTTAGTTTCTATTCCCCTCTTTGTTCCCTTTCCCATTGTCAAAGGTGGAGAACTCAAGTCACACAGAATTAAACCAATTTACTTTTAGATGCTGACAACTCAAAGTCAATGGAACAGTGTACACATTTCTAAAGAGACTGCTACAATATACAGTAGGAAGAGTCACAGTGTTTCACAACTATGAAAACCATTAAGGCTATCATAATACATTTTCTGGACTCTTTAAATTGCTGAAGCAGAAGTTACTTTAAAACATTTATCTGAAAAACACATAGGTCATTTTACAATCTTATGTTTAAATGATTAAATACATATCGTCTTTGGCTCTCAACAAATTCACAGTACCCAATTTTATAAAAATGTAAGAATTTTGTTCACTTTAATAAAATATATTGAAGATGCTTCCAGTATTACTCTAAAATCTCACTTGAATTCTGTGGAAGCTGACAGCTTCAGTATTCAAATCAACCACAGAGAAACTGGTTCTATGAAACCCAAATCCTTTTAAGTTATTCCCTAGACTTTTCTGAGCCAAGTTCCTGAAAGTATTCTGTTTTACAGAACATGATCTAGATTTCCTTAGAGATAAGTGCAAACTCTACCAAACATAATAAGATGAGATCACATTGAAAACAACATTTGGGTTTTATGCCCAAATTTTCATCTGTCCTCACTATAAGCCTGTCCTTTGGACCTAGGGGCAGATCTTCGTGGGAAATAAACCAATCACAGATTCACCAGCACCAGGCTACCTAATCATGATTTCTATTTTTTTAAAAAGCTGCTTCTAGGCTTTTCAGTTTGTCATTTTTAAATAGCCATAAGTTTATGCATTTGGTAGTAGCTGATTTAGGCCATGTACAACCCTGCGATCCAACACACAAGGATAAACAAACTGCATCATGACCCTCACAGTTACAGCCCACTGTGGTTAACTCCATCCCAGCCAGACCCACCACACATGCAAAGCCATGCTCATCAGGAACATGATTATGCAAAGTCAACATTAAAAAATAAAAATAAACACCAATTGAATAGAAAATTCTTTTTCAAGTGTCCAGAAAAAAGGAACAGTGTTACTGTACAGGAAATAGGCTCACAGGCAACAGAACAAAGACCACCAGAATTAAGATGGAAAACGAAGACCTAGAATAAGCTTATCTGGAACAAGAGTAGACACCTATTTACTTGAAGATGTTATTGAGATACTCATGAGGGGTAAAAGTAATCTATATTTCCCTTCCACCCATCCCAAATACACACTGCAAACATTGTACATCGCAGCATGTTTGAGGAAAGTAATCTTTCTGCCGCCCAAATGATAAACTAAATGCGATTTCCAGCGTTGGGCAGAGATGCATTCATGTCAAAAATCAAGTCAGAAAAATCTCCAAGCTCTCCATTTAAAGTAACAAAACTATGAAAACAAAACACTTTGATTGTTTATGACAAAGGATATTGAAGAAGTTATTTTAGATTATTTCCTTACTGTGATGGGATATTAAAGAGGAATACATGAATAAACTTCCATCAAGCCTCCTAAAAAGCTCAACATACAAGAAGAGTAATAGAAATCTTGGTTTATATTAAATCATTCCCCAAGTACTTAACAAGAAAGAGAAAATAATACAAATTTTGAACACAATATCCCTCTCTCATCTGGATATAAAACACTGTAGTCAAAGTAAAATTTAAAGGTTCTTAATCTTCAGAGAATGATGAAGGCACTGAGAGTCAAAGCTGATTTAAAAAAATCCAAACATAAAACCCCAACAAAACAACCTCCCTCCCCCTCTGCCCAAAATCCACAACAACAAAAAAAAAACCAACAGGCAGTGTTCAGTGTTCAATCCCAAACTGTATATATTTAAGTTAAAGAAATTACAGTGTAAAAGTAATTTTTCATAATTTGAAAATAATTTCACAATTATTCAAAGAAGCAGTAATTTTCTTGGCTTGCAAAATAGCAGGTGTTGCATGTAAGTTACAGAAAACTACCACCAATTCCCACGTGCAGCTAAATGCCATGCTTCTTCAGTAACGAACCGAATTAAATAGATGGAGATGTTATCATCACATCATCTCATGAATCTGATTACATTCATATTACGCTTCAGGGAAGAAGAAAATAAATCAACATATTTCTAGCAGATCAAACCACTACACGGATACTGTATCAGTGACAAAATGCCAAGAGGACTCACCTGCTCAATCTCCTTCGTCTTAGTTGCAATTGCTTTTGAGCGGCAAAGAAGCTGGCCATCCTCATATAATTCCGTGCTATCCGTTATATTTGTTTCTGTTTCCTCTGTTTGTTCGATGTATAATGGAGCAGAAGATCCAGCCTAAAAAGAAGAATTTTCAGAGTTTTGAGAGCAAAATAAAAACCTCAAAGTGTGACAGCAAAAATAAAAACCCAAATACAATCAGTTAGTCTTGATAAGCAAAGCCATATCTATTAGTGACGTGTTATTGCTACAATCTAACAGATATAGAAATAGAGATTTTAAACACGTAGACAATGTGACACCATAAAAAAACCCTACGATTCTGTCTTAACTGTGTAAAGACAATGATGTCAGATAACCTTTACCTGCCCTTCTGCCGAGAAGGAACTTGTATATGTGATATTTAGAACACCAGTTAGCAAGAAATCCACACTGAAAGTGGGATTAGCTTTCTGGGGAAGGATAAATGTAACAAAATGGAAGGTAAATAGGCAACGACAAAATCAAAATGCCAACAGAAAGAACTCTTGCAGCATTCAGGGCCACAGTTAAATAATAAAGGAAACTGAGATACCTATTGTATAACAAAAGCAAACATGCCCTTAGATGATTCCTGATACGAGAAATTTTACCAAAGTACCAAAATTGTATAAACTTCTCTCAAAAATAAAGATTAAGACAGTGGCCCTTCCCCTAAAAAACAGACTCCCACTCCAAGGAGTCTATATAGATGATGCAAAACCAAAAGAAGTTACTACAGCACATTTAAATGTAGTATTATGTAACAGATTTGTAGAATAGCAAGTTATTTTTTTAAAATAAGATTTGAGAATTGAAGAACATGCATGAAAGTATTTTCTACTATTCAAAAATAAAGAGGTGGAGAATCTTAAGACTAACCTCATCTGAAAGAGAACATTAGACAAAGAAAGCAAGCCTAAGTGGTCCTATTAGCACTAGAGCAATATAAACCATTAAGACTGCATCCCTAATCTTGTTACTGCAGTAAATCATGAAATACCCGAGAGGGAGTAAAGGCTGCTGAAAAGTTCAGTGCAACACAAAGTTCAACTATTAAGCGCTACTTGAGATAAACTGGAAAAAGTTAAAAACGGTTGCAATTCATACATGCCAGGCTACTCATCAAGGCTAGAAGGAACCTTTCTTCCAGGACTCAGAATGAGATGCCTCACCTCCTTCGTTAGCATTCCTGTAGCACACTTTCTTAGTCAATAAATCATCTCAGATTCTGCCATAATCAACTATAATTGTTTCATTTTGAATCTTTATTTGAATCTTTTTTGCCACTGCAATTTTCTGAGGCAGACAGGAAGGTTTAAACAACTCTTCTCCATATGGCCTACTCTATTCTTTCCTCCCTTGCATCACCTTCCCCTCACCAAGAGCAGGAGTGACATTTCTCTTCACTGTTCCTCTCCTGAACCTCTCAGAAATCTCCATGTATATGTTCTCCTCTGTATGGCATTCATGCTTGGATCAGCTTGCTGCTTCTTTTTCCTTACTTCAAAACCTCCTCTCTGCCACTGCCCCGCGCACCCCCCCCCCCCCCCCCCTTTTTTTTTTTTTTTCCTTTTAATTTCTTTTTCCTGGAGGGAAATGAACAGGTTTTTTATCACACTGGATCCTCCTGTCCAGGATCAAGATGCTGTTGATGCACTCAGCCATTATATCAATGGACATGACTTAAAAGTTCAGATAAACATGGATCCAGTGAGTTTATTTCTCCAATCTAGCCCTTGGGTTCCACCAATGTGAAATACAAGGGGGAAGTCTGGTGTTTGCCAAGAGGCATTTATTTTCCCTCAAATTATTTACAAACAAATATAAACCACAAACCCATTAATTACAAAGTTTAAGACTTATGACTTTCTAAAGTAGGTACTATTTGGCTTTTGTAAGAGTGCCTCCCTCTGAAGCTGGACAAAGCGAACACTGAAGATGAAATGATCACAGAATTAAAACAGACTATTTTACAAAAACACATTACATGACATTTGGTTTGTTTTAAATGACAAATACATCTTCCACTAAGACAGCAGAATCCAAAATCAGATATCATAACCAAGAGCAGCATAACAAAACACGGACTGAAAAGGGCTACAATCACACTTCAGTATAGCAAGGGGTAAAAGACAAGGCAGGGAAAGAACAGATGGATATAAAAAACAATTATGTTGATTATTAATGAAATAAAGGTTCGGGGGGGGTGGGGGGGGGTTGGCACAGAATCAAACCACCCTACCTAGTACAGTACCAAGGCAAAAGCTTGATTTTTAAAAGGACTGCTTTCTGCAAATGAACACATGACATGACAGGCTGACATGGCATGGAACTGAACTCAATAAACCCGTTTCTCTTTTAGTCTTATGTTTTACATGTAAACTCGTATTTTGACTCAGAAGTCCCGTACTAATTTTAAGGAGTTCAGTTGGTATACATACTTAACTAGTGCAAGAGTTCCTTGGAGAACCCCTGGGAGAGCTGAAGCCTTATTCTGCCAGTTGTAGCTCAACATGAATTCAAATTATACTAACAAAACCTATTCTGGTTTTGTGGGTTTTTTTAAATAAATGAATCATAAGGCTTTAGCCTCCCTCCCTCTCTCTTTCAACGAACATCTAGTAGCATAGGCAGACAAATTCAGGAGTAAGTTACAAAATGTGCCTTTCAGGAGAGCACAGAACAGAGTCTAATGTAACACTTTAAAATAAATTGATTGATACTCCTGTCTTACATCATACTCTGTTATTTCAGGTAAATTGCTTTCATCAGCCTTCTCTGACTTTTCAGCTGCCCACTTGCTTGCAGCTTCTGCAAGTTCCTTTTCCGATAATCTGTTGCTCTTCTCCAAGGCCTGTATAAAAACATTATTGTCAAGGTTTAATATGAAATAACATCTTCAAAACTAAAATGAACAGTTATTCAAATCCACAAAACATTTTAAAATAGAAAAAAAGGAGACTGAAGTGATTTCATTTGCTGGATGATGTCTTTAAAAAGAAAAGTGGGTGGGGAGAAAACAAACTAAAAGAAAAGAGAGGAGAAAAATGGTAAATCGATTAAGTTCAGTAAAATGTTTTTAAAAAGCACCTTACTTTCAGTATGAGTTTTATTAAATTCACAAAACAGATAACAGAAAAACTATTTGAGACCGGTTGAGTTTAAAAAGACATAGATCAAATGGGCACTAAGATACAAATGTGGAGTGACCTAATAATTCAATGTGATTTTCAGATGCAAAAGGTTATAACAAATTTTAACTAACCTATTAAATACTGTGTAGGGTATAAAACCTAACTAATTAGGAACAAAAAGTATTTTATACATACTTTAAATGATCAGAGCTCCTTCCATTAAAAATAATTATTCTTTACTTGATCATTTATAACAGAGTCAGTCAGGGCTTTGTGGCCTTTCAATCTACCTTTTCAGATGGAAATACTCATACAAATATTATCTTAAAATTGAGTTCTAAGAATATAATTTGGCTTTTATTAACAGAGCCACAAACAGACAGTGACAAATACCCATATACCAAAACCATTTTAGGAACAGATAGCTTTATAAATCTTGTTACCACTATGTAAGTATTGCATTTGAATCAACTATATGTATAGAAGCATCTATCCAAGAATCTATACAACTCCAGGATTAAAAGCTGCAGCACTTAAGGTGGATATCTAAAAAAGATTCAAAGATCCTACTGCCTGAAAAAGGTTGTCACAATTTCTACCCAATGCCTGTTTCATCTCAGCAAACAGACTAAAAAAAGCAAATAAACCCCAAAATTACAAAAATAACACACCCCCTCTTCATTCCAAATTACATAAATGGCCAGAGGAAGCAAACACTTTGACCTGTGACAAGACTGCTTCATCTTCAGACCTTTTGTCCTTAACTCAAGTAAAATATTATTCAAACATCTATCTGTGCTGCAGCAGGGGACAAGTACACAATCCACAGAACCCTTCCTGGGTTCTGTGTCATAAAAGACACCACCTTTAACTGAATCCAGAAGAGAAGTACAACACGTTCAAACAGGAATCCCTCTTTTCTACGCTTGTAAATTACAGAATTACAACCAGAAAAGTCAGGAGGTGACAAGGTACAATATGCAGAGGTACAAAGAGGGCTCTTAAAGGAAAGGGGTAATACAATTCATAGAATAGTTAGCCCAGCTCACCTTTCCAAACTACACAATTTTTCTTACGCTGGTCTCACTACAAACTATCTGCTGTCAATTTCCCCCCCACAGGTTTATTCCCCATAGTATGCCTGACTTTTACCTAACTGCCAAAAAATTCTGTATTGTGGCACTGTTATGAATCTCCCCCTTTCCTCAAATGTAGCTCTGGACAATAATAACAAAAGACAAGACCAGTATCTTTGTCACTGACAGTCAGCTTTGCATAAAATGAAGATAAATAAAATCTCACATGACTTACAGTATTTCCACAAGCCATAAACAGAAAGTAACAACTCTAGCATCTGTTGGAATACAGCAAACCCAATCTGGTTTTAATCTCACTAAACTTAATTCTGGAGGTTGCATGTCAGTAAATACGTATTAAAAGATCTTGAGTGCATTATATGTAACAAAGCAATGGTATTTCCACAGGTACATTACAACTGAGGAACAGGAACATACCTACTCAGGATGCAAACTGGCAAGAAATGAACCACCTAGAATAGCATGTAAAAAACAACCAAACTTTGCCCCCTGCCTCAAAACCAAGTATCTTTTTTTAATTTTTTTTTTTTTTACATTATGCATAGCATAAGAACAGCAAAACCCTGTCAGTTTCTGCTGTCTTTGCTGGGAAGCTTTCCCTGTCTCACACATCTGCCTTTTGCTCTAATTATATTGGATACAGCCTCCAAGGTTTGCAGTCCAGACAGCTATTAAAGAGAAACACAATTTCATGCCGTAGTCAATTAAACAGGTGGTTAAGATCAGATAATACCAACACATATTAATTCACACGCATGAATATGCAAAAAATAAATTTTAAGATAGATAAGAAAACTTTTTCAGATTTGCATGTAGTTAACTGCAGTGAAGAGATATTGCTGCACAAGCATACACCTCTAAGTATTTCAACGCTAAACTGTAACTTAGAGCATTGACAGTTTTTTCCTTTAATCTGTAAAGTACAGTATATAACTCATTTCTCAAGACTAAGTAGATTGTAGGACCCTGGCCCTAGAGATGTTCATCATGTTCTGCCAAGACTTTTCCTGGCAATATTTCTATGCCAGTGAAGCCCTTCTAAAATTTAATTGGTCAGTGTAATCCAGCTATCACCCCAAGAGGCTTCACTGATACAAGACTGCACATTACAAGCAGATTTCAGGACCACAAGAGAAAAAGCGATAAAAGGTCACACTTCCATTTCTGCAGCTGATGCATACCCAATAAATACCTGTGTTGTCTGTGGAAGTGATTTCCCTCAAACAGTTTCATTTTGTGTAGCTTACAACAAGTGGATATCCACTGCCTGCAGTTTGTAAACTGCTGGCAAAAAAACCCCAACACAGTATACACGAGACCTGACTGAAGAAGAAAGCAAAGCATTTAAAGAATATTTTACAGTTCAAGCTCATACTGCATATTAATAAAAAAGGAAGAGATTTTGCAATGCTTCTTGTCCTCAAAGGTTTGTATTAAGCAAGGATTTGGTATTAAGCTGTAGTATGCTGAGTCTGTAAACAAAATAGGTGAACTAATTAAAGTTTATTTTATAATCCAAATCAATGAAACTTGTGCATAACAGCTTTTATCTTACTTTCCTGATTTACATTGCTGAAAATATATTGCTTCTCTCTCCCCTTAAGGACATTGGCAATCAGCTAACGCCTAGCACAGCAGTTCTAAAAGAGCTGTGTAAGGGATAAGCACTTAGAATGACATCGCACAACCAAAGCTTGATCTTTTTCTCCACCTAATTATTTCCTTCAGTCTCACCTTCTCGCAACAAAAAGTACCTTTCTTTCTTCCTTTTTTTTTTTTTTTAAGGCATTCCACTGCCTTTATTAAAAAGCCCTTAAGAACCCACCTAGCACACCATGCTACCCAGGATGAATGCTGCTTTTTAACAGGACATTACTCGCCTAGAACAACTTCATGCATTGTTTCTTTATTTCTCATTAAACTATTTCTCAACAATTTAGAGAAAATACTCCTGTGGAAGTGTTCATTTTAACCTCAAATATAATTTACAGGCAAGCAGTCTGTGGTGTGAAAATGTTTCTTCTGCCACTGGACAGCCAGAACAATATTGAAAGCTGATTGTTCTTTAGTGTTTATTAGCCTGTCCGTTTAACTAATTAGCAAGATTATGGAGTTGGTGCTCGGCCCACAAGATTTTTTTGATGGGAAATTAAAGAGCATCACTTAGAATATAAAACAGCATTTATCAAACTATCTGGTAATGTGGCTCCCTTCCAGGGTAAATGCTATCATTCCTGCCGCATCCAACTCTGCTGTTCACATTATCTTCCCAGTCAGTCAGACACTTCACCACACTGTTTCCAAATCCAGTCACAGCTTAGGAATCACTGAAGGATGGACTTGAGTGCAAGTACAGGCTTGACCAACTTATCTGTTGCTTCTAAAAACTGTTTCTCCGTTTTTCGCCTTGACATTCCTTTTCTAGCACACTCCAGACTTTGGAAAATGACAATTTGAAATACATACAAAACTTCCTTTCTCTTAAAACGAGACACAGAATACAGAATAAAAGGGTTTGTTGGTGTCATTCCTAGATACACAGCACTGTCAGCACCTTCCTGCCAGATAGGGAAACCTATGCTCTGCTGGACTGCAGTGCAATTCATGCTGCCCCTTTTCTTAACAGCTGCATACAGCATCTCCTTCCAGACAAGGAGAAGCTCCAGCAACAATGAGCAATCTGGAACCATGGTGAGAAGTACTCAAAAGGAAAAATCACCTTTGATGGGGGTACTGCTGTCGAGCCTGAAGGTGATGTATCTCTTGATGTTTTCAGTGATTGAACTGGCATCCTCTCTTTACCTACAATTAAGAAAAAAATAATGAGTGTAAAATTATATTGAAAAGACATATGTTGCAAATATACTTATTGGTTTAGAAAAAATTGAGTGAAATTTGCTCAGGTCAGACATGAAATTACACAATTCACCATCTGACAAATATTGGTAACACTCTCTACAAAGAGACAAGAGATACAGCTATATTATTGCACATATTTAGGAAACCCCATTGTCCTTTTTTTTTTTTAACATTAACCGAAAGGGTGTATCAATATGATTTGGCAAGATGACGTGGTTTTACTTTTAACTATTCCTGCAATAACATAAACAGGTGAAATATTAGACACAGGTCAATCACTCCAGGAAACCAGACAGTGTAGGAACTGGTTTAGCAGGCCACAGTATGTTGAAAAGCCCTGCCAGGGTAAATAGTTCTTTATTGTATCAAACACAGGCCAGATGCCCTTTGTATTATCAGTGCTTTTCTTGTGAGAGTCAAAATCGGCAGAATGACAATTCAAATTCACTGTGCTAATCACAGCCTGTGCATAGCCTTGCCACAGATCGGTTACAGGCAGCCTGCAGCAGCAGAACTGGTTGCAGTGTAAACTACTAGTTTTCAAGCTGTGGTCCATGAATTACATCTAAGGGATCTGGGCAAAAGGTAAGTATGAAAAGCAAGTGTGCTGTCAGTAGGCTTAAATTAACCAGACTATTCACACTCACTGGGAAAAGGTTGTTCACAAATGGAAACCAATACAGACTTACTTTGTTTTCCATTACATTTGTATCAATACAATTAAAAAAGGGAAGAATTAAAAAGTCTATTGAATACCTCTGAAAATCGGGATATAATTTATTTTAGTAGAACTATAACCAAACATGGCTTTAATGGCATCTCACTCCTAATAACTGAGCTATTTTCTTTTTATACTCAATGCCATCAAGACTGTGTCACGCTGTGTATTTTAAAATACCACTGCCTACACAAAAGATCTAAGGAAAAGTCTATGCAAAATGCATACTTTTAACGATAGGAAATGTTTAAGAGGCATTTGAAAAGTTGGTCTTGTGCTCTTCCACACAAAGATCTTCTCAGCTACTGATGGGCCTTCTGAAAACGCTGCTGAAAATAGCTGGGGAAGTTACTCTGGCAAAAGCAAATGTTCCATATTGCACTTTAACCCCCGATTTGAAGATGGTGCTAAATGGACAGCATATTTAAAAACATAGCAAGCAGCCTTATTTAAGAATTTCTAGTAGCCAGAAAACAAAAGAAGAATTATGAATTAGCTTTTTTAGTTAAAGCTCTTCAACAATAAAAAGAAACAGCAAAAATAAAAACTGAAAAATTAAAAAGTTCCTATAAATAGAAGTATATGACAAAATCAAACCCGTGAAGATAGAAATAATCATGTCTTTAATCTGCCACACTCCCAAAAGCATAGAATGTCTCCCTTGACACCACCAAGTAACACAGAAGTTTTGCTCCTGTGATACCTGCTTTGCAGGCCCACGGATGAGCCACCTCCTTTTAAATTTACAGACTACTCTAACTGCCTCCTACACACCTCCTTCATCAGGCTGGATTCCTTAAAGATTATCTCAGATGAGTGGATTATATGTTTGCGCTTGAATAGATGAAATAAGATGATACAAGTGGCAGTAGTTAAGCATTCATAGTTAAGCAGAAAGAGAAACCATGACTTAATTTGGAAACATTTTCCAAGCACCACTACTTGCCTTCTCGCATCTCCTGGGCACACCACTCTACAGACCCCTTACCGACTGGCCCAGTGAATGAATACCACCCTGCTTCTCTCCATCCTCTCCCACCACGGCTGAATGCCTGTCCTTTCCCATGAGGACCTGCCCTCCCTTTACTAACATTCTTCACGTCCACCAGTTTTCTTGTTCAAAACCTGTATTTATCCTAATTTAGGAAGGGCCAGAGAGCATGGGATATTCCTTCTTTAATGGACGCCATGAGGCCAAACTGATTCAGACAGCATGATTACAAACAGTATTACAATATTTAAAAAGATGTCATATTCTGAATTCATGTGAAATAGTATATCCATTTTGCATGCTGTAAATCCATCTAAGTACACAACAAAATGTACTGCTGACATATATATGTCCCACATCGTGTTCCTTTCAAATATGTAATACATGAGCTTACCTAAAGACAAGTTGTATTCAAACATGATTCTAAAAGTATTATTTGAGTCATGTATACATTCTGAATAGGCTGTTTTCATTCAGTCCTCTAGAGGAGCAGTTTAATAGTACTATTTTCCAGGGAACAGGCTGTTATAAAGAAACAGTCCCATGCACAAGCCACCTTCTCCCTTTAAAACTGACTTAAAGATGATGGAGGGAGGTATTCAATCACGCCATTGGAAAAAAATCCCCAAAGCCACAGACCTAAGTGTAACCTCCTCCCTGGCCAGCATCTTTTCTGCTTTCTGAAGATGTCTGCTTCTACTTTGCTACCTCCACTACTGTTTGAGTAATTCTGCCAATACACAACAAGTATGATAGAAGTCAGCTCAAAATTTTAGGAAAACTCTGAAACACTCCAGAATTTTGTATGGTGTCTCAATTTTTTCATATTCCTGGTAATTATGATCAGCAGATCCACAACACTTACAAATTCAGTTGAATATCGTATTTTTCTCTTCCCCTGATACACTTAGAGGAATTCACTTTCAATGTGCATTACCACAAATTGTTAAAATAACTGAAATGATGAGAAGGATATTTTGTAGTCTACACGGAGGTAAACGATTCCTTGGTATTTAAAAGTGTTAACTAAAATCCAAAAGTTCTTTTTTGTCAAGAAGTGCTACATAATGGTCCAGTGTGCCACTCTGGAAACACACCATATGCCTATCAGTAAATAAAAAAAAAAATCTAATTAATTTTTAGAAAGCTGCCAAAATGAACAGTAGGTTTGTATAGTTCACTAGAAAGCATCTGCAGAAAGGGAAATCAAATCGAATTAATGTACATAAGCTCTACAAACAGCAGTGGCTAAGACTGTAGTATACTTAAAAAAGGCAATTTTGCCTCCCCCCCCCCAATTATTTAAGTAGGAAAACCTTAAATATTTTCAAAACAGATGATTCATTAGATTTCCAGGAAATATTAACAGCCAGGCTTTTAAAAGGCAGAACACATACAGTATAGACTTAACTGAGATACGTTTCACTTTTCTTTGGGGAAAGCAAGATTGGAGAGAATCTGATGATGAGATGAGATTGCTAAAAACAACCAGCTTCAAAACCCTAATAATACAGTTCTAAGAACATTTTCAGAAATTGTTAACAAGCAGCAGCATGTACTTTAATTTCTCCATTTTTTTTAAATCCCTCTTTTCCCCTAGTTGTAGAAAGAAGTCTTCATCTGCTATAGATGACAGCGAAGTTTCTTGTAAAGGAATCCAATGAAGCACAGAAAGTAACAGAAGCAGTTGATGCTAAAAGGAAAATAACATGATACTCAAAAAAGCTGTGCAGCTGAAACTCCTACAGTCAGTCTAGAGCTGCTACTGAAATACCACCTACAATCTCCCACGTGAAATACATAGGGGAACAGAGAGTACAATGAAACAACCGAAGAGCAGACAACACATAATTGGTACAAAATGTCTCGTTTTCTCATTGTAAAAGGCAGCCTGTAAAGAAAAAGGGCTTATAGAGTGAGTTGCAGTTTCACCTCACTAACCAGTTCCCATCAGTAATCCGGCATTACCTTGCTGAGAAGACATATTTCTTTTATGTAAAGATGACATACTTCTGCTATGCTGGGACTGGTGGAAAGGATAGGCTTTGTTTCTTTCAGGGGAGTAGCTCCTGCTGCTGACACTAGAGCCAGATCTGCTGTGCGGAGAATCCCTTCGGCTCCCCGGTGACTCCCTGAAGAAAGGAGAGTCCCTCTTATGAGGGGATCGCTCTCTCACATAATGAGAAGCATAGAAGCCTTTTCTTCTGAAGCCATCCCTGACATCCCTTGGAAGACAACAGGAAAATAAAAGTTACTTGGTTATCCTTCCAGCATCTGTGGAACAGCACTAGATAATGCAGTGGCCACATTTTATGTCTGGTAAATACAAATAGGTTAGTTGTCATCTGCAGAACCCGTCTGAAATCTTCAGCATTGTTAGAGTATTAGGCAATGAACAAAAAACAAGTGGGAAAGTAGAAAAAATACATATATGTATGTGATTTTTTTCAGATTACATTTAACTACTTCATCACTAAAAGCTAATTCTTTTCTATTTCTCAATAATACAGCTAAAATATAAGAGAAAGAGACATTCAAGACATTGGGACTCTCCTTTTGTTTCTCCAGATTCACTCCACACTCCAATTCACCTGGAAATTAAGCTTTAATTTACAATAGCTAAATATGCCTATACAAATATTGCTCGCACTATCTGGTTGTTTTTCAACTCTGTTTTTCTCTTATCCTTATTTTCAAGGGACTACATCCCTCACTTGATTTCACATACTTTGCTATCAGAAGTATCACCGAGGGATTTTAGTTTTCATCCAGCAAGGATAAAAAGAAAACTGCAGAATATCTATCCTCATGCCCATATATCCAGGCAAGGTCAAACCCTGAATGAAAATGAAGATTGGTACCTACTCAAGTCTATGTCTTTCACAACACAGAATATTCATTTTGAACTTTACTGTGAACTGTCACAGACACACTCAGTATTACATGAAACCCAACTGATTTGAAACCATAATCTGGTAAACACCAAAAATTTGTACTAGATTTATACATCGTTACTCCAGACCATACCCCAAGTGTCCTAGTTACCTGCAAATTATATTAATATACATATATATGTAAAGGTCAAAAACACAGTATCAAACTGAAGTTTTCTTAAAGAATCTCAAAGCTAAAAGCAGACACCTATTGAATCCAGACTTGTGACATTTGCCTTGGTCGGAAGACACATTCTTATGAGAAGCAAGTACTTCTCATCTCTTCCACAGCATTGCTAGGTAAAAATAAAGGCTTCATACCATTTATAATAAGCCAGAATGTACCTTATTTCACTGCTCTTCTCTCCTATTTTTCATCATAGTCCAATATTTTAAATAAGGGAACGTCTCACAAAGACAAGCAAAGATCTGGTGGTCTCGTTTAGCACAACGTAGCTATAGCGAATTTTACGGTAGTGGAGAAAAGGGAAAAAAGCCCTCTAGTGTGCAATTCCTATAGCATGTAACAGGCCCACATTTGTGATAGGTAACAAAGGACTTCAGTGTGCCAAAGGTGTTTTGGACTACTGAAACTACACAGGTAGCACCCCAGTAATACAAACCCTATTACATTGATGTTTTATACAGCGCTGATTTACTTTTTGCATGGAAAGCACATCTGCATGAGTGGTTCTGCTTCAGAGCACAAACATCCCACAAGCAATATGCAGAATATATGTATTTTATATATACTTACATATATATAATTAAAAAAACCCCACATTTTTTTATATTCTGCAACAGAAAAATCATTGGGGCAGGGGCATAGCCAATAAAAATACAGACAATCGTTCAGAGTATTCCTCCAATTTCAGATGGAATAACGTATCAGGAAAATAAATCTTTATTTTGAAAATTTTCATACAAAGCTGAAGTATGAATCAATAGCTCTCAGCCACGCTGGTTTTCACTAAAACTCCAGCAAAGCAAAGGCAGGTTTTACAGTTAAATAATTATTTCACTGTTGACAAACTACAGCCCTTTAATAGGTATCTTATCTTACCGAAGAGCCTATTCTACAGATCTGCATACCAAAACTGATACAAGACAATGTTACACAGATGTACATCTAACAGGTGTGCTAAAAATCAACACTCATTTCCTTTCTAATTGTCTTTTTTTCCTTCTGTTTATTGTGACACTTTCTTATCCCAAAGCAAGCCGAAAAAGAAACAATTAGGGAATTGTGAAATAGTACTCTATTTAACAGCCTCTATACAGTAGCCATTGCGTAGATGCTTACATCAAAGAATGAAGCACCCCAGAATAAACAGAAGGATAATCCTCTACTATCTTCAAAGGCCTAAGAGTAATGTGCCCACCTTCGGACACTACTCTTTAGGAAATGTGTAGATTAACGGCAGATTTTACAGAAGGAAATGACTGAAATTATCAGAGATTGAAAACACGTTGAATGAAGAAATGCTCAAGCCCCTTTGTCCACTTAAATTTAGCAAAAAAAAAGTCTAAAGAAACCGGACAAGATCTCAGATGTATGACATGTCGCTGAAAACAGGAAACTAATACTTTATCTGCGTTACATGTATGAACATTTCATGCAGCAACAAATTTAAAGCAAAAGTTCAGACTTTAAGTATACTAGAAAAATTATCTCAGCAGTGAACTAGTATGTCTGGTTAAGTGTGTGTGGTGTTATTTATTAAAGAACATACTGATCAAATATTTATCAGGAATGGGTTAGGTACAGCGCACTTTTTCTTCAGTTTCCTTCTATACCTCTCTCTTTAAATAATCCTATTTATTTTTAAAGCACAAGCTTTCTGGCAGACCAGCACACTACTTGTATGCCCAAAGCACATTTTTATGAGCAAGTTATTAAACCCCAGTATACAGAGAAGTTTATTATGGAAATGTTTACAGAGCCCCACACATATAGTAAGTGCTCTAATATCCACACAGAACTTACAAAATATCATTGAAACACACTTTTAAACAGGAAAATATTTAAAAGCCTCATTCTACAACAATATTATGCATAAAAATGTGGAACTCACTTTCATTTTTGAAATTTTCATTTCATCACTCCATGTTAATTCCTCACTGGACCCTATCTCATACCTTTAACTGTATTAAAACTGTTTCGGACAGCACAGCAACAGCACAGCATTTCTGATGTTTTCCATTAATGTAACAAACTACAATGAACAGAACAAAATAAGCATTGTTTTATTTTTTTTTTTTTTTCCCTTCCTTAAATACTTAAGCTAACATACACCTGCAATTTGGTAATGAAGGCCCCAATTCAGCAAAGCAGTTAAGCACATGCTTCAGATTCCAACACATACTCAAAAGGTTTATTGAGCAGGAACAATATTTAATAGAGATGCAAAATTTTGTGTTTGGCTGTAACTTTAAAATAGAACTACTGCCCTTAATAACAACTACAGGATCAATCCTTTTTATACAGGATCCCTCCTATCTTTGTACTTTCTATTCATACCTCACACTTAGTCCTGAGAGCACTATTTAGTCCTCTCAGCAGTGTTGCAACAGGAAGTATTAGCATTTTTAACCTCCACGCAACATGACCATTAAATTCTCACTAAAGTTGACAATCTTGGATGGCTCCTGAAATTTTCTAAGTAAACAGCCATGTACAGATATACCATCGACCAAGGGCAGCCTAGGGAAGAACACAAGCCTGAGAGTTATTTCAGTTAACCATCAGCATCAGTTTCCTGCAGGAAAAAACACAACTACTGAATAGGCAAAGGTACAGCTTTCTGCATGACAGGAGATTAAGGGAACACAACACAGGGCGGGGGGGGGCGAAGAGGGAGGTGTTCTATTGCCAAAGCATCAGAGACACCACCTCTCCTAAGCTATCACTACCACACTGAGTACTTCAGGTCTCATCCCTCCCTACCATTTTAAGCCCACAAACCATTCAGCAGCGATGTATGACTGTTCTCTTGGACTTCTACATCCCAATGCAGTCAACCATCCTTCCAACTAAATCATTGATCTACGGTGTGGTCCAGCCATAGAAGACATAACTCACACTTCTGACACCGCACTGAAGAGATTGGCAACAGCATATCACCGTGGAGCAGAAACTGTAGATTGTTTCATTAGCTCACAGGTAACTGCAGTTTATCGCCTAGAGAAAATGTCAACAAAGAAGTTTAGGTGACCTCTTCCATCTGAGAAAGTTTATTGCTATTGTCAGGGGGTAAGACATTTTGTTTATAGGCTTGGGCTTGATTACTAACCTTGCCTAGAACTAACTCACACCATTTTATGAATAAACTGAGGAAATTATACATATCCCCGAAGGAACCAGACTTCCCTGCAAAGAGATAAAATAGACAAGATTTGAATCATGCTTCCTAACTGTACTTTCTGTCTCATAATACACAGGGGAAGGTGGAGGAAGAGTGACACAAAACCAAAAAATCCTCTTGCCTTCCTTGTCAGGACACTGCAGGGGCTAACAGAGCTATCAATGTGACTCAAGTTATGTGGGACACATTCAAGTTTCTCAAAAGATCTGCTGTGTTAAACATCCAAAAAGCAAACACAATGAATCAAGAACACTTCTCCTTTTAATATCTTCTAAGTAAATGTAGATGCTGGAAGATTCCAGCCACCATCCTCTCTCCCAGAACTCATTCCCTTTCTTTCCAGAGTACGCAGTAGATGTTTGTGCAACAAACCAACAATTTACTTCAGTTCTGCTTTAGAGACTTACTATCATCTCTTGTTGTTGTCCAAAGATCTTTATGCTGATTTATCATAAGCTAAAACAATGCAGTGAACTGCACTATTGTAGATACCAGTAATGGCATCTGGTTCCATCCGCTTTCACTTGACCATCTGAAATGATGACAGATTTCTTATGACAACCAGCTTTCATTGGCTGATAACTAAGCAAGTAACTGCAGTACTTGCATTATCTGCGTTTGCTTTAAATGAAATTAACGTGATGAGGTCTAGTCAGTGTAATCTTAACGGCTTTTTGCATGCAGGCAAAACAAAGTAAGAATCATGAACCACTGGTAAATCTCACGTAGAAAAGGCTAACTACACAAACCAAATGTGCAACAAAAAATGAAAAATATATAAATGCTTCACAATTTTTATGCTGCACGTGGTACTACTGAAGTCAACAAGTGCAAACACCAAAACTCCACCCTATTGCCACTTGCCGACCTCACTCAATATGGAAGCTACCAAACCCATCTTCCCCCCTCACCTTGGGATGTCCCAACAGAGCAGGGAGTAAAAACTAAGAGAACTTGAATATTATAGCAACGTTAGAGTGTAATGCCTCTATGTCCTTTAAGTGAATAGAAAAGCTATGTACTTCAACTGAAACTGGAAGTCAGATGACACTCCTCTCTACCCTTAGTAATGAGTACCCATGTCTACTGTCATCGATACCGTACTTCATTAAACTTGCGGGAAGATAAGCCCACACGATAAAAGCACTATTTAAACTCAAGCTCTCTTTCTGTTATCTGACAGACTGTGGTCAAGCATACAGATAAGGACAGGGGAACAAGAAATAAAGAGTAAAAAAACCCACAGAATTAAGAGCAAACAGCTTTATACAACTGCATGGAGGATAAATACAAAATATGTTAATTAGACAGATCAACAGCAAATTGGACAAAATAATTGCATTCAAATGCATGTGACCTTGGCTTCTCTTCTTTTTGAAAACAAAAAAACAAATCCCTGCTATTTCTCTACAATAGAGAATAAATCATAGGTCTAAAGTTCCAGAGTGCACATTTGCTTAAAGTGATGGACCAAGTTACAGTTTCTATTAACAGCTACAACAATTACAACAGCACAGAATTTCACTGATACCATATTTACTGGAAGACACTACTGCTGGGCCAGATTTCATACTCACAACTTTCTGAGCAGCATTATCATCCCAGAACAGTCAAGCAATTCAGATAACTAGGTCAAAGAATAAACTTCCCAAAACAGTAGCAACTGAACCAATTCCTAAACAGACTTAATCCAAAATGGAAACCATTACAATCTTGCATCACAGAATACAAGCTTAAAATTGGGAGGAAGACAAGGAAGCACAATACAGTATCTTCACATACTTTTATATTTTTTCCCTTGATACCATAACAGACCAGAGAAACTGTTTATCATTGTTGCTTCAAGAGAAAATTCCAGTGGGCCAGACCTTCCCAAGCAAGTGCTTGCACATTCACTGTCATTCTGCACCAGGACCAGCACCTGGGAAAGCACCTCAAACAGTTTCCCTGCAGTACCAAAAAGCATGGGGTTGATGGGGTGGTAGATGGAAAAAATTCCCAAATGCTATCCAAAGGAAGCATAAAGGTACTGAGAACTAGCATTTGTTGACAGTAACATACTATGAAACATAAGTAAACAGTTCTATGGACATTTTAAAATCATTTCATTTTTTAAAGATCTTCTAAATTAGTCAGGAAAATGACAGGAGGCTGCAGAGAAAAATAACATGCTGCTTAGAGTCACTCAACTTTGTATTGTCGAATTTCTAAAAGGGTTTTTGGGGGGGATTGGGCTTTTGGGGTTTTATTGTGGGTTCGGTAGGGTTGTTTTGTTGCGGGGGGGCAGGTGGTGGTGTTACTTTGTTTTGGCATTTTTTGGTGGTGGGGAAGTGTTGCTTGAGGGAACACTTTGGGTTTGTTATGGTTTCGACTTTGCAGTCAGCGCCTGCCAAGCAATTCAATGTAGGCAAGCATTAGTCTAATATACACACTAACTACCTCCAAGAAAAGAACTATTTTTGCACTGTATTTTTAGGGGCATAAGAGAATTTCATGTTCAGCAAGCTATTACCCTAGTTCCCAAGGGCTATCTTTAAAATTCTTAATTAGAACAACCCAGAAACCATGAAATATCTGCTAAAGGAGCTCTTAAGGCTTTTCAGCAGCATGCTGCCGAATGCTGTTAGTTCAGTGATACTTAAGGGAAAGCAACAAGTAACGTACTGTAGTAGTACATACTGATTCATCAACCGCTGCGGTTGACTTTCTAACACTACCAATGAAAAGCTGCAAAAGGAAAGAGCAAGTTGAGGAACAGGTTTGTAAGCAGTAATACCTCATGTCAGTAATACTGACACGCAATATCCTTATATTTTTTTTCTTGACTTTCCAAATTCCTTAATGAGATTTATAAGTCAGAAAAGCACTCCATTTTTCTCTACATCAGAAAAATGCTTCAAAAATTGCTGTTTTTATTATTCAAGTGAGATTTGAAGCAATTAGGTCAAATTGGGGCATAAGCAAATGAAACCCAAGTTTTGTAATAGTGGTACAGACTTCTGCATAGCAAATTTAGATAAAAGTTAGCAAACTACATCTGCTTTCGAATTTCTCAAGATAAAAGACAATACATGTACACGAAAAAAATTACTGTAATGTTTTTTTTCCTTTATTTGATCTCATTCCTTCCTGCCAAGTATGTAGTTTGCTCAAAATCAGAAAGCCTTGAGTTGATGGACATTTTCCGTTATAAATTATTCAGGCACAGAGCTTTATCTTTTTTTCCAGTTTGCTTTTTCCTTTCACTTCATTGACAATCATGATCCTTCCCTCCCCCCCATCCCCATCTCCTCTATATCATGAGTAGCACTTACTTGAACGTATTTAACATGGAGACCAGCCATGCTACTTGGGTAAATTCCTTATTATAAATCCTTTTGCAACAACTGTATGCCTTCAGTGATTTAGTAATAGTTAACTTCACAGTGCACCTGCATGACAAGTCATACTGACTCAAAGTACTGCTGCTACAATCCTGACCTCCTTGACCTTCCTTGAATCCGTATTCCCACTTCACACCTAACTTGGCATTTATATTTTCTCTCAAGCAACCAAACTGGTAGATAATTACTCGACTGTGATGGGTTAGCATGCAGGACCAGCTCACTGATGAGTACAAACACCTGACACAGTACCAGGGAGAGGGAAAAACTGGAATGGCACAAGTTTAGTTAGGTTTAAACTGATGTGCAAATAGATATTTTACTGAAGGAAGATCAGTCTCCTTCTGGCATTCATGACTTTTATTTATTTAGGATAAATAAAGTATGTCCCTTGGCAGAATGTTAGAGTAGTTAAAGTTAGCATCAGTAAGACTCAAAGAAGTAATACTTTTTATTTTTCTAAAAATAATAGACATACATATCTAAGCAACACTGAAAACACAATATTCTGGCTGTGAACTGGGGGCTGTGACCCCACTTGGAGTAATGCATCCACCTCTGGGGCCCTCAGCACAAGAAAAACATGGATATGTTGGAGTGAGTCCAGAGGAGGACAATGAAGATGCTCAGAGGGCTGGAGCACCTCTCCTATGGGGACAGGCTGAGAGAGTTGGGCTTGCTCAGCCTGGAGAAGAGAAGGCTCCGGGGAGACCTTACTGTGGCTTTTCAGTACTTAAAGGGGGATTATATGTAAGATGGGGACAGACTTTTTACAAGGGCCTGTTGCGACAGGACAAGGGGTAATGGTTTTAAACTATAGGAGGGCAGATTCAGACTAGGTGTAAGGAAGAAGTTTGTTTTTTGGGGTTGGGGGTTGTGTTTTTTTTGAAACACTGGAACAGGTTGCCCAGAGAGGTGGTAGATGCCCCACCCCTGGAAACATTCAAGGCCAGGTTGGATGGGGCTCTGAGCAACCTGATCTAGTTGAAGATGTCCCAGCTCATGGCAGGGGGGTTGGACTAGATGACCTTTAAAGGTCCATTATAACCCAAACTATTCTATGATTCTCAAAATCAACACATTAAAATACCTTTTCCATTCTACTTTTAAATTGCATAAATACGGTCTCAAACATAATTTCCAAAAATAATGAGGGTTACTAGACTAGGTAAGGTAAGACTTCATTTAACACAATGCACCTGTTAAAAGTCACATTTCAAAAGAGAAATACATTCCCACGGCTGGCTGACACAACACTACTGAGTATCATCGCATCAATATTCAGTTCCACTGAGTCAAAAGCATTTGTTATCAACTCACAAACTAATACTATAAAGCTTCATATACAAGGGAAAGAGCCTTGTATGGCTGTAGAATCACAGGATGGCTTGGGTTGGAAGGGACCTTAAAGACCACCTAGTTCCCACACCCCTCCATGGGCAGGGACACCTCCCACTATACCAGGTTGCTCAAAGCCTCATCCAGCCTGGTCTTGAAGACAGCCAGGGATGGGGCATCCACAGCTTCTTTGGGCAACCTGTTCCAGTGCCTCACTACCCTCACTGAGAAGAAATTCTTCCTAATATCCAATCTAAATCTCCCTGCCTTCAATTTAAACCCGTTACCCCTTGTCCTGTCACTACAGGCCCTTGTAAAAAGTCCTACTCCAGCTTTCTTTTAGGCCCCTTGGGGTACTGGAAGGCTGCTATAAGGTCTCCTCAAAGCCTTCTTTTTTCCAGGCTGTCATGCGGGACAGTGGCAAACACTTTGCACGAGTATATGTAAATATAAATCATGAATACATGTCAAGATTAACATCAGAATAATTTGTTAGCATGCAAAAAAAGCATCGCCTTTTAAAAATAATGCCAACAGCATGAGATCATGCAATTGCTTTATCCAATTTTTCCTCAGATGAAGATCATAACACACTCAAACACAACAGTAGGTAGAAATGGCACATCAAAAATCTTCTCTTTGCAGCAAAATGGTTAACAAAAGGATGCCTACACTGTCAGTAACACCAAACTTTTTCCTCTACTGAAAGTTACAGCACATCACTTTGTGAATTAAGGGGGGAGGGAGGGAAGCAACTTGCATTCATGTAAAGAAACAACATCTAAGCAAAGCTCATCCTAGTATTCCCATTTTCACACAATGGGAATTCAATTCCCTGAAATGTTTAATATATTCAAAATGTAACAAACAAGTCCTTGGAACGTAACAGATGAAGCATTTATCATCCTAAGGGAAATTATGTACAAGTCCTGTGTGACAACAGTCCCCATCCTGAGACAGCCATGACTACATTCATTAAGTCAACTCAGTAGCTGGCCGTTGAGATGATTCAGCTAGATGTCCTACTTAACAGTAGTTGTGTGGACTCGAAGGGAGACTCCTTTCTCTATCCCTCTCCCCTGTCTCTCAGTACCTAGCTGGTTTTCAACATCTTTGTTAGGAAATCTTTCCAGAATAACCAAGTGCTATCCATGGGAGTTTGCCTCATTATTTCCCAATACAGCCTTAACTTGCTAGTTTTATAGCTGGCATTATAATCAGGTGGTAGGTGGTATCAAACTGGACCAGACAAGCTTGATTTTCTGAGTGGTCTTTAAACTGAGGTGTTAGCCAAGATCTTACAGCCTACAGGTACATAATCTTATCTTTAGGCATGTTGCCCTATCATACATTGTAAACAGAGGATCTCCTTACAGTTCACTAGAATTACACAAACACCATTGCTAAGAAGAAAATATAATTTTCCAAAAATGTAACTCAGCTTTAAGCAAAAAATCAGTGTCATTACAAAATTTAACTGAGTTTGCACACACTACTAAATTTTTCCTTACATGTATATCATAACACACTAATAGCTGTAGTAAACAGTTCTCATGCAATAATCACTGTTAAAAAAAAAAAATACAATGATGACACCAGTTTCATGACAACTTACAAACTTACAAAAACTGCAGTGAGAAACAGTTGTTAAAACATAACACAGCTTTGGACCAATCTGAATAAACAAGATAGCAGTTGAGAACAGCCATGGTGAGAACTTCTGGGACAGAGGGGTAGGGGTTACCAAATCTGGTGTGTTTACTGTAATTGCTGTCAAATAAATACTTGCAAGTCAATTTACCACCTAGCTGTTCTTCAAAGGATACTTTGTTCTGTCCAAAGGATACTTTGTCAATCCTTTACAGTCACAACATAGAGACTCTATTTAAATGCAACTAAAACATTCCAAAAGGATCAAAGTGTAAGAAACACCATACCTGCAGAATCAGATTGAAATTATCTAAGTATGCTTTTTGAAAACAATCTTACACAGTTTTATCTTGGGCTCTCAGCAGGACTTAAACCCAAGACATTTTAAGTTTCACAGAAAAAGTAAGCTCTACTACATAAGGCTGTATATTGACAAGTTCAGCAGGGCTTGTACAAAAAATCAGGTAGTGGGAAGTTCTGCTAATTTGACAACTCCCACATAGGAGAAAATTTGTAATGTTTTGATTAGAAAAACAAAGCCTCCATGACATCATTTTGAAATGAAACAGAACAACAGCCAGAACCCTCTATTACCAACAACAGTCAAAGGGGTCTCCCATCAACTAGGAGGTTAAAAAAAAAACCAAAATCAACCAAAAAACCAAAGCCATAGCTCGGACTCCTGTGGGAGGTTCCAGGGTCCTGGCTGAATGGTAGGAATATTGGCACTGACCTCAGAAGCTCATCAGGAGAAATGATTAAGAGAAAAAGAAATTAAATGGTCAGTACAACATATAATATGACTTTTAAAATTCAAACTCCTTCCCCTCAACCTGAGATGGAAATTGTATAAGCAATTAAATCAGAATTCTGCAACATCCCCTAAAAGGAACAAAATTATCAGTAAGCAATTTTTCAGAGCAAACTTTATTTTTTAAGAGTTGGAAAGAGAAATTCTGCAAAGAAATAAATGAAAATAGATTTTCAGTAAAGGCGACATTCAATAGTTATGCAAATAAAAATAGTTAAAAATTAAAGGCAATCATTCAGCAACTATAACAAGCTGCCAGTGAAAGCAACCATACAGAATAACCCCACAATTAAACTGAAACACACAAAAAAATCCAGTTGAAAGTAAGAGGAACTTTTACCTCCTCCCGATATTTTTACACTGTAAGGCTGAGGAGGGGGGGAATTTACAAACCCTGCCTACCAGTCTCTGCTTGTCTCCCCATTCCCACAAGCGACAAACATTTCAGAAGTAGAGTGACAGCAGTCTTGCTTTGAATTAAGTTTCTAGTATAATCCTAGATATAAACAAAGCAGGTCCCACCAACATAAATAATAGCAGAAACTCAGTTTGACATAATTTTAGTAAGAAAACAGCCAGTGTTCACATATATACTTTTGAGTCTCTGGGTTCTAAGTGAAATGGAAGAAAGAGATTGATCACAGCAACAAAACAAGACTTGTCTGAACTGAAATCTTTATACTTTCAATTGCACTGACTTGCAATAGTGGACAGTCCTGAATTGTCCTTAATTATACACAGCCTTCAGTACTGGGTGGTTTTAAAACACCAAGTGACATCTGCATGAGAAGATTTGAGTTCTTAAAATCCATTCAAAATAAAAACCTCGTGATCCAAAGGAACACGAAGCATTGGTAATATAATTAGACACCTATAATTTTGGCCAAGTAACAAAAAATTAAATTATAAAACAAATCTCAGTTTGCAAACAAATTGGTTGTCCCAAGCACAAAACAGCTAAAGAGGTCGTGGAGCAGAAAACAGCCCTCAAAGAAAATGTAGCAACTACCAAATCATTAAGGCAGCTGCATTAGACATGAACTGTAATATGAAGTCATTAAATATTTATTGTAAACCAAAATCTACTTTTAAAGTTATCTATTACCTATTATCTTGTTCCAAAAAGTTCTAACTCACTCATCCCACCCCCTAAAATATCATAAGCCAAGGTAAACTGATTTAGCTAGCAGCCTAATACAACGGGTCTTCTAAACTAAATAAAGATTCCAACAGACAAGTCCTTGCCTGGAGTTGTGGACAGGTATAACGAATCTACCACAATGACCTAGTATAAGGAGACTGTAATTTCATATATAAACAAACAAGTTACTATAGTAGTTCATGCGAATACCTGAGAGGTCCAATGCTCTGGCAGAGATTTTATTTATGGATTTATTTAAAAAAAAAAGGCACATGCTAAAGAATATGATTAGAACTCTGCTTATCAATCTCTGTCAAAAGCAAGACCGTTTTCTTTGGGTGACTGCCATATTTATTTCCGTCCACACGTTTTTTAATAAAGAATGAGGTTCTTGTATGGCGTCCCTTAAGACCTGTCAAATACTGCAACAGAACAGCAGACTTATGTACATTTTTAGCACCATCTCATAAATCCCTTTGGCTAAGTTTCTCTTCTATAAGCAAGACAAAGATCAGTTTACATTACAAGAAAGTTTAAATCCAAAGGGTAAAGACCTCCCACAATATAATACGTTGTTTTAAACGAGTATAAAACATTTAAACAGGTACACTGTTTCATTCATTATAGAATACATACGGGGGGAGAAGGGGGGACTGGGTGGGGTAACAAGAAACAAGCTATCCCCTGTAATTCAAAGGTGATTGCACAGTGAGGATGCAAGGATAACTGCCTTAGCCTATGACACATCTGAACCCTCAGTATTGAAACCTGCTTTATTGAGAGAAGAGTCAGTGACCCTTAACTTGTACCTGAAGACTCTCTTAACAATGGCTTTGGTTTAAAATAACCATTCTTGCCAAAGAACAATTCTCTTGTTAATGTACCATCTTCAGCCCACTCCTCTAGAACATCCTGTCATCACATATTGCACCTGCAAAGGGTGAATCGCCAAACGAAAGGGTAGTTCAAGCAGAGATCAGAAAGCCACAATTGCTGGGCTTCTATCCCCACCCCACCACCACCCACCACCACCACCACCAATTTTCTCCATGGCCTTTGGTAAACACAATCTCACTGTGACGGTTTATGCATCTACAAAAATTGGGGTACTTTATCCTTTACCTCCCTAAAGAAGTAACTTTAAGTTTAATGTTCAGAAATCCACATAAAGTTTTCAGAGGAAAGGCAATGTGCCATTCATTTAAAAGATTTTTGAAACAAAGTATAGAACTGACATGAACCTCAGTTGTTCACAGATCACCAATTGTTTCAAATTACATTTCAATGTTTTCCCCACCAGTTTTCCTTCATTTCTAGCATCAAAATTACTTTTTATTATTTCTATTCATTACAAAATATATCCTGTGCACACCACAGATACGCATTTATCTGTACAAAACAGATCTGCTTTAGTATTGAAGACTGGACTAAGACTACTTCCTTATTTTACAGAGGACATGGAAAAAACCCTCCAACAACCAATAAACAAAAGAATACATGCAGTAGCAGCAAAGTTTCCTTCATTAACAATGCAAAACGTATTCGTATCAATAACTTGAGAGTAGATATTCAAAACATCCTATGTGAACCACTTCTCAGAAGTCTTTATTATATGACCCAACATTACTACTGACGTAGAGTACTTTATCTACAAATATGGCAATCCTTATTTTACAAAAATCTTGGCCTCATAATTTTAAGGATCAAGTTTAATTCATGTATAGCTGGGATTTACAAGTGCGTCATTTTGTAACTTCTCTTTGAAGATGAGTCTTATCCATCTTCAGTTGCCAAGTTTCGCATATTTCCCATCTTATGAACTCAGTTTGGCTGAAAAAAACAGAATGAAGTAATGCTCTGTGCACTCAAAAGGATTAAAATTTGGTATGACTTAAAGTGAACAGCAGCTAACAATCTTCTAAGACATTTCACACTGAAAAGTTCATCATAAAAATGAACTTGTATGCAAACTCTATTGCTATGAGGCCCATACAGAAGTAGCGCCAAATTGTTTTTTCAACATAACAGCAGTTACCTGCAACTTTTCAAAAAAAATCTGATATGCATAAAATAATTTGAGTGCTTTGAATGAATGAGTTCGATATATCATTAAAGACAAGTAATAACACAGCCCCAGAAGTGATCAACATCAGTAAAAGATAAATGTACAAAGAAATCATGTGTTATTTGATCTCTACCCCTCTCATAATTTCCAAATTTCACAATTCTCATAGCATCAGTGACCAAAACATTAAAACTGCCATCACGTGTGCAGAAAATTCTCTGTTCTTCAAATGAAGAGATTCTGCTGTGATGTACAATTCTTTATACATGGCAACTAGGCTTGAACCAAGAGGCACTTCAAACCAAGCTATGAGTGTACGGTTACATGATTCACATCAGTTCCTGGAGTTCAGAAATCCCTTAAGTCATAACAAGAAAAAAAGGGCTGAGAACTCATTTTGAAGTCTATGCCCAGCACATCCTCCAAAATTTTTTTTTTTTTTTTAACATATAAAAAGTGGTATTACCATAATGAAGTCACGGTCAGGATGAGAGCTGTTCACTGAGCATACTATGAAAACAGGGTTAGCAGTTCTCAAAAACTGAGTAGTCCAGGAAAGAGCAGAAGGATCAGTAATGCTCTGCTCAATGGCAGACTATTGGCAAATGACAGCTGCTTGGAAATTGAAGCATAACTCCATAAGAAGAAAGAAGGCAAGAAAAAGAGACAGCTAAGGCAAGTGGTAGAATCTCAACAACCCTCTTCTCACTCACAGAGAATTGCTGGGGTCAGTGGACACATCACAGCTCAAGCCACAGCTATGCAACTGCTAAGAAAGCATGCACTTCTTATTTCTTTTATGGCTTTTTTTATTTTAAACTTTTAAAAATAAGTACTGCGACAAAACAACCCACCCTTAAAAAAACCCAACAGATGGTTTCTTCAGCATAGGAAGCTTTAACACCCCATTGAATTCTGCATCATTTAAGGATTTTTGATATTCCAGATAAGCAGCTTCTTTTACTTTGGGAGAAACTTGAGTAGAGCTTTTCAGCATTCCAAAGAAAGAGAAGGGGAACAAATAAGGAAGGAGTAAGAGATCAGAAACTACTTTTTGACAGTTAACTTGCCAAGAATCAAAGTATTAGTCATTCACATTTTCCCACCTAAGAGGAAATGCTAAACATAGTACTGACAACAGCTTCTTCCAGCACTTTCTTAGTTGCTGAATGAGTTTTTAAAAATACTCAAGAAAACTGATTATTTATGTCAATAAAAGAACTATTGTTTTTAGAATTTATAGTCACTGTACTGACTACAAAACCCCATAACTTTACAAGTCCCCTGAGTGTCTTTAGCTTCACAAATCTAACTTTGTACTATATTTCAGCCATGTTCCATGAAATTTTTGAAGAAGTACTTCTGGTTAGAGTAATCTTAAATTTCCTTCTACTACCTCAACAAAAAAATAAAAATTATTGTTACGTACTCCAGAAGAAGTTACCCAAAATAGCTTGCATGACATCCAAAGAGAAAGCATTTCTACACGTAATCATTATTTAATCTCATGATTTTTGAGATTAAAACCCAAACTGTTCCATGATTCTATGACAGTGCAAATGTCTTCAAAATGAAATATAATCAGCGTATGCACCACAGGAGACAACATACACCAAGTACTGTGCTTTGAGTTCCTCTATTAAGATACACTATACAGCTCAATTGTGAGAAAAAAAATCCTAATTAAGTTTATTACCAAGCATGTAATGCTAAAAGTATTTATCAGTCTGATCACAGGACTTGACATTCAAGGTTATTTACTATTCCTGTGCTGCTCTGTACAATCAGACTTCTGACATCCAAACACATTTATATAAGAAATCAGTAGGGCTTCATTCAACTGCAAATATATTCCCATACCCTCAATTGAACCAAATATCTCTGAAATTCTTCGATGTTACTGCAGTTGTGTAACAGTTACATATTCTGAAATACATAACAAAGGCTCAGATGGGACTATCACCTACCACAAAACACATTTTTAAAGCCATCAGTAAAATGAGTGACATTTTATGCTCACATTTTAAAAGGAAGAAATCAGAATTTAAGAATCTTTTTGACCACTGGGTGCCACTCTCGTTCCGTGTAAAATGAACTGCCTGGCATAAGCAGTTGACTTCACCTTTTTTTTTTTTCCACCAGCTTTTAACAGCTTGGATTCTTCTAAAGTAGGAGTAAAAGATGCAAGAACTTTTTACACAAGTTTCTATAAATATTTATTACTTTTCAAAAGCCTGTACTGTTGCTTCGAGCCCCAAGAATGCAATTTTTACAGAAGTCTAATGCACACATATCCTTATGGTACATGAAGCATTCTTTTATGGTGGTTATATAATAACGTAGTTATGCTACATCTAAATCACAATTCAAAGGAATAGGTATCTACTGTAACTGTATAGCCCCATAGCATGATATTGCCATTGCTAGTAACAGTTTCATACTTAGTTTGCAAGGCTTCAAGGCTGAGGCTTTGAGCAAGCTTGTGAAGCTTGCTCTGTCCAACCTGTTCCTGCCCTGCCAGAAGTATTTTTTTTTTTTTGTACAGCTATAACAGCCATTTTTCTAACTGACCAGGTGTCTAAGGCTCTGGGGAGACCTTATAGCTGCCTTCCAGTACCCAAAGGGGCCTACAAGAAAGCTGGAGGGGGACTTTTTACAAGGGCCTGTAGTGACAGGACAATGGGTAACAGGTTTAAATTGAAAGCGGGTAGATTGAGATTGGACCTCAGGAAGAAATTCTTCAGAGAGAGGGTGGTGAGGCACAGAAACAGGTTGCCCAGAGAAGCTGTGGATGCCCCATCCCTGGAAGTGTTCAAGGCCAGGCTGGATGAGGCTTTGAGCAACCTGCTCTAGTGGAGGGTGTCCCTGCCCACAGCAGGGGGTTGGAACTAGGCCATCTCTAAGGTCCCTTCCAACACAAACCATTCTGTGATTCTATGATTCTACAGCTCAGTTGTTTTACTTGTGTTGATCTTCGTATGGTACAACCACCATTTTATAAAGACAAAGACTTATTACATGTAGAATGAGATACTTATGGCTAACAACATGATGTAGTATATAGAAATACAGGCCTCGTCTAATAGCAGACACATTAAGTGGAAACACAGAACATGGCATATAAAACCTCAGGCATGAGATGACAAGAGATGGGGACATGGGCCTGGTACTGGAAATTCCTGGGCTATAAAACATTTGCCAATGGTCAGATGGACAAAATTACTTTTAGGGATAACGAAAAGAACAAGGAAAATAGCATCCAACATATTCAAAAGGCATCATATATGGTAAATTTGCCTGTAACAGAGCTATAGACAAACAAATAATGAACAAAGACATAAAAGCACATTAACAAACCTAAAAATGACCCAAGGTGTATCTTAGGGTGAGGAAGAAGCAGCTATCAACATAAGCATCAAATTCTACCCAGCTAGAGTAAAGATGCTGACAACCCCCTGTTTGACCACCACTGACCTTAAGACCCAGAGGAGCAGGTGAAGAAAGAGGTTTAGAAACTAAGTTGTTTGTGTACAGTAAGAACCCAGGTAAAATTATTATCACTGAAATCTTTTCTCTATAGACATATTCTTTCCTTAATAATTAAATTGGAACTAACAGCGATTCTTATATTAAACAGCTAATGTTTCCGTTATACTAACAATTAATTGTCTGAATATTTAAGGCAAGTTTTATCCTTGTCCATAAATTGTGTGTAACACTATGCTATGCACTTTATCATGTCAAATAATCTCACATCAAACAACACTGAAGGCACATGTATGTTACAGCCCTTACATTTCACAGATGGAAACCTGACGTACAGACTACGAAGTGCTCACAGGAATCATGAATGATGGAAATACCTACTTTTCAGTCCACCTGAGAAAACAGGGAGGTCAGAACAAGGCTATGGTGAACTTCATAATCCCATTATCCACCCCAGCAACCCTTAAAATGGCACAGGTATCTTTCCACCGTGTTGTGGCCCCAAGGTATTGCAGTCACAGAAGCAAATATTAGTCCAAAGAATTCTCTGAAGTCATGTAAAGATGCACTAAATTACTTAGAGTTCCAGGCTAACATCCTAAAGATGCTATCATTATGCCACCTATCCCTACTAAACAAATACTAAAATAGAGACTTTCATGTCATACCATTTATTTAATTTGTATTTCAAATACAACTGAAGCAAATTATCCGCTCCTATCTTTTACTACAACAGACATCCTTTCTCACATCTCTGATTTTATTTCTCTGCTGTACAAAGTCTTTTGATAGCCAAGAAAAATGCCTTAAATAGTTGCAACCTATGCGTGACACTACTGCAACGCCTTATAAAATACCTGTATTCAGACTGTCGATCTTCCCTTGGCCATCTGTATCCTGATTCATCCTGCAAAACATACATGCAAAACAATTGCGTGACATGTATCTCAATGTCAGATGTGACGTACAGTTAGTTGCCAAATGGTACTTATTTACTGCAAAACCGAAGCATTTAATGAGCGAAAACAAAGTATTTGTCTTTCACATCATCAGCAAGGTTCCACTCAGTTTAGTCACGCTACTACATTCCTCTTAGTTTCTGTCAATACTGAAGAGAGCAACTTTGAAACGTTGTGCAAATCAGAAAAAATTTCTAAACTAAACACATGGACCCTGACTTAAAGAGACATTTTCCTCATTGAAATGTAAATTATAATCCCTATCTTGAAATTACAGAATTCAAACTGCTGGGTTGGAAGAGGCAACAGCAATGACCTTTCAAATGGATCATAAGCATTGTACTTAAGTGTAGCTACTGGGTGGGGAAAAACCAAAAAAAACAAGGCCCTCAGCATCATGACAGGATTTAGATAAGTGAACAACTGTGAGAATTAGAAGGATAGACAGACAACATTCAACAAGTTGCATGTGCAAGGACTTATTTAATAGAAAGATTTTGCAATCATTCTTCCATTCATCCAGATAACTTTGCACTGCAATACAGAGAAGACCTCTGGACACTTCTGTTTTCACAGTTCAGACTCCGAGCTTGGCACAGAGCTGGAGAAAGGCTCTTTTACTAAGTCAAAAGAGTAGCTAGGAACCATAAGAAGCAGCAAACAGGTACTACCATATAATCACAAGAGTCTTAGAAGCACAATAACTGTAAAAAAGCACCAAGTATCAAAACGTAGATGTTTCTTCTATTCATTCTATTTCAATTTATGAGAACAGAAGTAACATCAATGCTCTGAAATAATATTTTAATTCTTAAGTATTCAGTCATTAATGAGAAGATAAATATCATTAAACATATGAGAGGAATCACCTTACGTACACCTCGGTGTGGAGGGCCACTTCTTCGGTCATGGGCAAAAGTGCGACCCTCTTCGTAGTCTCTGTACTCAGCGTGACCATAATCATCATACCGACTGTAATTCCCATCCCCAGGTCTTTCAAGAAGTGGTGGTTTCTTGGGCACTACGTTTACTGCTCTATGGTAACCACCCTAAACCACAGAACAAACAAAATCATACTGCTTTTAACAACAGGAAATCTGTAATGAACATACAAAAGTAGTAACAACAAGTAATCTTAAAGCCAAAATAGCAGAGGGGAACAATAAATATTAAAAACCATGCCAGTCTGACAGTGGACTAACATTACTCTAATTGGACACCGTTCAGATGCAATCCTTAGGCATTACAAGTTTAATTACAGAGGGAAATTTTTCAACATGGTTTAAGTTTCTTGTGAAAGTATAAAGCAGTAGCATTAGCTGCTTTCCAAGCACCAGCTACTTTGCTTCTTTAAGCATTAGCTACATATATTTCTCAGACACTTTTATGTTAACACATTAAATTTACAAACTGCTAAATATTGTCATGCAAAGCCAAGTTAGTTCTGAACTCAGAGACCACCCAGCAAATTCACTAGAGGGCAACCCAAAGCCAGCCTACAGCCACAGTGATGAAAAGTAGAGACTACACACAACACATTCTTACACAGACACGATGGTTGATCCACCCTTACCTCACCGAACATCCTCCATGGGTTTGGGTTTTTTTGTTTTAGTTTGGTGTCTTACAAAAAATATGGGCTCTGAAGCTAAAAAAACCCTGCTCCATACTTCAACCTCACCCAGAAGTCCCCATCACATAACTATACTGACATACAGAAGGATAGTTACATGAAAGCTCAAGGCACTTACAGTCAATTGTGCCAAGTGATAGCAACTTTATGTTGTTTACCAGGATCTGAAAGCATGTGTTTCTACTACAATCTACACTTGATATATAATTAGTACCCAGTTTAGATTAGGAAAAGTCTCTTGCTCTCTCAAACAAGAGATACTTAATTCTCTATCACTGGCCTGCCTCGGTTTCAACATACTAACCTATCAGAAACACGGGAAGTCTGTTCATAGATAGAATAAATTACTTTTCACTTTTACCTAGTCAAAATTAGTTCAGACCTCTCTGTGTGGACACAGATACAATGACACAGGCTTACAAGGATAGAAACAGCCTGCCAACTACCTTGAATGAGCAGAGCTGTATGAGAAGGAGCTCCATATCCATCTTTCAGCAAGGCAGAGAGATGCCAGATTTGGTTTGCCCAGCTGCTGGAGGTGTTTTGGCGCAGACTGATAGCATCGATTGTGACAAACGAGTGTGTTCTGCTAGTCCCTTTACCCTCAGTTCCAAACACATGTAATAGAAAGCTATGTCATGCTTTAGGCCCAGCCGGAAACAAAAGACCATGTAACTCATCCCACACACACCCCCACCCACTCCTGGCAGGACAGGGAGGAGACTCGGAAGAAAAAAGGCAAACTTCGTGGGGCTGAGCCAAGGACAGGTTAACAGGACAACACAAGGAGAGGAAAAGAACACCACCACCAATAACAAGAATATACAAAGCAAGTGCTGCACAATGCTCACCACCCAGGTCCATGTTCAGCCCCCTCCCAAACCAAGATCCCTCCCCCCAGCCAGCTCCCCCACTTATATCCTCAGCATGATGCCATATGGTCTCAAATATCCCCTTGGTCAGTTTGGGTCACAGCCGTGTCCCCTCCCAGCTCCTTGTGAAAATTAATTCTCTCTCAGCCAAACCATAGAACGGTTTGGGTTGGAAAGGACCTTAAAGATGGTCTAGTTCCAGATCAGGAAAAGCTGGCATTGAACTATCTAGTTAATTCTCGCCTCAAAATGAGTGCATCACATCTTTTCAATTTTAAAATTGATTTTCATAATGCATATGCCATGCATTGTTCACTGAACAGCCCAAAAAAATGAAAAGAATTTAGGAATGTCACTGTTGCAATGGTTAAATTAAATTAGCAATGTGTTAGTCAAGTCAAACATTGTTGATTAAAAAAATAAATATCTCTGAAAACACTTTCTGCCTTTCCTCGTGTTCTATTACTGATCAATGTTTTGGAGATGTGATTGACTAAATACCCTGTGCAAAATTAGCTGATTTCCAGTTCACTGAAAATGCAGAAATTTTGTTACTGCCTCTCAAGAGAGTTAAAAATGTCACAGAGCAGCCAAACTCGAATACACTACTCAATAGAGAAGGCTACATAACTAGTTACCAAGTTACCAACACCAGTATTCTTCAAAACGACAAGCTGAAAATATGGTAGAGGGAACCCAGAAGGCATGCGAAATCAGCTACGCTATTATTCCAACATTTAAAAGAATTAAAAGGAAAACCAGGTAGCTGGCACAGGTACCTGAAATTTTGTCAAATGTACACTGTACAACATGTAAAAAGAAATAGCAAAAAGTATTCTTAAAGTTCTATTTAAGCTGTAACAGCTCCAAAGACAAAGCTACAACCTCTTTCCTTTCTTCTTTAGTAACTTCAGACAAAGGAGAAAAATCTTTGGCACAGAGATTTTCTAAAAGTATTCTGAAGTTATTCTACAACAGAGTAAGCATAGCTTCTGCATTTGCTTTTACAAGCATAACATACAGTAGAAGCCTCTATGCCTACGAAGTACATTTCCATCAACACCCTTCTTGATAAGCATTTCCCTTACAAGGTTCCAAACCATGATTTCTTTAGCAAAGATGTATTTTCAACATATGTTATAAACATTTCCTTCTATACTTTAGCCATCATCATGAAAAACTGCATCAGTAACAAGAGCAATACTGCAAGTAGTCATTTTATCACCTCAAATGAAATCAAAAAGATTTAATTTTGTTGGCATCCTATTATCTCTGTGCAGATGTATTTGCTAGATTGTTAGCTTAAAGGAATGAGAAAAGAACAGAACTTGGGGTATACTACAGACTTACATATGTACGTAAATCCAGCCCTTCTGGTACAAGTCATGCTATGAAGGTATAGTATAACGGTATAATGCTAAAGAAACATACTACACACTTACATCAGGATGCATCCTTGGAGGGGGACGTTCCCTCGGAACTCTTTCGTAGTCATATCGCCCTTCCGACCACATTTCATCTCTTCTATATGCCACTAAAGCCAACAAAAAAACAAACATACAAAAAACCAATTAGCCAAAACCAGACTCATGAATAGACAAAAGGATGGTGAGCATAGAAATAAAGGTTCCCAGATCTCTCTCAATATAAGTCATTATGCACAAGTCCTGTACATGCACTTTTTTTTTAATTAGCCCTTTTAAAAGTAAGTCTGTCTAGTTATAGAAAATAATTAATGAACTTCAAGCAAAAATAACTCACAGTATGTGCAAGAACAACCAAGCAACTGGTAATTAGTGCAGTATAATCAGTATAATTACAGAACTTACAGATACTATAAACAGCTCTACTGAAATATATGCATATTGCAAATACCAGTTGTACATATAAATTCATACACACATACCTTATAGCAATTCTGATACTGCTCTGCTAAAAATAGGACTTTTTTTAAAAGAATTTAACTCCTGTTTTAGATTGAAAATTTCTGACTTTTTATATAATAACTTTGATTGAATTATTTCATCACCTCAAGCACCTGGAAAGAGGTTAAAACACAACACATCACTCAGTACAAAGCTCTATGTTTTAAATACATGAATGAAACACATTCTTCCCATGCAGATTTTTCCTGTTTTAAATTTGGAGTCAGCAGAACACAAACATTCCTCTTTCAAGAAAAAGGTGACTTTCAAAGCCAAAATTAGTAACTAAATACATGTGGAAATAAACCATCACTGTAACAGAGTCTAGTTATGTTATGTTAGAGAACATATATTTGAGGAGCTGAAACCTTCCTGATGATTATAAAGGTGACAAATTATATACCATACGTTGTTGAGATAAGAAATTGCTGGAATTATATTCCTTTCACAACTGTAGTTCTAGTTGTTAATCATTAAGAAAAAGAAACAGCAGGACATATTCAGAAGAAATACATAGTAGTATCTATGTTCACAAAATAAAAACACTTAACTGGAAATAGACTTATGAGGCTATATAAAAATATTAATTATTACAGATGTTAAGAATCAACATGACAAAAGGGTTTATTAAGCGTAAACCAAGGTAACAGTAAGGCAGACTATTGTTCCTGCAAAAACTAACATTTGCATACTTACTTTTTTGTCAGTTTCAGCAACTCTGCTTCTGAAGACCCATTCAATTGCCTACCAAAAAAAGGAACTGAAATTAGCAAAAAAATGCATATATATTCATAAGTAGATTTTCTTCTTTTAAGTAAACCGGACATTGAAAATCTGAATCTTTTGACTGTCTGTCCCCCATGATCTGTGTGAATTAGTAGTCATTCACTACACTCAATTAAGAAAGAATATGAAGTGCTCAGCTGAATTCACAATACCAAAAAACTTCCCATGACAAATTATTACATATGCAACATTTTCCTGATAAATTCCAGAATTTTCTTCCCCTTTTATCATCTTTTACTCAGTATCTCAAGTCTCAGTTTTTCTTCTATTTTTAGCAAAAGCTTTTGGAAACTGCTGTAACTGCTTTCTTAAAAACACTCAAAAATATTTAATCTATTCACTTAACTTACATTTATTTGTCTTTCAGTATCATTAAGTAGAGAAAAATAAGACTCAGTTGCACGTGATGAGAGGTTAATGAAAATGCTTTTCCTTTGGTAACAGATCATAGAATCATAGAACCTTTAGGTTGGAAAACACCTTTAAGATCATCAAGTCCAACTGTTAACCTAACACTGCTAATACCACCACTAAACCATGTCCTTCAGCACCTCAACCATACATCTTCAAAATTCCTGCAGAGATGGTGACTCACCCACTTCCCTGGGCATCCCACTCCAATTCCTGACAACACTTTCACTGAAGAATATTTCCTAATATCCAATCTAAACCTCCCCTGCAGCAACTCTTGTCTATCACAAACAGTAAGCAGATAGCAAATCCTGATGAAGCAGCTCTTTCCTCAATTGCAATAAGGCTTTATGTTCAGAGATTCTGACCCTACCATAGGTGCAAATGAACCACAGTATCTTCCTAAAACGTTATTCCATTTTATAACAGACTTGACCTGAAGTACGTTCCATAACCAAGACAGAGGAGCAGCCGCAGATTATAAGCCAAAAGCGGACTAAACCAACAGAGTTCAGTTCGTCCTGGTTTTGGTATGAGTGGTATGGACAGCTAGAGGGTCTGCTGTCCCTGCCTCTCCAGTGTGCTCATGGCATAGAATCACTTGCTATATTAATTTAAACAACCTTTTCCTATTTTTGATCAGGGGTGACTGTTTTCCCTAAAGCCAAATCTTTTTATTTTCTCAGATAAAGACACTCCAGCATATGCAGAAGCCATTCTATTAACGCAGGCCAAGCTGTTTCACCTGTGGCCAGCTGCCAAGACTGGCTTTGCTCCAATTATCACAGCACTATGTCTTGCTCTATGCTAGTACAAATGATGTAATACAGAAAGTTTCTTCATCAAGCAGATTACATGGGTCACTTAAACTTTAGATTTTTTGTACAACAGGGTTTTCTTTATCAATCAACCATTATTTTTTTTTTATTTTTTCTTTCTAAATAATACAAGCTAAAAAAGGTTTGCAAAAGCACTCCAGTATTCTCCAATATTTTGTACATAATACTTGTCTGTTTAGACAAGTTTTACTTGAGACATCGATTTCCATCATGGCTAGAAATACCTACTTCTCCAGAATTGGTACTTTTCCAGTGTGTGCTATCAAACCCCTGCAGAACATACATTTTTTGTTTCAAGAACATGAAACATTATAACCCAGGTGGCTACATCTTGCCATATGTGAACAAAGCATAAAACCAACGTACTGCTGTGCTGTAAACGCAGAGGCAGGCAGCTACTGTATCTCTGATGTGACTGGGATATATCTGTTTTTATACTGTTATTCTAGCAGAGATTGACAAATATGGGCCAGTTCTGTCTCTCCTCTCCTCTGGAAAGCTCTCAAAAAGCTTAGATGCTTTTGTATGAGTAAGACTTATGAAAGATGCTTAGGGAATTGTAACTTACTAGAAATATGGTAAATTTTGCAACAACTACTGCTTCGAGGCCATAAAGAAAGATAGAAAACACTGCTTTTTCATTCAACAATTAGAATCTGTATTGAATAGTGCTTCAAAGATAACCCAGTGTCTCTTACCTACACAGGAAGCAAGGCAGATAAAACTGAGTTTGGGAGAAAAAAAAAACAACCCAAAGACAACTTTCTCCTCCTTCCCCCAAACTTGGGAGAGGCAGCAAACACTCAATAGACATAGTCCTCTATTGGTAAGATGATAAAGCAGAAGCATAAGAGCAAAGGGAAAAATGCACCATGACAGTACATAAAATACTGTGAAGGAGACATTGAGGAAAAAAAACAGGGACACAAAGAGAATCCATCTCTTCCTAATATTAGGCTATTAAAGATAAAGATTTTCAAAAGCAGTTAGAAGCATGACTGCAATAAGTCTAGGTATATTCAACCTAGATACCAAATAATCTGAAGGAAGAGGCTTTCTTCCAATCTTTCCTGATCTGTTCACAATAATTTTGACTTAAGAAAAAAAAAAAAGGAAAAAAATTTCTTGAGAAAGCACTGACCACAACAGTCAAATTAATTCCCACCTCAAAAGGTAAAAAAGCCAGAAATGGGTAAACTGAATAAAGTTATTAACAGCAGCAGCAGCATTCTGATGAGGATTTCCAAACCCACTGGTTCAGTTTTCTTACTATGTCATTCTGATACATCACTGAGAGCAAGAGAAACTGAGATGATGCGTTGGGGGTTATAGTAACACAATGACTGATGTATAAGTGCTTATCTTTGCCTGAACACCTGCAGTCACCACATCCCATACTTCATCAGCACCAATGCTATGAAAATAATGTTCTACCGGGCTGTCACTGGGCTGCTACACTAGCAACGTCAATGTAAACAACTGTATGGATCAGCACTTCCACCAGGACTTTCTGTCTTGCAGCACCAACATTTTGACAATAAAATATGTCACCTCACCATACTGTTGTCATAACAGGTCAAAACTTCAATGCTTTCAACATTTACACTTGAAAGTACCAACCAACTCTGAATAATTCACCCAGGGAAAATCAATGTAAAACCTACTCATTGTTTGTAGATTCTGTGGCTTTCCACAACTTTTTGTGTGTTTCTGATAGTCTTTGTTCCCTTGAAGTCCCAGACATCTCAGATACAGAATTATTATAAAGTCTAATGCACGTTAAAGAGCCTCCTTATGGAGTACAAGGAGGAGAGCGGACTTAAAATGTTTAAATGCTAATAAAGACTTCAAATATATTACAGGAAATCCTATTGTTAAGTGTAAAAATTGATTCCAGTACTTTTAAGGAAATCAATTAAGTGACACATTCATGTCTTGTCCTTCTAGGAATAAAGACACTGATTCTGCACCACCATACCCACAAGAAGCCCCACTGAACGTGTTTACACCGGGATATAGCCTCCAAAGAGTCATTACTAAAGCTCCTTGTTAAATATTTATTATTAAAGTTTAAAACAACTCCCGGAAGTACGCAGGAGTAGTAACATACTCCCCTTCAAAACACAAACACGACGTAAACTGAGAATCAGAATCGCATGGGTTTTACAACGGATTAAAAGCTGAGGTTTAGGAAACTCATCCTCGGTGCAGACCCAGCGGCGGCCATCCTCCCCTTCCCTCTCGCCCCGCCACTTCCATTCACCCCAACTTGTGAGACACCCGAGGGCACAAAGGGCCCCGCCCCACCACACGGGCCGCCCGCTCCCGCAGCCCCCCGCGGAGGCCGTCTCCCGGGACCGGCCTCACAGACGCTTCAGCGACTACCCGCGTACGCGCTCGCAGCTCAGCAGCGCCGCGGGGCGCAGCCGGGAGGGAAGGCAGGCCCGTTCCAGCGCCCCGCAACGCCCACCGCCTCAACAACGGAGCCGGGCGGCAAACCCCCGCCAGAGCCCGCGGGCCGAGGGCCAAACGATCAGCTCGAAGACGGTGAAGCGTCACGTTCAATCCTCGGAAGAGGGAAGCCAGACAAACGGCTCCGCACCAGTCCCCGCGGGCGCAGGCCGTCACCCGCGCCCCCGGTAAAGCTCACCCGCCTGCTCCCGCGGCGCGGCAGGTGGTCTTCCGTGGCTGGTGCTATACGCATACTTCCGGCGCTCCGCTAACGTCACCGAAAAAACCCGCCTTCCATCCGCCATCGCCACCGCCTATTGGCTGCAAACGGCGCTGGTCGCCGTACGTCGGCGGAAGAGCGCCGCTGTCCCGCTCGGGGCTTGTGTATCGTCTGGTGTCGCGTAGCGCCATGGGGGCCCGCGCGGGCTGAGCCCCGCCGCGACGGGTAGGCCGGGAAGGTTGGGGAGGCTGCTGCGGGGTTGGGGACCGCGTCCCGTGAGGGAGATAGTGCGCGGGCCAGCCCTAGCCCTGCCCCGCCGTGGCTCGGTGGCGGCCGGAGCGAGGGTACCGCGGACGGCAGGAGTGCTTGTTTACAGCCGGGGAGGGTGTTCGCTTCGCCTCTGGGGTTTGGGGTTGTAGGGAGGGGCTTCTGTCGCGGTTTGGCGTGGGCCGGCAGCTGGGCAGAGCGAAATAAGCAGCCGGTGGGGCCCACGCTGTAGTGGAGGAACCGCAGGGCAGTGTGAGGTACAGCTCAAGGCTTGAATACAACGTGTGGGAGTTCCTCTGTAGTTGTGCCTTAATGCTGGTTTGCACCTACGGAGGTCTGAAAGGGAATTACTTGTCTCAGCTGGGGTTTTTAGGAAGGGGGCATCCCAGGGTTACCTGGATCTGCCCCTCCGGAGTGAAGTTCTGCGTGAGACTAGGTGCGGTTGGACCAAGCAGCGCTTCTCACGGCTTGAATATGCTAGAAACCCTATAAAAAGAAACTGATGTTAAAGCTCTTGTTGTAGTCCCTGCTGGTGTGGTGGTCTTGTTGCCCAGTCTTACTGTCCCAAAGTTTTTGCAGTTAGATTAGTACGTAAGAGTAGTTTGATTCAAACCGTGGATCCTTTTCGTGTACGTCTTTGGCTTGGGCAGACGGAAAGACTTGTGGTCTTTCTGCTGATAGTGTCAACTTTATTTACCAAATTTTGATCCTGCTTAAGATTTGCCTCGTACTGTTTCAGTGACTTTGTAGAGATAAACCAGACTATGTGCTGATAGCTTATTACATGCGTCTTGTGTAGGACAGAATCATAGCAAGCGATTAATAGTCTTGTCCAGGATCAAGGATAACATGGGTTTGGTTTCCTCCTTTACCACAGGCTTTTGATTATAGCTTGAGCCGAGCTCCTACCACAAGTAATGGTTTGTTCATTTGGGTCTAAACTCTGTTGATGCTGTTAAATAAAGTAACACAATATCCTTAAGGATCAAGATAAAACTCAAATCATTTATATGTACTTTAATTAAATCACAAATCTGACCTTGCTGCTATGTACTTAAAAACAAACACAAAAGCTTGTGCTCAAGTTGAAATGTTGATATTAAGTCATGAAAATATCAGTAAATTTAAGGTCTACTTCATACTTCAGAGACATCTGAACTATTTTGGTAGCGTCCTTATGTGTTCTAAGACAGAGTAGGAAAGCCAGTGACTGAAATTAATCATCGTCTTCTCTTATGGTGTCGCAACATGAGTGACATGCTGCATTAAGCATATTGGATGCAACCAAAACATACTTCTGTACCCGATATATTTTGGAGGAGACTTGATCATTACTGACAGATGGCTCTTGTTGAAGAACGGCTTCTTTTAGGTAGAGTTGTTGAAAAAGACAAAAAAAGATTGAATTCAAGAAGGCATGAGAGACAGCTCCATCCTGGAAGTTAACATGTGAAAATGATAAATGAACAAGGCATGAATATTAAAGAGAGGCTATTACATTAATGGGAGTTGTGCTCAACCCCATGGAGATAATATACCAGCTGATGCTTTAAAGTTAAGTAACCAGGTAACACCCTGAAAATCAGGGAAGCCCCATAAAAGCATTCAGTATAAACCAGAAATGTTTTGATTTGATGGGGAGATCTAGAAGGCTATAGAAGCCAGGTTGTACATGACTCTCAAGTGAGTCCCCTGCAGCAAGTAGAAAGCTCAGATGGTCTGGGGACATCAGCCTGTGAAGTGAAAACCTATAAATTGTAGAAACTGGTGATCAAGGAGAAAGAATATGACAGAAACTTCAGACTTGTGTTGGACAGTTCTGTGAAGTTAGAAAGTTCCTGAAGTAAAAGGACTCTGAGCCTTGTAATGATGAGCCTTTCATCTAGAGGCTTAGCTTAAAGCTGGAACTGACTTTTTTACCACTCCCCAGCCCCTTCACCTAGAAAACATCAGTGCAGTAAATGTGAAGATGATATGGCAAGGTTGGCATCTGTAAATGAAGGGAAGAAAATAAAGCTATTGTTCATACAGTGTTGGCACTTGGTATCCCCACAGGGGCTTCATGGTGGTTTAAAAACAAAGTAAAACAAACAAAAAAACCCTAATGGATTGATTATAGCCAAGTTAAAATTGATATGTGATGCTTTGTTAAGGTTTATTGGGGTGGAAAGAGTTGTGCCAGTAGTTGGATCTAAAATTGCACTTACACCACTGTATTCCCAACAGATAACCAGAAATGTGCATTTTAGCATGCTCAGGTTTTTTTTTGAGAGATTGCTTTTGGTGGAGTACTGGTTTTGAATGTTCTGCAGCAGGCACAGTAACGTCAATGAGGCTTTTAATTAGGTAGATGAATGGCCCAAATGTTGCTGTTGTGCAAACTGTCAGTCTATCTGTTGGCTTAAATAAGACATTTATAAACCATCCCGATGACTCCTTAGTATTTAGAAGAGGAAGTCCTCCTGCCGATCTGGGGAAATATTTGTTCCTGGAGTAGTAAATTTTACCATTTGCCGTCTTGAACATAAGCATGGTGATAGCTTTACAGTCAGTGCACTTCCTCATTTATTAAAATGGTGCATGTCTGGTGAGTCAGACATTAAAAGTAAGAAATCCTGGCATGATAGTCCCAAACAATACAAATTGCTAGAAATACTTGGGCAGTCGGAGCAGCAAGACTATTTGACTTAAATTTGTCCAGGGGACCAGAAAAAAGCTCAACCTGGAACAGCCAGCGCTTCAGGGTGCAACTCTTTCAGCTCGCTTCTGAAAAAGCAGTGTACAGCTGAAAATAGCAGTTCTGCAGTTTGCATTCATTAATAATTTCCTATTGACTGAGCTGTTAGGCCTGTAGTAATCATCACATGACGTATCGCCTTCTCTTTGGAGGTTTGCACTGCGATGCTGCAGAATGGGCAAGCTGACTCCTCTTCAGTCATGCCCTCCTCATTGGCATCTGTTCATTAATATGGGGCCTGCTTGGTCTGCTATTATGAGGTGCTTTGGCCTCTCTTGGCTTTTAGACAGAGTTAAATTGCTATCTACAGCCACACAAGGTTCACCTCTGCTGTTGGCATTGGCAACATACTGTAACGCAGCCCTACGATAGCTCTTACCGTATCCTTTGTATCCGCCGTACAGCTGGATAACGGCACTTCTGGCCATCTAATGCATGGCATGGTGCCAAGTCAGTCTGGTTAGGCTTGTCAAGGATATTAATGCCAAGCAGCAAGGAATTTGGGATAATGAATCCCGTCTGCGTAACACCAGATGCAATGTGTGGCCTTTATTGCAAATTTATTCTGTTTTCATTTGCTTAACCTTTATGTTGCCATTTCTGCTCATGCCAAAAAACACAGTCTCTGAACGTGAAAGAACTGAAAATTCAATCACTTGGAAGCTGCCACTCAAATGAACTGTGATACAGTAAGCTTGTCAGGAAAGAGAAGCAAAACACTTGGATAATCAGTGTCTACTGGGAATGTCAGGTCTTCAGATGACTGAATCATGAAATGCCAGAAAATAACCACAGCCGGATTAGAGTGTGATATTAGTTACTTTGTGGGCACTTGGCCAAGTAATCTGCTCAAACTCGCTACCCGAGAAGTCCCCTAAGAAACTGTGTGTGCTATGATGGATGTTGGTTTCTAATGTTCAGTTTCTTTCATCCCTTCATCAGCTTTTGTCTGCGTTTTTCAAATGAGTTAGTCTTGCTGAAGAAAGGGCTTGATCCTCAGGAATTGGCTAGAGGTGTCAAGAAGCAGCAACAAGGCTGCAGGAAACTGCTCTCTCCTAAGGGTTGTGCTTTGTTCTGATCTTAAATATTACCCACTTAGCTCTTGGACCAAGCCATGGCTACAGAATGGATCAGAGGGAGGAAGTGTTTTGTACAGACTTTGGCACCATTTAAAATTTTGGGAAGTGTCCAGACTTGAGGGAAAATGTAGACTGTTCTTTTTCAAGTTAGTTCAGTTATTCTTTACCTAGTATTGGATGATGTGTGCGCAGTTACAACAAGGTTTTTTAACTGATTCATTGTTCCTAGACATATTCTTGGCTGCTCAATTTCAAGAGATTAAAAGAGATTGGAAATGAAATTAGATTTGAGATTTCCCTGGTTCCTGCCAGTATAGAGCTGCTTAATCAGGCAGAAGAGGGGGAGTGCCTTTGGGGGAGATGCCATCTATCATCAGGTCTGGACACTTGCAGTTCCAGAGCAGTGTAGCAACCTGAGGAACAGATAGATACAAGAGGAAATACTTGCTGCTTTAGCAGCTGAGATACTGCATTGGCTTTAAAATGTATCATCCCACCCCAATAATTAGGACTCTGCTTTAGGGAAGCTGCTTTTTGATTTTTTTCTTCCCTTTAACTGAATGTGGCTTATTCTATGATGAATGCAGCTGAACTGAAACTTGTATAAACAATTAGAACATGCAGCTGCTTGAAGAAAGGTCATTAATTTTGAATATTGGCCAGAATGTTTAATAAGTGGAGATTACTTGTTGCTTTCTGGACTTCAACCTTTCTTTACTGCACAAATCAGCAGAGGCTTATTTTAAGTACACTAACTTGTCTGTTTTTTCATGACTTACAAACAGACTTGCATACAGCAAAAATATGCTTTGGATCCAGGGGAGGAGGAAGGAATGTATGTCTTCTGTATGAAGGCATACATTAATTTCATGTGGAATGATGAAAGGGAAATGAAAGCTATGCTTTCCTGGAACTTTATCATGACTGTCTGGGCTAGGTTTGAAAAACAACTTTTAAAAAGCCTCGCAACTGTTTAATAATTGATTGCTCTGTTGAATACAATTTAACTCTTCTCTCTTTCTCCTTTCATCAGAAAAATGAGTGGTGGGTTGGCACCAAGCAAAAGCACGGTGTATGTGTCCAATTTGCCCTTTGCTTTGACAAACAATGACCTATACAGAGTAAGTTTTTAAGAGCTGCATTGTGCAGATTAAACTTGTTGACAACAATTTTGAGTGTAAAGACAATGCTGATGCATATCTCTTAGAAAAGTTCATTTTGATAAATTTATTCCTAGTGAAACGCAATCAACTGTTAAATCCTTTTATTTTCTATTTCAGATATTTTCGAAGTATGGGAAAGTTGTCAAGTAAGTGACCTGATGTGGCCTGTTGTTTTTGTAGCTTTCATTTTAAATATTTAATGTCTTTGCTTCACTTGAAAGTCTTGTGCCTTCCATAATTAAAGTGTGAATGTGGAACTGTATTGAAGTCCTAGTCATTTTTAATAAAGTGTAAACTTTGCAAGAACTTCCAGTTGTTAATTGTTACACACATATAAAAATATTTGTGTTGGGGACAGGTTTTGCTGATCACTTAAGAGCAAGTAGAATGCTGTTACATACCGATGGTCTTTTCTCTGAAACAGTTGAAACAGTATCCTTCCAGTAAGTGGTGGTTACCTTCCCCCAAACACCAGCTGGGAGTGGATAAGCCTGAAAGTGGGAGTTTGTGCTTACATAAACTAGATGTCATGGTTCCCACAATTGCCATGTACAGTTCCTCTGTGGCTCTAGAGGAACTTGTTATTGTGACTGCTTAGTATTATAGTTAAGATTAGACGTAAGTCTGCGTAGTAACAACTTTCAATGTGTGAGGTATTCCTGAACGGTACTTGAGTACCTGCCTTTGTATTGATATGATGGAAATAAATGCCACAGTAAGGACCTTGCTGATTTGTTTTGTTTCTTTATTTTTCAACTGGTCAGAATAACAAGAATCAAGGCTTCAGTTTTCAACCCAACAAATATCTACTCTAACTTCTAGTAGTTGCTGTAATAATCTGAGAGATGCAGAGCTAAATTCAAAGGTTTTGAAGTCTCAGGAGTGTGTTTCAGGTGACAAATAGCAGGAAAAACCAAAGTACCTCAGAAAATCATAAATTGACCAAGAGGAAAAGCCTTATGTAAGGCTCTGGCAGACATGCAGTGACCAATGCAACTGGGCAGCTACAGTCTTTATCATTGATGTAGGAAAAAAAAAAAACCCCCGAGCAAAAGTTGTAGTAGAGCTGGTGTTTAATATCCCATGAGGGGTCCTGTTCTCCATAAATTTGACACTTGTGATGTCCCTGCTATCATTTGATGATGTACCTATACTCTGTGTGCTTGGGGGTAGGGGTCTCCTATTGATTTGGCTTTTGAACTTGTTTGTTAGGAGCATGGCTGTTGTGTGAAGTATTGGCTGTGTGAAGTGTCGGCTGTATGATGCATTGCTTATTTTGAAAGTGTCAAAACAGCATTCTCTTTTTTTTCCTAATAGTTTCTTTTTATTTTTTTTAATAGTTTCTAGAGCTTTATTTGGTTTTTTGGACTGACATGGATAACAAATGCTGTTTTCAGATGCCTGTGCAGAAGAAATCCTGCACTGCATTCTGTGTGAAAGTAGCTAATTTAAAACTTGCAATTCTCTCTGCGCAGTTACTGTTTTCCTTCACCTATATATTGTTTTGCAAAAGTCACTTACAGATACTTAGTTTTTCCTGACATTTTGTTTAGTCTGTGCCAGAACTTAAACCAAATGGAAAGTCACCGAATACCATGTGTAAAATACTACCATGACATTTTGTTACATGTAGCAAAACTTGTTTTCTGTTCACCCCTTTACCAGCTGACCTGACTATAAACTGTGCAGATACCGTGGGATTCTACTGGTGTTCCCATTTCGCTGTGAAACTGAGGCTAACAAGGTTCAGTTTTCCTGTTTGTAACTAGTTATTCATTCCTAACAAGAATATTTTCAAATATTAGTTTGATTGCTGTGGAGTCTTTATTCATGGACTTTAAAACACTTTGCAGAAAGCATAGTAATGCCATCTAGGTCAGCTTTGACTTAGCTAAATAAGCTTTAATAGGCTTTTTTTTTTTTTTTAACTGTGTTTTGACTCTGCAAAAAATCATATTGACTTTTCTTCCATACTGCATTTCTCACCCCAGTATATCCTGACTATTACGATCTCAACTCAGTTTGTTCAGTGAGAAATTAGACTTAGGGCTCTGAGAAGTTGTTGAGTTTTTGAAGATTTGTCACACTTGTTTCTTTCTGTGCTTGTGTTATTAATTGGTACATTCAATATCTGAATTGGAAGCCTGGCAGTCATATTGGGGTTCTGTTGGAACTTTTGGAAGAGTAACTTGGCAAAAGAATTAATAGAATTGTTTTAAAGTAAGTTTTATTGACTGTTGCTTACACAGGTTCTCTAGTAGGCCTTCTGCATTGAGATGAGGGGTTTGGGTGTGGGTTTTTTTTGGGTTGGTTTGGTTTTTGGGGGTGTTTTTGGGTTTTTGTTTTTTTAAAAAGTTCTTATTACTACTAAAAATGTTGGCTTGCCTTATGGCTGAACCTTGTTCTGCTTGTGGTAGACACATGGAGGAGTTTATTCCCTACTTTTTAATGTGTACTTTTATTTTTATGTACATGCAGACTAGCATCCTGTTTCCCACTTGTTTGGGTTTTTTAGGGCTAAATACAATTGATGTTAAGAGTGACAGAATTGGGGTTGTGTGGGTGTCCTCCCCACCTCTCCCTTCACCTCTTGTCATTCTTTTTCTTTGTCTGTTGTATTTACTGGGTCTAAATCTTTCTTGAACTTCTTGATGTGCTACTGGAGCAGTTGATTCCAACATTAGACTGAAAATTTAATTTGTATGGCATGTAAAATAACACCTGCACCCATGACCTGCTTGGATTCCACTTGGTGATATTGGTAGAACACTATTGTGTATACTTACCTTTTCCTATCATGCAACTGCTTGTTTCTGTAGGACTAACCAGCTAGAATTCTTAGTTTGGATGCAGCTCAGTATACTGTGTTTTGCAGCAATGATGGCAATCGTCAAGATTATGCCTGAATTTCAATTTTAACCTCCAGTATGAGTAGTTCCCTGAAATTAGGTTGTGTGCAAATCTGAAGAGTGTGTTCTCTGTTCTTCAAGTCCAAGGGAATAATGAATGATACTGGACACAGAAAGACTACACATACTTCTAAAAATCACCTCTGTCCTACCTGTAAGCGCATGGCCTGGTTGGCTGTTCCTTTGAATTTAATGTGCCTTTCTATTGTTAAATATACTTTATTTCCTTCTTGCTGTATAACAAAGCTAAGATCCCACTGAGATCTTTAAGGAAAAAAACATCTCTGAAGTAATTTTAGTGTCAGTAATGTGGTTGTGTGTTTTCAGAGTTACTATAATGAAAGACAAAGACACCAGGAAGAGCAAAGGAGTTGCCTTTATTTTGTTTTTGGATAAAGAATCTGCACAAAACTGTTCTCGGGCACTTAATAACAAACAGGTAAATTGTGGGAAGCTGTTTTGGTAGGAGGGTTGGGTTTACAGCCCCAAAATATTTACCTTTTTTCCATTTTTCTGTAGTTGTTTGGAAGAGTAATAAAAGCGAGTATTGCCATTGATAATGGAAGAGCAGCAGAATTCATTCGTAGGCGTAACTACTTCGATAAGTCCAAGTGTTACGAATGTGGGGTGAGTAAAACCAAAAATGAGCTACTATATTCCAGCTTTATTCTTCAGTTTGACCATTGCTGATCCTGCCCCCAGTGTTAAAATAATTTTTTCTGTTGATACAATCAACTTCATAGCAGTTGTACCATTTTCAAGAATAATAGTACCCCTCTTTTAGTTGGTATTTTGGGGTGGGGGGAAAGCATGTGCTTCTAATAGCTGCTTAACGTGCTGATGAGCAGAGGGAGACAAGTATCAGAGAAGGAAAATCTCTTCATCTTTGCTTCAGAATACCTGCTTTTGCTGTATCTTTGGAAGTTCATGATAGGGTTGGTAGCAAAATAAATATTGGAAACGACTGTTTTTACACAGAATAAATGTGTGTTAAATTTTAGGCAATTCCTCAGTTTTCCTTAATATATTAACATAGGAGATTGAGATTTGGATAGTATTTAACATCAAGTAAAACCTTGATTTACACTCATAAGACTTTTGAGAGTAAAAATGTTGACTCACTCCTATTTCTTAACCTGCTAAGATGTGAGGTTTATATCCTGCCTTGAACATAAACTGTGCTGTAGTGTGTTGAGCTATTGCAGCAGCCAGAGAAAATCTACTTTGCTCGTAGCTTGTTCTCAATTTGCAGTTAAACATGCATATCGCCACCAATCTCCGTTTCCATGGCAAGCTTATAGAGAAGAGTTTGTCGTCTGTGTGCTAATTCAGCATTCCATTTATCTTACTAATTGCTTCCATTTTTTTCCCCATGAACTGTCTTACATTAACTTTCCTCATGATATGTTTCAACATATAGTTGTTTGTAATGGTTTCTGTTAAGCCTATTTCTTTTTCTCCAAGGAAGCAGGACACTTAAGTTATGCTTGTCCTAAAAATATGCTGGGAGAGCGGGAGCCACCCAAAAAAAAAGAAAAGAAGAAGAGAAAGAAAACAGTTGAGCCAGAAGAAATGTATGTATATTTATTTCCATGTTAATACTTCTTTTAGGCAGCTTTTTCATAATGTACACTTAAAATAAAGATCTATGTATCTTTGTCTCTCTGCACAATGAAGTGAGGAGGAAGAAGAAAGTGAAGAGGAAGGAGAAGACCCTGCGCTGGATAGCCTCAGCCAAGCCATAGCTTTTCAGGTACAAAATTGAAGCATTGCATTTTTATTATTTATTATCATTTAAATACAAGTTTACTTCCTTTTCTTAGCTGCTTTTCAAAAGCTCTGAGATGCAAAGCAGACAGACTTAGGGGTGTAGCACTCTGGGCAGTCTTGCCTGGCAGTAGTTGGTGACTGCCGTTGGTTTCTTCATATTGCAGGCATGTTCAGTCACTTCGATTTTTCCCCCTCAATCTTTCACTGTTGCTGTGTTTTGTGCATTGCAATTCTTTCATTACCTCAAGCTCCTTTGCTGCTTAGTTTTAAGTCATTTCTACTGTGATGCTCTATGAGATTTCTGATCCACAAATTCCTCTTTGTTAACTGAGCAGCCAGAAAAAGAGTCATGTATAAATGACCAGGTGCATCCTCTGTCCTCACTCACCAGAATATCCCTGAACATCTGTTTCTGGAGCACTTCCATTGCCTAATACAGTCCATCGCAGTCTCTGTTAGACCTCTTCTCTCAAAACATATTGAATGCATTTCTTTGTTATGCAAATAGATAGTCTGACAGCTGTATTACTGTCTTCTTTAATACTTCTTTACAGGCCCAACCTGACGTTCAAATTTCATGGCTCCCTAGTCCTCAGCTGTCGCCTGTGTGTCCGTATCTCCCCCAAAAATCCCCTGAGTTTGTAAGATAACTTTGGCCTGAGTATGACTGTAATGAGTGCAAAACTTTTACGTGATGTAGTTAAAAAAATGATGCAGATATGCACAGTTATCTCACACGCATGCCAGAGAACTCTGCAATTGGAATTAAACCCTCTAAATGTAAGCAAGCCAGGGAACATTCCCATTTCTCCCGCCATCCAAAGATTTTTACCTGGGATAGCATGCTTCCCCATAAAAATAGGAAGCATCTATTTAAACCTTTAGTTGAATAACCTTTGCATCCCTGAAGACCTTAATTTCCTGAACGAATGACTGCAAAAGACAACAGATAGAAGACTTGTTAGTGGAACAAAGCTGATGCAGTGATGTCAGTTGAAAATGCGATGCATTCTTGGCATCAGATGTAAGCTGCTCTGTAGTTCTGTAAGTCTGCCAGGTGCAAAGTTCCTCTCTGAAAAGAGAGGCTACTCCGTGTGGCCTGCGCTGGTGCAGAAGACTTGCTACTAGTGTGCAAGATCTATTTTCAGGAATGTTTTCTAGTGCATTCATCACGCAGTTTATCTGGAAATGGACATAAACCTTTTGAATTCTTTAACTTACTAAATAATTCAGTGCATATTAATAATGAGCATTATTATTTGTAATGCATCTTAATTTTTCTTAATCCTAGCTAATACTTTTCCTTTTTTTCATTGCAGCAAGCCAAAATTGAGGAAGAAGAACAAAGATGGACACAGACTGCAGGGGAATCTTCAATGTCAGATGATTCAAAACGTCCACGGATTAAGAAAAGTGCTTATTTCAGTGATGAGGAAGAACTTAGTGATTGAAATAATACTGTTTTATATGCATATATAAGATATATATAGTGTACATTTTGTAAAGTGGTACAAAGGTGTCAATAATACAGGTTTGTCTTGGTGTTGAAGATGCTGAAAATAATGTTCTAGTTCTACCCTGTCTCTTAAACCTCCTGTTTTTTTTTCTTTGATATGTCTCTCTCTGAAAACCTCACCCTTCCAGGCAGCTTCTTAAGAAAACAATGTGTTTCTACACTTAAATCCAGAAAAATATCTGGAAGAATGTTTAGTATCTAGACCCAATCCCATTCAGTGAACTCTTTCATAAGAGGATTTTCTAAGATTATTTTCCTAAGAGGAGTTCCTCTTAGGATCACTGTTAGCCCTACTGATGCTTTATGTTTGGTCTGTTTATTGTCTGTTTGGAAGCAGTGCTTTAGTAGTACATGAATCATCCACTCGTTCCTCTGCGTAGCATTGGATTTCAGCCTTAAGCATTGTTCTAGTCTTTTAACTCGTCATGCAGTAATATAATAAATTTATAAGTCACATAAGCTTGGTCTATGAAATTGTTTTACACTAGACAATATATGCATCTGTTTTCCAAAAGGATCTTCAGATGTTGGTCTTCTGTCTTATGCACAGTTTTAGTAACTTGGTGTACATTTTATAGTATTATATACAGTATAGGTTTAGGGTTACATACAGTATAGGCTTCATGGGCGATGCAAGTTAAAAGTTATGTGGTGATTAGTTCAGTCTTGAAATCTTCGTACTTAATATTTTTGAAGAGTGATCGTTCTGTTGTTCTTGAATTAAAATTGAGAATGGCTGTATGTTTTTAGAAATGGGATTGTGCATATGTTTTAATATGCTCTAATCTGACATTGAAGGTCTCCTGCTGTGATAAGGACTTAGGCTGCGCTGTTTCTCCGAAGTGCAGTTTGTGTGCCTAACATGGTAATTATGGTTATGCACAGGCTTTTAAATATACTTGTATCTAACATGGATCACAGCCCAAATTCCAGAGGGCACAGAGTTTCCTATGTGCTTAAAAATCAGCTTTCATGTATATTCGGAACTGTCATGGTCTCTAAGCAAAGTGTGTCAGTACCTATTTTGCACCTAGAGTCTCCATCCTTAAATTGCTGTGGGGTTCTACTCGCGTTCTCCTAAAAAGCCTCATAGACTCATTAGGAGAACAGTACAAAGCCCTGCAGCAGTGATCACTCCCCAAAACCACAGACACATGGTGAGGTGGTAACCCTTTTCTATTGACCACTTTGTGTAGTCAAACTTTTCATTTTTAGGAGGCATAATATAAAACATTAGCATTTGGAAGAAGAGACCAGCTGGCTGCTGTTTCTATTTTCAGCTTTTCCTGTTGCTCATCAGGACTTGGTTTTCTTCCAAATATAGAAAATTTAAATCCAAGTGTACCTTTACATGTTCTTAATTAATACCAATTTACATTCAAATATATAACTGGGTGTAAAGAAAAGACACACACACAGCCCACACTCATGTAAGCCGGTTACATTCAGAAGGTCGTTCTGGGGTCTTCAATTGCTGATTTCACAAGAATTCAGAAACAAGAATAATGAAGTGAAAGATTTTTCTGTACAAACTACTCAAGCCAGAGAATGGAGAGAAATATTGCACTTTATACATAGGAAGGTCTTGGACTCAGTGATCCAAAGAATTTTTTTAAGAGTGACTTTGTGACTTTCTGCAGAAAGCACTGTATGTTCAGGGCGGTTACATCTGAACCTTCCTTTAAACTTTGGAAAAATCTCTTGATACTGAATAGCCACGTGCTCAAGTGCCAGGTGTAAACGGTGTTAATAAATGGAAGTCACCATGTAATAATGAACACTGAGGCATTTTAAACTATGCTAAGGAAGAAAATCTTGCTGCCAGCATGCTTCTCTGCAAATGCTAGGTTAGGGGTCAATGGCAGTAAAGAATACTATGCCACAGCTTAAAATCAAGGTTTGTCATCATCTTCTTCCTATACCATGTTCAATGCTGGTTTTTAAAAGAGACAGAAAACTATAATGCAACAGAAGGCCAGTTTGACATTGTCCATGACTGATTTGGGAATGTCTGATGGCTTGTAAGAATTAAGATTTCAATGAAATGATCAGGCAGTAAGTTTCTAACTTCTGTTTCATTACACTGTGTCGTGCAGTAGTGGAACTCACTGCTATGAGACTTTTTAGGGTGTTAGGGTCAAAATGATTAGATTATATGTGGAACCTTATAGTTACTTAAAAATGTTATCTTAAATACCTTCTCCACTCAGAAATATCCTAAATTACTGACCACTGTGAGCTGTAAAATATACAAAGATATTAACGGTCTAGGAACGTTTTATTCTTACGTGCTTTACCGTTTCATATTTGTGTCCTGTCAGAATGAATGAAAATAAACCCAACCTTTGTTCTGACCTAATACAGTACTTTTTCAAGAGTTCCAGTAGCTGAAGCATGTTGATGTATCTTTCTGCCTCGCTGCTTTCCCGTAGGACTTGCTTTTGTCAGCATGAAGCAGTAGCTCAGTCCAGGCTATTACAACTGACCCTGCAGTGTTCCTCCATCCTCTTTCGTTCCAAGCATAAAGTCACTCGAGGCAGGTGACGTTGGAAAGGAAATAGATGAAAATGAGCCCGCTTCTGTGCAGAATTGTCATCTAGAATTCCTTAACTTAAATCATCTTCCTTTAACAGTTTTCTTAACTCTGTCTGAACTCCTATTGATCAGTGGTGCTTATAATTTTTGGCTCAGAGTCAGGCTAAAGAAGAAAGCACCTAGTGCCTAAAACACGACCTAGAAGGACTTTGGAGGAGCAATATTTTTGTACTTTGGTCTCCTGAACCATTTTAAGTTTCTCTTTGTCTGCAAGACAACGAAGCATCTCTGGGTGAGTGATATAAAAATGCCTGGATTACAGGCCTCGAACAGGCCTGAATCCTAGGCCTCAAACCAAAGTTGACTTCTGAGTGAAACTCCTGACCAGCATCACATCAGTTTGAAATATGACTATGAGAGTATCCGCCAATCATTAGTGAAATATGTACGATCATTAGTGAATGATGTAGCTTAGATAAAATATAATCATTAGAAGGATGACATATCTGTTTAGAGGCAGACTATCAAGGCCATACAGCCAGATGTCCGGCCTTGTCTGGAGGTGTGTGGGCAAAGCCAAACAAATACAGACACCCCTTTGGGTTCTGTCCTGGGCAGGCCTTGGGTGAAATCCAATAGGGAGAGGAACGCCCTATTGTTTCCGTACATTTTTTAAACAATTTGCTTGTTAAACTGTATAAAAGCAGGACCCTCTCACAGCGAAATCAGAGCCTCACCTACGAGTGGACGCCCTGCGTAGGACTTCCCAACTGCCAGGACAGGTTCTCCAAATCCTCACTGCGACCGGGGCTCCCCAGCTGATGTGTGGATCTGGATGATGGTAAAGTATTAGGGCCATTGGTGATGTATCTTTCTTAATCACTATTAGTAACTTGATGTAGCAATGATAGATGCGTTACCTTGCTTATGCGGTCTGCTGGTTTAGACTGTAGTAAATCGGTTTCTCTTTTCAACTTTAACTTGGTGTCTTTGTTCTTTCTGCCAACCCCGTCAATGAGCAAAACAGTGAGGAATTCAGAATGCTAGCATTAGATAGCCATTAAGTTAGATAGCGTGAGTACCTGTTCAGCTTACTTAAATCCAAAACTGTCTGCAGCAAGCCCTTGCACAGCTGCTTCATTCTGGAAAAAGGCCAAAACTTGTTAACTAAGTCCCTTTTTTGATCTTTAAGCACCAAGGGATTTGCTCCTGTTCATGCCCAGCCTCACCTACTCCAAGCAACTTCCATCTGAGTCTGATCAATGATGAGAAGGTGGGTAGGAGCATTAACTGGGCTCCTAATTTAGATCATGCCAATAGGGTGCAATTAGTTTCCAAAACCTGAGACAGAGTGGGCCTTTTGTCAGAGTTTGGCATCTGAAAGCACCAGCTCAGGAAGCAGCAAACAGCTTTGCTGGCTGCGTGGCTCTGGGCCAGACGGATGAGGCAATGTAGCCATGTTATCAAAAGAGGGAAGAATAAAAAATGCCTTGTAGAACACCTTCCTGTTATTGTTAGAAGAACCACAGGGCTTGTGGGTGGGGTTCTTTGTGTTGGTTTGGGGGAATTTTTAGCACTTTGAGGACCTATCCTAGGCTAGCAAGCTGAATGCTTGGTTTAGAGTATATGTAATGTAGCTCCAATTATAGGGAAAATGAATTAAGTGGCAGACAAAGTTTTAGTTTTTTAAATAAAGTCAAAAACTTGGATATTTTCGACAAATAGCCACTTGCTATATTTGGTCTTTCATCTTTTCAAAACAGCTTGAATTGTCAAAATAATGCTTTCTGGGTCATGGGACCTCTTGTCTATTGAAATAGCTGAGTAGTGTCTCAAAAGCCACTAGAAGATGACTTTTATCTGTCCTTGAGGAAGAAGGGGCTGTGGAAGGGGGATAAGGATGATTAGCTTAACTGATTATAAATGGTATTACTCATACTGTGCCCGTGCAGCACTTGTGAAACCATTGCGGCTATGAGACACTGGAGTAATTTTATTCCCTGTTTAGCAGGCTCCCACTATGTTCTTGGCATATTCAGGTTACTACTCTCAGCAGAGCAATAGAAGGGGTTGTAAATATAAAGAACTATGTGTAGCTAAATAGGTGGTGTCTGGAACAAATTGTAAACACTTTATCTTTGGCTTCTGGGTCACCGTGTTCTCTGGGATAGCCCTTTTTTAATCTGCAGAGATGACTTATTGTAGCATGGGAAGGTGAGCTGTGCATGCTGTTTGACTGTAGCCTTCTGAAGCACAAAATATCAAACCGCGTAGAAAAGCTAAATGTAAAACAGGGTGTGTGTTTATAAATGGGTTTTATTAAGTGCTACTATGAATGTTTAGAAGTAACGAGCACAGAGACCTCTTTGTTTCCGCTTTCTGTTCTATTTGACATCTGCAGTGTCAGTATGATAATATAAATCATCACATTGCACCGTTGCTCTTCTAGAAAAATATTTCAGATGGCACTCTTCTAGATGTGTTATATTAAAATGACTGGTATTGGATAGCTGATTGCCTCTTTTTAGTATAGATTACAAAATGTTTTTAGGTGTCCTTAAAATGTTCATACTAAACAGCTTTGTTTATCTTGCGGATCTTAACAGGGTGAGTTTTTTCTGTAGCTGTTGACAGCAATATTAAAAATTATTACACTGTTCCTTCTTTAGAGAAAAAGGTGTCAAGTGAAGGGTTTAGTCACTCGCAACGTAGATTACCTTGTTTCTTGCATCTATTCTGGTGTCTGTAAAAAGTATTCTAGAAGGGATAAGCTGAGGAGATGCTGCATGTAAAATAAAGCAGTATTTTTTAAGCTGAAAAATTGTACAGGTTTGTGAAATAACGTTTTCTCAGTGCCAGGCTAACCCTGACCCTGCTGTGCATTCAGACAGATGGGATGAGTGCTTATACAAGTATTTAATGGATGTGATAGGTAACGCAGCAAGTAAAGAAAATGTGGCAGTAAAATGTGATAAAAGCGTGTGTGAAAAATGTAACCAACCCAGTGAGGCAATGTAGGTCACAGTGGCCTGAAGAAATACCCCGGTTACTAATATGAGAGCTTTCCTGTTTGATTAAGAAGACGCTCCAGAGAATCAAATGCAACTCTTGAGATTATGAGTCTATCAAAGGCAACAGCCACAAGCCTACGTTGAGATGAGCTGATCCATGAAAATTCAGTTTTATCAATATGCAGTTAAAGAAAATTAGGAGGCATCCAAATTTAGATACTGCATCAAGCTCGGCGCAGTACATCAAAAACTGTCACTGGGTTGCAAGAGTAAAGATGCATTATTGTAACTGCGTGTGTGGTGTCAGAGGACACAGGCACGTTCTGCCCAATGAACAGATGTGGCTGTGGAAGGAGGAGAGGCCCAAAATAGAACCGAAAGGGATATTAAGGACTGTGTGGGTATGCTGTGAAGTTCCAAGGCACTGAATTGTATTTTTAGAGTGAATGGGATAGAACTGCTTGTACTGTGTAGTGCTTAATTAAAAAATTAATGTCTTATATCTAAAAATTGTGAACCTTTTGGTTGTACAAGGTTGTCCTGATGTGCAAATGTTCAAGGAAAGAAAAGGAACTAAAGGAGGATGCAGTTCTACAAAGGACCTCACTTGGGGTGCCCTTGATGTGCAAATTTGATTAGGTGGCAAAGAGCCATCTGCCCACGAAGCCTGGAGCCACGAGGGTGCATATAAAATGAAATGACTTCGTAGCATATGGCAGTTAGGAAAGATGAGAACATGCAGTACTTGGATGTGATGGTTTTGAGTTCATGAACCATGTTTCTGGAATGAGTGATTGTAGTCCTTGAAATTATGTTCTTTCGAAGAAAGTTTTTGGAAATTCAACAGCTAGATTTATTCTCATCTTCTGCAGCATTATGTTTTTAAGGAGTGTTTTTGCTGTGGGAGGCTTTCACAGGAAAAGCTTAACAGAGGAAACACAGTTAATTAAAATCTGGAACACAGTTCTGCAGCGAGGGTGGATTCTCTGTGAGTCCCATGCCTGTGGCATCCCAGAGAATGCAGGGCCCCAGGGCATTATTCATTTTCATATTTAATTTAGCTGAAGCTGCTGGAGAATGTCCAGAATTCTCTCCATTTGCTGCACAGTTTAGGTCAAGTCCACGATGGAGCACTTCAGGTCAGGATAAAATAGCCCTTGAAAGACTTCCACCTTTTTTTTTCCCCACCCTTCTGTTATTTGTGCTGGGGCGGTGGATTTTGTACTGTATTGCACGCATGTATGCCCACGAATCATGAGAAGACTGTAAGCTACAATATGTTGTTATGACTCCTGCCAACTTACTGCAGATCTGGCGTGGTGTTCGTCCTTTGCGTTTCATCTGAGTGCAGTCGTTACTTAAACCTTTGGAATGGCAAACTGGTTGATGGCAGGCGCTGAGCTCCCTCGATCTGAATGCGGTCGGAGCACTGCACACCGATCGCTCTGCTCCTTTGGGGCCGGGGCAATCGGTAGTTATTATCCCAGCATTCTCTGGATGCAACTTCACTGCTCCTAGGGGCTGGGAGCCAGAGGAGGAGGGAAGGAGGCAGGCAGGGCAGAGAAATGGGTTGTCCAAACGTCCATCCAGAATTATTTCAGGTTTCTTTGTACAGATTGTTTTCTTAGCAGTTATGAGGATTATCCTTATGTGGCAGGCTGAAGTGAATAGGTGTGAATTCTGATGTGGCAAAGATTTGATTTCAGTCGTGGGACTGTTTCAGAAGTGTAAGAAAAGCACTGCATGAATTATATTAGTGCAAATGGGACTCACTACATCTTCCCGTTAAGTTATCTCCATGCTTTAACTGGCATCTCCTGGGGAACGATGACCTCTGTCTGCTAGTAGAACTATTTATTGTAAGCTATTTTTTTACATAGGTGTTACATTTAAGTAGATTCTGACATGAGGGACTTGGATGCAGACAGCACAGTGGTTTTGCGGAAGTAAGAGAATGTATTATGCTTGGAAGGAGAGGAGATAGAGCTTCAGAAGTGAAAAAAACCCCAAAACTAAAATTGGCAGGTCAGACCGAGAATATCTGTAGAGCAGAGACCAGTATCAGAATGAGGAGCAAAAGGGAGGAAAAAAGGTTAACTAAAACCCAACACACACGATCATCTGTAACATTAATTTTCTGTGTAAAGAAGGCAGTTGTAGGAAACGGCTGATTTTGCAGATTGCCGTGAAGGTGTTTGTCACATTCAGCTCTGAAGTCAGTTACCTGATTTTCTCAGGTGCTAGACTTGACAGAAACGTGGCAAAGGTGGACGGGGCTCAGCTTTTTTTGAAAAATAAAGCCACGAATGACTTCCCAATCTATCTTTTGTGTCACCAGTTATAGTTCAAGGACTCTTTAGCCAATAAACAACTTCTAATGATGCTTCTGAAAACCAGTGTCTCTTAAACTCACTTCCCTGCTCTCCTGTCCATCCCCATGGCATTGTTATGGTGCAGAGCTTTCTCCAGTTTTTCTAAGTGTCTGGACGACAAAGTCTTCTGTTCACTTCACCACTGGCATGATTTATGCTGAGGGTTTTTTCCTCATTCCTAACTTGCTGTCTGTTCTTCTGCCTATGATGAAGGTTTCCTCCCTAGATTCCTGACTCTCTCAGATGGAGAGATTTCTGTTCTGTGGCTTTTATGTGCTGACATCCAATCTGCAGACCAGCTTCAGGGTGTCTCTTTGAAACTGTACTTTACCTGCAAGATGCATTTGTTTTAATTGCTTTCCATTTCATTTACTTATTCTATCCAATTGATTTTCTACTTTTTTTATCAATGACTTAATTTAATACCTGAATAAGGGCCTAGATTTGCAACTGAAGGAGAATTTACTCATTAAGGTTATTTTTCCTTCAGTAAACTGCTAATAATGGGAGGGCATAGCCCATGTATTTTTAAATTTTTAATTAATCAGAAAAATATAAAATGTCTAAAAATGGACACAAGCCTAGCAAGCTGAAGTGAGCAACTAGTAATAGAAGTTCATACTATGGCTTCTTCTAAAATTACTTGTATTAATAATGAATAAGGAACAAGAAATAATTCCAAAATTTGCTGCCTGGAAACTTTCCTCTGCCGTCTCTGTTTCTGTCTCTTCTCGCAATATAACTGTTACAGTTCCTTGACATAATATGAATGAGTTAAATTGAGTTCACTGAGATGATTAAAATATATGTGCTCATTATTAACTGAATTATAGCAAAACCAGCAATGGATCACACAGGCTAATATTGGCTGCCATGTTTCATCACAGATGTATCATACTTAGGCTTCAGCTGATGAGAAAGGCCAACACACTGTATTTCTAATGTCTAGACACATTCCTTTGAAGAATACTCAGGTATGAGTTTCATACACGCTTCCAGCCTAACCCTAACCCTAAGAGTTGCCAAGCCTGTTTTCTGGCTCTGGCCCCCTGGGATCTGGCTATGGAAGATGGGGAGGGAGCAGTGTCGGTGCAGTAACGTGCTCTGCTCCTCTTGGCAGATGTTTGCAATCCCAATTATGCCTGGAACTGTGCGCTTTCTGGTTCACCGGGCCCTAACCCTAACAATAACCCTGACCCTAACCCAAACCCTAATAGTTGCCAGTCACAGTTTGTGGCCCGGCCCCCATGGGTTCTGATTATGAAAGCTGGGGAGGGAGCAACGTCGGTGCAGTGCCGTACTCCTCTTGGCAGGCCTTTGCAATCCCAGTTGTCCCTGCATTTGTGGGCTTTCTGGTTCTCTGGACCCTAACCCTAATAGCTGCTGGCCGTGGTTTCTGGCCCCGGATACCCTGGGTTGTGCCTCAGAAAGGTGGGGAGGGAGCAGTGTCGGTGCAGTGCCATACACCTCTTGGCAGGCCTTTGCAATCCCACTTATCCCTGCACCTGTGGGCTTTCTGGTTCTCTGGACCCTAACCCTAACAGTTGCCTCCCTCCCCCATGTGCTGGGTTCAGTCAGGAAAGGGTTAACTTGCACTTAGAGGAACGAGTATGCGAACTGAAAGGGAAAAAGCTCACAAGTAAGGACTCTTCCAAGAAAACTGTTGCTCCCGTAGTCAAACAGCAGCGGAGCAATAATCCATCCCTCCAAGACATGAGTGACTGTGAATCAGATCACTTTTAGAGGGGCCCTGCCTCCAGCCAGGTGGAGGAAGGGGACAGCCGTGTTTATTGGACTGTGTGGATTCGATGGCCTGGCACATCAGAGCCACAGCAGTATAAGGCTCTAGTGGACACGGGTGCACAGTGTACCCTCATGCCATCAAGCTATAGGGGGTACAACCCATCAGCATTTCTGGTGTGACTGGGGGTTCCCAACAATTGACTGTGCTGGAGGCTGAAATAAGCCTGACTGGGGAGGAGTGGCAAAAGCACCCTATTGTGACTGGTTCAGATGCTCCGTGCATCCTTGTTGGAACTGGTGGATTGTTTAGAGTTTCTGGCCGTGCTATTGCTGGTAGGGTTCGTTTGGAATCTGCTGCGTTAGCTCCCAGGCTCCAGCCCTCAAACTGCAGTCGCTCTTGGGCTGTGGTTCTCGGGCTCTCTGGGTCTGACTTGCATTACTTAACATATGGGTGTGCATTGATCAGTGGATGGTGATGTATATATTGTATCATATGTTGTATTTTCTTCTATTTTAATTATTTATTAGTAGTAGTATCTGTACATATTGATTTAGATTGAAGTAGTAAATGGTTCTTATCTCAATTTTACAAGCTTCCTTATTTCTTTTTCCTCTGATTCTACCCTTCTGGCAGAGGAGGGGAGGGTGGATATTGTGAGAGCAGCTTTATGGTATTTTGCTTGCCAGAGTAAACCATGACAACTCCCCATCTCTCAGAGCCAGAACTGAGAGGGGCCTGGGCCGCAAACCGCTGCCAGCAACTATTAGATTTAGGGTTAGGGTTATGGTCCAGACAACCAGAAAGCCCACAGGTGCAGGGATAACTGGGCTTGCAAAGGCCTGCCAAGAGAAGCACGGCACTGCACCAACATTGCTCCCTCCCCAGCTTTCGGAGCCAGAACCTAGGTGGGCTGTGACCGGAAACAGCGGCCGGCAACTATTAGGGTTAAGGATAGGGTCCGTGAACCAGAAAGCCCACAGGTGCAGGGATAATTGGGATTGCAAAGGCCTGCCAAGAGGAGCTGCACTGACATTGCTCCCTCCCCAGCTTTCATAGCCAGAACCCGGGGGGCCGGAGCCAGAAACCGCAGCCGGCAACAATTGGGGTTAGGGTTAGGGTTACGGTCTGAAGAACCAAACTCACAAACTACACCAAAGGGGAGTAAAGTAAGGAGTGGAAAAAAAGCCCAACTGAACTAAACCACGAAGTCTTCAACAGGGTTAAAACAGAAAAAGGGAACCTAAGTCAGTTGGCTAGGTGTAATTAGCACAAGGATACAAAGGCAAAATCAAAAGATCAGCCAAATCAAATGAGAAACAGTAATGAGTGTTGTACACATAACAAGGGAAGAGGAGTATGTTCATATGAAGGGTAAAACCAAGGAGCATGTTGATCCACCCTTCAACAGGGAGGAGTCCTCAGTGCAGCAGCTAGAAAGGCAGAGGTGTTTAAACCCTGGTAGAATCCATCCTCACTAATAAAGTCAACTGTAATGCTGGCAACCATCTATCAGGGTGCAAGCTGCAACTGGGAAAGACAGGGGCAGGTAATGCTTAGATAAGTCAGATGTTGGAGCAAGTCCAGAGGAGGCCACGAAAATGCTCAGAGGGCTGGAGCACCTCTGCTATGGGGACAGGCTGAGAGAGTTGGGCTTGTTCAGCCCAGAGAAGAGAAGGCTCTGGGGAGACCTTATAGCACCTTCCAGTACCTGAAGGGGCTGACAAGGGAGCTGGGGAGGGACTTCTTACAAGGGCCTGTAGTGACAGCACAAGGGGTAACAGGTATAAACTGAAAGTGAGTATATTTAGACTGAACATCAGGAAGAAATTCTTCCTGGAGAGGGTGGTAAAGCACTGGAAGAGGTTACCCAGAGAAGCTGTGGATGCCCCATCCCTGGAAGTGTTGAAGGCCAGGCTGGATGAGGCTTTGGGCAACCTGGTCTAGTAGCAGGGGGTTGGAACTAGATGATCTTTAAGGCGCCTTCCAACCCAAACCATTCTATGATTCTGTGTTGTTAAAATGGCTGGGCTTCCCTGAGTGCCTAAAGATCCTAGGCAGCAATTTTGAGAGTTGTCTTTGAAAATTTGCATTTACAAGTATACACTCAGATGCTGGTTTTAAAAAATGGGGGATGAGGAATTTTAGACCCATAGTTTAAAAGAATCCTGGAAAAATATCGAGCAAAGGGGTGAGAAGTAAAAATCAATATGGACTATAATCAGTCTGATGTCTTTCTGTACAAGGGTATGGATTTTGCATGTAAAAGAGAAGTGGTAGGTATAATATATCTGGACTTCATTAAGATTTAGGATATTGTGACATAGTAACAACATGGTTGAAATACTTCTGCTGTAACATGAGTGAAAATTTTGGGGGGAAACTGCCCTCAGTAGTTCACAAACAAACTGACAAGAAGTATTGAGTGGAGTTCTGCAGAGACCTGTCACGAATGCAATACTATTCAATACTCTCTTTAAAACCTCGGATGGTGGAATGGAAAATATGCTTGTAAAACTTGTGAATAATGAGCATCACGAAGGACACCAGCTGTCTTGGCTTTTTATCTGATACTGCTGAATATTGAATCGGCATAAGAATAGCTTTTCCTTTCCTGGCTGTTCCTGAGCTAATCAGTTACCTCTGATGACCTCCGCAAGCACCTTCTGCTCAGGCCTTGCTTCTCCCCATGGTTCCTCCACGCTGGCATGGGCTTCTGCCCTCTGCTTATCACTGCCGTTTCACCAGCCAAACCAACCTGTGCTCGAGGCTCAATCGTCTTTGACCTGTGGTGACAACAGTAGCGTGATCGTTAACTAAGCGCATCTCCACGACAGAATGTTTTCGTAAAAGCTTTCCAGATAAAAATGGGACTGAAACCCCTAAATCTGATTTCACACACCTGACCATTTTTTCCTGGCTGACCTAAGTTTTCCATAGATTCTGTATCTCTTTCCCAGAGAATGGTAGGTCTGGTAATGTTTGGTTCACAGGCATTTTAGTATTTCAGGAAGAGATCCTTTAAAGCTGAGTGGGGTGAGGTTTTTTTGTTTTGGGGAGGGGGACTGTTTGTTTTCCGGTTTGCATTTTGTTTGAGTTTTTTTTTTCTTCAAAGTCCCTGTCTAGCAAAACAACACTCTCTTTTCCTTGGAGGCAAGTTATAAGATCTTCAAAGCTAATAACTGTCTTCTGTCTCAAGGCTATGTTGAAGCCTGGGGCCATAGACTGTATTTCCCACAGGCCCCAAAAGCTCCATTATGCCTCCAGCTGTGATCCTGCTCTAAGTATCAATAACCTCCCATCACTAACAAGGTCAAATACCACATTTATAAAATACTCCAGTGTTCTTAGATTGAGGACAATCCTATCTTTCTCTGGGTTTACACTCCTTTACAGCAGGAGGCTGGTGCTCTGGTGAAGAGATACAGGGAGACATCCATTGCCAATGTACTAAAAGCGAAAGTTGAAATACAAAGTTTCAGGGATCGTTTGAGTTCAACCCCTTCAGTCTGTCAGCATGGAGTTTGTCAGCATGGAGTTTATCAGCATGTGGGGGAAAGAATGAAAAAAAGACTCCTGAGCACAAATAAGTGACAAAACTGAAAAAAAAGGGCTCTTTAACTGTGTTCTTACACTTCAAGATGTTTTGTTAATTGGAAAGAGAGCCTTGTGTGGGGGATCATCATGTAAAGAGGAGGCAACTGCAAGCAGTTTCCATTAGACACCAAGAGACAGTAAACCTGGGTGAGGTGTTGGTCATGTTCATTACATTCCTTACCTAATTTTGTGATACTAGCAAGCCCTACTCACGGGAAACCCAGCCACTCTCATTATGTATAGAATCATGGTGCTGAATAACAATGCAGTTAGATGAGAAGAGTCAACGCTTTTAACAATTTTGCATCCTTCCCTGTATGTTTGCAAGGCAATAAGATGAAAATTTCCAGGTCCTGCTTTCATAGATCACAGCTTATAATTATAGTCACGTTGCATGGGAACGTGGGCACGCTGCTGGCTAGATTAGAGAAAGAGACAGACAAGATCGAAGCCTCCCTGGTTTTTTTCCTTTTCCGAGTGTGCTAACGTGTCTATTTTGGGAATTGTGTTTTCATACTTCTTCTCCTTTCCTCATTTTTATAGCTCTGAAGGTTTCAGGGGTTCTGTTTTGTTTCACTTCTAATAAATTCTTCTTTTGCTTGACCTTTATCTGTTTCCACCCTATTCATTTGACTGTACTGTATTCCTGTCCTCCCTTTGCCACAATCTGAGCTCTCCACCCCCTCCAATGCTGTCTCCACCTCCCTCCCTGGAGGCAGCCCCTGTCATTATCACCTCTCCTTCACTCCTCTTCCCTGACATAAGCGAGAAGCCCGATGACACACAGTTTCCTGCTTAAGAGGAGGCTGTTCATCGCCAGCTTTTATTTATTTAATAACCCTCTGTCACAACGGTGCTTTACAGTTTATTGTAGAAGACACAGGACAGAAAATGGAGCAGTGGTTTACAGAGCAGCGACACAGAGCTGTGGGCCCACCTGACATCCCTCGGTCCTGCTCTGTACTAGCAGATGTGGTAGTGCCATGGGCTGAAGGACTGTGTTCATAGCCTGGCAAAGCACTAAGCCTGACTTTTGAATGCCTTGCACCCAAGCAAAATAGTAATGGAATCATACAATCGTTTAGGTTGGAAAAGACCTTTAAGATCATCAAGTCCAGCTGTTAACCTAACACTGCTAATACCCCCACTAAACCATGTCCCTAAGCACCTCGTCCACACATCTTTTAAATACCTCTGGGGATGGTGACTCAACCACCTCCCTGGGCAGCCCGTTCCAATGCCTGACAACCCTTTCAGTGAAGACATTTTTACTAATATCCAATCTAAACCTCCCCTGGTGCACCTTGAGGCCATTTCCTCTTGCCCTATCACTTGTCACTTGGGCAAAGAGATCAACCCCCGCCTCTCTGCACCCTCCTTTCAGGTAGCTGTAGAGAGCTATAAGGCCTCCCCTGAGCCTCCTCTTCTCCAGGCTGAACAATCCCAGTTCCCTCAGCAGCTCCTCACAGGACTTGTGCTCCAGAACCTTCCCCAGCTCGGTTGCCCTTCTCTGGACACGCTCCAGCACCTCAATGTCTTCCTCGTAGTGAGGGGCCCAGTATTTGCTACATAATACAAAATACTGATCAGGTATAAAGTCACTCCAAAAGGTGAAGTGTTCCTTAAAGGGGTGTTTGCTGACAGATCACATACTTTCTTTTCTCGCTAGGGTTTTACTGGACCTCCCATATCTATCCTCAAGTCTTTTCTTGGTCAGTTCTTTGCCTGCTTATAACTGTTTTGCCCAACAGCAAAGGTGATCTCTCAAAGCACCCATTCTCGGCCCTGTCCTTCCATTTCCTGCAGGTACTGGAGCTGGGTCCGTACAGCCCTTACCTCACACCTGGCCTTACACCAGCAGTCTCCACTGACACAGTAGCCATCAGCGGCACTGTCACCCATGTAGAGCCATTCAAAGGCCATAGGAATGTCACTTGGTTTTGGCTTTATTGGCTGTGATCTGACGTGAATCTGTGAAGAGACTTGCTGAGGCTTGGGAAAAGAGCTGCAGGACAGCAGTTCCTCACTGTCAAAATGTCCAGGGATAAGGAATACAGTGCCATTGCCTTGTGTATTCTTAAGGGGAGGCATCAGAATAACTTGAACCGGTGGAACATCTAACCAAGGCTTTGCAGAGAGCCTATAAAAAGTCTAAGAATACCAAACTATGGTCCTGTGCTGAGGGATGTCTCTGTGTAGCTAAACAGACTTAACTGCAGTTGGTGTGGAGGGGCACGCAGTTCCAGAGTACAGCAGGGGTTTGGTGGTCCAGCCCCAGGCCTCCCTTCTGCAAGAGCCACTTCCCCACCTCTGAAGATCGGCATCCACCTACCCTGACTGGAGTCCAGTGAGAGCAGCCACGGGGGAACAGTGGATAAACAGGACTGCCTCAGTTCTCAGGTACCCTTGAGAAGGTCCCAGGCAAACAGGGGCACGAAATGAGTGGCAAACTCCTTCGCAGGTGCTTTGCTTCCTTTCTGTGGCAAGTCTTATTTTCTGGGCACACTGCCAAGGTTTTCCAGCAGGGCTGTCCAGTCTTCTCAGTTATCCTGCACCCTGACCTTTCTGTAGCAGAGATGCCCCCTTCCCACCTCAGAAGCTTTGATCAAGACCATGTCACATCCCCATCCCGTGGTGCTTGGGAGACTACTTTTAAGCATTCAGTTTTTGCTTGCTCTCTCTCCCAGAACCTTTCCTACCGAACAGGCATAGACACAATTTTTAAAGTGATGGCAGACGCATTCACACATCTCACACAAACCCAGAGCTGTTTATTACCATCAGAACATGTTTTGGCAATGGACAGACGTCGAACCAACCTCTGCCAGTTTTCAGTGATCGTATAGATTCCACATGAGTGATATCAGAAATTAGGTGACTGGTTTTTGGAGAAAACTAGGCATACCAAGGCAGCTCTGTGACCAATATGTTTTCTTATGAATTATTTCTTTTAATTATGTGTTTAATTCCACCCAGAACATAGTTTGGGTACCTAGTAGGACTGATTATTTAGCTTTAGGTCTGGTTATTAACTCCAAAGTAAGAACTGCACTGTTTACTTCTTACAGAGCTACCCAGCATCACCAGTTCCTTTTAGTTTCATATAGAAAACTTTTACTTTTCTAAATATTGACATCAGTTTAGAATCAGCTCAGCAAATGCATCCAGACAAAGCAGATGATAGAATAATTGCCCACAGGAAGATCGACGGAAATGCTGTCTCCCAAGTCATCTTGGTCTTATCCGTAACCTCCTAGGAGAGAGTGAGAAAGATGAAGAGATACTGCCATTTCACCCACCTATACTCCCAACCTGATATTACCCCTGACAACAGAAAATACAAGAGGGAAAACACTGAATATGCACTTCTAAGAGGCAGATGTCCTGCAGTATCAGAACCACAAAGCAGCTCCCACAGGAGAAGAACAGGATTAACAGTCTTTGTTGTTTCATAATGACCTTTGGCATGTTTCTCCTATTATGAGGAAAAAAAAGCTATTTGCTACACATAAAAAACATGTAAACCCTACCTGGTGCTAAAAGGCGAGGGTATGAAGTGTAGGTTAACTTAGGGCATAAGAAGGTGAGTATGGAAAGAGACCTGCATGGATTCATCCAGTCATGTATTGGTGCCAGCTCAAGAAAAAAAAATAACCTTAGTTTGAATGAATTTGTACATATATCGAATTTCTGAAGTTCATAAACTGTGAGTCCTGTTCCTGAGAGGGGCAAGCCAATGAAAGCCAAAACTAAAAAAGCCAAAATAAGTGGGAATTATGTTACCTTATAATACTGTATTTTCCCCAGCAGAGAGACTGTGGCCAACATGTTCTTCTCCAAGAGTGCTTCATGCTGCACTTAATCTGGTAGAACTGTGGGCTGCCACCAAAGATGGAAGTCTTTCTGCCTTCATGTCCCCACTCCCACGTGTGTCCCTGTTCCCCTCCTTGCATCACGCTGAGGGATTATGCAACTCCATGGTGAATCAGCTCCCTGATCCAACAGAAAATGAACAGGTTTTTGGTGGGATAGTTTGCTTTGGGCTGGCCCAAGAGAACTGAGATGGAGGTAGATGGGGAGGATGGGGAAGAAACTGGTGAGCGTGAGGGGCAATGACCTCTTTACCTCCCTCAGCTTTAGTTGGAGCAACGTTTCTGACTACAGTCTTAGGCAGCTTCAGAACTGGAAGAGCACCCAGGGAGAGCTGTTCTCTATCAAAGTGCTGCTGGACCAACAGCAAAGATCCGGGGGAGGAGGAGGTGACAACAAATGTGATGGAAGAGGCAGAATCCTGAGGGGTTCGAATGCTAAAGCACATAGGGTATTTGTAGAATGGTAAACCACCACCTCAGCTCTTTTTGGAGAACAGAAAGAGCCGGACTCAAGCACCTGCCATAACATGATGACTGAGGAGAGTTTTTACTGAGGAAATTAAAATATCACTTAGCTTCAATCAAGGAACATTAATTGTTCCTTCATTTGCTGCTGTTCAGATATTTGCTGCTGATCACAATCGAGCAGATGATGTGCTGTGAAAGGTGGAGGCAGCATAAAATGCCTTGCTGAATAATTGATCACCACCCCTCCAGGCTATGTCCATGGATGAATGCATATGCCAGTTAGGATGACTGTGTCCCCAGTTAATGCTCTTAATTGACAAATATTTTATCTGAATTTTAAAAGTATCTTTAAAGACATCTTATTTATGTCAGAAGGGTTTGCATATTTTGCAATTTTTCTTTTTTGTGTGTGTGATTTTCTGATTAAACACGGGCACCTTTTGGCCTTTGTGTTGTATGGACATTTAGAAATGGATGTATTTTTTAAAAACAGTGGTGTAAATCTTGATCACACTGGATCAATGGGAAACCTCCTGTTCATCTTAACACTGTATTTTTTCATCCAACGTGTCTTGCTACCAACATGTTCCAATTCCCCCATTTTCTTAATAGCAATTTGGGGACCAAATAAAAGCCAATGTGTCAGTGCCCTGTGTCTCATCCACAAAGGCAGTAAAGGGCCAGAGGGCTAGACAATGGGGCTGCTAAGCTCAGTAAACAGCAGAGATTTCCCACCTTTAAGCCCATTCTACAGATTTCTTGGCCTTTCACAAGAATCACTGGAGGGTAGGAAAATTTACCTGAAAATAGCTCTGATTCCTAAACACCTAAAATTTTTAATGTTTTGCACATATAGTGTTCTGGAACCTACTTCAGACTCTGGAAGGAGGGGAAAAAGAAAGAGATTTAAAAAAAAAAAAAAAAAAAGCTGAAGGAATGAAAAGTGTTGGAAAAAAGGCAGCATTAGTGCCCAATGGTGCCACTGTACGTGATTTTCCTCTCACCTTTCTGCCTCATCCCAGCTTCCTCAGTGTTGCTTCTCCTGAAATGTACGGGGTCTGGCTCTTAGAGGCCTTAGGCCATTCTCTTGTCTGTTTGCCTCTGGGAGGATTAATGGTTATTGGGAGGCAGCTGCCTGGATTTTTCTTCCCATGTGACTGTTCACACGGTCACATCCAAACTCGGTCATATTTGTTTTACATTTGCTACGATAAGCTGATCTACTATTTCCAGTATAAATTGTTTAACATGACCTTGTAAGTCCAGAGTTAACATGAATTGTAAAAGGAGATAAAATCAGATGTCATGATTATAAATCTATTTTTCAGTCTTTTTAAAGGCATTTTTACTTTTCTTTCAGGTGAGAGCCTGATGTAAAGTGTATCCAGGTGTGTTTACACACATCATGCATAATGCATGTAACCTTCCACATTACAGGAATATTAATTGAGATATAAGGTCCAAGGTGAAGCTTTTGAATGTTAGAAAGTGGCAAGTTTAAGACCCCCTTATTACTCCTTTTTCATCTGTATTCTGCACTGAACCAGACAGATCCCGTGGAGGAACAATACGTGCCAATACTGCATAATGCACCTTGCGTGGGGGACCAAGTCAAGGTCGTATAGTCAGCTGGCATCTTCTAACTATTGGGTAGCTGACTTTGCTACCCACATAACGTTTTCCTTAAGTAGTTTCCTTGCTTCTTTTTCACAAGAAATCTTAATTTTATTTTAAGGAAGCAAATATAACTGTGTCGTGTGTATCCCAGGCTATGGAGAGACGCCCTTTTCCAGATTCAGCTGGGCTGGGGTGAAGGGTTATCCTCCCGGCAGGTTCATAGTCATCTGACCCTTCCCCAAGAAAAACTCCTGTGCCGTGATACGTGTCGGCTGAGCCCGCTGTCCGCCCCCGAGGTCAGAGAGGCGTCTCTCCCGGTTAAACAGGGTGAGCAGAAAGGAGGCTTCGCTCATGTGCCTCGTTTGGACTGAAATGGTTGGGGGGGAGCCACGGTTCCCAGGGTGGGAGTTTGTAACTCTCCCAGTGGACCCTGTGAAATGGTTCCTAAGAAACGGTGCCTCCCGAGAGAGAAGGCTGTGAGCGTGCCAGGGCGCGGTTTGCACGGAGGCGTTGGCAGAGTGCTCTTCTGCCTGGGCCAGAGCAGCCCAAACAGGAGGACAATGGGCATTTTTTATGGTTTCATTCTCTGCTCAAGCTACGTTAGATGTCCTTGTGACAGAGGAAAGGCATTTCCCCTGGAAAATATCACAAACTTTATATAAACTGTGCAACTTCTCAAATAAAGAGGATGATTTTTCAAGGCAAGAAAGGACAAAGCCCTGAGCAACCCAGTCTGACTTCAAAGCTGACCCTGCTTTGAGCAGGAGATTGGACTAGACACCTCCTGACATCCCTTCTGACCTGAATTATCCTGTGACCCTGCGATTTTTTTAAAGTAAAAAAATATCCAGACACAGGTTTGCTGTCACTCGTGCTATAAACCAAATGTGAATCCTTAGAGCTCCGGAGCACTGGTGGGAGGATTCCCATTACAGCTGAGACACTGGGATGCCTGGCTGCCCCCAGAACGATGGTTTCCACTCTGTCAATCTTTCTGCTGTCTTGTTACTGCTCACATGGCCCCACAGTTTGTTGGATCTGCTGGCTGAGCTGGCAGAAAGCTAGCTTAGTGAGCTGACCTGGCTCACCCATGGGTCAGACAGCGCCAGAGGCAATAAAATGGGGAAAGGTGGGGCCATATGCCCAGGATTAACCCTGGGAAAGCAGGGCGTTAGCTTCTCACGTCAGCAAGCTGCGAGACAGTAGCTTTATTCTTGTAAGATAATGTAGATGTGTCTAGTCACTGTCTGGGTCAGTTCTCTCACTGTCATGTTTAATTATTTAATATAGGGTCCGATCCTTCCGGACTGCAACCCCTTGATGTCGGCTGGTCTCTGTGCCTCTGTCTTGCAAGGGTTTAGGCTGTGAGTGCCAGGAATCAAGTGCAGTATCTGTCAAGCACCACTTAGATATCTGCTGTTAAATAAGTGATAAGCTGCAAAGAGCTTTTTGCTTCCCAGTAAGTTGTCTGTTTGGAGGCTTGTCTGTCTTTGGACCACAGGTCAGATTCACGTCCGTTTGGACATGCAGACGGTTTCTTTTTTGAGTGATTTTCGGTGCAACTTCCTGTGCTGTTTTATTGCTCATGTTACCTATTTTTATATCGCTGACTTGTGATGTGTGCGATGAAGCCTGACTCGCCGCTGCCTAGAAAGAATCGTCCAGCTCTCTCCTCCTTGCCTCTGGTTACAAGCTACCGCTGCTTCCAATCAAACAGCTGTGGGCTGAGCCAGACCAGCTCACAGATCGGAGCAGAGAAAATGACCTCTGCAGAAAACCCAGCAGAGTGGTCGCAGTCGGCCTGGCGAGCTGATCCAGCCCACCATGCCCTGCTCTGTCACTACCGCAGCCAAGGCAGGGGGGAGGCAGGGATGGACTCCCACGCAGAGAAGGGGAGCGCTTCCTGGGGGTGCAGCCTCCAATTAGCTTGTATAAAGTCATTGTGAAACCACAAGAATAGTCACCTTTTGCTCTTCAGAAGTACTTGCATTAGAATTTTTCTTCAGGTGGTTTTACATATAAAAAAGTTCCAGGAGAAATTCCCCATGAGGCTGCAGAATCAGTGAAAGACACCCTGCTGTATTTTATTTTCCTTGAACAAATGTATCAGGAAAGAATGATTATTTTAAAATTATTAGTTTTAAATTATTATTTCTTCTGGCATAGAACAAGAGCAGGCCAGAGAACATGTTATACTTCATCAGTTAAATATTTACAATAGTCAAGTGAAGCGGTGGTTTTCTTTTTAGCTGCCGGCAACATGCAAAACCGTGCAATGATTAGGTTTACATGAAGTCAGTGTGAAAGAACAACAGTATTTTTACAAAGCTGTCAGTGGCTTATCTCACAGCTGGCACCTATTAATACAGTGAGTAATTTCTGCAAACGCAGATAGGCTCCAAAATTAACACTATCCATTAAGAAAGACCATGGAGTGCTATAATTATGTCAGAATACTTTGGCTGGCAATAAACAAATCCTTCTTAACGTTGTGTTCACATCCGCTACCACAGGTTTCTAACTAGAAAAGCTGTAGATTTATTTTTAATACAACTTAATCCACACACAGTTTAACATCATACAGAAAAATAACAATTTTTCTATTATTTCCACATGAGCAATTTTTTTGTGGGAACTAGCCAGTTTGACATCGCACTTTTTTCTAGCAATGTTCCCATGTTAATGTGTGCTTTCACCCAGCCTTCCCAGACTGCTCGGAAGTGACACGATTGCTTCAGACTCAGCAGTGCAGCAATAAATTACAAATTGTCCTCTAGCTTGTTTTTGCACACCCCTAGAAAACTTCTTCCCTGCGGTTGTTCTTGACTTGAGATTCCATCTGCTTATTTTATTTCCCAGGTGGAAAAGGGAAAAAACCCAAACAAGACAAAACCGAGAAGTCTTCATCCATTGAAACCTCTTCCAAATCCAGAGCGAATGCTTGGATTTAAGCAAGAGTCACTGAAGATGTACAGCGACACATGGACAAGAACTCAAAATCTTAGTCCAGGGCTGAGTTAGGAACACACGTAAACAACCTGGAAGCGGGTTTAAACAAGAAAGGACTTGCACCCACTGTTAATTCCAGCGCAAACACATAATGCTCTCTTGAAATAAAGTCTGTGAATCAATTCAGGCAGTAACTACCAAGAGAAGGTCCCTCACTGGGATACCAGCGGAGTATTGAATACTAAGCTCCAGTGCACAGCTGCCAGTTAAGCAGGAAGCCAGCCTGGCGTAAAGGAGAACGCTGCCGTGATTTAGGTATTGCAAGGGCAGCCTCCAAAAAAAAAAACCAACAAACCACCAAGAAAAACTTTAAGAAGGAGTTATCTAACAGCTCATTTGCTGAAAGTACCAAGAAGCTACAACTGCAAGTCACTGGATACATTAAAGCTAGTAGCATTAACTTTTTCTGAAAGCATAATTTTATCTTCCTATGGAGACTTCAATGCAAACATTTGCAGAGTTTACTGGTATCCTGGAGAAATGTATCTGGGCTTTCCAGCTGAAGAATGTTTTTTCCCCCAGTACAGCAATGCAGTTACCCTAATACAGCTGAAAAACGTGGTGTATCACTGTTTTTGACAAATGCTCTGACCCTTCCCATCTCTTTTTTATTTCAAACACAAAGAAAGTGACTGTGCAGTCACATTTGCTTGTGCAAAATATTTCATGTACAATAGAAAAAAAAGAAAAACACAACACCTACTACAGTTTGTTGCCCTCTGTATAATGTTCTGTTGCTTCTTAAAATAAATGTGTATTTAATATCTCTAACTTTCCATAGAGTTAAAGCTCCTGAAATCTCACATGCAGTCATCTAAGTGACTTAGTAGCTGATAGTTTTTCCGAGAAATAATAAAAAAAATACCCTGATTACTTTGTCTATGACATTTCTTGACTTTTGGAAGGCTCCTGGTACCAGCATATGACCCCTCTTCCTCGCCAATTAAAAATGAAATGAAACAGCAGACAATAAAAGAAAAATTTCACCCAGACCATCTTCTGGAACTGACTGTCTCTTGCTTTCAACTCCCTGGCTTTCCCACTGTCCAGGTACAGCTGCAGCACACTCATATTATCACTGACATTCCTGCTGTTCATCTTTATGCGGGTAACATTAGCTTCACAATACTTCCCATCTTTGATAGCACTGGAAACAGACATTTCACGGCTGCTTCTGAACTTGGAGGTTTTGTACAGCAACACCATTCATCAGCACATCTAAGACACTATGATTCGACTGGCCAGAAATAATTCTTCCAAGCGCTTTACTGAAGACTTCAAACTGAAGTGGTAGCATGCTGTGAGAGATCATCCTGACTGTGCCTTTCTACACCTTCTGAACATCAGAGAAAGCTTATATAATCTGTAATATCATCACCATAGGTGATTTTTTTGGTCATATTTCCAGACCTGGCATGTACTGTAAGGAACATAGAGTACTGGTGTGTTTGTGGTATGTGTGTTCGTATTGAGATCTGAGTGAATGGTTCGATCTTCCCTCCTTTGTACACATCAAAGTTTCAAGATCCTTTCAAATGGATTGTAGGATGCATCACCTAGGAAATGGATTTCATAGGACGCATCACCTAGGATATGGATTTCGTAGGACACATCGCCTGTGCTTTGGGTACAGCACTTTTTTGTGACAATTTACAGAAGAAACATTTCAATTCATTCTCAACTTACTAGTTAAAACAACAAAAAACCCCAGTCACTTTAGAAATTTGCCATTTGTTAGTCTCTTATCCCACATGTCTGTGCAATAATGCAAAAACACAAGAGCATTCAAACTTTCCATAGAGTTAAAGCTCCTGAAATCTCACATGCAGGCTTCAGCTGGAAGACACACATTGACAGTATGTTATTGAGCACTGGTACAGAAACTGCTGTAGGTGATAAGCAGGTGCAGATCTATACCTCAGTGTATAACACTGGAAATAACAAAGCCAAGCATCATCCTGCCTCACTCCCCGATTTGCATGATTCAGTTTAATTGGGCAAAATCAGTCAGGAACACCGGCCTCATCTGTTAATAGCTCTCCCTGACAGCATGCACAATTACCACCCGGTCCCCAGTGTCACTCTGGTAAAGGATCTCTGTGCCTGACTGCTAGTCAATTAATGATCAGGCTCATAAGGTCTCTTTGGTGGGTGTTAGTTCCCCCAGTAGTGCAAAGCAGCTGTAGACCTGGCCTAGCTTATAACTACATTTTGTTTTGCATTGCCGTGCGGCAGCACAAAGCAACCGGTGCCTACTGACGGGTGTCTCAAAACTTCAGATGATGTTTTCAGCTGAGCCATGATTCTTCATAGATGTCTTCAGTTCATGGCAGATATTATGCTGCTGTTCTTGTGTCTGCTTGTGGGTTTCTTCCTGGGTTTTCTTGTTAGATGTTGGTATGTAAAAACCTTTTAAAAAAATTATGGGCCGAAGGTCAATGTTAAATTGGAGTTGATATTGAGATCGTGTATCACTAATTTAACTGAAAGTACTCCCAGACAAGATATGAACTGCATCTAGTGATGGCTGCTCACACCAACACCTAGATCCCTTTCTCACAGATTTGGTCATATCTGCAACTGATGAACTGAATGTCAGGTCCTGAATGGACACTACCAAACTGGCTACATGTAAATGCATATTCTTGCACGCAAGTCTGCTAGCTATTTCACTTACGTAAGCTGATATCTCAAATGTAAGAATGCTCTGAATTATAAATTGAATAGTCTGTTTTACAGCTATACTCTTTTATCCTTTGATCTACGGATTACACCACTTGTTAAGAGATACAAATCTGCTGCATATGTAGGCTCAGAGAGAAAAACTCTTAGATTGCATTAGTCTTTTTATTGGTGTTGATAAAGCAGTTTGCTGTCAATTACGAAGTGTTTAGTTTACCTATCCCTATATGCAGATGACCAATTAGTCATGCATCAGGGCAATGTGATGATTGAAGACTTCTGTATGTCCATCCCTTGTGCCAGCCAGCTAAAAAATCCCAGTGGTCAGTCCATTACCAGCATGATAGATTGAATTTCAAACTATGTTGTATCGCTCTTTGAGCAATACTGCCACAGCATCTAAAATGAAATTTGGAAGGATGATATTGACTGAGCTACCCAATCCATTCTATAGCTTCAAAGATTATAGATTAAGTGGATTTGTTGTGGAAGATTAGCCTATCAATAATGCTAGCATTAATGAAAACAATACCTTCTACCCTGTAAGAGGCTTTCTTCCAGGTCTAGTCTGCCTGCCTTCTTCCTCAAATCTAAGAAAAAGGTTTCAAACATCAAGAATTCCATATTCTATTGAAATTTTTATTATCAATGCTGGTTTGAATGCTTGTCTTGAAGCATTCCATATTTTCCCTGCCTTGCAAGAGTGTTGCCATGCCCTTTATTCTTTTAGACTAATCCAAAGAGCTCACTCGATACACCTGAGTGTTTTGCTCTGTCTGAATAATCTCTTATCCTGGCAAATGCTCAGCTAGTATTTCACTTAAATCTAAACAATAGAAACCACTATGATTTTGAACGCCCTTCTCTCAGTTCTCATCACACGAAGCCAAGTTTGTACCCCAGCACAAACACACGACCTTCCCACAACACTGTTTGAAAATAAGGGATATTTAGCTTTTGGACATGCCATCAAATTATAAACTGTAATCTATCTTAAAGCTACAACTTGAATAAAGCTGTTTGGCAGACCAGAGAGATTATGATTCATGCTTTAATTTTATCTGTCAGGTGCTATTGCTGTGCTATTCTGGCTAGCGTCCCAGGCAGGCTCCTAAGAAGACAGAAGACAGCTCTTAGAATATCTGCACTTTTTAGACTTAGAAGCTCTACGACTTCTCTCGTATCCGACCTCCTGAGATTACCAAACGAACACAAAGTCAGTCAATCATTTCCTGCCACTGTCTTGTTGAGGTGCTTTTTTCCTACGTCTGCTATACAGTTTGTTATCTTCTAGTTACGCGGGGACAGATTCTTGTCTGGAGTTAAGCGTACAGGCGAACAGCCTGCATGAAGGTACGTTGGTTAATCCAAGAACAGTACCTAGCACATTTTACTGCATGTTAATGAGAGGCGTGGCTAAAGAGTGTCTGCTCCTTGTCTGCCTTTTTAACTGTGAAATGGCTTGTTCTCAACAAATAAATCCAATTACCACATTTTTTTCTTTCAAAGAAATGAACTACAGATAGAACTACAGAATTTATTTGAAATCTTCTTACATGCGCAGCTAACAAATACTCTGTTGTTGCTATATAAGCTAGGAACTCACATTATTAATTACTTTATCTGCTTAAGTACTTCCCCAAGGATAAGGGAAATGTTAAAGCCTTTACTATATGTTCTACTGGTATCATAAAAAAGACATTCAACGCTTCATTCTTAGCAATATTTATCAATGTTTATATGAAAAGGGTAGTAAATGGACTTAGTGAGAACACACTTGGACATTAAAGTGGTCTGGAATGCTAGAGAATTTGCAATTAATTAAAAATAGAAGCTTCTAGATAGTCTTTTCATAAATCCAGTCTTCAAGAAAATGTAATTCTTCCCTGAACCACCTAATTTAATAGAGTATGTATGAAGAATTTATTTTTCTGGGAGAGGTATATTAAGGCACTGCGTGTCCTTATGTATTTTGCAAGTGGTAACTAACAAACTGAGGCAGAGATCTGTGCGTACGTTTGAAAGCATAAATCAGAAGCTGTCACGCAAAGCTGACTTAAAGCTTGTGCTTACACTGCCTTGATCCCAGGGTTTCTTTGAAGATTCCTTTGTAAGGCTGTACGAGAGCATTCTGAAGGTTAGTCAAATGTACGTAATGGCTACAGATGATGATAACTCCAGTGCAGAATTAAGTAGCAAAATCTGTCATTTTTCAAACTCCCTTTTGTGTAACTACATTTCCTTTTTAGCAGCCGGAGAGCAGCAGCTTAGCTGGAGAGCAGAGCTTTTGCATCAGCGGTGTGCCTTTGCAGCGTTAGCCCTGCAGCTTCCCTGGTCATTTGCAGGCGAGACAGCACCCGTCAGACCACGCGGTGCAGCTGCTTCGTAAAGAAGTTGTCTGACCTCAGTGCTCAACTTCCAGTGATGGTGATCCGTGATGATCATCTCGAGAATTGCAATATTTTTACCCTCGCTTTTTTTTTTTTTTAAGGCTTAAATAATTTAAAAGTAGCAGCGCTGCAAGATTAGATGGTCTTTTATTGGAACAGTTCCTCCTGAATCCTGAACAATTTGGAGAGTCTTCTACTTGAGCAATTACCTAACGGGAGGAATCAACACCAATCCATGTTGACTGACAGGTTCCTCTGGGACATCTCTGTTTCTCCCAGCCCCAGCCCACCTGTCAGTGTAATGGGCTCGCTGCAGACAGTGCTCTGAACCTACAGGCAAAGCCTGAGGGTACGCTCCACATTAATTAAAGAACTTCGTTACTCTTTCTCTCTCATTTCTGTATTTATTTGGAAAAAAAACCTCTGTAAAGAGCTTCTACCAAATATTGAGTATCTACACATCCCAGCTCTACGCTTGGCAGCAATACAAGTCCAGCCAAAAGGATGGGGAGAGGGACGAAGGGGTGGTAAGACGCAGTGCACGGTTATTTAGGGATGCTGGCATTGCAACAACCTCAGCTCAGTGGCAAGGAAATTGCCTTCTCCTCAGGGGAGAGGCTTCCTTGCACGGCCTTGATTCTGACCCCACACGGCGATGTGTTCTATTAGCTGCATCTGATCCCTGTGCTTTTATTGTTCCTTTTTGTTGTTAGATGCTGTATTTTATATTCATTTAATTAAAAGGAATCAATAAAGGAAAATTGGAAAGTGTAACACTGGGGCTGAACACTGAGGATAGTGACAAGGATTTTTTATATCACGAAGGATATGATCTTTTGCAAAACAGAGATAAAGCCAGTGATTCCAAGCCAAATCTATCTCTCCCTTACCTAGAACAGTGTGGAATTTGGGAAAAGGGCACTCGAAAGGTTTCTCGTGGACATCTCTCACCTCAGAGTGTTTCATAATGAACTTAAAAGGTATTCCGTATCAGGTCATTAAAAGTTCAACTTGCAACTGTTCTGAATATTTATGTACCCGTGTCTCTGTGTGTGCATGTTTAGCTATAAGCAGTGAAATATGCTTTTTATTATATAGAGAAGGCATTCTTCTTAAGGAGTCATCATCTTTGCATGGTTTTTTTTTTTTCTGACAGAAGGTTGGTTTGTTCATTCACCACTCTTATTATAGCTGAAAAAAGCAGTACATCTGCAATATCCTTTTTTCCCCCTGATGTCACAGCGCTACACGTTCACCCTTTCCCCTTTGTTTGTCAGAGATAATGCCTGTAAGTCAAATTCTGATCTCAAAGTAAATCTGGAGGGCTGTATAAAAGAGATTTACAGTGAGAAAAATTGAATGGCACTTTTGATCCAGAGGTGGCTTATGGCACTTGTGAATCCAGCCGTTGCAGTAGGTGTTTGCATGCTGACTGACACTACGCCAGAGTGCTGAACTGAATCTGGAGCTTGCTTAGGGGCTTTAGTTCCACTATTTCATTTTTTTGCTCTGACAGCTTTTAAAAAATGCCACGTAGGACCAAGAAGCTATGTGACTTTCTGCCATATCCCCTAATCAGATTCAGAATGCTTTAAATATTGCTGTAAAGTGCGAAATCTCCTCCGGGCTGCTGCTCTTCCTTTGGCACAATTTCCGCTGGAAGCCTGCCACCTGCATGACACAAAAATAGGAAACTCAACCTCTGGCCAAATTTTAACGCTTTAAAACAACTCCTAAAAGAGCATCAGCGAAGGTGAAAAGCAAGCGAGAGAAGAGTGAGACATGACAGAAAGGGAACTTGGAGGATGGAGGAGGCAGAATTAGCAGTACAGAAGACCAGCTAGAAAGATAAATGTCAGCTGTAAAGGCAAGGAGGAAAAGAAAACAGGAAGGAGGATGAAGGAACATATAAAAAGAAGTAGAAAAAGGAGAAAAAAAGTCAACCAGGAAGATGACAGAGAGGGAAAGAGGGAGCACAGTTGGAGGAATAAAGGCAGATGATGAAATCAGGGAGCAGCCCTGAACAGATAGCACTGAGAGTGGGCTAATTTGTTTCTCTCCTGCAGCCCTGAGGGAGCTTGGCTTGCTGATCAAGGTACGTACGTGTTCACCCCTGCAACCAGCTAGCCCTTACGCTGATGTCAGCAAGAACTGGCAGCTGAAGACAGAGATTGTTTCTGTTTAAAGAAGCCTCTGCAATGCATACCTATTCCTCCTCAGGGTGCGCTGGCTTTGCAGAATGAATCCCCCTTGGCAGAGGATGTACTGGACACTACCTCAATTCATTCTGATAACAGCAGTCAGGAAAGGGAAGGATTTAGCCCCGGATTTAAATGGTTATGGCAGCTGCACTCCAGTTCCTTTAACCCCAGAGACCAAAATTCACAGAGGCTGGTGAGCCTTGTCTCCCTCTGCTCCTTTATAGATGATGCAAAGCAAGACGCCACCGTTACCAAGTTGAACCATTTACCCTGGAGAAGCCAATCTTTCACCGTTTCTTAGGAGGGAAACTTCCACTGGCTCCTCAAGTCCAGACATACGTTGTGCGAACACCTTCCTGGTCTCTGAAGTCAGTACCTGGCTGGCGTACCTTCAATCTAGCATCCACAGGCAGATTTTAGCACACCTCTCCTGTGAGAGGTACGATCGAAGCATTAAGTATCAGTGTTATTTGTTAACAATCTTTACTGACCCATCCGAAATGAATTACCATCTGCAGACTAAAAGACCGTGTCATGTGCACCACCATGCCTGGGAATGTTCTGCGTACAATATTCTCTCATGTGTTTGGAGCCAAATTCTCACAAACGTATCATACAGCCAAATTATGGCCCTAGAAAGACTCCTGGACTTACTCACCACCAAGCTAGTCAGTTCACCACAGCATATCCCTGCTGATCTCAGGGCACTTCTAACTGTGTGAAACGCGAAGGATGTGGTGATGAACCAAGTCTCATGATACAGTAGTTCCCTAAAAATTATATAACGTGTTTATGTAGTTTTCCTTTTTAAAAACAGGGATTAAAAGGTGGTTTACCCACAATATAATGATAATCTTTATGGAGAGTTTTTTTAAACTCAAGCAGTGACAAAGTGATCACTTAATTGCTCGAGAGGCTGACAGTGCAGCAACTGGCATAGGTTTGATGTGCGTAGCAATGGTTCCAGTATTGACTAAATGGCAAGTCTCTGTATGGATTTACACAGCAACAGCCTACTCTTAAATAACCTCACGTGAACACTTTTTTCACCAACAACAGTAATTTTCTGTGCAGCAAGAATTTTCACACAAAAAGATACTTAGAAATTGCTACCATTCCCTTTCACATCCTCTGTAACATGAATAAACTTTTAACTGAGAAGGCACGCGTGTCGGAACATTTATACCATAAGATATTGAAAACATTATTAGATCTTTGGCTTCCACAAAGCTACCAGCGTAATATTATATTCAGTACCATAATCATACCATGAGCATTTCCCTAGTACAATGCTATAAAAAAAGCAATTTTAAGATAATAAGAGACCAAACACTATCTAGTGAATGTACAAGAGACAAATGTATTGCCCATCTGTTCTGCCTTAAAGAGGTGTTTACTTTAGCTCGTCTGAATTAAAATAGGGTGCACATAGCTATTCCAGAACAACTGTACTTCTGATGACATCAAACTTAAAACTAAGGGAATTCAAAATGAAGGTTCATTCATCCCCATTCTCTCCCTGAAATATTTTTTTTTAAAGTCTCCATCCATTTTGTCATTCAGACTATCCAGGAAATCTGCCATACAAGTATTCAGCAAAAGACAGACTGGGCTCACACAGATATCACTGGATGACAAAATGTCTGCTATGGAATTCATAGAATCACGGAATGGTTTGGGTTGGAAGGGCCCTTAAAGATCATCTAGTTCCAACCCCCCTGCCATGGGCAGGGACACCCTCCACTAGACCAGGTTGCTCAAAGCCTCATCCAGCCTGGCCTTTAACACTTCCAGGGATGGGGCATCCACAGCTTCTCTGGGCAACCTGTGCCAGTGCCTCACCACCCTCTCCAGAAAGAATTTCTTCCTGATATCTAATCTAAATCTCCCTGCTTTCAATTTAAACCCGTTACCCCTTGTCCTGTCGCTACAGGCCCTTGTAAAAAGTCCCCCACCCCAGCTTCCTTGTTGTCCCATTCAGGTACTGGATGGCTGCTATAAGGTCTCCCTAGAGCTGTCTTTTCTCCAGGCTGAACAAGCCCAACTCTCTCAGCCTGTCCCCATAGCAGAGGTGCTCCAGCCCTCGGAGCATCTTTGTGGCCTCCTCTGGACTTGCTCCAACCGGTCAATATCCTTCTTATGCTGAGGGCTCTAGAGCTGGACACAGAACTCCAGGCGGGGTCTCACGAGAGCAGAGTAGAGGGAGAGAATCCCCTCCCTTGACCTGCTGGCCACACATCTCTGGATACAGCCCAGGATCCGGTTGGCTTTCTGGGCTGCCAGCACACACTGCTGGCTCATGTTCAGCTTCTCATCCACCAGTACCCCCAGGTCCTTCTCCACAGGGCTGCTCTCAATCCATTTCTGACCCAGCCTGTACCCGTTAGTGGGATTGCCCCAACCCATGTGCAGGACCTTGCACTTGGCCTTGTTGAACTTCATGAGGTTGGCAGTGGCCCACCTCTTCAGTGTGTCAAGGACCCTCTGGATGGCATCCCTTCCCTCCATGTCGAGGGATGTCGACCACACCACACATTGTGGTGTCATCAGCAAACTTGCTGAGGGTGCACTCGATGCCATCATCCATGTCACTGATAAAGATGTTAAACAGTACTGGTCCCAACACCGACCCCTGTGGAACACCATTCGTTACTGGTCTCCACTCAGATATTGAGCCGTTGACTACAACTCTCTGAGTGTGACCATCCAGTCAGTTCCTTACCCAAACTTCTCAACTTTGTCAGTTTCTAGCAAAGTCCTCCTAAATCTCCAGATTAAGCATTTGACTATTACACACACCTCTTCCATGTGCTTTCCTGCACTGCTGCTGAAAGGTGCTTCCCACCACCGTTTCAGTTTCAGAGATGACATGGGACAGCTTGGTGCTTCCACTGGTGTTCTCCTGTGCTCCTATCTAGGGATAGAACAAGGTGTGAGGAAAACAGAATTTCCTTCCTCTTCAGTGTTACTCAAAAATAAGACCCATCCTTGCACTGACCCATGGTGGGTGGCACCACATGGAGGGCACCATGACCCATCCACCTGAACTTCGGTACGCACCATCGGAATCACCTTTCAGCTCCCAAAATTAGGATTAATTGGGAGTTCGGTGGGAAACAGGCTCACCGCTGCTGGGAAAACACGGTGATCCTTAAGCGCAGTGGTTTGGGCGATGGCCATGCAACAGAAGGTCTGGAACACGACAAACAGAAAGATTATTCGGCTGTTAGGGATAACATTTGTGGCTGGCAGTTGCGATTCTCCCTGCTGATTAGAAACAGTTCTCTCCAAGAACGGTTCCCCTGGGATTACAACATATCCCAGCATTTTGTAACCATCAGTGGAAGTTCTGTTTTGTTTCTCACAATTGGTATGGAAAAAGTAGGCTGCGACAGAGGAGAGGTCAAGAGAAAGAGGTTGTTTCAAAATAATTGCTTTCTGAAAGTGGGGAAATAATATGTTTATACAGTAGCCAGAGTGCACCGTGGAAAAGGGCACAAGGGGACAGCTTTCTCCACCGCTGCCCATCTAGAGATATCCACGTAGTGTGAGGTTCAAGCACAGGTGAGTCACCTCACAAATTTAAAGGGTGGATGCCCAGTTCTGGACCAGTGGTGCAAAGCTCTCTTTATATTCAATGGAGAGAACTGGTCCCTGCAGGTGAGAAAATCGTATGCCTTAGCATCGGATCAATCACCTTCAGCAGGAGCTTGTTTCTTCCCGCTGGGAGTTAGGTCTGGGCACCCAGTGCATGTAGCTGTCTAAATACAAACAAAACCAGGCCAGCCATCTCTGCCTGGCGTGGCCCCTCCTCAGATGTGCAATCCATACATTTTATTCCTAATTTACAGAAGGCTTTATGAGAAACATCAAAGTGAAGAAAGAAATTGCAATAAGGGAAGAAAGGAAAAGGTGAGGCAAATATGGGGCGGGGAGGGGGTGGGGGACCACTAGAAGACAGGGAAAATTATAATACTGGAAGCAGGATGTGAATGCAGAAGGAAGTCAGGAGAAATGGCCAACCACAAGTAGAAAATACTACACAGGCTTCCAATTTCTGGTGTACAGGATTCCTAGAGGCACAAAAATCCCTAATAAGTATTAGTACTTTTACATAAATTTAAGGTCCCATTAATGGGTATTTCATTGATTCCCTAAGACAACACCAAGCGCTTTACCTACATTTTCCTCTTCTTCAACATACCCCAGTATTTCTAGCTGAATTTCTTTTTGACAACTTTGCCTTTAGAATCGGAAAGTTTCTCCGTTGTCTACCTGTTCAGTTTTTAAAGGAGCCTACATCTGCAGTTATGCTTTTTCACACACTTGGGTAAACCTCCCCTCGGGCATACTCTGTTCTCGAAATCCTGTCGTTTCTTGACAAAGACAATGCAGCAAAAGTAGCTTTGACCACAACGATGCTGACCAGTATCATCTCCTTGTCTGCTTGCACTCTGCCATCTACCTGCGTCTAACTGCCGTCTTTTGTTAGGTACTTGGGACATGTGCTCTTTGTTCCGTTTGTACAGCATCTTGCAAAATGGCATCCTAAGCCTGTGACCGGGGCTCCTGTGCAGCAAGATAACACAGGTAATAAACACCAGCGTTTTCTTTAATGTTGCTGAACCACGTTATACTTGTAAAGCTATTAAGTACAAAACCACGATGCTAGACCCGGGCAGTAGGTAACACCACTCTCCCGGCTTTGTATGGGTGCCCATTACGTTCTCCACCGCCTCAGACTGGTTCAGACCAAGGTTTCCAAGCAGAACCCTGTGTCAGTTTTTTTCCCGTTCCTTTCTGAGAACCAGAGCGTCAGTAAAGCACCGCCTGGTACAATTTCCTTGGGAAGAGAACAAGGCAACCTGGACGCTACTGCAAGCAGAGCCCCGTGACACAGAAAAGCGGTTTTCCAGGGGGGAGACGTGCAGGCCAGTTCCAGCCACCCCGTCAGCCCGTCCCCGCCGGGGACAGCACACACTCTCCCCCCCCGCCGGTTCTGCGGCTCATCCGCGCCCGCTCGGCGGCCCCCCCGGGCCCCTACTGCCCGGGCAGCGCCGGCTAAGGACCGGGCGGCCGGATCGCCGGCTCCCCGCGGCCTCGCCTCGGCCGCGGCCTCCGAGATGGGCCCCGGCTGCCGGCTCCGCCCGGGCGAGCGGCCGTGGGGCAGCTCCTCCCCGCAAAACACCCAGCACCTCAACCCGTTCGGCCGCCGCGGCCTACTCCGGGCGGGAGGCCGCCACGCCACGCCGCCCCGGGGATGGCCCGTCCCCGCTCCCCGGTGGGACAATGGCCGCGGGGTGCCCCCACGCCACCCGCCGCCACCGCGGCCAGCCCCCCCCCGCCCCAATCCCGTCGCCGCGCCCCGCCCCTCCCACCGCCCCCAGCAGCCCCCGCGGCGCCCCGGCCCCGCCGCCGCCCGGCTCGCAGCGTCCGAGCCGCCGGCGGTAGCGAACCTGCCGCCGTGCGCGGCCCGCCGGGCGCCGCGGCCTGCGGGCGGCCGCTGGTTGGCGGCGGGGGGACACGTGAGGGTGGGGAGGGGGCAGCGGCGGCGGCAGGAGTTTCCCCGACAGCTGGAGGTTGCGGCGGCGGCTCCTCCTCCCCGGGTCTCCGTTAGAGCCGAGAGACACCCCCCCCCCCCCCCGCCGCGCTCCTCCTTATTGACAAACACACAAAGGGCCGCGCCGGGGACGCGTCTGGAGCCGGCATGGGAGACAAGAAGAGCCCGACCAGGTAGGGGCAGCGGCGGAGGCGCCTCTTCCTCCTCCTTTCCGCGGCGATGGCGGCCGGCGGGGCGCCCCGGGGGTTGTTGGGGGGGTGGGGGGGGATGTGTGTGTGTGTGAGGCGGCGGCGTGAGGGCGGTCGCTGCCGGTGTGTTGCCCCTGGCGCGCGCGTGTGTGTGTGTGTGTGTCTCCGCAGGCCGAAGCGGCAGCCGAAACCCTCCTCGGACGAGGGCTACTGGGACTGCAGCGTCTGCACCTTCCGCAACAGCGCCGAGGCCTTCAAGTGCATGATGTGCGACGTGAGGAAGGGCACCTCCACACGGTGGGTCGCCGCCGGCGGTGGCTGAGGGGGAAGCGGGGGGCGAGGCGGAGGATGAAGGGGGGGAGCTCTCGGGCAGCTTCCCGCCGCCTCCGGGGTTTGAGGGGAAAGCGGCTGTGACAGGAATCTGGGCACGGTTTACCGGGGAGCCCCGGGCCGGGGGGGTACCCCCCCCGGCCCGGGGCTCTCCGGTAAAACGTGACCCTGTCCCGGGAGCGGTTCGCAGGCGTGTGTGGAAACAAATAATAAATAGCAGGAAGGGCTTAATTTGCCTGCACAGCCTAACCCCGGCGAGGCCGTGCCCCTCGCATGGGGAAGAGCCATCCCCCGGGGCGTGCCCGCTAAGGCTCTTGCCCTTCCGATGTTTTTATTACCTTCCAAACTCCTTTTTTTTTTTTTTTTTTTTTTCCCCCTACCAGTTTAACTTTGCCTCGCAAATAGCCTTTTCTTATTTATTTCTTATTTTTCTTTAAGTTTGTTTTTCCTCACAGAGCATCGCTGGGCAGGTTTTCCAGGGCTGTAAGGGGTGGATAATAACCCTTCACCGTGTAGGGAGGGATTGTTGATGAGTTGAATTGCGCCGTATGGAAGTGCCGCCCTGCGTATCCCAGGAGGACCTTTTCTCTGTGCGCCCCTCGGAAAGCTTGCGGTGGATTACCTGGTTCCTGCGTCAGCCGGTGTTTGTCAGTATTGTGGCCTAAACACGCGTGCTTGGGGAACGGAGGCTTCTTATAAAACCAACAGGAGTGCACTTGTAGCCGTTGCGTGCTATCCAGAGAGAATATTGCTCAAGAATCCTTTGTTATGGTTACCATACCTATGGGCTAATGCCGTCAGCAGAAGTTTAAGTGGCAATAAAAGTTGCATTTCCATCAAAAGCAGCAATTACGTATTCTAGATATCGGGCAAAGCGGTGCTGAATATGACTTGCAACAAATGTTACATGTTTGAAATTGTAAGTGCAAGGTTCATCTTTATTTCTAGAGTTTCTGAAATTCCTAGTTTTCTGAAAACCGAGTAAATGTTGAAAGGGTTTCTCATAACTTCAGTTTTGAATACCAGTTGTTCCTTTTTTTTTTTTTTAATTATTATTTTATTTTTTAACCAAGGAAATCAGTGCAGTAAATGCTCTGAGAGGAGTCGCATCTGTCATGTCTAGTGTAGTTTGCAGTTATAACAATGGCATTGTGTTTATATCACAGATAGATGTGTACAGATCGGTAATGTTCAGCAAAATAGCTGAAAGAATGAATGCAGAATCTTTACGACAGCACAAATAAAGCCTCTTTAACCTCCAGTCAGTTTGATAGGTAAAGTCAGCTTAAAATTATGTTGGGTTGCACTGGAAACTCAGTTGGATAAAAACACTAAAACTTAAAACCAAAAAAACCCCACCCCAAACAAACAAAAGTGTGGAAAAAATAATCATTCCTGAGAAACCAACGTTTTTTCCTTGTTTGAATATTTCACAATTTTTTTAATATTTAACAATAAAGTGTCTTTGTTGTTGTTGGGGTTTTTTTGTTTTGTTTCCACTTTCTCCCCCACAGTGATCTGGTATGCAGAGCTTTAGTTGATACATTGATTTTTGTTTCTCCACTTAAAACTCCGAAGCAATGTGTAGCTGAGAAGGTTTATGGGTTTCTTTTTCCCATAAGGTTTAAATGGGTTGCATTTTTCACATGTTTGCAAAGGCCAGGATTTACACATGACACAAGATAAATACAGGGTGAGGTTTTAGGCCCCAGTTCTGAAATTAGATTTGAGTAAGTAGACCATTGTGTCTACGGAGAGAATCATTAGGGTGCCAGAGAGACACAAAAGGCCATTAGGGTGGATTTTTTTTTTTTAAAGGCATTGGGGTCCGAGAGACCAGAGTTGGGCCTTGTTAAAACCTTTGCTGGTACTGTCTATGCAACAAAACTTTAAATCAGTGTTGGTCAGGATAACAATACAGTGGTGATTTGATGACACTGTGAATCTTTTTTTTTTTTTTTTTTTAGTGTTCCATTTGAAGCTTAATGTTAGATTAAGTTGATGCCTCAGTGTGGTTCTTCCAAATTTCTGCTGCTTTGTTTTACTGATGAGAACCTTGTCTATAAGACACTGTAAAGCACAGGGTTGGGTTTTTTTTTAGTTCAGAGAGATCTGTTTCTTTGTGGTGGACAGATTAATGGCTGCTTCTGCAGGTTAAAATTCGCTAAATGCAGCCAGATTTGCAGATGGAAAACCAGGCAGTCATGGTCAAATCTAGTGGTTTTGAAGGGCACTGGAAATTAGGGGTAAAGTTGATTAGTATAAAAAAAAAGCAACAGTTTTAATCATACACAATTAACTTCACAGAAATATTTTCAGGTGTGGGGTAAGGTTTGTGAGTGTTTTCACTATTGAATAATTTCTTCTCTGTGAAAGAATTATCTTTTATGCCAGAGGCTAGACAGGGATTATGATCTTTAACAACTGGTGGAATTGTTAAGATTAGTGGAAATAATTCTTATGACTTCTTGATTATATTTTAATATACTTCTAGCCTGAATTTTCAAAGTAGATTGTATCATGGAGTTAAATTAACTTTGTTCATGGCATGTTCATTTAACCTTGAATGGTTAAATGGGGCTGTGCCTGGATGGGAGGTGTCCATGAGAAATCCCGGATGCTGCAGGAAGTGGTGTAACATTCCCACTCTTTGGGTTAGTACTAAAGGAGTGTCCCAGCGTGGTGCCAGTTAGATGTGCCATGAGTCAGATGTAAGACTAAGATCCTGTCTGCCTTTTGGAAATCCCTGTACCTTTTGCTGTAGAACCACTGCCAGACTTTAATTTGGTAATGTCACTGAGGATCTGAATTCTCCCTGTAGACATGGCTTTCTTATTTACTTTCTAACCTAAATCGTTTTGTATTGTTGCTTGGGTACTGAGAAATTACTATGTTCCCCTTGATAGGAGACTGTATTGAATATAGTAATTTTCTGTATGTGACCTTTAAAACATTTTGAAATCTTTCTCGATGAAAGACGTATAAATGTAAGGAACCTAGGGCTGTAATAATCGTTCCTTACTTGGACAAATCTCCTGCTGAAGTTCATTAGAAGCATGAGTAAGGAATGCTGAATAGAACCCTAACGTACTGTGTTATAGAGGGAACCGGTAATGAACTCTATATTTAGGTTGCCTAATAGTTTCCATTATAAAGAATTTGTATGATCTCTTTGAGAAACTCTATTGTTTGCAAAAGGCATTGAAATTTGGCAAGAGTAAGAGTCCTTAGGCTAAATAAGTGGTTTGATTTCCTTGCCCCATGAAATTGTTTAAGTTTTGCTGAGACATAAACACTTGAAAATCATTATTCCCCCTCTGTCACTAGTGTTGTACAGAAAAGTAAAGTAATGGCAGGAACACTGAAAAAGCCCAGACTGGCATCACTGTAAAAGGAACAGGGGCAATGATGATATGCTGAAAACCTGGAAGGGAATTATTTGTCTCCTGAGGAGGTTATAGTGGGGCTGCTGAATTTGGTCTGACTCTCAGAATTACTTTTTTGCCAAAAGAAAGATGCCTCTGTGGGCACACTGCCATTTCTTGATTTTTTTTTTTTTCCCTTTCCATCTGCTCTTCATGGCTGTACCTGCATAGGGGCTACACACACCAGTACTGGCTTGACCTACAAGGATTGGGCTGGATCCTTGGACAGACCTTACTGCAGCAAGTATTTGCTCCCAGTTTGTCTGTCCTTCAGTTGGTGTTTGGTTTGGGGGTTTGTTGTTTTGGGGTTTTTTTGTTCTTGCCAGCTAACATGGCTAGTCATTGTAATTTAGCCACGTTGTAAAGCTGAAGACTGAGTTCCAGTGTTGCTGGGAAGAAGTATGCACGAGGACTAGCATTCTCTCTGAAGGGATGCATGTTTGCTACTCTTTTCTGTCTTCTAGGGGGCTGTGTTACTGCTCCATCACCTCTCCGCTCCATCTTCCTTAGATCATACTAACGCTTTTGCTGTTCAGTTAGTAACAGTATCCAGATTTAAAATCACCCGTCACTTTGCTTTTCTTAATGTGGTTTTTATGTGTGCGTATTGTGGTCCGGTCTCTAGTTGCAGGATCCCTTCCTTTTTTTCATGCTATGACAAACAGCTTCCCCATTCAGTGTGAAGGATGAGCACCCAGGGTAGGGTAGTGAGAGCTACAGGAGGAACTGGCTTTTTAAACTTTTAAATGCTTGGCATGATGCTGTGCTGTGTAAATAAAGGAAAAAAGGGGGACAGGGATATGTGATCAATTTGCTCTTTCCAGAGTCAATAGCATTCTGGTTTCTTTAAATTAGGAAAACGGGCAGAATTCCAAAGGGTATTTTCACTGATAGTATTCTCTCAGCTGATAATAGGAGAAGGTTTATTGTACAAAGATGTAACTACTTCATGCTTGTTTATGGTTTTATTTAATTTTGGTTTTTAGAACTACTCTTAGTGCTTGCTTTGAATTTAGTAAAAACTTAATCTTGCCCATGAATCTGTGAGACACAGTGCATACTATTCAAGCCCAAGGTATTTTTCTTTTGTCGGGGGGAAAGAAGGAGGAAGAATGAGATCACACAGGTGACTTCTGTGACTTTGTTGGGTTTAGGGGTTTTTTTTAGGTATTCCTCTCTGATACACCTGTTGGGTGAGCTGCTATATGCAATATCATTTACGTAAAATAGCCCTTGAAATTTGTAGCCAGAATGGGGAAGTCATCTCAGGTCAGAATGAATTTCTGTGGATTTGGGTTCTATACCTCGTAACATACTGTACTGCTGAAGTAGAGACATATATAACCAGCTGAATGGGGGCATGGCTTCCGTGTCCTATGCTCTATTGATCTCCATTACTGAATCGTTCCTTTTCTCCCAGCCTAAGGTGTGAAAAGCCAACTTTAAATCATACCAGACAGAAGAGCCTGAGGTGTAAGGAACTGGGGTGCTAGCTTTGTACGTTTGCTTGAGATTTGGTCTGTGCCCCTGGATTGTGCCCGAGAGTGTGGTAGTTCAGTATGTGTGTGTATTTTATAAGCACGTCTGACAGTCTCCTAAATATGAGGTAGAGGTCTCTACTTGAAGCTGTCATGAGTTTGTTTTATGCTTTGAGAAACATAAATAAAATGTTTAATTTTTTAACTTGGATATCAAGGTCATTTTTCTTCAGAAAATATGTGCAATTTGTTTAGTCATGTACCATCTGGATGTTTATAAGCACAAATCAGTTAGATCTAACCAAATCTGGTATTTGTATTTCTGTTGAAATGCAGTAATGCTCAGGACAGAGAGCTGGTACTTATCTTGTATATCTGGTTTAACATGTCTGTTTTACAACAGCTTGTTAAGGACTCTCTCTTCTGCCTTCCAGTATGCAGCCTCCGTGTGCGCAGTGCGCGTGCGTGTGTCGGGGGGAGGTTGTGAAGGAGAAAAAGAGGAAGAACTGCCTGTCAGGCTGATTTTACAAATACGCGACTGAATCAAGCTTAACAGACTGAAGAGCTGTTCGTTACTTGTGGTAGTTTGGAGAAGGAAATATTTGCAGGAATGAAGTGAGTGGAAAAGTCATATAATCCATATTTTACCAAGATCTGTACTACAAGTTTTAGCTTTTAGCTGAAATACTAAATTATGAAGCGGAGCATGAATAAATGGTTCTCTTTTGCTCTGTAGATAGCCGTCAGGTAGTCCAGTCATTCTGGACTTCCAGTCTTGGTTCAAAAAAGGGTCTTTAACCTTTGAGATTATTTAGAAATTATTTTCCCTGAAAAATATAGTGAAGCTTAAGAATATTACACGTATCAATTTGAATGAGGTTCTGTTTCTCCAAATAAAGAAGCAATTTTTATTGATTGGGGTGACTCTATTAGGTGCTGTTGATAGGGGTAGCTTGCAGGGCCAGTAGAGAATGTAACTGACAGCCAGTCAAAAGAAGATAAAGCTTCTATTTTAGAAAGACTACATAAGTAGTTGGGGTTAGGTTTTAGTGTTTTAAGGTTAGTTCTGTTGTTAAATCGTCGTGGTTTTGAACCTGACAGAGTTTAATTCATTACTCTGAATAGCTCATGAAAAAATGTGCTGCCTTTTTTTTTTTTTGAAGTGTGAGCTTGGTATTTTTGGTTTGATGTTTGTTTAGGTTTTTTTCCTGTAACTCTTTCATGATGTCTGTCATAGCTTGGCTGTTTGTGTTTTTTCCTTCCTTTTTTTTTAATGCAATCTCCCCAGAACAAAATGAACAGTATTTCATTTGATAGTGGGCTAAGACCTGTTTGATCCCACTTTGATATTTGATTTAACCGTAGTTTAGTTTTCTTTTTGCATTGTATTGAAAACAGATGAGCAGTCATCTTTGGCCAGAAATTTAGGTGACTGTCACTGTGACTTGGCCTTCTGTGTGTATATACCTTATGTAATTTAAAAAACCAAACATGGAGCAGAAAGAAACCTGTTGCTTTTTAGAAATTTTCTTCTCCTCCTATGATAACTAATGATGTCAGAGCTGCTGAACACAAAGAAAAATCTTAGTCCTCTGTTTCCAAGATCTCAGATCTGATCATGGATTTAGGAGATACGTTCTCTAGAAGGCTGACTTTGTTAATGAGCACTGTAGGTTCTGCCCGTTAAGAATGGCTTGTTCAGGTGAATTGTACCAAAGCCAAGCAAACTAGATTAGCATTTGTTTTCCACAGCTACTCAAGTAGTAAAAGCCTTGAATACAGTTGGCTTCATTATAGGCATGGTTCTGAGAAGGCTAACATGTCTTGTTTGCCATGTTGCCCTAGGAACTCAGGATGAAAAAAAAAAAAAGTCTTTCAGTGAGTTAGACCCTTGCCCATGTTGAAAAACGATCAGTAAACCTGGACAACTTCTAACATAATCTTTGTTCTAGCAAGTCTCCAGTGAAGGAGACTGTAACCCTTTTAGACAGCTTATTTATAGTGCTTTTTACCCTTGTTTTTCCAGATATCTAACCTTTCTGTTCAGTAAGATAAGTTGATTTATACTTTCCCTCTCCCCAGTGAATTACCCACTCTATCTGTAGTTCTTTGGTTATTGGGTCATGGTTTCCATGTACACCTAGTGTCTCTATTCAAGTCTTTCTTACAGAAACAAAATTTCAGCAGCCCTGTCTTATAGGTGACAGTTTTCTTCAGTTTACGTCATGATTCTTGACTCTTCTGTTGACAAGCCTGTTTCTCACAGTAGTAGTCCAGAATGAGGACAGATCTTCTGCTGAGTCATTTCTCGTGTAAGGTTTAGTGGGACTGTGACTTTCCAGAATCCTGCTAAATCATGATGTCTGATGTTGGTACATCCCTGAATGAGGATTTTCCTTTTGTGCAAGACTATCATGATGTTGGCTTCTCTGTGCCTTGTAACCTACGTGATCCAGTACAGTCTGGTGTCCTTTTGTGTCCCATTGTTACTTAAGTAGGGTTTTTTTTATGCAATCATGGGGCATGTGGTGCTTTATGCTGTTTTTCTTGGATTTCATAATTTTGACTTTTGAGTCATCTTAACTCAGGGTGGTCTTGGCAGATGGTTCTCACCACCTTTCAGCTTGGTGCTGTTTGCTTGTTCTGTTCTGACAAAGGAATACCTTTGTCCAAAGCATGATTAAGAATATCCTATAAATAGGATAAATGTAGAATCTCACTATAAAAGCTATCCTACATCTACAGCTCTTGGTTGAGAACTAGTAAAAACAAACAAACCAACCCTGAATTTGAACTTCATCTTGCAGAACTTTGTCCCAGTCATAGTCTAGCTTGAGCAGGAGAATGGTTTTTTGCTTGTGTCGCACGTCAAGACTCGGGACGTGTATTACTCTTCTCCTAGTCACTAGGACAATTGGTCCATTAAAGAGAGGAACTAGACTGTATCAAGCCAATTGGCTTTATCCTTTAATGCTCCCAATTGTTAAATAACTTAGTTCTACTATCTTTCTTAAATTTGAGTTAGGCTGAGCCATCTACAACTTGCTATGTTTTTATTTACTTGTGATTTCTCTTTTACTTTTCTTGTTCCCTTTTTCCCTTCTGCAGTGCTTAATGACTTCTTCCATCTTCCTGTACTTCTAGAAATAATTTGTTTCTGAGGGTGAATTTCACTAGATGCTGTTGGTTGCCATATGTAACACTGAGTAGCCTGGTCTGTTTCTTACTCTAAGTTGTACTTGTATTGCTTGTTGAATTTGGTTATAGGGAATTAAAGTTTTGTTTGGAGACTGAAGCCAAGAACCCTTTATGCCATCTGGCATTTGCTTGCTTTCCGTGTTTGATAATGGATATACTACTTTCTTTCTATTTCCATGATTAAGTACTTTCCTTTAGGGCATAAGTAGTGCGTGTTTTGATGTATTTAGCTTTTGTGTTTTTTTAGTGGAAATGTCATCTTTGTTTTTAGTGCCACCAGTGGTATTCTTGCTCACTGCATCTTTTCTAGGAAAATTTATTAGCTTTCCTGGACTAAAAGCTACTGGGATTTGAATAAGCACCTACAGTAAGATTAAGTATGTTACGAGAAGTCTAGCTGGTAAGAAGAAAGCTCTTATATTGCCTGTAGGTGATGAAAAATTGCATTTTCTCCCCCATGACTTTTTATGACACTTTTTCCTTTACTGTTGTGACAGCCTGGTATACCGGTTCCCATTTAAAACTTGATAGAAATGTCTGTGCTTTTCATCTTGAAAGTCAGGCTAGGACAGTAGGCTTTGCAGAAAATTCCCTGAGTATCAAATAGTGGCTTGTCTTGTTGGCTGATACAGTGAGCTACAAAATACGTGCAAAGTAGGCTAGTGGAACAAAATATTAAGTGTTCATTTTTATGCTTTCATGGAGTAGCTTATCCTGGTTTAAGCAGGACAGAGAGATCTTGAGGATTGTCTGTTCTCTCTGAAGCACATTCCACTGGTATGTGGTACGTTCATGTAGAGCAGGCTTGAACTTGGAGCGTTCGGCTGCAGAATGTTGTTGGTAGGCTTTTGCTTGGCAGACTTTCCATCAGAAGTGAGACTGAAGACTACAAGATACGGCCTTGATGTGCGCTACAAGTTTTTTCATGTTTCCTTAGGAGTTGGGGGTTGGGGAGGAAATGAACAATTGAAAATTTTCCCATTCTAAGGTACTGGAAGTTTGGGACGTATCTTTAAACTGTTCCATAATGTTGAATATACTTTATCTGAACTGCACTGTTGAAATGACAGTGCTTGGTAGAAAAAAATGCGTGAATGAGTGGCTGGTTCAAAATTTACTTTAAAAATAGAGTTCCAAGCTCTAAAAGCTGAAAAAAGTTGGTTTGACACATTCAGTGAAAGGAAAGTTGTTTCTTAGAGATCCCGTTGAATTCTGTGATTAGGGCATGAGCTAGAAGTTCTGTAATTGACTGAGGAGGGAAAAAGAAAAGGTGAGGGCTGATGACTATGTGACATCTTGTTCTGTTAATATAAATCTTCTCTGAAGAGCATTATGGAGACTTGGCCTTTTAGGGAAAGTGCACAGTCTTTTCCCCTGCTTAAGGTGGACGTCTTTGTGGGGCTGGCTCTAAATGGAAGAAGTTTCTAGAATGCTGCAGCCTTCTGGGAGGATCACACCTGTAGTGCAGAACAAGTAAGATAGGTCAGAAGCAAGCTCTGTCCTGTATGGTCACACAGCTAGCTGTGCCAAGTGTTCACCCTGTATTGTGCAACAATAACTGTGCTGCCGCATCCGTGTCAACCTCATGTTTTGCGTATGTTTTTTTGCATAGGTGCAAGAAGCATCACGGTTTGTACAGGAAGGGGACAGAGGAACAGCCTGAAGGATCCAATCCTTTGTGGGATTGGAAGGTGGGAGAGGTCACTTCCCCATGAATCCCAAGGATCTAGGGGTCTAAAAGACTGTAACTACTGGCTTCTCTGCGGACTCCCAAATACTGCTTCCTCAGGGAATGTTGTTAAGGAAGTTGAGCTTCCTGACTCCTGCTCATATGTAGCACATTGTCATCTAGCAACCCTAAATTGGTTGGTAGCCATATGTTTCTCAAACAGGGTGTTTTCAATATAGCTGTCAAGCTGAGCGTTGGTGAACCACAGTTTGTGGCATTTGAGGAAGAATTTCTAACAGCAGTGTGTAAGAGGTTGAAACCTTAAAAGTGGTGGTTGGAAAAGTAACATTTGATGGCTGCTCTAAAAGCTATCTGTGAAGATGAATTTGGGCTTTCTGAAGGTCCCGATAAGGCTATTTCTTCTTAGGGCAGACCTGTGCAGTGTACCAGTTGTCTTCAGGAGACTTGCTGGCCTCATCTGTTAAATGTCATCTGGAAAATAGGGCATTCCCTTTAAGGGAATGATTAAATAGGGACACTGCCTCAAGGGGTAGTTTTCTGCACATTTATACAGTGACTGATAAAACCATATGGGTCTTGTAAGTCTATTCTAATTGAATCAGCTTTTATTGAAAGATGGAATTGCTAGAAATGCACTGGATGGATGAATTCCAAGTAAATGATTCACGCTGTAAAACAACTAGGAATATGAAAGCACTGGAAATCAGTGCTGGCTGAAAGTTAGAATTCAAATATACATAGGATGTCTAGAAATTGCATTGTTACTCTGCAGAATGCATATGGATCTATATTATGTTTCCCAAACAGCCCACTAGCTCCATTGTTTGCACTGTCATAATTATTCAGTTGTGTTATTTGCGGAGGCAGTGTAATGTACTGTTAACACTCTAGGATATGACAGAAGTGATGGTAATGAGAAAAAATAATTTTGGATAACAGCGATGTTGAAGATGAATTTAATCACTAACTGCTTCAGTGTAGAAATAAAGACTAGTTTCTCACAAGATGGCTTTTTGTGGTGATTAGCATGAGCATATTCATGTGACACGGCAAGCTAAACGTAGTTTAATCTGATAGTTTTTATTCTATGAATAGCTTAATAGAGTACTGATGACTGAGGGAGGGTGAGCTGATCTGTGTCAGAATCCAAAGACTGCTTCTCCTTCTAGCGATTTAATTTAATTGCTAGCAACTATTCTACTTGTATTACAAGAGCCAGTAATAGGAAATATTTTTTGCTTTTCATAATGTGACTTTAACTGCTAAAAATCAGGGGTAGATGAACTGCTATCTTCCGTGTAGACCACAGTTCGCAAGATCTAATTGGCCACAGTGTTTGCAGTACTACTTAGTATACACAGTGTTCCTGATGATTTCCCGTTTGCTTTAAGTAATATCACTGATGTGCTTATGCAGAAAGCAATCTCTTTTTTCTTTCTTTCTTTGCTATTAGAAGGTAAGTTACAGTCTGGTTGCGCAAGATCACAAAATTGTGCAGTGGTAACAGAACAAGTGTTTGTGCTGGGTTTTTAGTGAAGTTGAAAAGCAGTTTCCTTTGTTCTAGAATATTATTTCCTCGGTATTTTGGCAGAACATAGAAGCTTTTGTTGCACAAGGTGCTGCACAAAGAGCTTGTGGAGTAGGTGTGATAGTCCATTAAAAGATAAAGATTATTAAAAAAAAATTTTTGCTTACATATCCAATCTAGAAAAATTTAAATGTTTTTAGCTGAAAAATTTCCTGATGGAAGAAAATAAAATCTGAAAACATTGTAGCTTCTCACTGCAAATTTCTGGAAGGACATATTAAAAGCTGGTGTGCTTTTTGTGTTTGGAAATGCGTGACAACTCTCCCATTGTTTGGGTATGAGTGTATTGCATTTGACAAAAATTGTCCTCCAGTATTGAAGTTTGAGAAATACTTGATGCTTTAAATGTTTACTGTCAAACTCACACTTGGAAAAATCATTGTCTTCCTGAGGGATAAAGAAGGATCAGTGAAAAAGGTAAGGGAAAGGATGGAGTAAAGATAGGGAATTTTTTTCTTGGTTTCTGTACAGCCAGATTGCTTGTCCTTACACCTTAACAATATGGATTGGTACGTAAACTGGAATGAATGGCCGAAAATGTAAGATTTAAACTTTGCCTTCTCACTTGAACTTCAGTAAGATTCTGCTATTCACTCTGTGTCAGATTGTCTGTTGATGTCTGCATTGTTACATGAGGACAGTTGCTGCAATATCTTAATGCATGTATGCATGTCTTGGGTTGATTGATTTCTTTCTATATTATAAAGAACTTAAGTAACAATTTTTTGACTCTTAGGAAATTGTTCACCTGTTCATTTGTAGGCCATGATAACAAGATTATGATGCTAAATTAATTTTTGTTCCACTTATTTAAGCTGTCAACACCATTGTAATGTCTATAAATACAGATCGTGGCCTTCCAACATTTTTCATGGATTCCTAGTCTTAAAAAAAATAAACCTCTTTGAAGTTAAGCTCTTTGCAGGGAGAGGTCAGCTCAAAACAAGGAAGATTGGGGTAGCTGTGTATATGTTTGATTTTTCCCTTTGTTCAGGTGAAGCTGCTTACATTTGCTGTTATTAAAACCAGTTACAGTGGGAAAGAATAAAAGACTCTGGAAGGGGCATAGGTGCAAAAATTACTAGTGTCATTGTCACCCGTTTTGCAGAATGGCTTCTGAGAAAGAGCAAACATGCTCAAAGAAGTGGAAATGTTAATTACTTGATATTTCTAAAGTAACTCATCAGTATATGAGGGTGAGGGGAGGGATATCATTGTATTAAAAAGAATTGACTAGTGTGTGGGAGGAAAGTTTATTTACTACTTGGTAGCTTCTACTTCATGGTACTGTATTACTTGTTGCAGAAACTGAATTCTGGGGTGGGGGGAAGAAGAATATGCATGTTGTATTCTGGAGCCATTTAGACCTTATGGCGTCTCTTCTACATCATCAGTCTGTCGTGGAAAAGTCAAATTCCAAAGCCAATGGTTGTAACCTGTCCGGTGATTTTCAGAGTAAAAAGCTGTCTAAGCTCTATTACAAAGTTACCCTTAGAACTTTGCATCATCAGTGTCTTTTTGAGAACACACAGGAAGTGTTAAATATTGTAACAATATTACAGTATGATACTACGGCTGTACCCTGTAAGAGTTACCGAAATAAGTGCTGTAGGAGTTGCTCAAACCTTTCATACCTAAGTGAAGGTATTCTCCCGATAGTACATGTTACAGGAGTAGCCTTTAGAAGGGTATGGGAAAGTGGGTTTAGGTAGAAGATCCTGGGTTTGGCTGTTTACTGTAAAATCACACATCCTTCCAACTGACTCCCTGTATGCATTTTTGCATATATATGCATTGCTTTGGAGATTAGGAACAACTTTTTATTTTTAAATTAATTGTTCTAATTACTGTGTTAAGGTGTGTTTGAGAACGCAGACCTTAGTAGTCAGAGAAATGAGCACATGCGGTGAAGGAGATTTGAGTAGGGACTAGCAAGAATATGATAGATTAAGTAGAAAGTATGCAAAGATAAGCTTTTCTTGAGATTTCAGTAATGACTGTGAACTAGAAAAATGGAGATTAGAGTATTACTGTGGATATCAGATTTCTATTAGCTTCTTGAGACATTAATATTTAGGATAGACGTGAGTGGAAAATGATCTTCAAATAAATTATAAGATATTTAAAGCCTGTGCATTTGTGTTGGGACATGATCCAGTCTAATAATGAAAGAACAGAGCAGAATTCGCATGATTCGACTTTGTTCTCAGCAAGATTTTAATGCATTTTACTGTATCCTGTTTAGACTTCAGAAAGATATGTATCACACAAATATCAGCAAAACAAGATTTTTATTAGGGTTTGGTTAAACCTAACCTTATTTTTGCAGAAGTTTTGGTTAGTTCACAGTGACATACTGAGTTAGTTAAAGTGGAATAAACAGCACAATGTTAGGGTTTTCTTCTTGCTCAAGGAGGTGAATTTTTTAAGAAAAAACCAAACAAATACATACCCCAGTATTACCTTTACAGGAGTTTGTCTTTTGGGGTTTGGTGACAGACCTGAGAAGCACTGAGCAGCGTGGACTGTAGGCTTATTAGGTGCATGACTCTGTGGAATGGGCATGTGTTTTTCTTGGTGAGTTGATACAGCGGGTCTCCTGCTGTCTTGCAGATGCATTCTGAAAACACTCGTGGAAGTGTTTTAAACTGTTCCAGTTGGTTTTGATGTTGTTTTGCAGAATTTTAGACTAGCCAATATATGAAAGTCTTGTCTTTTAGCAGCTTTGTGAAATTACCCACTCAAGTGATATTTATGAAGGCAATATTTGCAAAACTACTTGATTGGGTATCTAATGGTAAGGTTTGATATGAAGACACAGTCATAATCATGCTGAAGTAGGCTTTATGTTGTCTGGAGGTGAGGAATTTATGTAAGATCTAAAAATAAAGAAGCAGAGGAGCAATACAGAATATTGAGTAACAAAACAGCATGAATTTCTAAGTACAGCTATCTGAAATATAACCCTGTATTCAAGATGCAGTACTAAAATTATGCTATAAATTTTCCAAGAATATATTGACTTGTCTGAAGTAAAATACGTGTTTGCTGTTAGCAAATGGGAAGCATGCTTTAAAAAATGGTCATTGGAAATGGCCCACATCCTGCATTTTCTGCATAAAGGCTGAAGCTGTAAGAAGGAGATGACGGAATTTAATTAATTCCCAGGTCTGTCCTCCTTTATCAGGGATTACTCTTATTTTCAATGGCAATGCACTACAAAATGCAGACAACTAAAGACTTTCAGTCCACCTCCTGTCACAAGAATTAAATTTAGTACCAAATTCTAAAAGAATTGAAGGTTGGAAAAACTCGGGCATGCTAACAAGGCATTTCTGAAATCCTCGCTAGATGAGGGAATAGCAAAAGCTGGTGAAGGAGGAGTAACTAGTACATGATCAAAATTAGAATTGAGTATCTTAGTCAGAAACACACAGAAGCCCCACAGTAGCAGATGGAAAGGAGATAAGCAAGTCTGCAGGGCACTAGAGAGAAAAAGGAATACCATTTTTTTTCATAATGATGAAAATCTGTGGTAACTTCTATTTGAACAAAATGCACACAGCTTTGGTTGGTTTGCTGTGAAGTGAGGAATTTTAAATTTGGTGCAGAGTAAGCTTAGAAGAATCTGATAGCAGCTTGTAAAAGCTGGCATTTCAAAAAGAAGATGGACACCACCCCACGCCCTTCCCCCCCGCCCCCCCCCCCCCCCAAAAAAAAGTGGGTTGGTACCACAAGGTACAATTAACGTAGGAAATAATTGTGTTGTGGTAACAGTTTTTTTATAAAATGGTGTATATTGCTGTAAATTGTACACTTTTCAGGTATCCAACAGTTTTATCAGTTGTGCAGGCATCGTAAACGCATATTTGATGTGTCTGAACCTTGCAGCATGGTTGAATACCTTAAAAATCAGATGTTTTACATAGTGGCAATAGTATAAAGGAGTTAATCATTTTAAGCAAAACCAAAAAGATTTTAAATATGAATACTAGTGGATACGGTGGGTTTGCGAAAAACACAGGGAGAGTGATTAATCTTTGAAGTATCCTATAATTACTTCACTAGAAGGTCAGCCTGTGGAGAAGGTGCTAATGTTGAATTTGAGAAGAATGCGTTAAATGCTTTCCTTTCATTCGGCAGTAATTTTGAAAAGAATCTTAAAATGTTAATGCTGTTTGTATTGTTACGGTCCTGTAACGTGCTCCTGTGCGCCATCAGAACTACCTGCGGGAAGGTTCCGCAGTGGAGTAGTTTTCTGTCCAATGTTACTGGTGTTTGCAGCAGCTCAAGGGTGCACATAACTGGTTACTGTGTGTCACCTTACCCATGATACTTTATTTCTGTAGATCCACATTTTATGTGGAAGTCAGGGGACAACAGAGCTGTCAAAGAAAGAAGCAAGCAGTGTAATTATAGGTAAATGAAAGAAAAGCTTCTGTAATTAAAGATGAGTACTTGAGCAAAAATTTCTATGTATCCGAGTAGCTGAATTTCAGCATGACTTTAAGTAGGAGTTGCATTAGCTTGTATGTAAGACAGGAGAAGATGGAAGGAAAAATCAAAGGGGTATTAATCAGGTAGAAAGTGGAGGCATTGTCATGACGATACTTTGTAGTCATTTCTTTGTGGCTGTCAGAGGTGTGCGATTTTGAGAAGGTTGCTTTTAAGCAGTTGTCCTTCGTAAGCAGTAGAGAAGAAGGTAGGATGCAGGCGAACTTGCAGTGGTTTGAGGAGCTGATTGACTCTCTGATGTCTGGTGATTGGTTCTAGGTATTTTTTCCTAGAAGCTGATTGAGCTTGTTCTCTTCTGCTTTGCTTGAAGATACTTAGTTGGGAATGCCTGACATTGATTTTTAGAGCTGTTACCACCTTAGTCAGAACTGTGATAAGCATTCTGGGTTTAATCCATAGTGCATAGGCATACCCTGTGGTTATAATGCAGCTTTTGGAATAAATCCTGAGGCTTTCTCAAGGGGAGACATAAAGAACGCTGTGTGGATTTTGCTAAAAGAACAGGGTCAGTAAAAATAAAAATGAAAAAAATGCTTTGGCCTTTACAATCAGCTTTGAAAGAGTTTTGACCAAAAATGACTTATATAGATGGATTAGCTACTGGTTGTAAGACCTTTTGGCAATAGTGATTTTGATAATTCTTGAAAAACCTTGGAAAGATTGACTAGATTACTGGTTTCCAAAGCATGGGTTCTGCCTTGCCTTGCTGGTAGGACAGAACAGATTGCACAAGTGTGAATGAAGCTGGTGTTCCAAAACATGCTGGACTCATTACTTGAGTCCTGTGCAGTGTGGGTCTTAAAGCAACAAGGAGTAGAAGATTTGGCAACTTCCATTAACTTGGATGCAGTTATTCAGTCCTGAATCACCTGAAAGGGAGAAATACTTTGTATTTGAGGAATAATATGGATTTTTCATTTTTTGAGAAAAGGATTCTGTGACCAAGGGCAAGACAAAATCAGTGAGGTTTCTGTTCCAGATATTTCTAACCTCTATTTCTTGAGGGATTAATGTGCTGTCTTGACAAAAGGTCAGTGTCTCCCTGCAGGGAAGAGAAGTTCAGATAAATGGTACTGCTTAAGGATTAGGGGTCCCTTTGAATAAAAACTCTTTAAGTCTCAAACGTGTGGTGGTTTATGGTTTGTTTTTTTTTTTTTTTTCTAAGAAATAGGAAACTTCCACAGTGAAGGAAAGGGAAAAATTCACGTGCAAAGTTGAAATTACGGAATGTATGGGATACTGTGTAGAGATTCTACATAAAAGCAGGTGAAGAATCTTGAAGAAATATCACAGGCTTTGTTTTGCCCAGGAGCTGGTCTTTTCTGGGGATGAAAAAAATGTTAGGAGATGATAAGATACAGCTGATCAGCCTGAAAATTCAAACTGTTCCGATGAACAAATGATTCCTGGTATGTAATAGTTACCTTTTCTGTTTGATAGTATGAACATCTTACCTGTTTCATTGAATCTTTCTGTAATTCCAAAGGTAGCTTCTTCATATCTGAAGGAGAAACTTGACTCCATGAACCAAAAATAGATCAGTACCATATTGGTCAGCTACGACATAACATCCTTCTGTAGGAATAATGTTTCACAGGTGATTTCTTCCTGATTTCTAGGATGGGGCAAGATGTGTATAATTTCATAGGAAACAAGGGAGTAAGATGAATTGAAAACAGAATTGTATCAGCTCATTGATAGGTAAGTAAAACTGGACTATAATATTGCTCTAGTTATTGGAGGAAAAGTGTGACAAGTACAGTGACCAGAGCTCAATAGCAGACTTAACCATATGTTAAACCAGATATGTGTTCTGAAAGTCTTTTCGATACATTGCATGTGGCACTTGCTTTACAGAATAATTTGCCACTCCAGATAGGGTAAGCCTCCAGCAAGGGCTTTTTTTCTGAAATGAAGTCTGGAGGTGGATGGTCTTGAGAAGAGGAAAGGAAGGAATCATATTAGAATGGAAGCTCTGCTTGGCAGTTACTATTCTGGACCCAGGTTATCTGTTGAAGAGCATCTTTCAGCTTGATTGAAAGCTGAGGTGACAGCATTTCCTTAATTTAGACCCATTCTGTTAAGATTGGGAAATTGTAATTTTATTACTTTTGCACTAGTAAAATGTACAAAGCAGAGGAGATTTAGCTTCAAGAAAGAGTGTGCCTTTGAGTATGTCTCCTGTTCTTCAGAATATCTGAACTCTGTAAACTACACATTATAGATGACAATACCCTTTTCCCGCAACAGGTTGAAAACTTGCACGTATTCAGCAGTGATATTTAATTATACCATCTAGCTGGCCTTATGGAAAAGCACAGGATTTGTTCTGAGACCTGTAGATACTGGGAGGATATGGGTACTGGTTATGGACCAGTCCAAGTCCAGCGTGGCGGACACTGAATCACAGCTAAAGGCGTTGGCTGTTGTGTTGGACTGGTCACATCTCTGGCCCGTGCTTCTCAGCAGCCTTGTTTGCTTGATGGCACTGTGCTGCCTGGAACCTCTGACTTGGTTGGCCCTTACTTCGTTCAGGATATGCAGCACCGAACAGATAAATCTCCTCTGAACCCTGCACGCAGGTTGACACAGGGCTCGCGTGAGATGTGGGTGGGTTTGAGTTTGGTTCATGGAAGAACTGTCACAGTTGTCTGTCTACATCACACTCTTTATATCCAGACTGTAACGGACAGACTGTAGAGCTGGTTTGGCAGATAAGTAGCTCAGGCCTGTCAGAATTTGAGCTCATATTCTGAGTAATGCAGGAGACATTAGTCTGCTTCAGTCTGTGATGGCTGTAGAAGCAGCACTGTGCTCTGTATAATAGAACTAAATTCAGTCAAACCCCAAGATGCCTCAGCATTAAGCCAGTTGGTTGTCTGCATGTTTGATGTACAGCTTGAGTGACTGAGACATCACTGTTCTGCTGCTGCATGTTAGTAGTATTGTACATAGATATTTCTTGGTTTGTTTCCGTTTTTCAAAACAGACCTGCTTTTTTGTAATGAGATCAAGTTGTTCACCATATAAAATTGTTCAAAGTTCTTTTTACGTAGATGGTTGGTGAGTATCTGGTGAGGGAAATTAAGGAAGCGTTTACTGCTGTGAGATGTCCAAAATTACTTAAGAGCAGGAAGGTGGTGTGTTGAGCTCTGGGAGAGGGAAATGACTCGGGGCAAAAGTTCCAGATATCATTTGGTCTAGTGCACTGTGTGTATTCTTGAATGAGTATTTATCACCTAGGCATGTAAATTGCTACGCTATAAAGAATGCCAACAATGAAAACTAGTCCATCCTTCTCAGTATTGAATACTCACTCTTTGCGAGCATTAGTGTTGGATGAGTTTCTGCACACAAAACCTAAATAGACAAGTCTCTGCAGCCTCTGTAAATACACCCTCTAAACCAGCAGCTAGATCAAAACCAGTAAGATAAAACGTAGTCACATCCTGCAACAGAGAAGAATATGGAGTTTAAATGATGACATCCTTGCCATTTAGCATTAATGGGAATTGTAGTGTGAGTATTTGTATGCAGGGCCTTGACAGCAACATTGGAATTAGATAATTGATAAAACCGTAATGGATGAGGTTTGAATAGAAATGTAGGTAGAAGTGTGGCTGATCTTAGCTCAGAAGAAAGATAACACTGTCTGAAAAGGGAAACTAATTGCTAGAGAAGAAGAGGCATAATACTGGGAACTGTGGTGTTTAGTGATCTCTTGGAAGTTCAGTAAATCAGTTTGTTGTTACAGCCGCAGTGCTTAGGGCCTACACCATAGTTCACCTCTGTTGGGAAGAATTGGCAGTTCTTATCTTTTGTAATAGCATATGCCACTCTTGATTAGTATTCCACTTAGTGACTGAAGTGAAATTAGTAGATAAAAAAATGCAAAGTTCTGAGGGGCTGACTAAGCAATGTGTGTTGTGCTTATGAACGTTTCTGCCTGTACTTCTAGACTGTTCAGTTGTAAAATCACTCCCGGTAGTAGAGGCAAAAATGCTTGTAATCGTAATGCAGAAATTTATAGAGCTTCTTTCTAAACACCAGTTAGCTCAGGTGCTCTTGAATATGCTCAAAAAGCAAATTACTCTAAATATATTGATGAAATAAAAGGTGGTGTTAAGGTTGTCTGTATCTACTTAATCTGAGGCAGCCTATTACAAGGAGTCTTTAACTAACTGGTTTTGAAAAACAGTAATATAAAATGTCGTATTTTGGCAAATCAATTTCCTGTTACAGGAATAGCTTTTCTTACATTTATCTTCTCTGTGAGAAAGCCTTCTCTGTATGAATGTTTTCATGCTTGAATGACATGATTCAGCTGCTGCTAAATCGTGAACAATTCTATCAGGTTAAAGCTTCATGAGTGGTAAAGTTATCTCCTGAAGCCTGCATGGCTTGCAAAGTGTTTGGTTGCAGTTCAGTAGCCCCATTTGAGTACCTGGGGAAAAAAAATTAAATGCTTGAAAAACACTCAGTGTTGAGAGATGTGATTTTTTTTTTTTTTTTTTTCCCCCTCAATTTTTAGTATAAAAACATTGAATGCCTCATTTAAGAAGTCTGGAAGTGATAAAGCGGCTGATAAATTTTAAAACATAGACAGCTATAGAAATAATTGACAACAAAAAGATGGATGTTTAATTGGGAGGAATAAAATAACTGAATAGAATTCCTTGTTGCTGCAAAACCACATAAAACCTCTTGATTCATTTTTAGTGCATCTTCCCAATCATGATTTCTGTGGGTTTTTTTGTCTTAACTGACTTCTGTTCCTTGTGGCAAAGACCTGGTTTTTGTCAGTCTCATTTGTTTTGTGGTACTAGAAAAATAAGTTCTAAACGTAGGACTTTGGAACTAAGCTTAATTTCCCAGCTCTACTCTTACAGAAATTATCTAGCTTGCCCTCAGGAATTGAAATTGCTGCAAATTGAGACCTCCTAAAATAGTTGGCTCAGAACCTTTTTTCCCTTCTCCACCCCTTTTTAACAAGTTTCCATGATCATGGTGTTGTCCACAGCCCTGGGCAATAATTAATTCTGCATCGAGGAGTTCACTGCTGTCTTAATTCATAAGTAATGTGTCAGTTTATTCTCTCGGGTCACTGCGTAGTAACGACGGGATTGTCACTTGGCCATCACTAGGAGTATTAACTCTGTACTCTTGGAGCCCTGTACCCCTATCTCCAGGAGCCGTCTTCAGTTCAAGACAGATGATCAGTTTTGTTTATGGATCACAAATATTTTCCAGCTGAAATGATATGTTTGTGCATCAATTACACCTTGGTGGTTCTTGTTTTGTTATGAACTCCTATGACAAATACTCAAAACAGTTCTGAGATGTTTTCTGAAAAATGTCCCGCAGACTCTGTTTAACAGCTGTAGTCCATCAAGTAACTGCAGTGATTTTGGACTCTGGACAGAGTTTTCCAAGATCCTAGTTGCAATGCTGTCCTGAAAAGCCGTTGAGCTGGGTAGTTTTCACTAAGTGATCTGTTGCTGATCTTCGTATCTCCATGAGTTAGTGTGGGCTTAGTTCATGAGTGATTATGTGCTAGTCTAGCTTTTACCCCAAAGTTCTATTGTGCTGACATTTTTAATAGTCTTTATTTTTACTTTAATTCATTAGGGACTTGCTGTGAAGACTCGTGAAATCTCAGCTGGTTTATATTAACTGCCTTCCCCATACTTGACAGATTCTTGTGGCTTTCGCTCTGTAACATGAACTATTGCAATCATTATTGAAAATACAACTTGCTAATGGGAGCTGCCTTGATTTTTCTGCTCTTGTTATTTTACTTATCACTTCACCTAAGCAAGAAGTGCCAGTAGCGTCATCCTGTGGGTTGGGATAAATAAATATGCATAAAAGCTGACAGTGTCTGTTGCTTTAATAACTGCTTTGTATTTTCAGGGTATCACAGTGCATATAATTTGTGCTTTTTCTATTTAAAAAAACAAACAAACAATGCAACCCAAATAGGAAAACTGAAGAGCGTGACAGGGTAAACATTCTTTTGGAGAAGAAATTTGCACCTTCATAATCTTAATAGAGTCACAGAACCTTCCTCTTGTATATGTCATGACTTGGAATTTCTGAATTCTAGAATCTCTAAAGAAATCCACTTGTGTTGTGAAATGAAACCTTTTCCTCTTTCCATTAGGATCACTGTATTTCAATACAAAACAAAATAAAATTGAAGACATTTCAAAACAGTATTTCAGAAGATGTAAAAATAATAAACTATTGAAATTCTTTTGCCTGCTGCTTCTCTTCTCACCCTGCTTTTCAGTTTGGATGAAAATGTGGAAATGAAACCTGTGCTGTGTACAATGGTGGAATGCAGTCAGAAGTTTCTGTTGCCGGCTTTTAAAGTATAGATGTTCTGACAGCTATATCCTACTATTATTAGTGCAGGATATTTTTTTTTTTCCAGTGAACAACTTGATAAAAATGCTACACAACAGAATTTGTCATTGCTTTCGGTAGATTTGTTTGAGCTGAAAACACTATAGGGCCAACAGTGGCTTTAGCTCCAATAGCTGAAAGCTCAGATTTTTCCTTTTTGTGATATGGACTGTATACTTCAGTATTGCAGTACACTCAAAACAGATTGCTTCATCATTTGAGGAGGTTGGGATCGGGTGATGAAGTATTCCTTTGGAAGCTTCACCTTTTGGAGTTCGCTCCGTGTAAGCCTGTGTGAATATGACAGCTAGAAGAGGGCACATTGCAGAGACTTGTCTCTAAATCCTTAAAAAGTGTCACTTGTTGATAATGCAAGTAAATGAAGCCAAAGGCTGTGATGGGTTTAAAATTGCTATGCTATTTTAAAGAGATATTAGCAGCAAGAGAAGTTTTAGCAGTATTTCTTTTTGTAGTGACTGTTAATGTTAATAACTGTAGAGAGTTTGAGACTGTTGTTGTAAAGTCTGAGCATTATGCGTGTCTGTGTATATGTGCACACAGGAAACCTCGACCTGTCTCTCAGCTGGTTGCACAACAGGTTCCTCAGCAATTCGTGCCCCCTACACAATCAAAGAAAGAGAAAAAAGACAAAGTAGAAAAGGAAAAGAGTGAAAAGGAAACAACAAGCAAAAAGAACAGTCATAAGAAAACCAGGTAAAAATTTCAGAACCTTTTGCATTACTGCTAAAACACAATTTGAAAAGGAAAGTAAGCAAATGTTCTGTGATTTCACTGTTTTGTAAGTGCTGCGGCAAACTTGCAATAATGAGGCTAAATATTTGTGTGTGAAGCATCAGCATTTTAGGACGCCTGCTAAATGCGAAGAAAACCTGCAGTTTGTAATTGTGACCAGAAGATGGAGACCAACAGAATATAGACAGAAAGACGGGTATTTTAGGTTAAGGGTATTTCTCCCACCACACACAACTGTGGAGGGACAAACATGATAACTAATCTCTGGAAAAGGGAGGGCACAGGAGTGACTAGTTTTCATGGAAAATAATAGGAGAGAGAACCGGTACCAGAATGCAGAAGAGCAGGCAAGTAACATGGTTATTGCTATCCTTGCAGAACTGGAATAAATTTTGAAAGGCTGAACTAGGGTATAAATTCATGTGACAGGATAAGGCATGTATATTACCTAGTGATAAAAATCTCTCAGCTACATCTGGGATGCTGAAGGAAACCTTGGGCTCTCAGAACGGAGAAAATGAAATATTACACTACAGACAAGCAGTTGCAAAAGCCTTGATCTTGCTGTAAGACTGGGTGGAAGGAAGGCTCAAACTGCAAAACAAAAGCAGCAAGTTTAACCCCTAAATCATCACAGTCAAAGCATGAAGTTACTGGGCAAGAATGCTGTGCCAGAAAGCTCAAAAGTGTACAGGACATGTGGTCTGATCAAATGTGGGAGGAACGATTGACTATTTTTTTTTTCAATTGGAAGCCCTCCAAAGTCATCCTGCCAAGGAAGATCCTTTGCGATTAGTTACGCGGAGAAGTGGCAGATGCTTCGCTTGTGCCTGAAATAGGATCATCGGGATCAGAACCAGGGAGAGATTGAGAGTCAAGAGAGAACAATTGATAAGAAAGTCATGGTTAAGATTAAGGACACGGAGATGTTCCTTCCCTTTTCATTCCCCTCCCTGCCCCCAGTACTCAAATTTCCTAGCTTACCTCATGCAACCGAAATATTTCACATAATTCACAACTGAAATTAACATAGTGAGTTTTAAGCTAATTAAATATTATAAATTGGAATATTGATGGTGAATTACAATTAAAAATGCAAAAGTGAGGTGGGGGGAAAAGGGAGAACATTAAAAAAATAACTAAAATAAAAATCTTGGACTGAAATACAAGTATTGAGATCTGCATTAAGAATTCCTATTTGAAATAACTAGGCTATTTTTTTAAAAATGCTTCAAACTGTCCAATTTTTCACAGAATTGATTCACTAGGTAGGATACCAAGTTATCAATGCTTGGTTAGTTTAAGCAGATTTCTTCAGTGTCCTTTTCCCTTTGTCTTAAAACTTGTCTATTATTGCTGGAAACAGTCATAAGAATCTGCACACGCACTCAATATGATTAATAAGCTCCAGGCATGGCACTTATGCAGGTTGATAATGCTGAATTTTTTTTCTCCATTCCCATGTTACCGAGCAGCAGATTTTCAGTTTTCTCTTAAATTCTTCAGTCACGCTGCTTCAGCCTCAGGGGAAGGAGATGTCAAAGCCTATCTCTGTTCTAGTGGAGGAAAGGCATGAGGTGTTCCGGCTGAAGGGGCTGGGAACCAATTCTACTTCAAACAAAGTTAGATGATAGGGCAGGTAGAGGTTAGCTAAGGCTTTGCTGTTAGCACACCTGCTAACGTGTGATGTCATACTAATTTATTGTATTGCAGCTTGAGCTAGTGAAAGCTGTGCAGGCAGTTCAGTGCATAAAGCGTTGCTGTTCGTAACCGGCTGTGTAAATTCAGCTGTCTGGTGACAGTTTTTCATGGTAGTATAAGGAAGGTAGTAAATTGGAAGTACTTCATGCTTGTCACTAGCAAAAATATGATGGCAGAATATAAGTCAAAGCATTCTTCTCTGGTCTTTATGTTGTGAAAATCAAACAGCTGAAAGATTAGATGAAGAGACTTTCACTATCAGCACTGTGTGATACTCAGCGGTCTGCATAATTCAGATCACAGCATATGCCAGGAACACCAGAGTTACGCTGTGAACACCAAGTCCAGTTCAGATAGTGTACCAGCAGTCCTAGTGAGGTTTTGAAATGAAGCAATACCTGCTGCAAGTGATCGCTATCTGTGCTGTCGAATTCAAAGGACAGACACCAACGTCATTCCCTACCTAGAATTGCTGCTTAAGGCTACTGCAGAGATGGATGCTTCTCTGGGTCACATTTATAACTTTGTGTAGCCACAGTAAAGATGTAACGTTTAAAAGTACAAACCTTCACTGATGCAACACGTAGGTATTGCTAAACAGTTACGTTATTTAAAAATTGACCTTATGAATAATCTTAGAAGGTAACATGTTATGTTGGGCTATTTTCATGTAAAACATACTAGGAGACAGTAGCAAAACTACTTGGGGTATGTTGTTTTCCTGTGTATTACATGTTGCACATAGCAGTCGTATGTACACCTCTTGTGTTCTCCAGAGCTCCTAGAAGGAAGTAGAAGGAAGACAAGATAAGATGGTGTGTGTGCTTTTAATATGATTATTTGCTTTATTTAGGCCAAGATTGAAAAATGTGGATCGAAGTAGCGCTCAGCATTTGGAAGTTACCGTTGGAGATCTGACAGTCATAATTACAGACTTTAAGGAGAAAACTAAGTCACCACCTGCTTCCAGTGCTGCTTCTGCAGATCAACACAGTCAGAGTGGTTCTAGCTCTGACAACACAGAGAGGGGAATGTCCAGGTCGTCTTCACCCAGAGGAGAAGCGTCATCACTGAATGGGGAATCTCATTAAAGTTTATTTCCTCCAGTTTCTTTAGTCTTTTCTCTTTGAAACATGCAAATACATAACTTCTGTCACCTGTTACCACATTTTCATGACAGATTACCCATGCACAATTGCTGTGTTGACTGGAACATAATTTATGCAGTTAAAAAAAAAAGGAAAAGAAAAAAGTGCAGTGGTAGAAACAATAATTTAAATGCAATCTACAAATGCTTGCAAAGTATTTTGAGACCAACTTTTTAATCTTCATGTGTAAAGGTGCCATGAAAATGTGGTTTGAATGTTCATTATGCAGTGTTATTGGTAAGTCCATTTTCACTTTTAGTTTAGTGAATTCTAACACAACACTTGGAGTCTCTACTATTGGCATGTACTGAATTAAAATTTTTATAACATAGTTCAAGCTGCCTAAATATGTATTATTTGAGAATTGTGAAACATAGTTATATGTATGCAAGTCAGAGATCAACTTAATCAACTATTGCTGCAACAGAATTTTCATAATAATTATCTTCTTAAAAACACCTGCTGGTACTTGGTGTGGTTAAATAGGAAAAATGTTATTAAATAAAACATTTGTATGAATTTTTGCCAATGTTTGACACATTTTACTAGATTACTGTTACTGAATTATGTTGATGGTTTTACCAATATTTTTTCACACTTAAAACACTTATTGTAATGTTTACAAGCAAAATAGAAACCACGTTCTAAGCATTGATTGGTTAACCTTACAATTCAGGTGAAGTACTACACTGTCACTGTACACTGGTATTCTATGTTGTGTAACAAATATTGAACCTCAGATGACTATGCATTTGACAAAAACTAATATTTGGAAGTAAGAAAGTTTGGAAAAGCTTTAAAAATAACAGAAGTGCAGTTCTCATTTCTGCTTAGTGCTGTTTCCTTGCCCCAAATTTTATCTAGTGTTATACAGTCACTTAGCATTTCATTATGGGAGTATCAGATGTTGCACAAGAATAAGGAAATAACAGTGCTGTTAATTTTTTGTTCCTGAATCAGTTTCTTTCATTTTGATTTGGCCTGTTTTTATGAATATTTTATGTCATAAATCATATGAAACAAGTCAGTACCCTACTTTATGGCATAAACTGTCAACATTTACGCACTTAGCAATATACTGATACAGAGCAGAACTATTTACGGTCCCATCTGGTATTATGTAAAATTACCAATAAAATATTTTTGTGAATACAGATTTTGCATTTTTGTTTACAACCAATAAGTGTTTTGATACACACATACAATCCATGTATAGATTTTAAATTACAGATTCAGGTTCAGTACAAAAGTCCATTTAGCTCCTTCTAGTGAGGTATTCCACATACACTCCTGTGATTCTGTTCTTTTTTGGTCAAAATAAATATATTTTTAAGCCCATGTAATAGTTGGATGGACCTTTGTGGTAGTGAATCCAGCCCCAAATTATAACCAACTTGTGCTACATCTCAACAGCTAAAACAATGGATTTTTGTAGCCCCTGACAATTGTGACGTTTGGTGGTTTCTTGTAGTAATGTATTTTTCTGTTTTTAATGCAGTACTTCTACAGGCACAATGGTACTGTTCTATTTTGTAAGATCCTAGTTGTGAAATACAGTTAGTTGCATAAAATGAAAGTCTGATGTGATATCTGAGAACATACATACCTCATTCCTTGGTGTTGCTGTTTAAACTTTTTAGACATCAAATGTTAATTCTAGGCTATTTCAGATGGAGAACTACTGACCTGTTTATTATGTATTCTGCTTTATCTTACTAAATAGGATGTCTGTTCATTGCCGTTACCTGGCCAAATCTTAGTATCTGTAAAACAATGTAAGGTTCTGAAATGGGGGCATCCTTTTTTGGGGCTGGGCTGGTGTTCAGAATAACATACACTAGTTTTTAAAAGAAAAATACATGCTTCTTAACTTTTTTTTTTATATTTTATTTTTAGGTGGGACTATTTGCAGAATATGCTGATGTAATGGATTACAAGAGAACTGAAACTGTTTAAAGTAAGCAGTTTAATGACAGCAGATCTCATCGCAAGATGTTTTATGAAATGTGTTTCTAATTTAAAATGTAATGAATGCCAACACATTTCAGAATTCCTTGCAAACAAACAATAATCTATTACCAGTAGTTCACTAAGTGGGAAACGTATTTTCATTTAACTGTATGTGAATAAACCACCCAGCACTGCCAACAAGAGGTCTCTTTGTATCTTCGGAAATAAGTAGCCATTTGGTTTGGAAGGAAGGGAGGATGGAGTGGATTTTACTATGATTCAGCTGTCTTTACAGAATAATCTCAAAAATGTGGTATGAGTGTGGTTATAATCAAAGAATGCAGAAAAGTCTCACTGGTCTTTCTGGAATAAGACACAGAAAAGCAATTTCTAACCGCATATATAACACAAGTCAGCTAGGATCTAAAGACTGAGCTGTGGTGGTTTTAACTGAACTATTACGTTGCCAGTGTTTACATTGCAATGATGCCTGGTTTGGCGTTAAACAAAGTTAAGCTGACTTTGGCCTGTTTGTGATCGAAGAGATGTGACAGTACTGGCAGCAGAGTAGACAAATTCTAAGTAGAATATGGCATTTGATTCTTCGTGATGTTACAATTTAAAGAACTTCACTTTCATAATTTCTAAATAATTTTGACTTGTAGTATTCTTAATTCCTCCTTCTAACTGTAAATGTATTTTAAAGCATCTTTACTCCGTTTATAGAAAGTGAAAATTCAATGTTGTAATGTGCTTTGATTAGCTATTTTTCTCTGTGACTGCTCACAGCCTAAGAACTGTTACGCGTGAAGTTCTCTCTATGCACCGGTCTCCAACAGCCATACGTCCTGGGTTGTTCATGAAATGGTGACCCAACAAAGACGAGTGTCACAGTGTTCCATGTGAATGAGTTCCTCTGTGTGCTGACTGCTTATTCAGTTTCAGAAAGGAAAAGGGAGGAGAAATAGGGAAAAATGAAGTATAATTAAGTAATTGCTAAAGTGTATAGTAGTTCACTCTCATCTTCCTAAATTTGCCACTAATTATATGTGGTGTAAGGAAAAGAATAAATACACAGTTGTAGACTATGATCCTTTTTTTCCTGAAATTAAATATGTATATTGGAGATAAACAGGTTGTTTTACTTAGTAACAGTTTAAGTTATACCATATAAAATCTTGATTCTAGCACAAGTGATTAAGAAATGAATTAGAAAACTTTAAAATTCTTGATATTACAAGTCTTGAAATTCAGACTATGACTGAAGTTTAAACATGCTTCTCTAGATAGCTGATGTTTTGTGGCATAGATTGTAAAAATCTCAATTTTTTTATTTTATAATTTGTGCACTTTTTTAATATTATGGATAGCAGATTTTTAGGTAGCCATCTAAGACAGAATACTCATTGTAATTTATTTCCACTGTAGTGTTCAGACAGATCTGTATATTACACAGGTGTGTGGCTCTGCATCTTCGTTTAATTTTTCTCTCTCCTGTCTCAAAAGCCTGACAGTTTCCCACATTATGCTGATTGATTATAGTTGGTGATACAGGATGGATTTGGCATGGAACTGTCTGTTGTGTACTGCCTATGTACATCCAGGGTTTTTAACTGTCTGCTTGCTTTTTTTCTGTCAGATGCCTTTATTTGACTCTGCTCCCCAATAGGGAGTCTGGGTGTGCTTCCTTTCAAGTATCAGAAACTATATGGAAATAGAAATGACATTTAATTTCTCCAAAGGCAGCAGCAAGTGCTGTACTTGTGGCAGATTTGGCCTGTGCTTACTCAGGAATAGGATAGGTAAGTTAGAAAATTAATGCTGGTTTTGGCTATGCTAATTAGCAGTTGTGTGCTTCTGTCAATGTGAAGATTTGCATGTGCTGGAAATAGTGTTTGAGCTTCCAAAGGTTTTTCTTCCCTGACATTATGCCTTGACTTGTGTCAAAGCAGTCTCAGTTTGAAAGGGTGTAACTTCACCAACTCTCAGAAGCTGTGCAGTAAAATCAGTCAGACTGAGGATGCTCAGTTGGTTCTCTTTTGTACTGTCAAAGTTTTAACAAGAGGAGAAGCTCTTTCCTCTTGTTAAAGACACGTAAGAGATTTGTCTAAGACAACAGATACTGAGCTTAGCTTGACATCTAAAGAAGAACCCATGTTTTAGTAAGAATTAACAGGATTTAGCAGCTAAATTAAAAACAGAAAAGAACTTCAAGTTAATTACAATCAATGCTGTACAGAAGTTATTCTAACTTCCTGTCTAGGTGGATATGTATGGAGCAAATGGTGCAACAGCACTGGGTAGCTGCACACTGGCTAGTAAATGCCAACATTTAGTAAACCCAACAGCAGTTGGTGTTGAAGTGACTTTCCTAAGACCTTACACAAAAAGAATGTGTTGTGTCTATGAACAAGACCTAGGTGTGCAAGTGTCGTTGTCCCCTGCCTAAACTGTACCATTGGATTCAGTGAGAGAAAGTGCAGGGAGCAAATGAATTCGTTTCAGATCCTAGAGTCTCAGTAATGCAGGAGCTGTTTACAGCTTCTGTTAAACTGTATCAGTGAAAATTAATTGAAATGAACCACCACTGCATACTCCTTAATCCCTCAGGAGATGTTTTCAATCCTAATCTTGCCCTTTTGTTATGGAAAACAGGTGAAAGTCATCTGAAAGAACTTGCTCTGTTCCCACTGATGCAGGGGATTGTAAGAGCAGACAGTTTCATATGCACAGGAAGTTCTAGCTGTACTTCTAAGGAGTTAAACATGGAAGATGGAAGGCAAAAGCATATCCCATAGCTCGAGAGTGTTACTGAGAATGATCACCAGAGATTGCTGTACCATTTGGGGTTTGTACAAGATAAAATGGTAACGTTATCTAATCGCTCCTTGTCCCGTATGTTTAAAAAGAAAATTACTACCAGAAAAAAATACTGTTCTAGTAACAATAATTTAAAGAATAGTTCCAAAATGTTAATTATTTTGTGGAAAGCATGGCATATCTTGACAGATGAAGGAATATCTGGGCAAGAAGCCCTTCAGGACTACATTTTCATGATCTAGACCACCTGGAAAAGTATAATCTTTAATTACACTGTTCTCTGTGTATAAATATTGATCTTAGTCAAAGTCCTTGCAAAGTGGACAAGCTTCCTAAAACTAAAATGTGGCTTTAGACCAAAGGAGGTCTAATTTCTAGTGGAGTTATGGAGAAGACAGCTGGGGAAAAGAGAGTATTAATCTAATTTTTGATAACCTGCTAAGCATGTGCTCATTATTTTCCTCTTCTGTGTGAAGAAGGAGATATATGTGTAACCAGGACTAATGAAATTCAGCTTTTTACCCCCTTCCCAAACTCGTTAGATTTTACAGACTACAAATTCTGTTTTGCTCAAAGGCATCGCAAGTTGCAATGGAATTGTTCAGTCACTTAGCATCTGTTAGTTAAGACAAGTGAGTGGTCAGGCCGATTCTACTTTCTGAATACCCACTTTGGGAATACAGAGATTTAATTTGCTATTTATATGCATCTAATACATAACTACCATCCATGGATAATCTCTCTCAAGCTGATCCTTCTTTGCACAGAATAAATGAAAATGCTTCAATGCCAAGCCCAGTTCCTGATGGCACAGATCTCAGAGCAAGAAAATCTGCCATCTGACTGATCATCTCATACGGTAACAGCCTTCAGCTATGAATTAATCCATGCAAGGGAAACCTCTTAAGATTACACGTATTTGTTGAGTATCACTATTCTGGCTTCTGAAGGAAATGTGTCCTGATTCCTTTTTCTCTCTTCTTTTAAAATTCTTTTATTTTAAAGTACATGTATAGCATAAGTGGATGTAGTGAGTTTGGAATGGTTTATCATGCATGCTTTCGTAAGTGGGGAATTTGACTGCCATTCCCAGTTCTTCAACTCTATTTTGGTTTCTGTAAGGCCAATGATGGTATGTGGAGCTTAGAGGTCACCCATCAATTTTGTCACTGTTGCCCTTGTTCTATATAATTAACTTACTGAAAGATTCTTGCTGAGCAAATTTATCCCGGTCCTGTACCCTTCAAGCATTCTGGCTGAGATAGCTGGCATTCTGGGATGCCAGTGACTGGTCTTCATATCTGCGTTTCTGCAAGTAGTCTGATTCTATTGCTGGGAGGCTTCCACACCTGGCAGAACAAGCACAATGCTTTCCAACTGATGGAGGCGTAATGTTGCCAAGTAACTCGCAGTACCTGGAGGCTTTTTGAAAGGTGTAAGAAAACACTTTTCTGTGCCAGCTGGAGAAAGAGATCCAAGGAATGCACACAGATACTGAGCACTTTCTCTGCTTTCCTACAGAAATTCTGAGTAGCTTCTGTTTCTGACACGTCAAACACCTTCAAAAACCCTTAGTCCAACAAAAAGGTAGAGGATAAGGGGGGAAAAGAACAAAGAAAATGAATATTCAGAATAATACCTAGAAAACCCACTATCTTAGGGCTTCTTCATGTGTTCAGTGTTCCTTTCTCTGTGTGCTGTATTGGATGTAGTTAGCATCCCACACCTCTTGTGGGTGTGTGTTACCCTGTAATTCTTGATACTTCTGGGTTCAGTGACTTTTGGCTTAAAGAGAGATGCAGGTTTTTGTGAATTTCATAGTAAATGCCATGTACGTGTCTCTTGGGTACAGATAATTTATTGAAAGGGCAGTAGTTTTGATTAAAGAGCTAGTCAGGAACAAAATAGATTCCTCTTGTATGTTCAGACACTACCCACTTTTAAAGGGTCTCATTTCTGGACTACTAGGAAAAGGATAACTTTGTGTTGAAAGGGAGTAAGAACCTTGACTAGGACAGATGTGGCTTCTGAAAAAAGTTTTGTGGCCAGTAGTTTATATGGCTGTTTTCAGTGATTCTTCTACACCTCAGCCCATTAATCCTGAAGGGTTGGTAGAGCATCCTCACAGACAAATCAGAACTACCAATATCACCGTCAGATGCTCTTACAATTTACTAAGTGCCTTATACAGAGCATCACTGAGGCAATGGTTCCTTTGAAAGGAGGTTGGAGTCAAGATTTACTCCCCTGGATGGAGTCACAGGTTATCAGTTGTAACCAAGGTGATGTTCCTGGTTATAATACAAAGGATCTTGTATTTTATTGCTGATACAAGTACCTAATAAACAGTCCAGAAATTTATGAGGCTTTCAGTTTGTAGAATGTACGTTCTTTGGAGGAGATTTTTTTCTTCTAGTCAGCTGTGATAGCCTACTGGAGTATCACAGAAGTGAATAAAACTTCTGAGTGTTTCTGGATGCTTTCACACTTCTCAGTTTCTCAATCAAGGACAGTGTTACCTTTCATGGGAAGGGGTACATAAGTTGGTTTTATTCATAGGGTTTGTGTTTATCCAGCAGTAATTTTTAAGGATTTTATTGTCAGAAAAAGGGCTTGTTATTTTGAAAATAAAGATCTTACCTGTCAGGTGTCTTCCCCAAAATGAGTAAGTGCCTTTTCTGTTCTGACTCTTAGAAGTATTTGCTTTGTCAGATTGAATCTGAATGTCCTAGACAAACCAACTGCGAAGTACTGAGTGCTACCAATGGCTTGAAATCCTTTCACTGAAAGAACAAGAGACAGAATGTAAGCCACTTGAATTATTTTGAGACCTGATGTTATCAAAAGTTTTAGAACTGCTATGAGTAGTGTACTTCTAAGAACAATGTAACTTTTCAGGAACTTGGTATTGATAGGAAATAAATATTTATTACAAGAAGTATATTAAATAAATATTTATTTACCAATTTAAGTAAAAGAAATTGTTACACCGTGGGGGCAACAGTCTTGCTGTTAGCAGTCCTGACTACTTAATGGAAACTAAAACTGAGGCCCTGAACTCTGACTGTAAAAGAATGCGTGGTATTTGGTGAGAAATTGGGACTGTGAGTCTTAGGTCCACATTCTAATAATGTAATTCTTCCTGCCTAAATTTTTGCCAATTCTTAAGCAGAAAAGAAAGCGTGAGCGGGTATCAGTAAGAGGCCCTCTGGTTTTATTGGTGCTGCTTCCTATCTCTAGAGGATTTTTTTAATTTCTTTTTTTTTTTTTTAACTTTGCTCAGGACTGGTACAGCTGAAAGTATATTTTCCCTTCATTCTTAAGCCTAGACTTTGAATGGAGTTTCTCTGAGACACTTTTGTAGTGAAATCGTATTCCCTACAAACATTGAAGACAAAAATAAACATCTCCATGAACAAAAGATTGTGTGTGGTTGTAATTTTTTAATGTATACAAATTTATTATAAAAATTCTAAAGATAATCTTAAGGAAAAAAATAACCACTATGTTGGTCTACACTTAAAAGGTGTCTGTGTAGCAATCAGAATATACAGTTTTCATTATGAGATGGTACGAATTTTCTGTCTGATAAACTATGTTCGGTTCCAGTTAAGTGCTCCTTTAAATAAAGATGACAATACCCTGCATTTAGCCAAGGACGCTACCTTAAACTGACCTCTTCCTGACCTCAGTTCAAAGACATTATTAAACAATCTAAAATTCTGAAAGCTTGTCAGAAAAGCAGAAGGGAAATGGCTGGAAAGAAAGAAACAGGAGGAGTGACAGTGCAAAGAGAATTTTTTTCTAGAATAAATGCTAATTAATGATAACAGACTTGATTTAAAATGGTTATTTCACATTGTTTGATAAACCATACAGTTGGTTTCAGGTGAGCGTAAACAGATGTGTTTGAAGCCCAGAATAGAGAGACATGCTGAAATGCCCTCTCCAGGAACAATCTAATACTTCTTGCCTGTGAAGAATCCAACAAGAAAGTGTTTTTTGTTAAAACTATTGTGTGTGCACTGTGTTCAGTCTTCACTGGCAGTGGTGGTGCTTAGGGTTTGTTACGATAAATAAAATGGTAAATAAAACAATGAAGCTGTTCAGAACCCATCTCTGAATGTGTTATTTGTACTGGCTGGGAAAAAGTGCAAGAAATGTGAGTGGGCAATTTAGGGATAAACAGCAGACTTAAGGAATTTGATCTCAAAATATCAAGAGGCCTGTGCTAATTTATTGGCACAGGTGATTCATTACCCCCATCAGCTCTGATGGAAGTTGAGACACTCCTGAGAGCACTGCTTCAGAGGCAAGAAACGCGCATGTGGGCAAGTTTCCATGCTTGCAAAATAAAGTAATAACTGAGGTAGCAAGTGCTGAATTTTCTCTGAATTGTCATTTGTGTTGCTTTGCAGCATGAGGCTGAAATCCTACGCAACATTTTTGAAAGAAACTGGTTCCCTTGTAAAGACGGTTGGAGTTTCCCATCCGTGTAGCAGGTCAGTGGAGTGTTGGCCATGAGTAGGAAAGCTCATCCTCGCTCCAAGGAGGCAATATGTGAGGCGGATCAATCCTCAGGTGCAGAATGCTTTTAATGCTGCCCTGGGCATAGATCCCAGAGTGCAGGCAAGCAAGTAGTACCAAACCATTGACATAACTACCAGGCTTGGTAGTAGCTGAAACACTGACTCATGCAAGACTGAATTGGCATCACATAGCAGAATGGGGCTAGTGTCACTAATTAAGGGAGTCTAATTAAGTCTGCTTGTCTATTTCAGAAGAACAGAAGGAATTCAAAAGAGTAGAGCAAGCTGTAAAGGCCTTCTATCACCCTTCTGTTCACTTCTTTCCTCTATTGACTGTTCGGTAAATCTGGTACACAATTATGGGTCTGAAGATCAAAACAAATTTCTTAAATTCCACACAAATGTTTTGGCATCCATGGGAGATTACAGCATTCCACTATGGGCCTGGTGCCTGGAGATAGCTTAGGACAGTATCCAATTTTATTTTACCCTTTCTTGACCTGGAAGAAAATAAAAACATTTAAAAAAAAAAAACCTGAAAACTCTTTCTAAAGTGACAGATGAAAGATGGGTGAAGGAAGGCTGAGTAATGTGTAAGTGCAATCAGGAGCCAGCAGCAATTGAAGTGATCTTAGATGTTTCAGGCTTGAAGTTCAGTACAACACGAAATCCCAACTACTCGCTGACTCTGCTGCCACTCGTGCAGTGGGATAGTTTGAGAACACAATTCTAATGACACCTTAGATAAACCAGTGTAACGCCTGCACGCTCCAGGGAGTGGCACAGGACTGGGCAAGGTAAGCAGACTGCCCACCACAGCTCCTCCTGTGAACCTCAGCCATGACCAAGGCTACTGACTAAGGCTGTTTGGTACCTCAGCCAACATGTTACGTACCTTGGGTGCTTGTCTCTTCTGTGGCTGTTCTATTCCGTTTTAAAAGGGGCAGTCTGTCCAAGAGAAAGTATGAATGTCTTATCTGTTCTTCCTGATAAGCACTATATGCTTTAAACAACTCACGTTGTTGACTGATATGATCTAGTTTCTGAATTAGTAATTACGGCGATAAAGCAGCCTGTAGAGAAAAGGATGTGGAGAGACAAACATTAGGACTTTATTTCCCTATCCTTGGCATGTCTCTACACTGGTTTACAACGTTAAACCCTACTTCAAGTGGACCGGGGAGCAAAAGCAGAGTACAGATAAAGTACAAAGCTAAAATATCAAGTGGGCTTGCTAGAATTTGACAAAGTGAAGCCACTCTTTACCTGGTTTATTGACTGACTGTTTTCCAAAACCCCTCCTTACTGAACCACTGCCTGTCATCTTTTCCATTCCAGGCTATGCTGCTGTTTCAAAACAGGGGCAGCTGGCTACCTGGCTTGCTGCCTCCAGTGGACCATCTGGCTTGCATTGCTGACTGGCTCTCCTAAACCTCTGCTTCCTCTTGTAAGGCCAGCTGGCAGTTGTCATCTAACATTCTGTTGTTGTTATTCTAGCTGTTTGTTAGATGCAGGTTCACTCTCCTAGCCATGCGGACTTCTTGCACTTGGAAACAATAAAGACATAAAATGCATAAAATTTTTACATCCAACATGAAAACATAAACTGAAAACAAGCAGTAGTTTTCAGTCTGTGGTCTGAAGATCCCGAGCTCTTGCATTCCAAGAATCTTCATAAAAGTGACTAGGATGAGCATACGTATTGCAAGTATCATTAAATTCACTGTGCAGACTGCACAGTTACGATAAAGTGGAAATGGTAGAAAATACCTTACAGGATTCATTTCAGATTAGTTCACACACAGATTCACAGTGTTAGGGGTTGGAAGGGACCTCTAGAGATCATCTAGTCCAACGCCCTGCCAGAGCAGGATCACCTAGAGCAGATCACACAAGAACAAGTCCAGGCGGCTTTGGAAGGTCTCCAGGGAAGGAGACTCCCCCACCTCTCTGGGCAGCCTGTCCCAGTGCTCTGTCACCCTCACAGGGAAGAAGGGTTTCCTCATGTTCGGTTTGAACCTTCTGTTTCCCAGTTCATGGCCATTGCCCCTAGTCCTGTCACTGGACACCACTGAGAAGAGCCTGGCCCCATCCTCCTGACACCCACCCTTTAGATATTGATAAACATTGATAAGATCCCCCCTCAGCCTCCTCTTCTCAAGCTAAACAGACCCAGCTCCCTCAGCTTTTCCTCATCTGGAAGGTGCTCCAGGCCCTTCATCATCTTAGTGACCCTGCGCTGGACCCTCTCCAGTAGTTCGTTTTCTTTCTTGAGCTGAGGAGCCCAGAACTGGATACAGTACTCTGGGTGATGTCCTTCATCTTAAAACCCCAACTTTCAAGCCATAATGTAAAGTTGCTATTGTGTATGATTACTGTTAGTAAATATTTATTCTATTACAAGAAGAAATGATCTTGTATTGTGGAAACTTAAAGACCCTGATCTGGGTGTCAGAGGAATTAAAGCACTTGATGCTGTAGCAAACATTGCTTGCAGGGCAAGGTAAGGACTTCTAAACTTGAGTATAGTTACACATAAACAAACAAACAAAAAGCCAGGCCCACTAGCCCTATTTTTATATTTCTGTAGATGGGTACATATTTGCATAGGTACATACGTTTGCTTTGACTCCTTCCAGGAGCATGTACTTCAAACACAAATACTTGTGCCAGGTATGGTCCTTGGAGAATTTTGGCAAAGAAACAAAAGCCCAGCACTGAGAATCCCCTTTGGACTGATGTTTTGGAACTCTGTGTTTAGAAATCTTTACAGAATAAGAAAAGGTTTTGACAGACAAATACAGAAAAAGAGATAAAAAGAAAATTGTGCTCTTAGAAAGTATGATGATGTAGGGAAATTTGAAGGGTAGATACAATAAGAGTGGAAGGTAGTTGTACCAAACGAAGTCCATGTCTTAGGAACGAATTGGAAAAAAAAAATGGTGTCTGGCAGCACAAAAGGGTCGTTGCACCAAGAAGTCTGACATACCTCATGCACAACAATGGTAGTGATGCAGTTTCCCCTTGCTTACACAACCTTGCAATCTATCATAACGATGTTGACACTGCAGCTTGCACCAAAGGGCACGTGAACATCTAAGACAGTGTCTTTGCCTTTGAAAAACCCTTAACTGGTCTGCACACGAGGCAGCATTGACACAAATCTGTCAGCACAAAATGTTATTGCTTTGCCAACTTAACGACTGGTTCAACTTCCTGAAAGAACAAACCAGAAGGAATGATACAAATGCATCTGATTGGGACTGGCTTTTTTGATTAGCAGAAAGTTGGAGTGGATATTGATTTCTCTGTTCTCTCTGTTGAATCAGATAATCCCCCTTCCTTAATTGTGAATTATTTTTTTTTCTAGTTGATCTGGTTTATCTCTTGATCTAATGAGTTGTTAGAATTTTGGTTTCATTTTCTGGCACACAGTAACTGCAGTCATGACCCTTGGACACAATTACAGAAGCACAAGATGCTGATTCTTTTAAAAGATCAGTTATCCCAACTACTTATTTAATATCTGTTGTTCACTAAGATTACTAATTTCTGCATTTCAGCTGTTTTCTGGACATAGTAAATAGAACTGAATCTTAAAGATACAAAAGTTACCGTGGCTAAGTAAGTAAATTCCAGTCAAGAAAAGGATTTCAAGATTTAAAAATGGTAATAAATGGAGACAACCTTGAGTCTAATTGTACCTCTTCATGTTTTAAGTTTATTAAAGACTAACAAACATTATAGCATAAAATGTTATATATTTTTTGTTCACTGTGTATGGTAAGTAAAGATACATAATTATTTGTGCTTAAAGATTTTTAAAAGCTGAGATAGCTAAGCGGTTACTGTCTGATAGTGTTTTGTCTCAGGGATACAACCCAGGTGTGACATTTCGGTCACTTTTGCTTATCTTTGTTATTTACAAGGCTGAGAGTGAGAAGCATTTTATCTTTTATCAGACCAACTGATAGATTAAGGGGACAGATTTTGCAGCGTGAGAGAAGGCTTTTGTGTGTGTAAGTTTCTCTGTTTTTTTCTCCCCACTCTCATTGGATTCCTTAACAAAAGATACTGTCTCTCTGACCTTGCCTCAGTTATATTTTTAGAGCATTGCAGATACATTCTCACTCATTAATTATTCAGGCATTATTGGACAGCACTGAATGAAGAGAATCCTGTATATTCCTATTTTTGAAATGCTATGATTAATAATAATAATTTAAAAAAAAATGTCTCCCTATGTCATTTCTCTTTAGCACTCTTGAGTTCTTCTTTTCTCATCATCCTTTTGAAGCATGAAAGCATTATTGCTGCCCAGCTGCCACATTCATTCCCAGCCTCTCTGTAACACCCTTCAGACCTCATTTTCCCTGACTGGAACACTCTTCAGTACAAAAGGCAAGTGTCACACCTCAGTAGGGTCTAACCGCTCTTTCCTTTTATGCTCACTGTCAGTAAATATGCCATTGTATCTCTCCACTCTGACTCTCATACTGCTACGTTACTCATCCGCTGCCACTATACGTAAGGAGTTGTGAAATAGGACAGTGAGTGAATTTGTGACACAAGTCTGCAGGCAGATATGCAATGAGAGCAATAAGCTGGGGTTTGAACACAAACACAAATTCAGGAAGGCTGGCAGAGTGGTAGGTTCATGAGTGGCGGCAGAAAGCATGCAGCAACAGAAAACAGGGGCAGAAAGCCCAGATAAGGCTTTGAGTGGCACGTTGGGAGCTGGTTCTTTCTGTGATGCATGCCAGCACATGAATCCCACTAACATAAATTTCCGTCACTTCATTAAGCAAATTCTTTCTAGAGAGTCCTTTTTACAAATCCTCCCCCATTTCATCTGTGACTCCCATCAGCACCCTGCCATCTTTGGCCCTGAATTCTCATCATTGCTCCTCATCCTCCCTAGTTCCTTACTTCTCTTGGGATTCTACTCTTTCTTTTCTCAGTCCCAATATCCCTGCTTGTACCGCTTAGTAATCATCCTGGTATCTGCACTGCAAACGTAGCTGAGTACCCAGTATTTTCTGAAGGCCATCTTTTACCCCCACTTGCTTTTGTTTTGGGGAAGAAGCGATGAATAATTTTGGCATTGCTTCTCTTGCAGCTACTAGAGTTGCCAGTTGGCATTCTGCTTTCTCCTTTCTTTCAAGTACGGCCAAGAGCAACAGTAAGTTACAGCTCAGGTTTTATGGGCATATATGGCATACACCCTCAGACCGCAAAATCTACAAGAGGACTATTTTTGTAAGCCATGTCTCTCAAGGAGATGGGCCAGCTGTGTAACCCCAGCTGCCTAACAAACGTGAGGGACAGCCTTGTGAGATTGGGAAGGTTTTGCGCCGGGAAGTCAAAGATGCCACAAGAGAAACGTTGAGCGTGGTGAGAAACGGTGGTGTTTTCAGGGACTTTAGCCTCACTTTTGCCGCAGTGAAGCCAAGGTGAGGCCTACATGCTGAGTCTGAAGACTACTAGACTGGTTACCAGGACGTTTCTCCCCTCGCCTTCTTCCCGGGCAGGCACTTTCTGGAGGTCTGAGACCACGCCGGCCACAGGGTGGAAGCCAGCAGCTCCCCGGGAACCGGGCCCAGGCGACACCCCCAGGCTCCCTGCCCGGCCCAGACTATGTGCAGCAACGAAAAGGAACTTTCAACCTCTCCCCACGCTTGGGTCAATCAAAGGGGCATCTGTAGCCGCCACTACGATGCCTCCCCGCTCCTGAGGCCCGGCCTTCCGCCCCGCCCCGCCGGCGGCACCTGGCTCCCTCCGGGCGCCTCAGGACTAGCCCCGCCCCCGCCCGCCCGGCCCCGCCCTTCGCATGCCGGGGCTCGCGCCGCCGCCGCGTCCGTTGGAGCTCGCGCTGCCGGTTGGGCCCCGGCCGCCGCCTGGCGCCGCTGCCGGGGCCGGCGCGGGAGGATGCGGCGGTTCGCGCGGGTGGCGCTGCTGTGCCTGGGCTGCGGCGTCTGCTCGCTGCTCTACGGCTTCAGCCAGCTGGCCCTCTCCCTGGAGCAGGACCCCGGCGGCGGCCGGCAGCGGCAGGCCCGAGACCCCGGCGCGCCGCGGCAGGCGGGCGGCGGCCGGGCGGCGGCTGGGAGTGCGGGCCGGGAGGAGGCGGGGGCCGGCAGGTATGGGGTGCGGGGGCCGGTGCCGGGCGGGGGAGGCGGGGGCGGCGGCGGCGGTTTTCCCCCGGAATTCCTGCGGGGAGGGCCGAGGCGGCGCGGGAACGCGCTGGCCGCCCTCCCGCGGGCGGAGCGGGGCTCGACACCCGCCCTCGCCCCCCGCGGGGGGCTCGCGGCCGCTCGGTGACGGCCGGCAGCGCCCTCCCGGTCGCTCCGCTTGGGGCGGCGGAGGCGGGGCAACCGCCGCGGCGAGGGACCGGGAGGGAGCGGGGGTGGTGACGGCGTCGTGTGCTCCCTCCTAAGAAGCTCCGGCATCCCGCGGGCCGGTTACCGGGAAGCTGAGGCTGAAGAAGCCTTGCAAACAAACAAAGGAAACTTTAGGAAGTAGCGCCGTACGCCGGCCGAAGGCGGGCCCCGCCGCGGGGGAGGCCGTACCTCCCGCAGGCCGTGCGCCGTCCGCGGGCGCTGCAGGGCAGGGTGACAGCGGCGCTTCGCGGCCGTCCGTGCTCGGGTCCGGCTGCTTCCTCACTGGAGGGGTGGTCGGGAGGGTGCGTTGTCTTCTTCCGAGCAGGGGGACTTCCAGGGTGTTACTCGGCCCTGAAACTTGATGACTTTATGATTATAACTTTAAGCAAGCCAAAATACTCATTATGGAGTACTTTATTAAAGTCAGTCTTCTCCCAGTGAACTGTCAGTGAAGTTTGGCAGTTAAAGTGGCATAAATCAGAGCAGCTCACTCTCTGCATGGTGCGTGTGGCTGTTGCCTGCCTCCTGTCAGCATAAATTTTTACGTGGTCAAACAGCGAGTGAGGTTATGGAATGACAAAATACTAGTTTTCCTTTAGATGAGTTTCAGGATCCTATTCACTTGCGGCTACCAGAGTGCTAATGCCAGGAGAAGAGGGGTGGCAAGAAATATGTTACTAAAGCTGGAGGAGAAACTAGGATCTGGCTTTTCTGGGCCAGCCTAACTCTGCTTAGATTCTGCAGCAGTTTAAAGCAACGTAAGTTTGATGGTTTGGTGACTGTCCCTCCTTCCTAGTGCTGCACATACTCTGGTACCCCCCACTCCTCATGCTGTGCTCTGATGAGTGAGTTGATCTGGCACGTCGACCTGCCTGACGACTTGCCCGACGACTTGCCCAGTGCTTGGCCAGCTTGGTGCTCTGCGTTGGCTCATCCTGTAGTTGCTGGTGCAAAGGAGTTATGGAGGATGGCAGGATGACAGAAGCTCTGACTTAATCATCTTAAAATGTCATGAAACAGCGTTCTGAGTTGCTAGGGGTGGAGTCAGCTGAAATGTGAAACCTGGTTTTTCACTGGTGTAAATACTTCAGAGAATATTTTCCTTCCCCATCCGTTTTTTTCAGATTAATACAGATTGTGATTTGAAAAAACATGAGGATGATTGTTCCTCACTTCTAGTTCGCGATTGAAAATTCACTGTGAGAAGTGGAAATCTGTTAGTTCTGAAGAACATGGTAACGTGTAAACATTGAAATTACTTTCAGGTGCTCCAGGTTAGCAAAAGAACCACCAAGTTTATTTGAAAAACTGTACTTTTTTTCTTTTTTAGTATTTGTATTAAAGTGTTTTTAAGTCAAAGATACTGGTGGAAGAGAACCCCAGCAAGGTGCAAGAAGCTTCTTGCATGCTGCAGTGAGATAGAATGAGACATAAATCTGCCCTGTGCTGCAATGTGGAAAAGCTTCACGAAATGGGAAAGTTGTTTTCTATAGGCTTTAAGTGCTGTAAATCATTCTTTGTGCATACAGTTTCATGGGGCACATCAGTGCAAAATTGATTTGACACCCGTGTGGGGATTCTTTACCTATTAACTGCTGTCAAACTAAAGGCTCAACATGAACATGATTCTGGTGTAAATTATTGTAGTTGCAAAACTCAGGTGTGAGTCTGTCCCTTCAGGCGGTCCCTAAAAGGCTTGCGTTTAAGGGAAAAACCTGTCCTTTGGCAGTTAATAAATGCCCTACTGACTGTTCCTTTAGATGCATGTTTCAATTCTCAAGCATTAGAATCATAGAATCACAGAATGGTTTGGGTTGGAAGGGACCTTAAAGATCATCTAGTTCCAACCCCCTGCCATGGGCAGGGACACCCTCCACTAGACCTGGTTGCTCAGAGCCTCATCCAGCCTGGCCTTGAACACTTCCAGGGATGGGGCATCCACAGCTGCTCTGGGCAACCTGTTCCAGTGCCTCACCACTCTCTCTGTGAAGAATTTCTTCCTAATATCTAATCTAAATCTCCCTGCTTTCAATTTAAACTCATTACTCCTTGTCCTGTCACTACAGACCCTTGTAAGAAGCACCCCCCCAGCTTCCCTGTAGGCCCCCTTCAGGTACTGGAAGGCTGCAATAAGGTCTTCCTGGATCCTTCTCTTCTCTGGGCTGAACAAGCCCAACTCTCTCAGCCTGTCCCCATAGCAGAGGTGCTCCAGCCCTCTGAGCATCTTCATGGCCTCCTCTGGACTTGCTCCAACTGGTCAATATCCTTCTTATGCTGAGGGCTCCACAGCTGGACACAGCACTGCAGGTGGGGTCTCACGAGAGCAGAGTAGAGGGGGAGAATCCCCTCCCTTGACCTGCTGGCCACACGTCTCTGGATACAGCCCAGGATCCGGTTGGCTTTGTGGGCTGCCAGCACACACTGCCGGCTCATGTTCAGCTTCTCATCCACCAGTACCCCCAGGTCCTTCTCCTCAGGGCTGCTCTCGATCCATTCTCCACCCAGCCATTAAATCATGTTACACTCACTGTATAGCTGATGCACACATCTTGGTGAATGTGTGTTTCAGTGTTCATACTTCAGCTGTTCCTTTAGTGGGGACTGGGCATGACGGCCATGTGGCTGTTTATGCCCACTTCTGATTATCTTGTGATCGTGTAGTATCCTAAAGGGTTCATTCATCACCTTATAGAGTAAATTGTATTCAGATAACCTTCTAATCCTTGTAATTTAACGTTTCCTATGCATTAATAGTAAGTTTCAGTAATGAGTTGATTCAGCTGTTTCCACTGATAGCTTTAAAATACAGTTTGGCAAAGCAAATGTAACTGCCATCTGAAGGTGTTTACACACTACGCAGTGATTCCTCTTCTCTTTAGCCAAGAAGGGTTTTCTTGCCTGAATAATCTAGTTTAGTGTATGACATAAAGGCAGAAAATGCTCAGTCATACCCTGTGATGGAGGGGAGGGAAGCTGAGATTTCTGGTAGTTTGCAAACTGCAGTAGCAGGCAAACATGAAAACTGCAAGCTTGGAATAAAGCTGAAGCAAACCACACCTGGAAGAATTTTGCAATTGTGATGACTCTTTTAAGTAGAAAAATCTTTAATTAAAAAGGAAGTACCATATTGAAACTAGTATTACAGGTTGAGACAAGATCCTCCAATAAACATAATAATACAGGGGAGCCTGTTGGGTAATCACTTTGGTAAGTTGTTTGTTTCAAAGGCTATAGTAGCCTGAGGAACAAGATGACTAGAAACTAAAGTCTTGTATCTTGAAACTTGATATAAATAGCTGAAAAACATTTCAAGAATTTAATAGCTAAAGCCTAAGGTTGGGGTTTAGCTGTGAAGAAAGATTAATGTTGAAGGCAAATTGTCCTCCTGATTATTCGTTCCAGTGAGAAAAGTAGTAAAGTCAGTACTGTCATATATAATAGCTAAATGGACAGTAGATCTGAACTTGAAAAAAGGCAATATTGAATTGTATCTTCTGTAAGATACAAAGTCAGTCAAAACCCAGTATATGTAGTTATCCTTTTCCTTTGCTAGTATGGTTTGTGGATGAAGAAGGTGGCTGTGAAAAAATGAAAAGAAAAAAGAAAGCATAGAGTGAATAAATGCATATTTGCTACATTTATGTCATTTAATAGTTCTGTAATCTGCTGTCTGTGGAGTGTCCTTTCAAGTCAGTCTTTCTCCATGTTTTCAGATCAGGTAATTAGCAGACTCTGCTTATGAGACATGAATCTTCTGTTAGTTTTATGCATATTGCCACTTCAGTTAGGCAGATAATGTTAATCTTTCTGTTTGGGTCCAAAAAAGTGCTACCCTAATGGCAAGTTGGAGAAGTAGTGCAGGAATCAGTCTGTCATCAGTGCTGTGAATTCAGGGAGGTCAGTGAATTTGGCCCTATTAAAACATTTTTCCATTACACTGTACTTCAGTGTTTTCCTGCAGCCAGCCATACTGTTATGTGTGACACTGGTATCTGATGGTCTCTTGCTCTCTAACTATCCTGGCAGAGGGAGAGTTAAATGGATTATAGTGCATGGAGAAGTGTTGGAAGTATACCCACACGCTTACATGGCAGAGGAAGGTGTTTGTAGTAGGTGGTTTGTTCTTTCCATGCACTGTACACAGTTTACATCTGTGTGAGAACTTAACCAGCAGTTTCACCAGTGTACTTCTTAGCTACTCTTGTGCCTTAAGAAATTGGTCTAGAAACTGTCTAAGCATTTCAAAATATGAGTAAAACTTCTAATAGGATGAAACTTCATTAAAAAAAATCTGCTGAATTTGTCAAGCAGTTGACTAGCAGATGTTATTTTATACAGACATGTTGCAAATTAATGAAACATCAAGATTTTTCCAGTTAAAAAGTTTGTCCTATGTCAGACATTTAACATTACATCTGCTGTCTCCTAGCTAATAAAGCCATTGTTTCTCTGACAAAATGCATCACAACAAATTTGTGATATTGCTGCAAATGTGCAGGAAAATATATTCAGAAGAGTCGGAAATTCTCATTTGGGAGTTGAATTGACCACCCACCTTTTGCCTTCCACATCTTCACTCCTGTGATTATGAGCAGGAAGGAACTAAAAAATGTGCCCTTCCTGTTTTGCTGCACATTGTGGGTTATGCTGTAGGAGACACCAGTTTGTCCCTGTTATTTCATTCTTGCAGTTCATTAGGCTGAGGCTGTTAATGCGATACTGGGAGGAAGGCAATCGTCATGACTGCAACCCTCACCATTTGGACGTACTGCTAAATCTGCTGTGGAGTTACAGTAGTATAAAAGATGCCACGGGGTCTGAAAAGTATATTGGGAAACTGTGATTTCCCTTAAGAGTAACCCTGCCAGTGCACTTATCAGAACAAATCTTTTAATTTTTCTTAAACCATGATTGTCGGGGGATTCCTTACTGTTAAAGCTTGACTTACCTGAGCACAGTGCCTCAGTCTTCATGAATGCGACTTGTATGTTGCTGTGTATTTTGCACACAGATTTAAACTTGTCCTTTCGTTCTGAAAAATGTTCTTCTTTTCAGTTCACTATATAGACACCTTCGCTATGTCTGCAGGACTAAAAGCTTTACAATCCAATGGTGTTGAAGCTAAATTACCTGATAAAGGTAATGATGAAATGGCTGGTTGCCTAAGGGAGAGATATCTTGGACTGGCAAACATCTTTGAGGGTACTTGCCAATGATTTTTAAAACTTCATATTTCTTTGGTTTTATATTTTTGACAGTGGTTGGTGTTAGGAATTGCCCAACCCGGTAGTGTGACGGAGGCGAGGCTGCTGTAGCTCCATGTCCCTGTGTCCAGCCAGTAGCAAAGCTAAGCATTTATTCCCAGTGGGCACACGTGCCCACAGCGCCTACGCACGTGGCTGGCCATAGGGATCAACGCAGAGGAAACAGCAAGTGCACAATCACAAACAACACAAATGGCCTGATGCTGTTCCCTTCTCTGGCTGATCCGTGTGAAAGGCTTTTAAGGAAAAATATATTGATGTGTACACTGTGGATCCCTCCGGTAACTGGCCTTAGACAGTCTATCCAGGAATTGGCTCCTGATGCTCTGGTCTCCCCTGTTGCTGGCCTGGGTGTGCAAACCCACGAGGCTTGCAGCCCCAATTCAGTTGCTGATACTTGGACCCTCTTGGACATGGCACCAATGAATACACTATGAATCCTTCCAGTTAGTGGCCCTAGCCTTGTGGCAGCTGGCCTTGGGATTGCCTCATGTGAATGGGTCTTTCGTGTAGCTCGTCCAGACCTATGGCCTTAACATTACCCAGCCCTCAAACCCCAGGGCCACTCTGGTGGGTGGCTTAGACCTTCTGGTCCTTCCAGTAGCTACCCAGTCCCTAGTCTTTTGTGGCTAGGGTAAGAGAGCTCAGACCCTCTGGTCTCTGCAGAGCCTGGCCCAGCCTCATGGCCCGTCCGATAGCTGACTCACAAGCCTCTTGCTCTACTTGTGGGCTAGTCTGGCTTGATACTTGCTAGTGATCATGTGCACCAACATGTATGCCCACACACTATGCACAGACATGTCTCTCCAGTTCCTGGCACTGCAGGCTTGTGGGCCTCTATGATCTGTGGCCACCTTTTCATTTGCTGGCACTTGGACCTCTGTGCACTCACATGCGTATGGAATGGAGCCCTGCCATCACCCAGGAAAACAGAAAATGAGTTTAATAAGGAGTCTGGTGATCAGGCACACAGAGTGGCCAATCATACCTGTTTACATGTGACTGGACCCTCTTGCCATCTTCTCTCCACTTTTACATTCTCATTCCTCCCCAGTCCACCTTGATCCCATGGTAGGATCCCACACCTCTGCAGGCAGTAACCCCTGTAGGCAGAGGTAAGGTGGTCTGTAGAGCCTCTCCTATTGTCTCATCTGATGGAGCTTCTGCCTGGCCCATGGGCTGAGTGCTGTCATGCACTGGGGCTGGGTCAGGGTGCTCCATGTGCCTGTGTCAGATTGCTAGTTTTCTTCCACCTGACATTATTTTCTGCTTTCTATTTGAGACTGGCCTTTAATCACATAACCTGTAATAGATGTGAGTAAAATATCCCTCCCTAATGCTGAAGGTGACTATTCCTGTCTGACAAGTAACCTCGCTCAGGTAACAGTGACTGTGCCTGTTTGATGAACAGATACATCTCCCTGGCTTTGTAAAGCACTTGTAGTCTAAGCTTTCCACAAGTTTTATTTTATTTCAAGTAAAATGTTTCTTCACGGGTGGCATTTTGAATGACAAGAAGAAAATGCTGTCCAGTCATTCCAGTCTCTTAATCCTTTGTATGTGGAAGCTTTATGGAATATGGTAGCATATGGTCAGTTGAGAGAGACTTCTGTTGACAGGGAAAAAGTCTTAGTCTGACGTGTGGTAAATTACATATGTATCCTAGTAACATTTTTGTTTCAAATGTGAAATTTGTGAATCAAATCCAAGGCCGACAACCTTATCGTGCTAAGTGGGATGTTGGAAAGGCCTAATGTGTGGGAGAAATGACTTAGGCTTTAATTCGAGCTTGCCTCTTCTCTTAGTAGTTTTGGATAGGATGGTAGCTCAAGGCAACTAAGAAAACACAGCTTCTGACAGCTGGAAAAGGAACCCCCTGCAATAATATTAAGATAATAATCTTCCAAACCGGCATACTGTTTTTGAGAAATAGTCAATTTATCCTAAAAGTAATGAGAGACAGTTACTTCAAAAAGGTGGAGATCATAAAAATTGTGCTTCAGATAAGTGCAAGGTCTGAATGTGCCTTAAAGTTTTTTAAGAAACCTCGGAAGCACCAAAGATTAATGCAAGAAAGAATCTAGCAGAGAGAACTTGTGGTTATATACCATTGGCTTTTGTGTAACTCTCTGTGTTTATCAGGTCGTTTTAATCAAGTGTTGAAAAAAGAAGAATTTATACAGCTTGCCATTTTTGATGCTACATTAACCTATTAAATCTGGTTTCATCATTAAGCTTTTGTGAGAGTTTTCTGCTTGCACATGTCTTTGATTCACAGATATCGACTTTCAAAGAAGGATGAACACTATTGGCATTGTGTCACCAGGGCAGGAAGAGGAAGCAGAGGAGGTCACTCAAGAGTATACCCCTTGCTTTCTGATATTCTACTTGCTCATTTAAGATTTTAAATCTCAATATTGATTTTCTCACCAGAACCTTTGAAAATATACTTTTGTTGCTCCCTTAAAATATTTCCTATATTACTGTTGCATAATATATAGTGGTGGACTAGTAAAACCTGCTTTTTTTAGTTGTTAGTGTAGCAGAAGTCAATAAATTATTAGTCTTGTCCTTAATATGGAGAAGGAAAACTTGCCAGATGTGATTGTTAACCTTTTGTTGTGAAACAATGGAATTTGTTGGTGCTGCAAAGCCCTGTTTTTTGTTAAATATCAGCTTTGCAGGTTTGCACTGAATAGAGTTGTGGATGAATAGGGATTGTGTTTAAATGGACAATGTAATTTTGAAAACGAAATGTTCTACTTGCTCCTCTACTTCCTCCTCTGCAAAGGTATTGCAGAGGGGAGGGAGTTCTTTCCAGCAGTAAGCGTTGTCATTCACTCTATTACCTATGAATTTATACTAGCCAAGAACATAGAATGACCCTCCAAAATCCTAGCCCCTCTGTTTTTTTCACTATGAAAATATATGGAGAGAATGGGAATCATTCTCCCTTAAAAGAATCCTTCTTGTCACCTAATTTCTCCTCTTTTCTATTATTCAAGTTCTACTACATAACCAGTCTTCTACAAGGTAATTAACTATTCAAGATATGTTTGAGCTAGAAAATAATCCATTTAACTTTGTCATAAAATCAGTAACATTTATATAGGTTATTTTTGTCTTATCCTGTTAGGTGTAAGAATTTCTCTGTATCTTTCTGGAATTCCTATTGGATGCTGCCCTCTGATGTTTGTGGAATGAACTGCTTTTGGGAAGCTGCTTTTAGGTAGGATCTATTATTAAATAGTACTTTATTATTTGATTGCAGACAGATGTAGCTGATAAGAATTTTTGGCTATCTAGCAAGGTGACAAAGCAAAATATTTTGATTGCTTCACTGCACTTCACCTGCCTGTATAATGGTTGCATTTAGCTGGGCTTTCTCCTGTTCTGTTATGTTTTTAAAATTGTGGACTCAAGTGTTACTACAAAGAGTAGATTTTTTTCAGTTATGTTGCTTCATTAAATAGACTTGATAACATTGGTTAAAAGTCTATCTGAATATAGTCTGAAAAGTTACTGATGAATTAGGTATTTTTGATAAATAAAGCTTGCTGCCCAGTAATATCTATGATGTAACTTGCAATAAAAACTGGCAGATATGCTTAGTAGTAAAGTTTGGCAGGTTTTTTTTATTCAAGTTACATGTTTTATAGAATTTGAAGAGGGTACTTCATCCAAAAGCACTGAAAGAACCATGTATGTTAAAGCATAGACTGTGTCCTTAAAGTTGCATCTTGTATTGAAACAATAAGTTTAAATGCTTTGATGTGGTTGTTCAGGTGCTTTAAGCTGTCAGATTATGGAAGTAGCTTGAAAAGAAATGGAAGAAGCCTTACGCTACTTGACAGATACGTTCTCTAACCTGCATAGTTCAGTATATAACCAAGGTTGTAAGTAGATTTTTCTTATATTTAAAATTTTACTGATCATTCTCTGATATGGTTATCTCTTCCTTTTATTCTGAAGCTTGAATATTTGTTGGGAAGCAAAGAGAGAAGAAGTTTAGCTTGAGAAGACTTAATGCATATTTGAAAATTGCGATTGTGGGAAAGACTTTAGATCTGTTCCCTATTCCTCTTTGCTGTCAGTGCTTTTTAAGCTCATCAGTTGCCAAGAAGTTACTTGAAGAGATGGGTTAGGTAGATTTATAGCCTGTCAGTGAACTGCACCTGCAATTTGTGACTGCTGAGTCTTTCTTGCAGCCCTTGGTAGCCAGTGTGTCAATCCACAGGGTTCATGTGACTTGCCCTTTGACAGATTTAGCTGTCTGAATGGAGTCAATTCCCTTTTTTTTTTCCTCCTTAAAGGTTAGCTTTTGGAAGTTTAGATTTATGAAGTTTAGGACGGGAGGTAAACCAGATGTGTCAGTGGTGGTGTGGTGGAGGACATAGGGGCTTAGCCTCTATGCTTAGTGGAGGGGCAGGATGTAATTGTAAGCTTCATTCATCCTTGGACACCTGAGAGTGTAACAGTTGTGTAGTGCTGAGAGAGGAGCTGTCTGGTGACCTCAGTGACTGTGATGAACTCTCCACAATACAATGTAATGCACTAAAATAGCAGGAAACTTCCTTTCTAGATTTTCTGCCAGGCTGAAGGCAAGCAGGACCTTGGAACCAGAATCAGAGAAACCCCATGCAGTTCCTTTGCATATACCTTAAGCTCTAACCTATATTACGCTATTAAGAATGCCACGTGTGGCTCTGAAGACAGGCCTGTTGAAGTAAGCATTGATTATGATGCCACTGGGCAAGCGCAGTTTCTTTCATGGTGAAACAATTGTCATGTTGAATGCCTAATATCTGCAGAATTTCATGTTTATACATTTTGAAACTGAAAGAAAAAAGCTGCTTAAATGTGTAAAGGGGATAAGGTGTTCAGATCAATTATTTCAGATTGAGTTTGATTATTTTATCAATATGCTGTTAAATTAATCCTCATATATTGTGCTGAAGCTGGTGCTTGTTGAGTTCCTCAGTGAGATGCTTTAACTTCAGAGGGGGCCCCCTTGCCTCCCTGGACCTTGATTTCTTGCTCTGTTTAATAAATTCAGTTGGATTCAGAGGGGTGCAGTGAGTTTGTGTAAGAAAAGAGTTGGGGAAGATAGCAGAGAGTAGAAGAAAGTGTTCCCTCTTTGGATAGCAGCAGGCAAGTACAGTGGCTCAGCATCTGAACCTGCTGCCTGAGCCTCATTTCCTTGCGTTGTACTAGGTGCACTGAGAAGTTGAAGGATTTAGACCTTTGATACCATTTTACGGTTTGAACATGATACCAAGTAGTTCTCAAGTTTGCAGTCAGATTTTTGGAGGATGAGGAAGGAACTTAGTTCCATGCAAGTTTATTAACCACAGCAAATGAAGTCTAGCATTCTTGTTTTCTGAGATTGCATGTGTAGGGCCACTTCAAGATTATTCATGAAGATAAAGCCTCTTGAAAGGTTTTGCTGTAGAAGCAACATGTGGTTCTAAACTAGGTATAATTTGAAATAAAGGAGTGTGGGTTCTTACGGTGTATCCAAATAATCTGATCCAGGGTGGACTACGCCTTTGTGTTCTTGTTAAGTGCAGTTGTTGTAGTGAGGTGCAGAATAAATCTGGATTCTGAAGAGGCTGGGATAGCGAGAGGGATATGAGAAAAACTCAGGAGTTACATACCTGATTGAAATCTTAAGATAGCTAATTCCACTGCCTATGGATGTGCCAACAAAATGGGAATTCCAGTGAGTTTGCATTTAATAGAAATGGCAGAGTCAATGGTAATTGAACTGCTCTGACACTTAAGTTGAATCTTCATTGTGGTCTGCTTTAATCCATAAAAAAAGAACAATGCTATCCAGATCATAAATGAGTTTGTGAATGGAAATTCTGGTGTTCTGTTCTTGCTGTTTCAGTAAACTAACCAAATGAGTTTGTTCAGAGGAGCAGATCATATAGCCAGAATTTATTTACCAATAGTAACACTTCACGTTGTATACACTTACAGCTACTCAGAGGAAATGACAACTAGTGTTCTGTGCATTTGTAAGACTCAAGTTAGTATAATAGGGACTGTTGGAGCCCAGTAGAGGAATCTGGAAATTTTTTAGGAGAGGTGTGCATGTATAGACTTCAGTATGATTCATGCTGTAGATAATTCAACATTATTTGAAATCGATGAGCTCTGAGCCAGTGCTGATTCTAATAATTGGTAATAAGGAATTTACGTATCTTTAATCAGTGTAAGATCTACTGCCTATGCTGTATGTGAGAAGGATTTTGGAGCTATGCTGCCCCCACATTTTGTATCACCATTCTGATTATCAACATTATTGAGACAGAATGTCTTGTGTTGTGCTTCTGGCACAGAGTATTTGTTAGCTTTTGCACTGACAGAGGAAGCATGATCACTTTTATAAAATCTACGCCGCTTTATGTAAAAAATTTGAAAAATGCTGATAAAGATAACGAGGTTCAGGTTCTGCATGATCTGGATGACACGTATCTTTTCTAGTACACCTTTCAAGGTGCTCAGTGTCATCTAACTGGTATGGCTGCTTATTTTTCCTACTGAGACTGATTATGAAGAAATGCTTAGGGGTAATTATTATGGGTATCTGACCTGCCTGATTTCAGTTGTTGGATGTTGCTTCAAAGTGGGTTTTAACTTGCATTGCCTATTTAAAAAAAAAAAAAAGTTTATTTTTTGAGTCGATTGAGGTCCAGGTGGTCTGAATATATTGAGATGAACTGTGACGATCCTGAAAAACAGAACTGCTCCTGTCCTAGGAGCTCATTGGAGGATGGGGCTTCAGACTTTCATAGTCAATTTTTAAATGTCTAATATATTGTAACTTCACACCTAATGTACTAATTGAGTTTGTAATTTAATAGATGACATTTGGACGTCATATGCACTGGTATCATTAGCATTTTACAAAATAAACTCTGATTATGACCTATTTTTAATCCTGTGCGGTACTAGAAAATTAAGAAGCTGAGTAAAAACTAGAGTTTTCATCACTTTCAAATCCAGATGTTTTCTGTATTTAGCTTGAACCTACTTCTAGTAAGTGTGGGAATGATTTAACAATTGCATTTTAAACAGTTCAGGCTTTGTTGGCTTCTCACTCTATTTGATTTTCTTTTTTCTGGTGACTAAAGGCTGCTGGGTTAGGCTCCTTAACGATCGATTGATTTAGATCAAACACAAAGCATTAAAAGAAAAAAGGATGCAGTAAGCCATTTGTATTGTATTTGCATATCTACTACTTGTTTTCTGAGGCTTATTTCAAACCTGGTACCACAATATTACAGGCTGACTATATGAAAATATTTTCCCTGTGTCTTCTGATGAATATAATATGCATTTTTCATGCGAATTGCAAAAAGACTTGTATAGGTAAAATATTTGCACTGATAATGTGGTTAGGTTTTTATACTGAAAAATAAAACATTTGCAGTAGGCTTCTCTTTGTTCTTTTTGTAATTATAAGCAACTTTAGCACAGCTAAGCCTGGCAGCGTGGTCTGTTTGGTTATAATATCAAGGAAAGTTAGTTTAATGATCATGTGGGAGGACTGAGAGACTTTAATAAGCAACCTTGTTTAGGAAGCTGAATATCAAATGCCTTGTGTGTTATATACCATTTGGAGAAGAGATCAAAGAATAGCAAGGCTGTAACTCTATCAGAAGCAGTGTATCAAAACTTGTTTTGATGTAGAATAATTTTAAAAAAGTTTTTTGTAACCTACAAAGCAATTCTTACATCCTTGTGTTACTGTTACATAATATGGTGGTAGCTGTACATAAAAACTAGTGGGGCAAGTTAGGGTGACAGCAGTTATCCCAGAAAATGACAAATATTTTTACATTGTTCAAAACTCATGCGGTTATGTTAAAAATAGTAACTCCTCAATGGACCAGAGTAAAATTTGGAAGAACAGCTAAAGTTAATTCAGTTATTCATACCACTCTGTACTCCCAGTGCCTGGATGCTAATCTTTCCTTCCTGGGCATCCCCAGCCATGTTAATGCAATAGGAGAGCTTGATTGCCAGGGAAGTTGGGCAGAGAGCTTCCTGTTGATCCCTAGGCACGTCAGACTGACAACTCTCTGCATGGTACCCAGGTCACACCGGAGGCTGTAACAGTGCTCTGGAAGGCTTGGAAGGCAGCAGCGTGTGCATGCGGCGGGAGCTGCTGTATAGTGACATCAGTCAAGCAGGCTGAATGACCCCAGATTAGATGGAGTTGTATACAGGATGTCTTATGTCTCTCTGGGGATTCGGTACCCTCTGACCTGCGCTCTTCATGTGTTACGAAAGAATAAAAATAGGAGAACCCTACCTTAAACGTATGCAGGAGCCCCCTCCCCGTGCAGTACCTTGTGCCAAGTCTCGAGGGCAGAGCTAAGGTTTTTGTGGAGCTGATGAGGGATGATTTTAGCAATGGTATCATTTGGGTGATGTTTTTTTCCCCAGAAGCTCAGCTGGGATGCAGTGAAGGTTCTGGAAGAGTACAACCAATCAAGACATACTTATGTAGCTTACTACCAAATTACTACTACATAATTTTAATTGATGTAGAAATGCTAATTTAATATACAGTGTGTCATAGCATACATCTTTAAACATAAGGCAGTGTCTTGACAGACAGGCTCTGGAAAGTCTTGTTGTAGCAGACTCATTGAGCATATCCAGCTGTGTTCCTCTGGTTGGAGGTTAGTAACCCCACAGCAGAATTAGTCTGTACAAAATGAAGGTCTACACTTAACACAGAAGTACTTCAAGGCTTGTACCTGGCCTTATGCTGCAGATGAGCGGCATGTTTTAAAGTGTATGGTTTTGCTGGCAAAGTGGTTGCGTTAAATGTGTTTTCTAAACTCATGGGAACATGTGTGATGCACTCTCTAAAAGTGTCTAATTTATTTTTACTGTCCCTACCACTCATGTAATTAGTATCCTCAGACAAATGAAGTTCTCTTATTTGTCCCTAAACACTCAAATCCTGTCATAGCGTCCTGCTCAGTATCTTCTCTATTGGATTACAGACGCATTCTTTGCTCTTCCATTTTAATTAACAGAGTTGGTTTTCCCTAGGACTTCCATGTTATGGGAGAGTTATTTTTTTTCTTTAGAAATTAGGGCTGTCAGGTTTTCCTTGTTAGTCTAACCAAAAGTCTTACTAAAATAGAGTTTGTATTTCACTCTATTGTTGCTTTTTCCATTTTCTCCACTGAATTCTCCCACACCAAAACATCAGGCTAATAATAATTGGAAATGTGCATATAAAAATATGCATTTGTATTTTTGTTTTCCACAAACAAATTACCTTGAACTTTTTTTTTTTTAAAGTATCTCCTCACTTGTGAAGTGTCTTAACACTTCCAGAATCTGGATTTGAGGTTCGGTAAAGGTATTGCTCTGATACCAGAGCTGTGATACTCTGATACCAAGCTTGTTCAGGTTCAGATAAGTTACAGTTGTTGTAAAATAAATTGTATTTTCCTCATGGTCAACACAGCTACTGAACTGCTGAAAAAGTGGAGAGGTGCAGCACTGAGGCCTGATTATTAAGAAGGAGGCTGTGGTTGCCAGTGGTCTATATGCAGGGAAGTCAAATACAGCTTATAATCACCAAAGGATGTCTCTTTATGGAGTGTGAAGTAAGGACCACAGTTCTGGAGTCTCATAACATCCCCTGCTGTAATATGTCTGATACCTAAATGTCTCATCCCCTTCTTAGCAGACAGTCCCTAGAGGGAATGGTGGCCTTGGTGGCTTTTTGCTCCATCTGCTTCAGGGATAAAGCTTTGTGTTATGGACTTAGGGATCTAAGTCCAGCTGTTCCCCATATCGTACAAGCTGAAATTCAGTTATTACTACATTTTTCCAAACATTTTTTTTTGCCTTTTCAAAAAATATTTTTAAGCAAAGATTAAAATTTAGCTCATCGGGTCAGAAACTCATGGACAGAGATTATGTGAAAAAGTGACTGTAAAAGCATTATAATATGATCAGTCTGTTTTTTGTTGTGTGGCTTGAAATATTCTTTTATTTGCAGATGTCACTAGATGTGGAAATAATAAAATACAGTATTTGAATCTCAGTGCATTTTAGAGTTGCTTTGGCATCATTTTCATCATACCTTATTCATGGAAAGCCGTGTGTTACATGTGATTCAGGAACTTGGCTCTCAGCTATGCAGCTTGTGTAGGTTGTGCCCTTATTTATCACATGACCTTGCGATATCACTACAGGCTCTCATGACTTCAGGGCTTAATTATTGTAATTCCCTTTTCAGTGGATTAGTGATGAGGCTAATCTGCTGCTTGCAGCTTGTTCAGACTGTGGCAGTGTGCTTATTTGTGGGTTTCAGCTACCCTCATCGCATTCAGCTTGCTTTGTGTTTTTTCATTAGCTACTTACTACATGGTGTAATGTTTAAATTAGCTTTATGTGTGAAGGTCTGAATGGGCATGTCTTGGTTACATATAAAGATTATATTTTTTTTTTTCCCTGTTAAGCTCAAGTAATTTTTCAGGTTTTGCTGCAAGACTTTTAACAGGTTTCAGTCTGTGGATTAAATCATGTGAATGGATATCTGCATATAGGTGTCTATGTTGAGTAGGTCTTAAATGGTCATTAAAATTGAAGGAGCATAGAGAATGATCCAGGTGACTAGCCTTAAGTTGCTGACAAGTAAATGTCTAGTGTTATTTAAGTAGTATTTGGGTATCCTGGATGTCTCCTTAAGGCTAGCAGATACAACATGATCTTGGAGACACCCAGTCCTTTTGGACTGGCACCTTCAGGTCAGGTGGGATATTTTAGAATTTATTAAATGGCACAATACCTATGTTAAAAAATTGAACCGAGCCCTAGGTATTTACTTTGAAATAAGATGTATTGCTGTCTACGCTCTATATCCTGCTCGCTAGATCTGTACTGGCTTTAATGAGACTTTGGACACAATCTTGTATGTCAGCATCTTCTCTTAGGTGTCCTAATTTGGATCTGAATCCTACCTATGAAGTCTTTCATCCATGTGATTTTTAATAATGTCCCAAAGCCTAACTTAAGACTGACTGCACGATCTAATTAAAATTTTATTAATCTTAAATCCCTGGGATACTGGAGTTTTTTTGGTTCCAGGGCATTAAACTCTTCTAAAACGCAGAATGTTTTTTTAAATTCAGACATTGTTTATCACATTAAACAATAGGAATTTTATCTTTGCTTATATTTTGCCTCTTAGAGCTTAAAATAGTGTGGTGCTCTTCCATGCCTTAAAGGGTGAAAAAAGGCATATTTGTATAGTGTCTTTTTGTCAATTTAAAGAAAAACTTGTATGCATCTAAATGTTTTAGTTACATTAAGTGGGTGGAGATTAAGTGCAAAGAATCACATCTATTACTTTGTTAGGAAGGGTCTCTCTCTTTGGCAAATTTCTAAGAATGGGCAGTATGTTTCTGTTTTGCCAAGCGTTTCTCTGTTACTAGTTTGGAAAAGTAGATTCTTTGATCTGACATGTTTAAAACCTTTGAAAGCTTTTGTGACTAATTAAACAAAATCCAGGAGAACATGGTTTTAGGTTTAGTATGGCCACTGTGTTTGTCACCAAGCCAATTGTATTTACCTGATGACAATTTTAGCCTATTATATGAAAATAAGGAAATAACTCTTAAATGTTCCATGTATCATACATACCAGGCACTTCTCACCATAACTGTTGGACCACTGGCTTCGGGAGGAAAGGACTTCCCAATCCCCACACCTTGCAGTGGTTTATCCCCAAGGACATGGACGGTGCATGTGGTCAGTGGACTGGAGGGGTCTTCCAGAACCACGGGGAGCACTAGGACATCCCACGACGCTATTTGAGCTGTTAGTTTCCCCCCTTCTAACCCAAGTTGTACTGCAGGGTGGAAGGAGAGGAGAAAGCTTACTACATTTTGCCAGTGTTTAGGAGAAACCCTGAAGCATGGGTTTGACAAAAGGACTTACTGGAGCAGAAAATGGACAAAATGCTTGCATCTGTTAAGAACATTTTTGAGAGAACTTCTTAAAAGTAGGGGACATCTCACTTGTTGAGTTTAACTCTGCTATCTTTATCATGTTTACCTATCTCTCTACTGAGTCCAGGGAAAGAGGAGAAAGTGAACTCATGCATGTTATGAGTCATGAGTTAACTCAAAGTTAACTCAAGACTTAAGGGCTGTCAGCCTTCTGTATTTTGGTGTAACTTCATGTGATTTTTCTTTTAACATAGCTATTTTGTTGGCATTCCTTGCTAGTGATGGATAGTAAGATTGCTAAGAAAATAAATGTTTGTTTGTTTAGCTCTTCCATACCTTCTTTTTCCCTCATAAACTGGGGTGGTGGGAGTATAGTTCAGGTTACACTGAACTGAGCTGTAGTCCTGTAGTGTTTATGTTCTGTTGGAGTTATCCTTTGCTGATTTAAATATGATAAAGGATATTTAGCTAAATTATGTGCTGCAGTAAACAGTAGAGCTTTTCTTTAAGCTTGTGCTAGATATAATGTCAAATGAAAAAATATTTTTCTGTCAGGTATGATTATAGGAAAACACATCCTTCTGAGAAGATGCATCTAGCAGTGGTTGCCTGTGGTGAAAGACTGGAGGAGACTGTTACTATGCTGAGATCAGCCATTATTTTCAGCATCAAACCTCTCCAGTTTCATATTTTTGCTGAGGACCAATTGCATGAGAGTTTCAGAGGCATAGTAAGTACCCACATAATTTATTTAGTCAATTTGTAGTACAATTTGAGTAATATATAGCTGTTTCTGCTATTCTCAGTTAATTTCTTTGCTTCTTGGTTAGCAGTTGTTTGATATAGTGGCAGAAATGCAGGGGTCTAAAAATAAGATAATACGCAAGTCTTCCATAATGTTGGATGGGGATTTTTTATTTTCTTTTCCTGTGGAAAAATGCTAGTTGCTGATATCAAAGCTTTTCGTCGAAACAGACCAAAACTTCCTGATTTGTCACCTTGAATCCATTAAATGCAAACCTGATGTTCTGAACACAAACCTTATGTGAGCTTTTTTTTAAAGTTGGTTTTACAAGAGAAAATAGAGATCTGTCCTTTTTTTGTCCCCGTGCTTACAGTATGAGTCAGCATTACACTGTCTGACCAAAGTGAAACATTAGTCTTTGAAAATGGTGGATGTGGTTATGTCTAATTTTAGCAGATTCTGGTTAATAAATATAACACTATTCATATTCTCCAGAATATGACTGGAGTAGCAGTATTAGAAGCTGACTAGTATATAGCTGCAGAGGATTTTATGCTTAAAATGTCATATTAACTATGACATTAGTATGTTACATGTACTTATATATACGCTAATGTCATGTGAAGAGTAACTGGCAAAAATTGTGTGAGGTTATTTTAAATTGAGAAAGACTTCATTGGTATTTCTCCTGTGAAAACTAGTTAAGAGGGGAAAAGTTTTATTTGCTGTATTTATGTTTTGTAAATACTAATTTATTTTACTTGCTCTTACTTTAGTTTATGATCTGATGTGATGTGTTTTCTTCATAGTGGCCTGCAGGTGCCACTTTTTGTTCAAGTATTTTGAATAGTTGACTCATTATTGCAATTTCAGGAAGCATTTCTGCTACAGAACAAAAGTGCTGCAGTTGTGTTCAACTATCAGTTTGAATGGGGAACTGATTTCTTTTTTGTAATGAAATTGAACTGAAGTAATTTTTGTGATCTCTCGTTTTCACATAGCTTGACGACTTCCCCTATGAAGGAAAAGTTAATTACGCATTATATCCCATAACATTTCCAACTGAGAGTGCAGCAGAATGGAAGAAATTGTTTAAACCATGTGCTTCACAAAGGCTGTTCTTGCCAGTAAGTTATTTTGTGATAGGACAACACAGAAGTCTGTTTATGAAGTGTCAAGCTGTCCTTGTTAATCTAATTTCTGCTTAGATTTAAATTAAGAACGGCTCCTCCTCCTAATAGTAACTTCTATGACATCCTAAAAACCCTTCTGAATTTAACCTTCTTCATGGCACTAATACACTATGGGATGAAAGACCTTTTCTAACGCACCACATTGTGGCACAGTATCCTCAGAGCTACAGGTCATGTTGTCATCTCAGAGGTAAGGATTTATCACACCTCATCTCGCTTAGTTGGATCGTTTCCTGCTTGCGTGGGTCTGAAGTGTTACAGAAAATGAAACAACAAATGGACTGCTATTGCCAAAGTGGTTTCTGCAACCTTTTCTTTGCTCATTTAAGACACTTCAGGAATCATACTTCAGGCTAGGTGAATTATAGCAGTGGCAGCTATCTCCAAAATGCTGTCTCTTCTAGGGCTCGTGTACACCTCTCCCTTGTTTCATTAGATATGTAGGAAGGCAAGGGCACAGGAGGAAGATAGGAGCTCCTGCTGTTATGGTAATGCTTCACCTCTCCTGCACCCTACTCCTGAGGAGCCCTGGTGTATAACAGGTAGACTGAATGCCTTTGAATTACTGTTCTGTACAAAATCTCTGGTTCACTCTACAAAAATTCTCCAAAATGGGAGAAGAGGGAATGATGACAAGTTTATTGACTGCAAAATGTCAGGCTAAAGTAAACTTATTTGCATATGACAAAAATGTATTAAACTTTATTGTGTAATGGCAGCGACTTCTGCTTTATGAAGAGAAGCTCAATAAAACTTAAGTGTGGTTTTAAATTTCTTTCTCTCACAGTTAATCCTCAAAAATGTGGATTCGCTACTGTATGTTGATACTGACATCCTGTTTTTGAGACCTGTTGATGATATTTGGTCTTTTCTGGGAAAGTTCAACGCCACACAAATTGCTGCAATGGCACCGGAACATGAGGAGCCCCGTATCGGGTGGTATAATCGCTTTGCTAGACATCCCTATTATGGAGTAACTGGAATAAATTCTGGAGTCATGTTAATGAATATGACACGTATGAGAAGGAAGTATTTCAAGGTATGTGTGTTGCCTCTATTGCATTTTCTGTGGTTTTACATCTTTTAATTCTAATCTTGTTTCAAATTCATGTGGGTTGATATTTTTCAAAATATTTTTCTTGTAATTGGAATAATGCTGTAAAAATACAGCGTGTTTAAAATGGTATCTAACTTGTGTTTTTTAAACGTCATTCACTGTAGGACTTGGAATTCCTGAATATCAAGTGTGCTTGATTGTTTTAATTTTTCTTAGCCCTGGGAGATCCTGTGACTTGATACAGTCTGCTGTAAATTACATTGGTCAGTAGATATTCTGCTGGTTTTTTCTTCAGTTGAAGAGATCCCAGAAAACAATTTTAAATATACTGTAAACTAACTCTAACAACGTGTGTAGTAGTATGACCAGGAGGTGGTGCTAAAACATTTAGTAAGTTATTTTAACTGTATGGTTTCCAAATTTTGATCCTGTACATTGCAACCAGGTGATTATCACCTGAACTATCTTTTTATTTATTTTGAAGTCATAGTTTTTGTAGAGATATAAGTTAATCGTGAAAGTACTTACTAAAGCAGCTCATGCAGCAGCAATGGTCATTGCTGCATAGATGGGAATTTTTTTTTCTTGCGTCCGTGAGACACAGAAACAGTGCTATGTGATATTATGCTTGGGGGAAAAAGTACTTTGCTGTTTAAGAGAGATTTGATTAGGGAAAAGTAATTATGCAGTCAAAAACTATTGGAAGTTGCACCCATAAGAGGGGTGATATAAACTTCCAGTAAAATTACTTCTACCCCATTTCTTATTTAAGGAAGATTTATCTTTCATCTTAACATTCTTGCTATTTATTTTTGTTACGAAAATACAGGGAATTTAAGAAAAAAGGAGAACAGGTTATCTCAGTCGTAGTTAAAATAGAAAGTCATGGTAGCTGTAGTATATAGCTGTATTTTCCCCAAGAAGAATGTATATATCATTAGTGGAATCTTGCATTGTCTAGTTTGTGATTTGTTTGTTTTCCTGGTTATAGCATCTGGAGAAATGAAAATATTGAACAGTATAATAAGAAGAATGAGACTGAAAACTGTGTGTCTTAACCCCTGACAATGCATTTCTGTGTAGTGAATGATTTTTAGTGTAGTAAACTCTGAAATAAAGCTAGTGTGTTTTTCATACTGCCAGAATTCTGGTTGGGTTTCTCAGTGCAAGTTAGGTTATCAATTTATTGGAAACTTTATGCATTTTTATTAATATTGGAGTTAATCTGTATACTTTTGAAAATTTTATGTTGTATACTGAAATTGTCTTTTAACTGCAGTTTTCGAGAGGACAATATAAGCAGTTCTTTCTCCTTAACACCTAAACCCAGGGATTTCTCAAAATTTAAGCCTATATGTAGAGATTTAAGTAGGTGAAATCATTCATGAACAATTTGAAATTCAAAATGAAGTATTGCTGCTTTCCATCGGTATTGGAGGTCTGGAATATTTTCCAGGTCCTGAAAATGTCTGCTACGTATTCCTGTTGTTGCCATGTTGTATATTTATTATGCAATGAAATGTGTCAGATGGCTAAACCAAAACCAGCCTTAGAGGAAGTGATTTTTTTTTATATAATTTCTCTTTATTATGAGGGTGAATATCTGTGATTTATAAGACCTCCTCTGTAAGGCAAGGCTCCAATCCATACGCTTTTCTCACGATCCTGCTGGCAAAAGTCAGTATACCTAACACGATGTACAGTTTCTGGCGAAGTGGGCCACTAAACTTCATTTTGTAGTGAGGACGATTGTGTCGTAACTGGTATGAGGAATCAGAACAAAAGAAAAGTCTCGAATTATCCTGAAAACTTTCATCTTAATGCGCTTTCTCATATTGTTCAGTATGTACTGTACTAAGCAAGTCTGCTTCAGGAATTGCAGGCTTAGCATTCATACAATTAAGTGAAAAGTAACTGAGGTTGGAGTGAGTGACCCAGTGCTGTGCAAGTATACTAAATATTCACAATTATGAAAGGGCACTTGAGAACGGGAGGCAGAAACAGTAAAGCTTCCCAATAGCGAAGCACGTGATTCAAAGCCCTTTTTGATGTTTTTAGTTAACACACACACAAAAAGGGCAATTAACTCATTCCCCTGCTCTAATTCAGTTGTTTTAAATGCTAGAAATGCAGCATTTTCTGTCCTTATTAATGAATCATTTGGCATTCCACTGTCACTTTAAACTTAGACTTCCCCTACTGTGTCTGATGCATATATACTTCTGGCCCTTGCTTAAGCATGTTTCCTGAACTTCATACTTGTCCAGGAATTCTTGTGTGCACACTGTGCCTGTTCCTCAAATGCTTGATACTAATGGTCCACATAAAGATATGTTCTTTCACTCTTGCCTGGAAATAAGAAGTGAAAAAGAAATAAAAGTAATGGTGTGTTCTGTATGCCTTTTTTTTTTTTTTTGGGTGGATGGGGTGAGGCTGGAATGGGTAGGTTGTTCGTTATTTGCGTGTGTGTGCAGATTTTAACATGGTTGATGAGAACTTATTTCTTACTTGGATTTCATCTTTTTCTTTCCATTTCTATACCTTTCCGGCCCCCTTGCTTTCATCATCCTATATATCTTTTCTGGACTCTTAGTCTGATTATCTTGAGCAGGAAACACAGATAGATGCATGGCGTTTTGACACAGATAGATTTTCTGGTTCAGCTGTAGCATTTTGGAATGCCCTCTTTGGATACCCTTCTTGGGTTAAAATCTTGCCCTAGTATCTTTCAGGCCCTTGTATAACAAATACCAAACATCTAGTTGGGCATCCAGGGGTTTTGCCTCTGTCTTTGTACGTTTCTGGCAAGTGTAATGTGTTATTTGCTCAAGGAGGATTGGTTGATGTGAAAAACTGATGTGAAAAAGCCTCACAGCAAAACTTTGCAAGGGGTTTAGTGTGGCTGCGAATACACATGGTAGGTCTGAGAGTCTGTGGCTTCCCTTGTGACTGATAGCAAAGGAGCTGCTAGTCTAAAGCCTTTAGAAGAGAGGTAAACCAAATTCAGGGGTAGGGACTACCTTCATAACTCTTGCCAGCAACACTGCAGATGCTTTTGGACCTACAGATACTGTCCCATTACACGTTCCATTAAGTATTGCAGTGAAATACAGTAGAACTAGAAAATGCTTCATTGTCGTATAGGAAGGTCTGATTTGTTTATATTCATTCAGGAGACTCGAATTCCTCAATGATTATGTAAGTTCTGAGAATTTTCGCATCTTTAAAAAGTTGCCTGTAGACCTTTTTGTATGACTGACTGTGGCTATAGAACTTGTCTAAACAGTGGAAGTTTTGGATCAGGTTATTCCTTCAATATGATGGATTTAAAACTCTGGGTTCTTTGTCTATCATAGTTTTTCAGCTTGAAATTATAGGCTGAGCTGCTTGAGGCCTTTAAAGATCTTTCTTCTGTTGTCACATTGATTTATAAGAATTGGGAGGAACCAGAAGATGAATAAATAAAAAGAACTGGAGACTTTAGGCAATAATGGTTATAATGCTCACCTGGGTAGCAGAAAACCTGTAGTTCCATGTATTGCTACAGGATTAAGTCTTCTTTTATCCACTTATTTATTCAAGCCTCAGTCTTCTCAGCACTGTCAGGTCATCTATTCATTTCAGACAAACATCCTACATGCTTGGATAGCTGTGGTGCCTAGTGGAAGTTGTCACTCCTGGTCTGATCTTTCTCATTTGTTTTGTGTGTTTTGAGACTCTGTGTATGTATACACACACATACAGTACAAATATATGCACTGTATGTATACGTATATATGCACACATGTTCATACATATATATACTGATATATTCCCCTGCCCATGGCAGGGGGATTGGAACTAGATGATCATTAAGGTCCCTTCCAACCCAAACCATTCTATGATTCTATATGGATGCACATCTATGTTACTGAATTCAGTATGGTCATTAAAGAGTGCGTAACTGGCCATAAGACTGGAATCGGTAATGAAGCTTCTGATGGTTAGTGCCTGCCTTTTGTCTTTGCTAAGCAGCAATTAGAAAATGGGAACTTAGAACATGCAAAAGTATTTAGGAGATGGAAGAGGTAATAGTAGGTGACTTTTTTACATTTGTATACACGTAGATGCTGTTAAACTGTAACAGATGTGGCAAATACCACAGGTACAGTATTTTAACAAAAAGTTCTAGACCAGTGAGGCTTCGTGAATAGAGAACAGTGACTTTTATTAGGTTTATTAACAAACTTAGTTGTGATTCCTGAGACGTGACCAGTCATGGAAAGGAATGTGCTCTTAGAAAATCAAACAAGCCCCAAACAAAAGAACTCCAGATGGTGTGTGCAAAAGAGATTCATGGATGTGTGTTAGACAAAAAAAAGTAAAAATCAAAGTTTAGGGAGTTTCTAGGACCTAAGCCATTATACACTTTTATTTTACCATTCAGTATTGCTTAAGGCTATAGTTCAAAGAAATACGGTGAGCCTGTGCAAAAGTTAATTGCTTCTAAAGGGAAGGCTCCCATCTCTTACCAGCTGCTTTTCCCTGCTTTTCTTATTTACTTTGTCCTAGCCTCTGGTGTTCGTTGGTCCCTTCTATGATTGCATTAAATTTGGTAACAGTGGAAAAAAGAAATCCTGCTGGGTTAATGAACAGCTTAGCTCACAGAAACATCGAGTAAGTGTTCGCACTGTTAATACAAGAACAGGATAGAGTCATGTAACCAGAAGGAAGAGGGCTTGCTTTCATTTGGCATTCAGGAAATTTAGATCGGTCAACTGTGGGACACAGCTGCAGTTTGTCTAGATATTGCTGTATGATTTCAGTATTTTTCCTCAACTTTATATTTTCTTACTAGAATTAAGAGAAAGGTAATACTAGATTGCTACAGGCTAAATGTGACAGGTCGTGTAAGTCTGACTTCAGCCTTGGCCAGGTAGAAGTCTTCTGGGACAGAAATCAGTAATGACCAAGCTAATTAAAGCACAGCAGCTAAACAAACCAAACCAAACCCCAAGACACCAACATGTAGGAGAGTATCTTAATGCCCTTATGTATATTTTATTCTTACACATTTTCTTCCCCTCAAAACCCCTTATAATTTGGAGAGTTTATAAGCCTGCCTGTATCAGCTTGATGGTATCACAGAAATGCCTACTACCACTGTAGTTTGTTTGTTTGTTTGTTTGTTTTAACCTCTTAACCCTTCTTTGCAACTTGTTTGATACTGAATAGGATATTTATATTCTGGAAATCCTTGAGTTAGAGTTATTTTTCTCATATTTACTTCAGTAACTTTTGAAAAGTAATTTGATCATCTATTTTGATTGAACTTGAGCATTCTGCTTCTCATGGTGTTTGACCTCACTACAAGAATTTTAAAGGAGGAGGTTGTATGACTTTCTCTTGCTCTGTGTTTCCTCCACTGGTTTCAGTATGCATCAGTGTTAATAAATTAATATGTAACTCTTCTATTTATGCAAAGGTTATTGAAATACTACAATTTCCAGTTCTTAAATCTGATAGCACTATTTGTCAAGTAGTACTGCTTCTAGACATGTGGCAATATGATGTATGCTGTAACTGCTTTGCATCTCCTTGGGATATACTCTGGATTCCACGGCTTTTAAAACTGTACAAGTTAAATGAAAATTATATGAAAAAATTACTTGAGCAATTTAAAGTAATATTTCTATGGCTTGCTCTAAAACTATATTTACTCCTGTATATTCTCTTACCATGATTATCCTGGTGTCAGTGAGCTAATTTAAGTCCATTTTTAAGTCTTAGCGTTGAGGCTAAATTTAAAGCTTTTAGGCCAATATTCTATGGATGGCAAAGTTCAGGTAAGGGAGTATTCTTTACCCACTGTGATTCATTCAAATTGATTTGTTTTTTGGAAGATTTTAGCTTGGTGCTAAGCCTGTGTTTTCTTTTGTTCAATCACGTTGCACTGAGTCTAATGATAATTCTTGCTGGATAAGAATTCTCTTGAGCGTTTCTTATGCCTGCTCTCATTGAAAACTTGCAAGCAATCATAGTCATAAATTTCTTAGGACAGAAGGGACTGTAATATTCTGTTTGGCTTCTTACATAATATAAGCTATAGATCTTTTTTGTATTAATTCTTGTCCGAAATCTGATAGTATTTCTTTTCTTAGCCTTCTGTTCTGAAAGCCCTTGATATTTGATGGCTAAAATGATTTGAGGAAAGACTAAAAACTGAACTGCTAATTTTTCCACATTCTAGTTTGTCAGTGGAAAGCTTGGGGAAGAAAGTCTTTGATACTATAATTCTAAAACTGAGTATTTTGCTCATGGTAATATTTAATGTTTCTTAGCATGGTGTTTCTGTATAGAGATCCCAAACCATGTTCTAATTTAAATTTTTTTTGTGGGGCATTTTGGTTAAAAAAATCAAGGGTACAATCCTGAACTTGTTCAGGAATTTTTTCTCTTTGGGATTTATTGTTATTCCATCCTCACTCTCCCAGCTGAAGTAGAAGGTACAGTGATCAGCCTTGTTCCTTTTCTATTCTAGCTGAGCTTCAACATGGTGTCAAGGTAAGAAATTGGCTTTAGGGTATGTAACTCATAACACTGCAGAGGGGTATCCCCTTCAGTAACGTGGAGTTCAGTGTAGGCCAGCTTACTCCCAAGTAGCACCTACTCAGCCAAAACCTTAGAAGTCGTCCTGCTTTTCCTTTGAAGTGATTTTGCTAAATCAAGAATTTGGGAATTAAGTAACAGCTGTTGGTTTAGTCTTACTGCTCTTTTGTGGATCTCTAAGATGTGTGAGGGAAATCTTGAAGACAGATGTGCTCATTTATTTAAAAGGAAGAAATCATCTGTATATTTGAGGTTTTTAACTTTGAAAAGCAAATTACTGCGATTCTGTAGGAGATTTCCTTCTTTATAGGTATAATTGTCCTGAGTGTGTGTTGTTTTGCTTTTTTTTGTTTGATAGAATGATATGACACCAGTCCGGTTACAGTGGGGAGAAATTCTTATGCCACTGCTGAAGAAGTACAAGTTGAACATAACATGGGGTGATCAGGATCTATTGAACATTATGTTTTATCACAATCCAGGTAAATCCACATTGATTCTTAGTCTAACATGACACCTTCCCTATGATGTTCGAAAATACTCTTTTAGCAGACTTTTCAGTGAAAGTATTTGAGGGACTTTGCACTTCTTTCATTTTCTGAAAGTGTTTACTTTGAGCAAACAACACTGGAGCTTGCTAGAGTGTAATTAGCAGTTAGGTTTCAAAAGAACTGTACAGAAACTCCTGAAGCAGCCTTAAGAAAAAAGAGAAGATTGTGTGTTTCCTGAAACGATTTTGATACTTAATCTAGGGTTCTCATTTTTTCTGCACAGAAAGTCTTTATGTCTTTCCTTGCCAATGGAATTATCGGCCTGACCACTGCATCTACGGAAGCAATTGTAAGGAAGCTGAAGAAGAAGGTATATTTATTCTTCATGGAAACAGAGGTGTTTACCACGATGATAAGCAACCGACTTTTAGGGCTATCTATGAAGCAATAAAAAATGTAAGTGTCCTCAGCATTGTACTTGTGCAAAGTTATTTTTTTAATGTATTTTTGTCTACAGTGCTGCATGTGTTTTGTAGGTTTTGTTGATACTTCCCTTCATTGCAACAAAGTAATTTTTTTCTCTTTTAAGTGGTGTTGTTTCACCAATTATTCCTTTACTGCTTGGATAGAATTCCAGTGTATTCCTTTTGTGATAAGCATCTTTTGAAACACAATGTAGACTATATCTAGGTTAGGATTCTAAAACATTACCTGTAGTTGTCAATGTCTATTTAAAAGGATTTATTCCCATTCCTTTAATAAATAAACCTAGTAAACCATTTGTATGAGCATTTGGAGATCATCAGAATCTTCATTTCTCTGGAGATTTTAAAATGTAGAAAAAAAATCCTTCTTCCCAAAGTTTGTATTTATTTACTGCAATATTTAACATTTAATTGTAGCTAGGTTTGGATTGTAGAAAATATTTGGTTTATACTGTGTTTTGACCTTTTGTAGAGATTCACTGTATTAATATATCACTGTTCCTTTAAATACTAAGTACACTGACTTCTTTTCATTCTGCAAATAAGTCATCTAATAAACTATTTATCACTACATCAGTATACTCACTGAAGAGCTGTAAAATTTAGCACTGATTCACATTTTAATGTAGCAGGCTATTGTGTGTGTATAACCTTCAAAAATCAATAGTATATTTTAATGGTGCTTTATTACATGTTGTCATATAGATATAAAAATGAAGAAAAGTACTTTTGGGGGTCTGAGAATACATAGCAGGGAAAGTGAGTGTGTTTCCATAAAAATATGATTTCTTTGTTTCCTTTGAGCATTGTCAAAACCAGAAGAAAATATTATTTCATTTTATTTATGATCCCATTTGGTTTATGAATATGTCAGAGAAAGTATGTAAACCACTGCTGATTCAGTGGTAATAAGATGAACAAAATTATGTTACTTTGAAATGCTGTTTTAGCTTATAATTTTTGTATAAAAAATACTGTGCTGTTGAATTAATGACTTCTTTATTTCATGTTAAACATAGTATGTGTTTGACCATCATTCAGTTTAATGAAACTTCAGTAGTACCACTTCTCATACTGTTGTTTCATTATAATTTGATAAGAATTGTATTCCTTAGAAGTTACATGTCACTTAAGTAAGTTACTGTTCAACAAACAAATAACCAGAAATCATTTTAGATCTGTAAATTTTTAATTTAATAAGGTAATTTTAAATTTCATCTTTGCTTGTTTGGATATGTTAATTTGCTTATTTTTCTAAAAAAAAAAAAAAAAAAATCTCACTTGTTAGGCTTATTGACAACATGAGAGTATATTTCTGTAATTTAGAGGTGTTTCAAGTATTACATTCAGAAGCTGAGTTCTTGAAAACATTTGATAACCTATAGAAAGCAAATACAATCTTTAATAATTCTGAATAATGACAATCCTGACCTTAAATGTTCTTTTCCTAACATCTTTACAGTATTCGTTTGGAGATGATCTGGTTCATTCCCTGTTGCAGCCCCTAGAACTGGAATTGCAGAAAACCATGCATACATACTGTGGAAGAGAATACAAAATGTTCATAAAGCAGCTAACAAAAAGTATAAGAGACTTGTATGCCAGAAGATCAAAGGGAAGGTGATTTTTACTCCAAGCTGTTAAATCAAGAGACTGAATTAACATGCTGGTCAAAAGGTGCAAAAATTCTAATATGGCTTGAATTGTCTCAGCGTGCCCAGATAAAAGTTTACTAGCATACATAAAAATGAAGAAAATAGTCATGTAATGAAGAAGAGGAACTTTCTTCTGCAAAGGTGACTTTTTGCCCTTTTGAAGTTTTAAACACTGCTAATGTTTATCTTGGATCCGATGATCTGGGTGTTACTGGCTTCTATGGTCAGTAGTTTTAGTCTGCCTAATTCAGTTATCTGATGATCAAATGAACAAGGAAGAAACGAAGATGGCTCTGTTTGGGAGTGTACCTCATATATTGTCTAAAGTCCTGTTAAACTGTGAATGTAGCAATAACTGAGTCAGCAGCACTAACCTCACTTTAAAGGTGTGAGCCTTTATGTAAACAGTTGTTTACAAGTGCAGAAAATACTCTGTTTTCAAAGAAATGTGATATAATCATTGACAATCTGTATGTGCCTTTATATGTTCATGTATTACACGTTGAAATACTGTTTTGACAATCTTCTTTTGCGTACCTTAGATGTAAACTGCACACTATAAATACAGTTTTCTGAGAAATGAATAACTAGTATGTGATATTAGTTTTCTCTGTCTGTAGATACAGAGACTTTTTAATGTACAACTTGTTTCAACATCATGGAGCCATCGTGGCCAAAAGAAGAGCAGTGTTGAGGTGTTTTTTAACAAAAGTTCAGTATGAAGTTGTCTGTCTTACAATACTTTTTTTAAAATTAAATGGTTTTGCAGCTTTATAGGGCATTTGGAAGTAGGAAAAAAACCCCCAGACCAACAGTGAAAAGCTGTTGCTGTTGTGTTTCCTCACTAAGAATTATTACCTGATGATAATTGTAGTGTATTTAGTACCTAAAAGTGAAGGGCTGTAATAAGAGTTCTGATGCTTCATCGGACTTTGTTAGATGGGTTTCTTAGGGAATATATCCTGTTACCATATTTTTTTATAACAACATGGTTTTAAATTAGTTTGGGGGCAGACCCTCAACTGCATAAATGCATTACGGTCAGTAGGGTGATAGCGATTTACAACAGAAAGGATTAGGCTTTCTTTAGTTACCTTAATGGAAGAAAAAAATGTTCTGTTTATGTAATACAAACTTTTTTTCAGAGAAAAACATGAAGAAAAAGGCTGAGTTCTAGTGTTACAGTAAAATATTATTTAAACGTGCATGGTATGAAATGTATTTGTGAAGTTTATGTGAACCTGGATAACCTGTCCAACTGAGATGAAGTCTTCATCAAGTGAGTTTTTGGATTCCAGAAAAGTTCCTGTGTGTCGGACAGGGAGGATCCACTCACTGACTTGCACCTTCATCCCAACCCCATTTTAGAAGCTTAATTTTTGTGGCTGTTTCTTTGTCAAAGGCAGGCTGATTCTGACTGCCAGATCCATGTGAGCTGGATGAATACTTTAGCAGTCGAAAAACACACTCCATTGTAAGCAGAGTTTATATTCTGCTTCTAATCTCCCTGCTGGCTCAGGGTGTAAATTTCTGGGATGGAAACTAGGAAGCACTCTGCCTTGCATGTAGTTACAGTCTCTCTTTCTTGCTATGTAATCTTTTGAAGTCTGAAAATCTAGAAATCTGTGGGAAGGTCGATACTGTTATTGACTGACTTTACAATATGCAATGCATTATTTTTTTACATAAATACTGATTTTTATATCAATTTGTCTTCAGCTCTTTTTTTTTACTTGTATTGTGTGTATTTAAAAATTCATTCTTTTAGCCTGTTTTGTGTGTTCATCTTTGCAGAAACTTTCATTTTTAATTGATTTTTAGGATGTTTCATGCATGTGAGGTACTGCTTATAACCCAATTACCCGTTTTAGGAAAAAGTGGAATGTGAATGTTAGCAGCAACCTTACCACATAAATTTCAGGTTTTGTGGGGGCTTAGAGCAAAAGGGGTTAATATTTAAGCTTATCATAGGATAAAAATTCTTACGTTGTGCTTATTTCAAGAGATGATTACTTAGAATATTACAAATAGCAGGATATACTGCCTTATGCCATAGTTTTCAATTTTTATTAATACAAACTTAAACTTCTTACCTCAACTATCCATTCCCAAACAACACTCATGAACACTTTAGAAAACGTAAAAAAACAACAAGTGCTTAGTAGCTTCCATTAAGTAACACTCCACAGTATTTGTCTGTTTCAGATAGTTTTAGTTCTGTAATACCTATGTCTTAAATTTAGAAAGATGATGGACTTTTAAAAACAAATCTGACTTACAAAGAAAATGTTTGGAGACAGCAAGACTGGAAAACCAAGTAACGTGATAGAAACCAGTTATACTGCCGAAGGTTTCAATACCTGATTTGTAGGGTAAGTACTTATGCATGCAAGTGTAGAAACTTGTATCTAGCCTGTGAATCTTTATTGCTGTCTAGTTTTAGAAACATTTCTTTTTCTGCAGACGTAGTAAGTAACCAGCAAAATAGGACCTGGCAGATTATAGAACTTAAGAAATTCTATTGTTACTGATTTATTTATTATAAAATTATTTAATGCTAATATAAGTGTAAAGTTTCATATAAAAAAGTAATCATCAGGAAATGTACATTCAGGTTGAATTAAGATTAATCTGTCATCATCATGCTTGATGTGTCTATCACGGTACCATTATTCTGTCTGTTTAAAGGGATCACAATCTCATAGTAGAAAAGATCTATCTGAAGATGTGTTACCTCATTTGTGTGAAATTCTGTCTCTCTTTGTAGGTGGTATGAAAGGCCAGATATCCCATAATGAGACCGAAACATGCTTGTGTATGGTACTTGTACCTCTGCCTGTTAATAAGGCTGTGTAAGCTTTATGAAAATGTCTTTCCAGTTATTTGTAGTTTTGCCAAAATTTAGACTGAAGGTGACCTTTAATCTTTTGATTTAAATTTAGAAGAGAGGTTTAGAAGAAAAAGACATTTTATTTTTTCCTTATTCTGATTTTAAACGGATTTTAAAGCAGTATGGAGTTGCCTTGTTCTGGGTTTGAGCTAAATTTGATCAAGTTATAAACTCCTAGGAGAATTTTGTTAGGAAAAGTGGACTGTCAACTCTTTTGTTAATTTGTACCAGGTTTCTGTCCATACTAGACGTACTCCAACCATACAGGCTTTCCACACTTTTGTCTGTGTACTTTCTGTAACAGGATGACCGAGAACCCTGTCTTCTGTCTTTTCCTCATCCCAAATTATTCTATCTAGACAGCATGGAAAAGGAAATAAGTGCAGTGTAGTGGTGGAGGAGGGAAGGGTCTGGGTCTGTTTGGAATGTTTAGAAATGGAACATGTAAAAGGCAAAGCTGAAGGTGTAATGAATTATCTATATGTACATTATTGCATGCTCTTATTTTGAGTGAAAATAGGAATGAAGTAGCACTGTTTATTTACTCACGTTTATGGATGTGATGGTATTTTTGGTGGATTAAATGGGGGTAAAATCAGTCTTCTACTTTTTTAGCTTGTCTGTAGGAAACCACTAGAATTCTGGTTTCTCCTACCTGGTTTATAAAGGTGTCTGCAAACACATGGACATATCTAGAATTTCCATTTCTTAGAGGTTAGTTCTTTTTCGTTGCCAAGTTTCTGTTTCAAATTAAAAGATTTTCAACTGTCAAGCAGGTTTAATAATATCAATTTCCTATTTTTTTTTTTTTCGACATGGTTAAGTGGAATACTCCTGTATAATTTAAATGAATGTGTAGGCTGTTTGTGTCTCAATTTTTTTTTTTTTAAATAAATGATCCATTTCGAATAGTTGTTATTTTTGTGTTCTCTCATGTGGTATCTAATGCGATTACCATCATTATCATAGAACCCTGCCTGCTTCACTACTTTGTGAGTGGATGGCATTTGGAATGGCTCCAGTAATTTTGTGTATTAAAACAAGGTGCAGAGAACTATGATGTGAAGGTATGTCTCTTTCTTTATTAGCAAGAAGTGGGTTCTTTGGTAGCATAGACAGTAGAAGTATGCAGTGACGGATCTTGGACCAGATCTTAGATGTGCCTTATGTGGTTGTTGCTGTCAGTCTCAGCAGTTCTGTGCACAGAAACACTAAGAAGTGTAACTTGTATTTTTCAAAAGGAGCCTTAAGTATTTTTCTGTCATGTTTCTAATCTCTTGGGATATCTTCCGTTCCCTTTCTTCTTGGCACTTAAGTTCTTTCCAGCTGAATCTATCTATATATTTGAGGAGAATAACTTAAATTCCTACAAAGTTTTGCACAAATAACAGCCAAGTTATTTGCTCAAGTTGCCCAAGTGGGCAAAGCATGAACACAGCAAGTTGAATTTTAAAATATTACAGGGCTGTTGTATATACTTTATTTTTTCAAAGGGAATGTAAAAATATTGTTTCATCCAAGTTTAGCTCTATGGAGAAACACTTAAAACTTGCTTTTTGTGTTTAGCTGCCAAACCTTAAATAATGCAGGATAATTTTCTGTAGAAATGCAGGTTGCCTCACAGTTGCTTTGCAGTCCTAGTAGACTACTAGAAACTATTACTCAGGTTTAAAACCAGAATATGTTTGCAGAGGTAATAGTGAATTTTCCACTTCAGGAAGTGAGGAGAAAAATCTCATTTTAAAGTAGTTCTCAAAATCTCTCTCTTGTAACCACTTAGTGGATCTATACAAGAACAGCTTGTCCTCCAAGGTTGTCATAAAATTTAAGATTTGTGGTTCTCCAATGCATTTTTAAGCCTTTGTAGGCCTATTAAGGTTTTTAAGTTTCTTGAAGGAATATTAAATAATTGGAAATTCATGGGTTGAAGGAGTTCAGTTGTGTCTCTTCAGTTTTGCGGGTGCTTTATGCACAGCTGCATTCAATTCTTTAGAGAGTCCTCATTTAAGCTTATGAATGTGCATCTTCCTGTATATGTGCTACCAAATTTCTACAAGGCTTCTTTCTTCTCCCCTCTCCCTTTTCCCTGTGCTGCTTTTACAAGATAATCACTAAGCTCTTCTTTCATTTGAATGCTTATAAAAATATGGGAGATATTATTACAGGTCTCTCTGCAGAGACCTGTAATTAAAGGGGGTCCTGCAGTCCTACTGTGTGTGGTTTTGGTTTTTTTTTATTTTTTCCCCTTCAGATTGCTATTTGAGGATGTTCGGGTAGGAGGAATTTTTGAGTATTTAGTAAAGTCGTTATGTTCCTTGAGTGATCATCTGGTAGTTTCTTCCCTGAATCAATTAATATTATCTCTGTCCTCTTGTATGATAGATGCTTGGCTGCTGTCTGCCTACTTGATCTATGTGACTGCAAGTTTCTTTAATCAAAGCAGTGGCTGTCACTTCTTCTAGATCTGGATTTTAAATGCTCATCCCAGCTCTGGGTGCAACGGTAGTTGTGCAAACCAGGGACCTAGTCTGTTTCCACTTTTAAACTTCCATCTTTGATTTCATTTCCCTGTTTGTTTCTAACTGGAACCATAGGGATAAAATAGTGAGATAACAAGAAATGCAGAATTTTTCAGAACAGAAACCAGAGACCTACAGATTTCTGAAATACAATTAACAATTTTGAAATAGTATTCTATCCTTCAGTCAAATTTCTGGTTTGGTAGATGTAAGGGTTAGCATCCTTGGTTCTGTCAAATCATTTGACTTTTCCTGTGTCAGTCCTTATGTGGAGGGATGAGCAGGTAACTCTTAAAAGACTGGTTCCTTGTTTACTGTGAACTCAAAGAAACCAAGCATAAGTCATCACTGTAGATCCTTAGTATAACCCTATCTGAAATCTTTGAGGGGAAAAACCCCCCCACAAATCCCAGTAATAACTGCCTACTTGCTGCTATTTAATGATAATAATGTTAGTGGTGTTCTAATGATCATGCTGAAAGGGGAGGGGAGAAGATGCAGTTATTCGGAGTTCCTTGTTAGTTCCTGCCCTGCTGTCTTTAGAATTCCATGTGACACTTAAGACAACCACCAAAACCCAACTTTTTGCATCTGAGCCAAAGCCAGAGGAGGATAAACTTAATAGCTTCTCCTGATACATTAATACCTTCATTTAGGAACACATTTTCACTGGTCATGGGCCTTACTCATAGATTAAAAGTCAAGATAGTTTCCTTGCTCTGTTTATCAAAACAGGTCTGCAAGAGCAGGACTACTCAGGTTTGATATAGTTTGTGGCTGTTTTAAGAGTGCCAGATTTGTAAGATACAGGCATATTATGTTCCCAAAGTGAGTCCGTTAGAAGGCTATAAGAATATAATCTAAGTCTACAGTCATGAAGACTTATCGCTGCTTTTCAGGGTAGCTGTTGAACTAGTATTATCACTCAAATCCCCTTTTTTTCCCTCTGATAATTTATTGATTTTTTTTTTGTCTTCTAGAGCAAAGCCAAAATTTGGGAGTTTGCTTTAGTAAAGGTCCCCTTGATACCGAAGAGAATTTGGCTAGGGGAGGAAAGGGACTGTGAAGTTTGTTTGCTAGTGATTGTTTCTGCACTTCAGACTTCTATAAGGTCATGGAATGCAAATGTGGAATGAACTTGTGTCTTCCTCACTGCTTGGAGAAGTACTGCTAGATTGCACTGTCTTTATTTTCCTCACACTTCTAGCACTGAACACTGATTTCTAAAAATGCTTTTTGTGTATTCCTAAATGGCCTTTCTATTTTATCTAGTTTGTATTAAATTATTAAACCAACTGAGATGAACAATTTATTAGAATAGCCTAATACATTTTCTACCACCTTCATATTCTGGGAGGTCACTTTCTCTCCTGTTCTTCCCTTGGGTCATTTAATATCATATCCACATTCTCAGAATTATAATCTGGGTACAACAGGTTCATTTTTTCTTTTATGTCTATGTCTTTTGAATCTTAATGTTCTGCCAGTCATATGTGTACACATTTTACTAAAGCAATTCCCATTAAATCAATCTATAATATTCGTATGAATTGCTTTGAAATACAAAAGTAGATGTAGAAGTTATCCTACCCTGCAAATCTTTGAGGTTGAATTAATGAGTGTTTCAGGCATGGTTTTTTTAGGCTTTCAAGAAAGTGAAAGCAATATAATCAGTTTTAACTTCTGATTTAAGACTAGGAAATTAAATTTAATTATAGCCTTATAATGCTAACCTACTATGTCTCTCTGAACAGCTGGTACCTAGGAGATGCTCTGCTTGCCTATTGGATGTTGTGAAATTTCAAAAGCATGATGTCATACAGTTTCTGACTAGTCACTGGTACTCCTATTTTTCATTTTAAAATTTGCTGCTGTGTTTTATTTTCATAGAATCATAGAATGGTTTGGGTTGGAAGGGACCTTAAAGATCATCCAGTTCCAACCCCCCTGCCATGGGCAGGGACACCCTCCACTAGACCAGGTTGCTCAAAGCCTCATCCAGCCTGGCCTTGAACACTTCCAGGGATGGGGCATCCACAGCTTCTCTGGGAAACCTGTTCCAGTACTTCACCAGAGAAGTGCTTTTATTGTGGTGTTTCATATTTTTATGCCATGGTTCATATTATCCAAGGGGAATTGAGATTGCAGTTCTAAACCAAGAGATAAAAACCACTTTTGCTACCCAGGTGTAGCAATATACATTTGTCTTTTGATGTGGTATTTTTCACTGGTCTAGTGGGTAAACTTGGTGTATTGGGGGTTTACTGCCTGTCGTGGGCACTCATCTTTCCTGGTTGCTGTCCCTTGCTTGCCTCCTTTTTCCACAACCTCTCTGATCTATTTTCTGCCTGTCTTTTCTTAGAGCTGGTGTCACTCCATCTGTTCTTCTCATGAGGATCTTTCTGCATCTTGGTGGCTGTAATATTCATTAGCCAATATTGCTTCTTCCACCACGTATGTGCTTTCAGGATTGGACCATTTACTGTGACAGCGGTACCATTTCAAGCCAAAAAGGTGCCCTGGATTGGGCGTGCTGCTTTCTCCACCATGCTAATGGATGAGCGCATGGATGAGCACGTCTGGGCATGTAAGCATGTTCTTGACCCAAAGTAGTTCACTGCTGTGTGTTTCTTGGCTGTAGCCAAGGGGAATAAACTTAATTTTCCTTTCAGCTGCTGTGATCTGAGCCGTTTTGCTTGCCTGAGGCAGAGAAGCTCAGCAGGGCTTCAGAGAACAACTAGAACAGAAGACCAAGAGCCAGGGCACTTGGGGTTGCAGTGAGGGGCTTGGTCTCAGCCCTGTTTCCTTAGGTGCTGGACAGCCTCTGAGGGAAAAGCAACCTTCAGTCAACTCTTCTGTGCACATACAAAGAGAGAAAATTGAGTTATGACTTCAAAAAGCCCAAAGTTTTAGAGGGGTTACGGAATGCAATAGAGGGTGCACAGCACGTGAAATTGTTCTAGCTGAAATGGCTGCAAATAGCCTGTTGAAATGCATTGGGTTTTGAGAGGTACCTTCTTCACTGGTCCATAAAAACAATGAATGAACTAGCAAAAATAAGTAACGGTAGGATATTGCTTAAAAAATAGATCGATACCGTATTTTTGCAGTAATCCAGTTTGCCTACCTTGATCTTTCTTTGGCCAGAAGGATAGGGTGTAATTAATGAAAATTGATTTAGCTTGTAGAATAAAGTGTTGACAGTTTGTGATCATAAGAAAAATGAAACATCTTTCTATTCTTGGTGGTTTAGGCCTCAAGCAGTGTCTAAATTAATTAGAAGTTGCATTGTAAATGTACAGTTGCCAAATAGTACATTGGGAAGGACTTTTGTACGAAACCCACTTTTGTATTTTTATAATTTTTAGAGTCTTAAGGTTGATACCTTTTTTTCTAAGTATATGTATTTTGAGGACACCACGTCTTGTACAATAGGTCTGTAATAACTGTTAGATATAAAAATCCAGTTGGTTTGGAATGAAAAATGTAGAACAGACATGTTATCCTAAGTGATATCTTGTCTCTGAAAATATGTAATTTTTAAGGACTAGATTATATGGTGCGTTGGGCCTACTACTACTCTTCACCTAAAGTATGACTTTGAGGATGCAAACTTTTTTTTCTTAGTATAAGCAAAGCAAGTGTCCATTGCTGTACACAACACTGAAGAGTAGTGCTCTGGGACAGTTCTGTCATCATACCCACTGTGATCTTTGCAAGTATTAGAGGAGACCAATGTTCTTTAAACAGAAGCATTTAGCAGTACTGTGCCTGACGGAAATCACCAGCTCACTGCTTCGAAATACTACATAAACACAAAGGAGGTGTCATAATATACAGTCTATAACAAGAAGGATAAATACAGATGTTATAACCCGCTCTGAAAAACCTCAAAAATCTTCCTCTAATTAGTTCTACTCCTAAAAGCAAAAGTTCCAGAAGCTCTTCTAAGTCCAGGAGGGATTTTGCTATTGCTATTGATTTAATATGAAAGTGCTCAGATACTGTAGCAATGGATGGCAGCGTAAAGCACCAATAAATCGGTTAATAGAGTTTATCCTTCAGGTGTGTGTTAGTTCATCTAGTCTCATCTGTCATATATCACAAGGCATTAAATTTCTCCCTGTTACTTCTGTACCAAACCCAATCATTTGTTTCACTAAAGCATAACTTGTGTCCAGCTAAATCATACCTTTTGGAGTAATGTCTGGTCCTGATTCAAAGGCATGAAGAGGGATAATATTTCCCTTTGCTGGTGTGTTGCAGTGGTTCAGCGTTCTCACGGTGATGAGTGTGCACCTCACGTCTCATTTGAATTTCTCCGGCATTAGCTTCCAGCCATTGATTCTTTTTATGCCTCTCTCCACTGGGGTAAAGAGCTCTTTAATATCCTGCAGTTTCTCCTCGTGGAGGTACTTAGATGTTGTAATCAAATCACTTCTCAGTTTCCTTTTGGGTAAGCCAAATAAATTGAGTTCAGGAACTCTCTCTCACTAAACGTCTGTGTAATTCAAGTTTTGTGGCTTTTTCTTCTATCTTTGTCAATTTTCCAGAGTCATCCTTTAAATATAGGCACCACATTATAGGATGGGTATATGGGATTTCAGTACAGTTAAGGACTGGGTAATTTTAATACACAGGTAAGATTTTCCTAGTCCTGTCTAAATTTATACATTGAATGTCATGCTAGCTTACTTACCATTTCTGGGAGAAGATCTGCATTTCTTGGCGTGGCGGCATTTGTCTTTCTTAAAATGAGCTCAGCCTGGTGCCATTTCGCCACAGTAATGCAGATTCATCTGTGCAACTGATGTTGTTACTGCTGTTTATCACCTTCCCAGGTACTGCCATCTGCAAACTTCATCAGCCATGATTTTATATATACTTGCAGGTCACCAGTGAAAGCTTTCAATAATGCTGTGTCCTTTATAACATTGCTGGAAACAGGTCTTTGATAACACTTTTTCATAAAAACTTATTTGGTGACAGTGGACAGATAATCTTTCAAGATTTTGGTGTTTCTGGGGTTTGTTTCTTTCTCTGCATAGCGTAATTTCAACTTCATGAAACAAGAAAGCATATTCAGGAATAAATAGCAAATTTATTTGACAAGCTTTGTTTTACTGGAATCCACATTGATTACTTCTGATTGTCATATTTTCTTTTAATTCTCTTCCAGTTAATTGTGTTGCAACTTTTGTAATTATCTTTGTGGGAATAGTCTCGTAGTAGTCTGACTCCAAGTAACTTAGTATTTTGAATCATACTAAAATTATTTAGTTTATCTTCTGGAATTTTCTGGGAATGCTAAAATTTATTGGAACTAGTAACAGCAGCATTCTTGAGGATATTATTTCATGGTTTCTTGCTGTAAATTGTCTAGATCTGCTGATTTTGAAATATTTATACTCAGTCAATGTTTGTTTAACTTTCTTCTGGTTTGCAAATGGACAAGAAAGTATTTCAACATCTTCATGTGATGCAAATGTATTTTATTTCTGAATGCAGAAGACTTAATTGAATGTTTTTGCATTATCAACAACATTATCATTTGCAGTGAAACCAGTTTTATTTCTTTTGTGCTTAATTTATTCAAAAAATTACAGCATTGTATTCTTAGTCCTTCATTCTGTCAGCTGCAGGGATTTTTTTTTCTCCCCAGATGTATTGTCAATTTTGCAGTATGAGCATTATGGTAATTCCTACATAATTTAGTAATTTCTAATTTTTACTTTTTGTTATTTTTATCTTGCTTAAACTTCACTTGGCACCATCTTCTTTCTGTCATTCTAAGATGCTTGTGTGCCAGATGGAGTACTGGACAAAGCTGACGCATCTGCAGTTAATCTCTACATCTTTCTACCTCCAGGTCTGGCAAAACTTTTGTGAACTGTTCCAGAAGATAATGCCTTTGATTCTAGTCTTGACGTTGTGGATTCACACAGAGAATATGAAACAGGCTAACCCACTTGGCATAGGAGATTTCACCCAGGAGAATCAAGAGATTTCAACCCTGCTATAGGCAGTGGGCAGGAGGAAAGGAGGTGTGAATGTGGCGAGTTGGAAAGAAACACAGCCTGGTAGATGGTCCTTTCAAGTCAGCTAACATTGCTAAGCACAGATGCCATAATACCATCTTAGAGCTAATGTCTTGGACATGTGTTGGAGTCTGGCATCGTGTCAAAAAGAGGTCAATACCCCCTTGCTGTTCCAACTACTTGTGAACATGGCCAGGAATAAATGTTGGAGTTTTCTCTGAAACAGATTTCTTTGAAACTATTGCTAGAATAATATAATTCCTAAGTGTTGGTCTGCAGTTAGTCTAAGAGAAATCACTAGGTAGTGATATGTGTTCTGTTTCCTGAATGAGCAGGAAAACATCCTGTAATAGGGTTTCTGATGCAAATAGAAATGTAATTCTATTTTTCCTAGCTAATATATCTTAAAAATCCACTCTGTTAGTTACTCTTGTTAGTAACCTCTAAGGTGATCTAACAACAATCAAAGAAATTTAGATTGGACCTTAGGAAAAGGTTCTTCACTGAGAGTCTGGCTGGTCACTGGAACAGGCTCGCCGGGGCTGTGGTCATGGCACCAACCCTGTCAGAGTTCAAAGAGCGGCTGGACGATGCTGTTAGTCACATGGTTTAGTTGTAGGTAGTCCTGCGAGGAGCAGGGCGTTGGACTCAATCCTTAAGAGTCCTTTTCAACTCGAGATATTCTGTGGTTCTAAAGCACATTAAGTCAGCTGACTTACAGCATCTGCACACTGCATGTGTAGGCTATTGTTGATTTTGAAGCTTTGGCTGATATGTGAATTATGGCTACCTCTACTTTTCATCCTCAGTCAGTATTTCTAATTCTAGCTGCCAGTTTCAGTTTGCCAATATTGTTTTCATCAGAAAAGAAGGCCTTTATGCAGTTAGCACATGATTAAAATAAAAGCTTTGAACTTCAGAGACTGGTATACGGCCGTTGTGTCTTTCATTTCTGGGAAGGAATCCATCTAGCCCAACAAAATCAATTCATTAGGAAGTTTCCAAAAGTTACTTTCTTTTCACTTGTGCTCTGTGTGCGCTCCTAAGTACTGGCAGGCAGCAGCTTGAACAACTCCCTGCCAAATTGTCATGTTCAAGAACTGCATTCATTTTCAGCATTGTGAAAACAGTATTCACTACTTCCCACCTACTGTCTTGTGATCTAGGGCTGAGTTGTAGCTTGTATCAAATAAACTGGAAATAAACGTCTCTCTTTTTCAGCTTGTTGAAAGAGAGTAAATGTCAAGGCCATATAAGGGATTTATTAAGTAATTGAAAGAACTTTAAATGAAGAACAGGAAAAAAACAATGAAGTTAATGACTTGAAGTCATCCTAAATTTTTGGTGATGCAAAACCCAGTAAAAATAGTGCCATTGGATTTACAAGTTACACTCCTCTGGTCAACCGAGCTGTTTAAAATTAACCCCCTTTAGTCACCTAAAAGCACAGCATGCTGGATTGCTCATACACCAGTGTTTGCTTGTATTTTGAGGACATTTGTATGCAGAGTGGAAGGCTCTTCCCTTATGCTTATGGCAAATCAACAGTCACTCTGGGGTATATTTTGAGACAGGGAATCGCTGGGTGCCACATGGCTGGATCCAGGCCCTCCTGTAAGTAATTACCTTCTGGTCCACCTTACATTTTACACTGTCAGAACATCAATGGGTAATGACACAATATTCTAAAGATGATTTTCCTCATGTCAGTTTTTCTGTAAACTGAGCAGTTAGGGTCTTCTTGCCTGCACTTGCCTTTGGCACCTCTCAGACACTTTCCTGATTCCAGGGTGAGGCTAACTGACCCAAGCCTCCACCCAGTCCCTTAGCCTGAGGGCATCACAGAAAGTGAGGAATTAAAGTGTCCTAATTACCCTGTGTGCCCATGAAATTCTCTTTCCTCTACCTCCTCCGTTCTTGTATGCAATTGCCACAATTTCTAACTTTTCATATCAGCCTCTAAGGTCTTGGTCCTGAAACTCAAGCATCTTCATATTGTGGAGAGGAACAGGATAGTCCAGGTAATTAGGGTGGGTTTGTTCACTCGCAGTGAGAAATAGCTGTGTCAATAGCAACACAGATGCTGTTTGGCACACGTAGACAGAATGTGATCTCGGTTTTGGGCTTAGTGTGGGCAGAGATCTGTTGTCCCCAGGGAAACTTTCACCAAGTCAATTTAGGATATATGGAAAATCAAAAAAATTGGAACCTTTCCATTAACTCAGTAATTTGGCAGTCATTTTTGTCTTTCTGCCTGCTCGTAGAAACAGTTTCAATTTTCTTCCATGCTTCTCTGGTACATTTGCTTAAAAGCATCTGCTCCTGTATCTAGAAATCCTGTACTACTGTGAAATCTGAATTCAGGGCTTAAAGGGACTCTTGTGGCTAATCTTTCATATGCCAGATTTTTCTAGGATAATGTGTCAGGATAAGTCTCCACCCATGGTTGTATTAGTACTATTTGTCCTGAAGGACGATCCTTCTTTGTTTCTTCCCAAACCCTGTTTATCCCCAGCAGAGGACATTCATAGAATCACAGAACGGTTTGGGTTGGAAGGGCCCTTAAAGATCATCTAGTTCCACCCCCCCTGCCATGGGCAGGGACACCCTCCACTAGACCAGGTTGCTCAAAGCCTCATCCAGCCTGGCCTTGAACACTTCCAGGGATGGGGCAGCCACAGCTTCTCTGGGCAACCTGTTCCAGTGCCTCACCACCCTCTCTGTGAAGAATTTCTTCCTGATATCTAATCTAAATCTCCTTACTTTCAGTTTAAACCTGTTACCCCTTGTCCTATCACTATAGACCCTTGTAAAAAGTCTCCCCCCCCACCCCTAGCTTTCTTGTCAGCCCCTTTAGGTACTGGAAGGCTACAATAAGGTCTTCCCGGATCCTTCTCTTCTCCAGGCTGAACAAGTCCAACTCTCTCAGCCTGTCCCCATAAGAGAGGTGCTCCAGCCCTCTGAGCATCTTCGTGGCCTCCTCTGGACGTGCTCCAACTGGTCGATCAATATCCTTCTGATGTTGGGGGCCCCAGAGCTGGACACAGCACTGCAGGTGGGGTCTCACAAGAGCAGAGTAGAGGGGGAGAATCCCCTCCCTTGACCTGCTGGCCATGCTTCGGATACAGCCCAGGATATGGTTGGCTTTCTGGGCTACCAACACACACTGGCAGCTCACGTTCATCTTTTTGTCTGCCGTTACCCCCAAGTCCTTCTCCTCAGGTCTGCTCTCGATCCATTCCCGACCCAGCCTGTACCTGTGCTTGGGATTGCCCTGACCCATCTGCAGGACCTTGCACTTGATCTTGTTGAACTCCATGCGGTTGGCATAGGCCCACCTCTCCAGCCTGTCAAGGTGCCTCTGGATGGCATCCCTTACCTCCAGCCCCATTCCCTTCGCAACCCCATCTGCCAGTTCTTTCAGGACCTGTGGATGTGTTCCATCAGGTCCCTTGGACTTGTGCCCCTTCAGGTTCCTTAAGTGCTCCCAAACCTGATCCTCACCAACCATGGGTGGCTCTCCATTCTCCCAGTCCCTGTCCTTGCCTTCTGTGACTCGGGGGCTATGACTTGTGCCCTTGACAGTGAAGACTGAGGCAAAGAAGTATTGAGTACCGTGGCTTTCTCCATATCCTGAGAAACCAGTTCTCCCATTTCCTTCCGCAGAGGGCCCACATTTTCCCTGGTCTTCCTTTTATCCCCTGTGTACCTATAGAAGCCCTTGTTGGCCTTGATGTCCCTAGCCAGGTTTAATTTTGTCAGGGTTTTGGCTTTCCTAACCTGACTTGTCAGACAACTTTCCTGTAATCCTGCCAGGCTACCTGTCCCTGCTTCCACCCTCTGTAGGCTTCCTTTCTGCGCCTCAGGTTGTCCAAGAGCTGCTTGTTCATCCACACAGGCCTCTTGGTGCTTTTACCTGACTTCCCCTTCATTGGGGTGCACAGCTGGTGGAGGAGAAGGTCCTTGAATACACACCAGCTTTCTTGGGCCTCTCTTCCCTCCAGGTCTTCCCTTGGAACTCTGCCAATCAGTTCCCCGAAAGAGGCCAGTCTGCTCTCCTGAAGTCCAAGGTAGCGAGCTTGCTGCACAATCTCCTCGCCTCCTTAAGGATCTCAAACTCCACTGTTTCATGGTCGCTGCAGCCAAGGCTGCCCTTGAGCTTCACTGAGTGAAGTCACCTCGGACCACATTACACTTGGCACAGTGTAAATGTGAATGCAAACAGGAAATAGACCGTGAAGAACATCCATTTAGGGATAAACTATCTTCCTCTTCCATCATTTAAAGAACTCCTCTGAAACAGAGGGAAATGCTTGTGTGGTTGCTGTACTTGAAGGAAAGGCAGTTTTTGACAAGAGATTACCACTACCACAGGCTGCTTTTCTGGTAATTTTTCTTGTCACAGATTCCCTTTTCAGCTGAAATCTGGAACTTCTTACTGATATCAGATGTGCCTAAAAAAGGAGAATGTTGACAAAAGCAAGCCTCATTAAAACAGAGCAACAGAAGCCTGTGTTAAAGGGTTACACAGGGTCTAGTTACGGTAGCTGTCCCTCACTATTTCCAGTCCTGAGTTTTATAAGGAGATTGTGGAAGTAGTTTATGGGTGGATTAAAGATTGCTTTTCTTTTGGTACCATTGGGTGTTCTGTTTGGCCAGATCCAGCAAGCACAGGGCCGTGTGCCCACACCCAGTGCCTGCCCCAGCAGTGGCCACTGGTGCACAGCTCTGCACCCCAACACGCCTCATGCCCCTGCTCCTCTCCCCGTTATGCATGGGACAACCTGGGAGCATCTCCCACCCAGCCCGGCTCTGTCAGCAGCACCCAGCGTGGGCTGCGTGGCTGTGCCTGCGTGAGGCAGAGTGCCAGCACTAGCCGTGGATTTAGGGGGTTGGTGTGGGACCTTGGCATGTCACGGCTGTGGGTACTGACGGTCCCCGGCTCCTAGCGACTTTGGGAGGAGGCAGTGGTACCCACCAGACTGCAGCCTCATGGTCCTATTTATCTGCTCTATTGTATGCTTGAAGCCATCCTGTGGGATCTTGCATCACAATAGAGTTTTATTCCCTGCTGATCCTTTTTCTTCTGGAGATTACAATAAAGCAGTGTTGAGTGGTGGGCTTTTTGTTTTTGTTTTGTTTTGTTTTTTCCATTGGAAGATGTAGCTTTTATATTGTATCACTAAAACGGTTGCCAGCAGTGCCTGTTTGGGTCTCTTTCCATTGGTTTGTTGCGTGTCAGACTGTCTTGCTTTGTAACATCTTCTGCATTGGTGTCTTGCTGCTTGGAATAGCAGGGTTTATTTGCTTTGCGTTTTTCAATAACGAAATAGCCGAAAGTCACCTTTAGTACTTTCCTTAAAAGTAACTAATCTTTTGATACCCCAGGGCTTTGAATCAATGGTTTTAAATCAATATTTTCTATATAAAGTTATTGTTTATTTTCACCCTGCGCTCTGTGGACTGAAAATCAATGGGGTACATTTGTGAATTGTACAGAATGTGGGATAAGCAAAGTATTAGACCCTATGCTCTTTTGGGTAATGCACAAAATTAAGGAAATTAAGTGTCACTCCTCTAAATAAAAACCCTATTAACAATTGCTGTTTTCATGCAGTTTTATTCTTAAGTATCTTGAAAATGGAACAGAATTTTACTTTTCAGGATGCAGTGAAATCTTGAACAATTAAAATGCAGAATATTTCGGCAGTCTTTATTAATGTAATTGGTTTCACAGACAGGAAAAGTTCATGAACTGCTTTGCATTTCTTTTACATTTGGTCTTAATTTTAAGAGGCCATTACTGCTTACAGTCGTCTGGGAGCCCTAGATGCAACAGCATCTCAGGGGAATGACAGTGCAGCAGTGCAACTTTAATAGCATCAGATGTGTGTTTATATCAGGCTTTTTGTTTTACTTTCTAAATTTGTTAAGAGTGCTACTACAAGCTGCACTCTTTGAACTCCTTTTTCATCTATATTTTAGGAGAGGTCACTTGGTCCGAAACTGAGTTTTCAAAGAAAACATGTATTAATTTTACATTATATTAGTTTCTGTTATTTCATGAAATTAACACATTCTTGTGGTCTGGAGTAAAACAGAAGGAGCACAGGCATGTTTTTGATGCTCAAAACCTTCATTTTGTTAAAGAAGGTTTTCACAGCCTTTTTTTTTTTCTGAAAACATTTGATAAAATGGTGTACAGTTTCAACTGGTCAGTCAATCCAGTGAAGTGATACAAACTAGGAAAAACGAAAACAACAATTCAACAGCTATGAGAAATAAGAAGTTATGAGCCCTCTCTAGCCTCTATAGCTGGGTAATGAACTGAATGATAATATTTTTATTTGGTTACCTGAACAAAAGAAAAAAAAGTTTTCATCCAGATGTTTTCATCCCTGAGTGGTGTGAAAGGTCACAATGCTGCACTTCCCTGGGGAAGGAGACTTTTTTCCTGTATTCCCTCTTGGGCTTAATGAACCCTGTGAAGGTGCCCTATGAAAGGGAAAAAACAGAAGGGTGCTGAAATGTTCTGCTTCATTCATATGCTGGTGGTCTCAGTTTTAGGGTGAAATATGCCTGATTTTGGTAGCCTTATTTTTTTTTTTTTCTAGTTATCTTTATTGCAGCCACTGACAACTGTTAAATCCAGCTGTTAGTCTCCCCATGACTGTGTATTTGAGGCTGCCATTCTTTTTAATGTCATAGAATCATAGAACCTTTTAGCTTGGAAGAGACCATTAAGATCATCAAGACCAACCATTAACCTAACACTGCCAAATCCACCACTAAACCATGTCCCTAAGCACCACATCTACACGTCTCTTAAATACCTCCAGGGATGGTGACTCAACCCCTTCCCTGAGCAGTCTGTTCCAATGCCTGACTACCATTTTGGTGAAGAAATTTTTCCTAGTATCCAATCTAAACTTCCCCGGCACAATTTGAGGCTCTCTCTTCTTCTCCTATCATCTATCACTTAGGAGGGGAGACCAACCCCCCACCTCTCTACAACCTCCTTTCAGACTGTTGTAGGGAGTGATAAGGTCTCCTCTGAGCCTTCTCTTCCCCAAACTAAACACCCCCCAGTTGCCTCAGCCGCTCCTCACAGCACTTGTGCTCCAGACCCTTTCCCAGTGCCGTTGCCCTTCTCTGGACACCCTCCAGCACCTCAATGTCTTTCTTGTAGTGAGGGGCCCAAAGCTGAACACAGTATTTGAGGTGCGGCTTCACCAGTGCCCAGAACAAGGGGACGATCACTGCCCTAGTGCTGCTGGCCACACTGTCCCTGGTTCAGGCCAGAATGCCATTTGCCTTCTTGGCCACCTGGGCACACTGCTGGCTCATATTCAGCTGGCTGTCGACAAACCCCCCCAGGTCCTTTTCTGTCCTTTCTCCTCTCAGGATTTAGCTGCATATTCTCTTGTCCCTGCTGATCGACTTGGGGTGCTGCTGACCTCCCTGATGACCACTTCCATGGCAGGTTGCTCCTCTTCAGACTTCCAGGCAGAGGTGGTCTCTCCCCTGCCAGCATCCCTATTGCTCTCCATCTGTCTGACCCCTTCACCCTACACCCGTGGCTTCCTCAGCATGGTCTGTGCACGGCTACAGCCCCAGCACAACGCCCAGATCCACTGTTCTGTTCCTCAGGTTGCCCCAGTGGGTACATTTCCTCTGTGACCTGACCTGCTTGCTTAGAGGCTGGGGCACTGTGATGGAGGCTGCAAACCCTTCTGGTTGTTGCTATCCCCTGCTCTTCATTTGCTGCAGCCTCTTCTTTTGTGTTGCCATCAACCTAGACCGCCAGTTATTCACGGCAAAAGACAGATTTCTTTGCCAGTTCTTCATAGCAAAATTCATCAGTTCTGGGTGAGAACAACCACCATATGAATAGTATCTTGACACAGCACCATCGCACACATTCCAAATGAAATGACACAAAAGTAGCTCCATCCGAACTGGGATGATGTTTTCAGCTCCATCCTGGGAAGGGTTCCCTCCAGGCCAGACTGTGACTACCTTTTCATTCTGGGGTCTTATCCAGATATTTTTGTAAACTGGACCGAACTGTGGGTTGTAGATCTCCTGGGGCTATTACTAGAGCTGCCTGACTTGGTAACGATTGGTATGAAACAAGTTATGCGAGGAACTCTAATTTCTTATTTAGGGAGGTTTGTAGAAGGACACAGCCAGTGACAAAGTACACCTTTACCCTCTAAGAGTAGGAGTCAGTAATGCTTTGTATTTCTTCTGGCTGGTCAATGCAATAAACTACCCTCACCCATCAAGGGTGTGATTTAGTGCTCAGTGAAAACAATCAAAACGTTTCTACTGCTCTTAAGAGTAGGGAAAGGTTGAATCAGCCTTTCTCATAGGATCACTGAAACCACGCTAGGTGAGCTGCAGGGCTGAAGTGAGCAGAACGTTGTCTGCCTTTTCCACCAGGTCACGGAGATGTGGAAAAAGCTGATGTGTTGCTATGAAACATGTATACAAGCTGGTGTATTGGCTTGAGTATAAAAGCTCCCATATTCACTGGTTTTGCAACACGGGTGACTTGTGGGGTGGGAATGGGCAGCATGTCTGGCTACCCACTGCTGCGTGTTTGTTGCAGCTCGGGGCAGTAAAGGGCTGGAAATTCCCCCTGCTGCCAAATTAAGTACAAGGCAACATGTTTGCAATGAGTTTCTTCAGCTTTTCATAGGTAATTTCATTTTAGCAATCCTAACAGCAAAATAGTAATACTTAAGCAAACTGGCTTGGTGTAGGCTGTCTTTTTGTTGAGGTTCTGCATCTGCCATTGGAGTTGCACTATTAATTCCCCAGGAAACTGGAATTTAAAATCTGATCTCAAGCTGTAAGTGTCTTGGACTGGAGACTCTGAACCTCTGGCTGCAGCCGTACTGGCCATACATCTACACAAATTAAAGAGGATTTCATTAGGAAGCCTATGAACAGGCTCACAACCTCACTATCAGCATCTCCCTGCTTGGTTTGAGCCTGTTCCCACAGTGCTTCCCTGGGTGGCACAAAGTTACCCAGCACAGAGGAAGGGTCTGGTCCCACTTAGTTTTTAGTATACATGTAAACCCTGATGGTGTTGTTGACTTGCTGGCATTAAGATTTCCCTTAAGGCCTGGATCCCAAAGGTTCCATCAAATAAAAGGCAAAATGGTAAAATGATGAGTCATTAAGTAAAGACAATGCTTTGCATCATGTTCTTAGTACTGGGTGTTTACAGTTACACATTCTACATTACAAGTAGAGTTGTTCTTGGCTTATGCTGAGATGAAACAAAAGTCTGGTCTCTTATAGCTGTTAGAGCACCAGGAGAGTCAGTTCACTAACCTGGACCAAGGGACAGATGCGCAGGCACCCGTTATCCCATCCCATGCACAGCACCAGTAACCCTCGCCATGGCAAGAGGAAAAAAAAGGGGGTTATTTCTTTGTTTAAACCAGAAAGATCAAGTTCAGCTGCCCTGGTACCATTTTGAGCCTTAATTGTGTGGGGATAAGTTGGCTACAAGCTTGGCAGCTGAACCTCACCTGCAAGCTCTTTGGCACCAAACAAAAAGAAGTGTTAGCTATTTAATCTTTCTCAGCACCACTCAGTAGCCTTTCTTCTTCCTTTCTGGCTGAGTTATTTCCATAGACAGCTTTCTTGTTGTTTATAATCCTTCTTGGTTTGTGACTTCATCTTTCTGGTTTAGTTGTCAGATTTTTGTTTTCTTTTACATTCTGTTATCCCTAATAATTTCACCTGGTTTTGACTGTTTGCATACTTGTGTTTGAGATCATTGAGAAAGGCATGATGTGACCAAACTGACTCTTATTATGCTTCATGTCTTTACATTAGGTGTTTTGTACTTGTGTGTAATATCCTGACCTCCTGCAATTTATTTCCCAAGGGACCTTCCTGATCGTTAGCTGGGTTTTTTCTGTGCCTTCTCCAAATTCACTCATTTTATTGTGGGCTGCCTGACACAGAACTGTGTAGAAAAAATTCCATTTCCCTGTTTGCTGTCTGGAGAGAGCATCCAGGGGAGGAGGGAGAGCATGTTTTGGGAAATCAGGATGTGTATTTGCTCTACTTCCAGCTTTTGCTTACGTTACTTGTTTAATTCACTGGTATCCGCTCACCTGAGAGGCTCCTCAGATTGTCCTCTTCATTCTTGCCCCTCTTGTGATGATATAATGAATAATTAGTCCTTCTTTATTTGTATCACACTGCCAGATTGGGTCTTTTTTTGTGCATGCCTTTGCAACAGTCCCTGATAATCCCAAATCCTGTTCCCTAAGCAAGTCTTTGTTCATAGCTGCCCAATTTTTGTAATAGTCGTCTCCTCCCACAATAAAGAACCAAAGCCTCTTTGGTAATACTGTGTGCACACTCATGTGCTAATCCCCAGGATGCTCTTGTTCCCACTAGGGCCTTTTCTTGCAAATGAGAGGGCTGCAGCACCTGCTAAACTCATGACTCGGTTCCACGATCAATTCCGGGCCTTAGAGCTGTTGTGGTTAGCATCACTGGTGCTCATTTGGATTGCCCAATATGCAGTGAATGAGCCTCAGTGGCTCTTCTGAGAGCAGATAAAGGCAGATGGCACATATCTTTGGATGTCAGGTTTATGGTTAGTCCCTCGTACTCTACAGAACTGAGAAGGGGACACTCCACTCCTTATTTGCTCTTTGTGTTGGTGGCTTTGAACTGTACAGGCCTTAAAAGAAGTAGCTTTTACTCATCTAAGGGTGATGGTCTTGTTTTTAATTTGGGCTGCGGGTAGTCTGAAAAGTGAATTTTGTTTTCTATTCATAGGACAGAAATCAATCACTTTCCATCACTCTTATACTCATCAGTGGCTCATGTTGGATGTGTTGAATGGCAGGTTACATCAGGGTTACTGGATGTTTCTGGAGTCACTGGCATCCTAACTCCTGCATTCTCTGCAGAGTGTGGTGGGCATGCCCAAGCAAGATCTGCTGTTTGAGGTTCCCCACAAAGATCTTAGACTTTCCCAAATAAAAGGCCTCTCAAAGGCTCACCTTCAAATGGCTACCAGCCCCTTATAAATGATGAGGAATTGCACAAAGATGCTGACAGTGGTCCCTGAGCATAATAATTTTCCGTTTTCCTGAGGTATATGCATACTAACACAACTTCTGGGCATTTTTTCCTGACAGTGCTTTAGCCCAAATAAGAGAATCTGCCAAATGGGATGTCAATATAGTAACATAGATATAGACAAAGATATAGATAGTCAAATTCTGTGCTTGTAACAATCACAGCTGTGCCTATCCCTCCAAAGAAACAATACTCCTCACTTTTGTTTCTTCACTGTGGCTGCTGATGGCTAATCGAGCCCTGGCTCTTCAGGTCTCTGTCTAATTTTAGTCTGTGTCCATCTCAAGCTCATGGTCATGCAATGTTGGATGACTATGGCCTTCCATATGTCCCAACTATTTGGAAAGCTTAAGGTAAGGTTGGAGTTTTTGCAGTTTTTGTTCTGAAACATTTGCACGGCTGTACAGCAGATGGTGCTCTGCTTCCCTTTCTTCTCCAACAGACTACTGTCATGAGCTAAACTTTTCAAACCAAGGCTATGGGGATTATTAATGATCTTTTCTGCACTGGCTGAGCAATTGGAGCTACATATTTTCAGAGATGGTTTACTTAGCCATGCGCTGATTTTGTTTTAAGGAGCAAGAAAGCATAAAGTCTGTTTGTGGGTTAATTTACAACACTAATCTATCTTCCCTGTGCAGTTTGAGCAGAACACTGACTTACATTTATTAAGGGATTCTTTTCATGTGTGCAAACCCCAGTATTTGTTTCAAATGGGTAATTCTTTACTAAAACGAATGAATCGCCAAAGGAAATACAGGTTGAGTTTAAGCAATGAACTCAGTGCGACTATTGGAACCTCTAAATCAAGCTAACAGTTTCACAGCGTAATTAACTGAAGTGTTTCTCCAGCTACCTGAAGTCAGATGAAATAAGAAAGTATTCTCTGGTTTTATGCTGAACAGTTGAATTCCTTCTTTAGCTCTTCCAGCAGACTAAATGCTATTTTCTGACCCTTAGCACGGTTAGCCCAGCATTTCAGGGGCTTGTTTCACAAGTGATAGCTCTTAGACAACTAGAAGTGGTGTTGAAAAGCCAAATCCATTTCAAGGATTTGGTGAGAAACAGTGCTGTAAGCTTTGAAATATTGCAGACTGCAGTAATACCGTAGTAATCTTCAACAGTATTAACAGCTTAAACAGACAAGCCTATATAAAGTGGCTTAAAACCAATCAGGTAGGAGAACTTCACTAATTCAAACTAATAACTCTGTGGGCTGTATTGTGGATTATCGGATGTTGCAAATTAGGAAGTAAAAGCATGATGCAAAGCTCATAGAAATCAAAGTAAAGGTTTCCATTGGCATTACTGTGCTTGCATTATCCCCTTACATGGATTTCCATAACAAAGATACTAAGGATACTGAAGCACAATAGGTAACATTTATTTTGACAATTTTTCTCCATTTGCTGTCATTTATGATACTACCTATTTCACTCTGTGGCATTGTACTTGATAAAAAATGTACTGCTATTTACCTAATAGTAGATCTAAGCACAGCAGCCATTGATCTCAGAGCATGGTAGATGCTGTACAAACACAAACCGAAAGGCCAGTCCCTGACCCTAGTGCTCAGCATTTTGCCAGTGTGAGACTGTCTCATGAACAGTCTATCAGTAGAAAATTTTTCTCTGAATTTCTGTGAGTCTGTGTATAGGATTTCAGATTGGTATCTCCACATTTGTAATTCAAACTGAAAAATTAATTAATGGTTTTCTTCATTTAGGATCATGGAATCAGTCTACCTATGAAAAGGTAAAGCAAAAGTCTATTTTTGTGAATTGATATCTACTCCTTAGCAGAGTATATATATATGTATATATATTTCAAATAGATCAAGGTGACTATTTCCCATGGAAGATTTTCTTTTCTAAAAATAAATGGATGCTTTTTTTTTCTTTTAAGGTCAGGGGAAGGGTGGTATAAAGATCATCAATAGGAAATGGTTTATTTCCTAAATAAAATTTAAAAAATATTTTTGCTTTTCAAGACTATGAAAAAAATTAATACATTTGTTTTTCTGCCTTGGAAAGGTTTTTTCACAAGCTATTGCTTAAGGAATATATGTTTGGGTTGATGGAAAGTGAACTATTAAATACATATGTATTGCACCATGTGTTTTATCCCTGAATTAGGACTACAAGGAGCACACCACATGGGACAAAAACAAAGGGGGGAGACAAATTTCTTCCCCGTTTTCACATGTTTTCATGTGTAGACTTATAATGATGAGGTGACATGTTACCTCCGTGTCCAGGATCTGAGGAGCCTAGACAGCTGATTTAGGCAACTCAGGGTAAGGTAACAATCACCTGGATTAGTAACAGAGGGAACATGGGGAAAGAAACACGACATTCCAAAGTGAGGGAGGTGTCAGACATTAATTGGGCATTGGGTGGACTCCATGGGGTTTGAAGCTGGGACCAAAGGAGCCTGGGCTCTCCCCACTGCTTGGCTTTCAGTGAAACCAGCTGTAATACAGTAACTGTTACATATTGTGTATACAGGCTGTACCATTGCCCTCAAAGAATGAAAATGCTAATTGGATGGATTGCTGCTGTCACCCACAAAAGAAATTTTCTGGTCACAGAACAGAAATCTGACTCAATTGGAGGCCCCACTGTATTCAGTGCCGGTACATTTTAATCCGTTGCAAAGTGCTGATAACTCTATTCCTCCTTCCTCGGTTGATTTGATGAAAATTAACTTTCAACATTCACATCTGATCAAATCAAAAGCTAGAATTATGTGCAAGCATGAAGAAGATGACACCTTATTCTATAAATACACACTTGGTAGTAACTTTCAAATTATGTTAGCAGAGTTCACACAGTATTAGTCAAATCCCTGTCATTAAGAAATGGTATTTCATAAGAAAACTGATAATAGGATACAAAGATCCTAATATGATTAGATGATGACTTTTTAATGGGAATTCCTTTTTGTCATAACTGGTGATTTTCAGTTTACTCTAACAAAGATGATCTCTCTGATGGGAGATGATAATATAATAAAAATCCAGGAACGGTGTACAAAAATGAAACTGAAGGTTCAACAGTACAGTCAATAGTTTTGTAGATCCAGGATGATTAAATTTTGAAGACGTTGTTGGGAGAAAAAAGGCAATCCTAAGGCAGAGCCAATACCACTGCACACCACCTATCTATCAAAATCCCGTTCCTATGCCTTGATCCTAGGGGCATACAATAGCTCTCTTCCAAAGCATGGCTAAAATCAAAACAGGGCTTTATATGGGAAGCTTTCCGCCTCCTCTGAGCAACGGCTGTGGCTGGCCGTCTGACCTCACTTCAGGCCATGGCAAAGTTCTCAGAGACTTAACCAGAGGGAGTCTTACAATTGATGAGAAAAATATTAAACAAGATTTTTTTTTTTTTTAGGGATTGGAAGACAATTTTTCACCAAGTCCAATTATTTGAGCTGACCAATATATCACCACATCCCGCTCATCAACATTTTCACCATAGCTTTGTAAGGATAGATCAAAATTTCTGCATCTTGCCTATCTTTGGTTTGGGTACACTAAATCAAGTAAATATCAAAAGGCCAGGTTTTGTTGACAATTTTCATGTATAATTGTGCACTGGTAGCATAAGAAGATGTTTGTGAGAGTGAAAGAATGTACCTTCAAATTGCTGTAGGAATGCTTGCCAGTCTCATGCCCCATAGCAGCACCAACTGGGGCTCAAGGTATGGGTTAAAAAGAGACTCTTTCTTTACAGACTGCACACACAATAATCTTGGCACATCAGTCTTCATCAAGTTAGCTGCACTAAGGATACTACTTTCATTAACTGGTTTTAATGTAGGAGGAGGAATGCCACCTAAATAATTTGAGCTCCTGAGTGAAGACCTAGATGATTTTAAAAAGAAAAACACTGTAGTCACTGGATGTCAAAGCTGTGATTAAAAAGCAAAAAGCTGACATGGATACCACTGTAATAGGGTATGTCTCAGTGGGAACCCACTGCCACCATCAGCTTTTTACAATTTTTGTATTGCTAATATGATAAGAAATGCACCACTAGGAATACTGTTGCATATCAGACTCTCTTATTTCATAAATTATTACTATATTACCCTCTAAATGTCCCAGTGAGTATAACAGCATCAAAATATGATAAAACCGTGCAAACAGCAATTATTGAACTGTTGGATGTGTACAACAATTTTTTAAATTCCATTTTCCCTATTTTTATCCTGAATAAATAAACAGTTTGCAACTGATAGGGTCACTCCACCACCTCTGAGATGCTGTTGCTTCTGAATTTGAACAGGGTAGCTAATTAGTGCTGGAAATGTGATGTGACAGGTTTTAAGAGTGGGTAAACCAGAGAATGACTTTTGATATTCAAATTTGCTCTCATCTTGTTTCCATATTCTGCTGCTGGCACTAACGAAGGAAGATGTGAAATGTGTCTCAGCACACACTTGGAAGGGCTGAGAACTCACACATCTTCCTTCTCAGTGCTCCATCTATAAGCCAGTTGGAACAGAAAGAACTTTGCCCAATAAACGTGAAAAAATAATATGGGGAAGGTCATATTCTGTCAGGTTTTCAGGAATTCGTGGGGGACACTACTGCAGAAGCCGTCACATCTGCAGGAAGGAGAAGGTTCATCAGCCAATGCTTATGTCCTTAGCCTGGATGAGCCTGTGGTCTCATAGAAACTGCCTGTTCTATTTCGTGGGAGACTCTGCAATTTAAAACAAATTCCTATTATGAGCAAATATACCAAAAAGTGTTTTCAGATTTCATTTATGTGAAATGAAATTAAAATAAAAGTTCTGGATAATGTATTTTGGAATTATTTCTCCCATAACAGAACTTCATGTTGTGTTAATAATTCACTTTCAATATTTTGAAATAAGTTCTTTTTAGAAAGAAAAAGGAAATACTTCCCTTCAGAAAGTCTAAAAATGTTCTGTTGTTCCTTATCAGAAAATATTTTCAAGGGAAATTGGAGTGAGGTATTGTTGAAGTAAGTAATTTCACCAGTGGCCAACCAGTATTTTCCAATGGAGAGATACTTTATCATACGATTTATGCCAATATCATTCATTCAGAATAATTTTAATAAAAACAGGAAGGTTAAGATTTATATGATTTGTCTGAAGGTGAAAAGTTCTATTTAAAATTGTGTCAAAGTTCATTTGGGAGATACTGACTCATCTTTACAGATAGCCCAGAATATAAATAATGTCCTGGCCAACAGTATTAATAATGTCTTTCACAGAGATATCATTAATAATTATAGTTTACATGGCTACAACTCCAAAAAAAGGTTCTCGTGGTGCAATAAGCTAAAGAAGTAAACTCAACTAGTTTATGACTTCATTAAAATAGTGAGCTGCAATTGCAACCTTGCAATTGTCAAATACAAATGCTCTATTTGTAGTACTGCCAGTTTTATTTTACGTGTAACTTTCTCTTCAGAGAAGAGGAGTTTATCCTATTTTTCTTGAATTTTGGTGCATTGAAAGTTTATTCTTTGGAAATACCAAAACAGAAGCAGTGAAATAGAATTGGGATTATGAAGTATCTGATGCCCTTTACGCGCATTTATAGTGTGCCTTAAGCAACAACACTGGTTGTAAAATACAAAAGGGCTGAAAAGAATATAGTTGTCATGAGGGTATATGAGTCCAGATTGCAAGCCAGAAAACTGTCACTGATAGTTGGGGTATAATTGACCACAGTGTATGATAAGCACATTATTGATTGATTAATGTGACCTAGTTGTATTTGAAATGTCAAAGAGGAAAATTGAGTTGTCATTTTATATCATGTTCTTTTTCGAGTAACAGATAAATAATACAATTAATGACTTTTCACTAAGGTTATCTAAAAAATTTAGGGAATATTAAACATCACATTATTCACAGTCATCCTAGGTGAATATATTATTGATGAATATTGATAATTCTTTGCTTATATGAAAAGGGCCCAAAATAAGTTCATATACTTAAATAATGCTTTTTAATAAGATGTCTTCTGATTACATTTTTTATCATTTAACTTAGTGAATTGCCTAATTTCACTAAATTCCTTTTACAGTTTTCTAAAGTTTTATCTGTGCTTAGCCCATGGCAAACTGGGATATTGATTTTGAAGGTTTAAGTTTGCTTCTGTTGAAGTGAATTGTAAAAATCTTGCTGAATAGAAGAGGACTGAGAATTGACCCATCTAATGCCTTGCTACCATTTTCAATTACATACAAAAAAACCCCCCTTGAATTTTCTCAGGTAGTTGAAAAAATGTGCTTTAACAAATCAGCTTCCAAAAAATGTTTTCAGCCTTGAAGTAAATCTTGAAGAATCTTCCAAGTAGTTATGGATAAAACCAAAAAGCATCTCCTGCAAGGTACTGAAAAGTTATCACTCACCATTTGTTTGAAGTATACCTGCAAATGTGGCTGCCTATCAGTAGGAGACTTTTCCACCAAAAATCCATCTTCATCTAAGTCTAGCATCCTGTAGGAAAAAGAAACATTCTGGCAAAATTTTCAATAGTAAAAATTTTAACTAAATTGTTTGAACTTCTGTATTTATTTTTTGCAAATTTTGAATTTGTGTCATGTGTTTCAGATCAGACATCGTTTGGGCTTTATAGTAAGATCATGAATTAAGGTGGTGGCAATATCTTATGATGTCCTATGGGGTCCCTGGATGTCCAGAGTTATTTCAATCTTTTGATTTCTTGAGATCAACTCACCTGCATGAATGCAGGATTCTCATGCTACTTGAAGTGCCCCAGACATGTACCTGGGGCTACGGTTGTGATACTTGGCCCCTGGGAGACACGCACCCTCCAGGACCAACATCCCAAAGTCAGCTGGGATCCCTCAGGACTGTTCGGATAGCACAGAGTGCCCACCTTCAGGTACAGGGCTAAGCCCTGAAGTACCTACATTGAGTGTATTGATCAAAACTGCAGGGATATGATGACAGTTTGGCCACCTAGCTCACGTGTACACATAGGCATCCTGGTTCTCATGCTTTAATCTGAGGCTGAATCCAACCCTTTGTTGCATGAACAAAGATTTTTCAGGCTTGTATGAGTCAGTGGAAGAATAATCTGGTTTACCTGTGATCATTTTAAATGTATTTAAATTTTCAGCATCAACCTTTTTGCAAAACTATGCATAGGCTGCCTTTCAAAGAGAGAAGTACCCCAGAAGAACTATGTGGAGGACCTAAATGACTGGGAAAAAAAATTCCAGTAATCAGGTCCATCTGTTCTCTCAGGTGCTGAGTTAGAGCAGAAGGCAAAACCTGCATGTGTCAAGTGTCCATTTTGCATGGATAGTGGTTCCAGTAACAGAGCACAATGTTACTGGGAGCAAATGTCTTCCTGAAATCAAATGAAGGACAGTGCAAATGGGATCAGAAGCTCTCACAGGTTTGCTTTAATTTAGTCCGGGAAAAAATACTGTTATTTCAAGCAACCACATTTGTGCTGAAGCTAACCAGCTCCCAGTTTCCCAGCAAAGCAGGGTCTCATCTCCCTCAGCACTAGCCTTTGGAGATGAGTGGGCTTCTTCAGAAGGGTGGATGATTCAGAGAAGGAAGCAAATTTACCACAATACATTTAAAATTTTCTTAGACAATCCAAAACAAACAAAAATCCAAAACAAACAAAAAAACAACCAAACAACCACACAAACACACTTGCTAACTTGTTCTCTAAAAAATAAAGCCCAAGCATACTGCCTTCTCAAATCCTTCCTGAGTTTTCACATACTAGGTCACCCTCCATCCTCAAGTCCAATATCATACAATTTACATAGCCTTGAATCTGAGAGAAGATTCTTACCATTTTTTACCTCAGACTGAAGGAGGACTGAACAAAGCTTCAGCATTCCTCAACCAGTTAGTGCGGCAAACAAGAGGAATTTAGTGAAAATAAGCAATTCACTAAGTTCAATGATAAAAAATGTAAACCAAAGACATCTGATTAAAAAGCTGCATGCCCCAATGGCATGCAGGGACTAGTCAATAGGCAGGAATCAGTGGTCAATTGATTAATTGCTCTTCTTATCCCCTATCCCCCATTGGGCCAGGAGATAATTAGGGAAGGCATCATTGTGGTCCAGGAGTTATGTTATCTGGTAGGATAAGGCAATACACCTTTCCTTAATCAAAGTGATGACTAAAATACAGCCTAACCTACAGGGTGTGGTGAAGGTTGTGAGGATCACAGATGCTGTTGTGCTGGAGTAGTGGTGCCACTGACAAAAACCAGGGAAAAGCACAAAGGCCAGGTCTGTTACTCTTAACCCTGAATAATCTTATTATCACCTCTCAGTCATCTGCAACAAAGTAATTTTTTTTGCATTTTTTCCTCTTCCAAAGAGCTGGAAAACAAAATCATATCTTTCTAAATAAAGGGCAACCAGTTGTTTGACACAGTTGTGCACCCTGGGTAATGTTTTGAGCAAATGTTTAATTACAAAAGGATGGTGCCTAAATTGTCATAATTAATCTGAACCTGTGCTAGAGTTCACGGCAGCTAAGACTTTTTACACTGGTGAATCACTTTCATTGAAATACTCTGTGCTTAAATAGCAGGAAAAGCTGCTATTAGAAATCTCTGTAATAGCTTTTATGAAAGCTCTGGCTAATTTAGAGCCCAATTAAACCCAGAAATCCAATTATTTCTGAATAACATAATTGCAAGAAAGTAACTAGCATTGTAAGTATGCACTAGCTATTATAGAAGATGCTTTAATAAAAGAAAATCAGTTCTGAGCTGCTGAAAAGATGTGTTCTTAGTCTAATAACAGTCTGCAAATTTCAGAATTCCTCTATTTTTACTCCTCTGCATCAGGGGTAAGTAAACCCTCTTCTTGGTGCTCTGTAACTGTTACCACATGCATTTTGTGGGTCCAACTAGAGGCTAGATAAAAGATACTATTGCAGAGCCATTTATACATGTGCTTGAACAATTTCTGTTGAACGAGACTCCTATCAGTCAGTAAAACAAAAACTACTCCAATTTCTCCTCGCCACAAAAAACCACAACAACCCCAAAACCCACAAAAAAACCCACCCCAGAATAAGACTACTGTGAGTTTAGCATTGAAAAAGGATAAAATATGATAGAAAACAGACCTGATGATAGTTTTGGATGTAAAATAACAATAAGGATGATGCTGGAAATGGAAAGCCCCAATGTAAATAAGAAGTTTGACAGTATGGGGTTGGACAGACAGGAATTGGGAACCACATTCAGCTGGTAGTTACAAATGTAACTGATGTTCAGTAATTGTTAATTAACGGTGGGTGTAATTGTGAACTTGGCTACCTACATGACCAAAAAGGTTAGAGACAGTAAGGCAGAGCAAGCTCCTACTACAGACTGGTAATTTTACTACTGGTGGGTGGTTACAGTCTCCCTGTGGTTTTGCTGCTGTTGTGGTGGAAACCCAACACCAAACCACTTTCCCTGGAGCTCTGTCTCTGCTGTCAGTGAACTCATGGGACGACTATCCTTGTAGCACGTCTGCTGAATACCTGCACTGCCTTAGTGTGGCATCACCCTAACAACCTGCTGCTGGAAAGCTGTCCTCAAAGGCACTGGTAGTAAGGCAGAATGGAGAATTTCTGCTCATCTTTCTTGATGTTACAGGAGACATCAACCTACCATTTTGTGCGTTACAGACGTTTTGTGTTCATGCGTATGGCTGAGTGAGGAGCAATCACGATGATGTAAAATACTTGCAAGCTCGGGGCAAACTTTGGCTCCCACATCTCTGCAGAACTAAGCGAAGTGGAGGTAGAAATTTCACCTAACCCAGTTATTTGCAGTAACTGTACAGCTTTTTATCCCAAAACCCACAGTTCAACTTTCAATTCCTACTTAGGATAAACTTCGTTCTTGAATCAACTGGAGCTTTGTTTGCATGAAGATTTGCCATGTTAAAAATTTAGCTTACTGGTTGCATCGCAAGTCCTGAAAGACAGCGTGAGTAAAATGTTGACCCTAAGAGAAGGTAGGAGGAGGACAAAGAATGGCCTACTGCAGGGGTAAGGGGTTTCAATTTGTTATATCTGTTAATTGTCTCATCTGCTCACCTGTATGCACACGAAAAAATAATTAATGAAATAATAGTTGGGTTCCATTACACAAATAGTTGCTAAACAAACAAATCCTTTCAAACAGATAGAGGGCTGGTGCTTCAAGGTTATCACCTCAACACATCCTACCGTATATAAAGCTTTGCGCACAGTATCTCCTAATTTTATGAAGGCCAAGGTCATTCAAGTTAAGAGACTTTGTTTTTTTTAAAGCTATCATCTGGATTATGAGCACTTAAAAAACTACCTCTACAGAGCTGACAGGAGGAATTTATGATTTCAGTTCTGGAAACTTGATAAAAGAAATGAAATAAAGTCTAACTCCAAAGTGTAAATTAAGAAAAGAAAGTGCTCACCTTCCAGTAGCGCAAAAGCTCCTGTCTATTTGGCATGCTTAGACATAGTAACTTTGTTTAATGTGTGTTGGGAAATGATTGCCCTGAAGGGAATCAGATATATAAAATGTAGGGCAGTAGTTTTACATTTTGATTTTAGGAGGTTAGTAGACCTTTAGGATTTATATGAATAACTTACTGTGTACACCTAAGGAACAGAGCTCACGATCCCCATTCAAGACCATTTCAGTGCTAGAAAAATATTTCATTGTTAATGATGCTTTTAGCATGAGGGAGTCTTTGAAAACTGCATCTGCAGGTATCCAGGCTAGATGAAGGATTTCTCCAAGGGTGATCAAATCAATGATCGGGAAAAGCTTACGCAAATAGAGTGCATTAGCATTGTCTCCTCGGTAAAACAAACTAAAGAAATAATCCTGGAGAAATCGAATTATTTTACTAGTGTAAAGCATAATGCTTTATGTTGTTGGAAATGCTCAGCCAGAATCCAGTTTCAGTGAATTTATAACCTTGATAAACAAGTACATTTTTTTTTAATTTGGTGTTGGCAACAAGTCAAATGTACATGTTTGAGGTATAATTAGCCAGTCTGATTACAAAAAAATCTACTATAATTTAAAAATATAAATTAACATAAAATGACAAGCATTAAAAGTTAATATCAGCTCAATGTTCATTCTTTTGCATTCAAATGAGTCTTATTAAGTCCATCTAGATATTGGTATAATTGTCAACTAATACACAATGAGTTCCATAATCCGCTTCCCTCCCTAACCCTCCATTAGCTCTATTGTTTCTCTACAGTTTGTTTCTCCAATAAACCATTTTAGAATTACATTATTTCATTTTTCATGTAAAGTGCATAACCTGAGTTTAGAAATACAATATTGATGAAAGCTAGAGCTCTGGTGACCATGTGCTGTGTTGATTCTAAATACACCGTTACAGCTCATGGCCTTTCTTTGAAATGCACAGAAAGAAGCAATATCTGAATTTAAACAAGCAAATCAAGCCAATTGGCTTAGAATTATGATGCTTGGTTTTCTAATGCATATTCAGAGTGGTAGAAAGTATGAAATTTAATTGTACCATAAAACTGTCAGGAGAAAATATATACTGAATATCAAGCAGGATTACATTTCTTCAGTAGAGAGAATCTGTGGAAAACTTTTTGTTTAAAGAACTTCTAGATGTTATATTTCTGGACATAGAGGTGTTCTAAGAACCTCATTACTAAAAAAAAATAAAAAATAAAAAAAAGACAAAACATGATGCATTTTGTTCATTCTCTCGAGTGGGCCACAATGTTTCTGCACACATTCTGTGTTACTAATGTCTGTTTAGTACAAAAGACAAAATAGCAAAAAGGGTAAAGCAGCTGATGTAGTATTTTCTGGTTTTACAACAGTAGCACAAATCCAGCAGCCGTTCGCAAGCTACAGAAACACAGCAGTATCTGCTGATGTCCGCAAGGGCCCTTTGGAGAATTTGTATTATTTATGTGCCAGAGACCATAATCATAAAATTTACACCATACTCCATTACATGTGGAAACACACCTTATTGTAATTTCTGTTACGCTGCCAGCAATTCGCTTTATGCACACACATGAACTCAGCCATTGAAACTCTCTTTTTATCTTCATACCTCTTTAAGAACATGAAATTAATGGCTGGTACGTACAAAATGTAATTCTTGTACACATATGTATCCACAGAGACACCTCTAAGAAAGGAGTTTTCATTTTTAGTAAAATGTTTTTACATCTCTAAATGGACATGCTGCATTGATCTGACTCAAATTTCCTGGAGACCAAGGAAACAACCCTGAGCTGACTTGGATGGGCTTTGAACCGAGTCCTGCCTGCTACTACTGATTCCACCAAGCTGAAGATGTAAATGAACCCATTAGGGAATCAGTAAGTTAAATTTACTGATCAGGCTTCCAGTCACATACATTTAAGTACATAGATAGTTACTGTAATCAACTATGATGACAACTAATGATCCAAAACCATTAAAGGGAAATAATATTAATGATATTGTATCTTGTCACTGCACTAGCGCTAAATTTAAAGGAAAGAAAATACTGTATTCCTCAGTAATTTCCTTTGCATTTTTTCCCAAACAAGAGACCCTCTTGTGGACTCAGTATTTCTAGATTACTTGCTTTTTTTCTTCTTAAGAGACAGGTATCACTCCCATACCATTTTTGTGGATGGTGGTACTGAGAACAGGTTCTTTACTGCCAGTGCCTTAATCTCAAAATCACAAGATTCAGTTTGAATATCTACCCATATTTGTCTCAGTTGTCATCATGTGACACATCGTCCTCTTCTTGATACAGAGATGGGTCTATGGAGATGTTGCATTTGTTATGTTCATATCGACTTGCAGGGCTGATTGAAAATGAGAGCGGCAAGGGTGCATGAAAGCTGGCCCCCGTGCTGTGGTCACAAAGAAAAAAAATGTGAGTGGAAGTCTTTGGTCCAGATGGTGCTGTCATGGGGCAGTTTTCCTCAAGTGTAAACAAAAATCCCTGCGTTTGGAGGAAGAAACCTATGAGGAACTCAAGCATCTGTCTCCAGCTGCCTTTCTCCTAGCTGAGAAGTATTCCCCATCATTGACTGGTGAGCTTGTGGGTGACCCCTGTGAGCTGTGGGAGATGTAGGGAATATACCTGTCAAAGCAAAACCTGCTGACAGAGAACTCTTTAGTCATGATCTGAAACTCTCTGACAGAGATCTGTAACTTCATAGTAATGGACTTACTAGTTTGCATGACTTTCTTATTGAAATAATTTTTATCACTTGAACTTGCTTGCAAGCCATACCTAGTCCAGTGCTATGGGTCTTTAGACCCCTGTGGGATGTATTCAAGGGTTAAACTTTTAGTGTGGTCTTGGCTTTTCAGTATGCCAGGAGAGAGAGCAGTCTCCCTGTCAAATCAATGAGAAATAATACCTAATACTAGGACACACAGGTGCTTCTACCCTCAGGCCACTGGTTAAAATCCAGCACAGCATCCAGTCCTATGCTGCTCCGAAGGCTGTTACTAAGTGACAGGTGTCTGGTGGCCTGGGTTTAATGAGCAAGTTGTATCGGCCCTTTTCTAGTGGAAAGGTGCTCAAGTGGCTAATGGCTGATCCTCTTCTCACAGCAGAAATACAGAGTGCCTAAATACCTCTAGAGAGTAAACTGCCATTTCAGCCCCAAAGCAAGTCCTTCTGTAGCATGTTTTCTTTGAGGCACAGGCCTGCTTGCCCCAATCTTGGCTACCTTTTGCCTTTTCTGAAGGACAATAGGATTCTCAACTGGGCATTTCATAACAACAATGTATATATTTCGAAAGAAAATATTTGCATTTTCCCAACACATACTTAGCAGTAATGTAAATCAATATCAATCAAATCAAATATCAGTCAATAATATCTTATTATCTTTATGCAACTATATTTCTGACATCATTTTGCTGGTAAGCAGTCTTAGGGTTTTCGAGAGGACCTATGGTCATATGTTTGTTCACTAAAGCCACTTACACCTTCAAGGAGGTGAGAAACTGAGAGAAGCAAAAGGGTCTGTGAGAGAGGAGAGGTGGGAGATGGAGCGAGACCAAAGTGAAACAATCAAGTCACAGTGAGTTGTGTTTTGATCATAAGTCATGTCTTCTGTTGTGCACGTGACTTTGAGGGCTTTTTCTTAATATACACAGACCATTAGCAAATGTGTCTGTCATCTGACAGGTGGAAGCTGAGTCAGGGAGATCGGGGAAAGGGATATACAGGTAAAAGGCTGCAATTATGTGGTGGGATGTAGGAGGTCTGCTAATAAGGGAGTTTGAGAACCTGCTTAGTACCTCCCCGAAGAAATCCATTCTAGCACACTATTTCCAGACAATCCTCCATTCCTCATGTCCATGAGAGAGGACACACAAATATTGCTTTTTCTTCCCATAGTTGGAGCAGGATGCCTGTTTTTTGGAGCTAATCTGCCCCATGGGTTTCAGCAGACTCAGTGCAATGTGGTACGCTGGTGAATGAAGACTCCTGTTAGCTGGGAAAAGAGTCCCCTTAGCTTCTTCAACAGCAAACCACAGATCATTCCCAGCACAATAGAGACATAGAAGCTGCCTTATTTATTAAAAATGTGGTAGCATGCTTGATTACATTTACATTCGTAGTTAATTCCTGGCACTGCTGAACATATGAAAAGATAATTATGACAATGGTGCCAGTTATTTTTAAATGGCTATATGAATATACATTTTTTTAAATGACAACGTTAAGTGCGTGTCTTTATCAAATGAAAAATGTATGTCTGCTATTCATTCATTAGCAAAAATTTGCATCCACAGTAAAATATTTGGCTTTGACTGAAAGAAGGTTCATTACACCTCCAAAGCAAAAGTGCAGAATGAAGTGGAAATATTCTCTGAGTTTTTGTTGGCAGTGTGTTAAAACTGTAAGTAATGCAGCTGGGAGTGCTAGGGACTCTGAAGATTCCTAGTGCCTACAACCCAGATGTTGTTCATACCTCTGCTACTCCCATTAGCAGAAGGTAAACATGTTTGTGTAATGAAAGAGCAAACAGACCACTCCATGTGTATTGAGTTTTTAAAAATACATAATTGAAAATGTACACTGAGATCCATTTCAAAGCATACTAGCAGGGCACTGAAAGTTATATTCTGAGACTCTCCAGTTAAGCTTCTTACTTCTTAATCCCCTGTCAAAAAAATTGCTGACCATCCTCTTGGTGCAATGCAAGAGTTAGAAGGTTGAGTGATAAGACCTCTGTCACGCATGAGGACACTTATCCAGAAGGAAAAGTCTTGTGTGTACCTAGCTTAGGAAGAGAAATTCATTGTCCAGTAAGAAGAAATGAACAAATCTGTGTATGCAAATGTTTATAAAGAGTGTAATTGAAATTTCTGTGACTTTCAGGCTGGCAGGAAAATTAGCAAAACAGATGAACAGTAAGTGTGTAGGGTGGGGGAACATCGTGCTGGTAGGCATGATGGAAAGAATCTCCAGCACTATGGTCTCTGTTTGCAGTGCTAGTTTCCTACTCTGGAGCCTCCGAGCAACACTAACTTCAAAAATCTTTCTTCACGTACACTGATGTGCGGCAGGGCAAGATACAAAACAGGTGCCCTAACGCTGCCAGCATGCAATGCACCAGCGCTATTGTCCAGGAACACATGCCATTCAAACCTTTGGTAATTTGTTGGTTTTGAGTGATTCTATGAAAAAAAAAATGCTGGGGATTTTTTTTGTCAAAGTCCAGCTAAATATTTTTCTTTGCAATTTCCCCCCCCCCCCCCCCCCCCCCCAAGGCAGACCTATGATGTGCTTGGTGCTGCAGGAAGACCCTAACATAGAAAATATGGGTTTAATTAGGAAGGGTGAACTTCTACATGCTGTCACTAAGCTATCTCCATGATGTTTTATTGGAGAAGGACTGCTTTTATCACCAGAAGGATATGTGCAAAGCTCGTTGAAGTCAGGGAGTATTAACAGACACTGAAGGCAAAAATGATGTCCCTCAAAACGGGAGCTAGTGAGAAGCTTCACTTCTGAAGCTGTCTTTCTGTGGTTTTCTGGAAGCTGGAACTTCTTCAGGCTAGGTGACAGTACAGAGAGAACACATCTTTTTCAAAAGGTTCTTCAGAATTCATTTCTATGTAGTATAATAATAACAGTAATAACCTTCCAGTGTATTCTGGCTTCCAAGACACTTGCAGTTTTGCTAGTGATATTCAATGGCAATTGAATCTGCCTCACAGTGAAGGAAACCTTTACAACAGCAGCTAAAGGGAAGGAGAGGAATGAACCATTCTGGTCCCTAAAGACTTTAAATCCTCCAAACATTTGCTTTATCCTTGTTCTCTTTTGGGGGTGAATGGAATTCATCCTTGCTCCTGGACTTGCAGTAGTGCTCAGCTGCCTGGGTGATTGCACAAGGGATTTGGAGATCAATCAGGATCCAAACCCAAGCCTCAGCATCTCAGTTCGTCTCTGCTGTAAGTGATTCTTTTATATGAAAAGGCAGAAAGCTATAGCGTTGAAATCAATGACAAATTCCTGCTGCCTTCAGAGGGGCTGAATTTCATTCTAAAAAGAGCTAGTGTGTTTAATGCTGCTGAAACGAAGAGTTTCAGTGGGAATCTCCTAGTAAACTAAATTTTGAGTGATCCTGGACAACATCTTGACTGAAAACTAATTTCATGATCCAGATCACAAAGAAAATGAGATGGGTTTAAAAATTCTGGGAGCTATGAAAGTAAAAAACCACATTCTTTGAAAGCAGTCACCTTCTGACACTGGTGCTATTCAGACACTTGGTTACCTGCCTAGAATCCACCCTTCCCATGCTGCCCCCCTTCACGCCCCGCCCCCCCCCCCCACCCCCCCCCCCCCCCCACCCCAAGAGCACTATAAACTTGCTTATCCTGAAGAAATAAACAATTCACTTTTGATCAGTGACTTGAAGAATGAAGATTTTAAAACTAATGATAAAGCCATGATGGTTGACAGGTCGCCGACCTACAGGTAAGTCACTTAACGTGCTTTCAGTAATGTTCCTGGGCACAGGAAGGGGAACGGGAGTGGGAGCATTGCCTCTCTACACCCAGTGCTGATGCTTGGCTCCAGGGAGGAGAACGACTGTGGGGTAGAATGGTAGAAAGGTCCTGGGGCCAAGCACCTGGACAAACAGCACATGCCCATGAGATCCTGAAGGATGATTAGGAAGAAGGGCAAAGAAAACAGTGAATAAGTATAAGCTAGGGCACATAGATGAAGGTGATGACATGCTTGTGAGGGTTTGGGAAAGCAGCGTATGGACGTAGATGGGGCCCAAGACCCATTGCGGGACAATGAACACATAGATGCCCAACTCATCAGTTAAGTGTGTGCATGAGTAAACACAACAACAGGAAGGTGATGAAGGAGGAAAACTAGCTGTTAAAACAAGTCTGGGCTGATGATTGCACATTCAGACCCAGCTGAAACATGAGAAATAAAGTTACTGCACAAGCTGTGTTGCCCCAGTCAGCACACTGCCTGTGCACACTGTGGTATCACACAGACAGCTGCTCACTCATCTCCCCTTTCCCAGCAGATCAGGGGAGAGAATAGGAAGAGCAAAACCAGTAAAACTCATGGGGTCAAGATAAAGACAGTTTGATAAGTGGAAAAATGAGGAAAAGCCAAGTGATGCAAAGGCAATCACTCATCACCACCCACCAGCAGATTGATGCCCAGAAAACCTCTGAGCAATATCTGCCTTGGAAGTCAACGCTGCTCCTCCTCCTTCTTCCTCCAACCCAGTTTTACTGCTGAATATGACTTCATATGGAGTGGAATATCCCTTTGATCAGCTGGGGTCGGCTGTCCCGGCTGTGTCCCCTCCCAGCTTCTTGCTCATCCTTAGCCTACTCACTGAAGGGTGATGAGGGGGTGAAGTGGGAAAGAAAGCAAGCCTTGGTGATGCTATGCAAGCACTGCTCAGCAATAACCAAAATATCAGTGTCTTACGGACACTTTTTTAGCCACAAATCCAAAACACAGCACCATACAGGCTGCTATGAAGAAAGTTATCTTCATTCAGGGCAGACCTATTCCAGTATGACATGATGTTTAATTGTGTCATGCTAGGAGTAAGCAAAGCCTCACTGAAGCCTTATTAATTCAGAATAAATAGCAAAATTGATCTTGTTTCTTTGTGGAATAAATAGAGGAGACAATACTGTTGTACCCCAGCGCCCAGTGTTATTTTCAAACCTGGCACAGACATTGAGCCAGGGGATCTCATGTGAGGCTGCTGTATGTCTGTGGGATTTCATGGACTAAATCTGTGCACAGCTACTCTGACACTTCCAGTTCACATCATACTTAGTGCATGTGCATGAACCATCTGTGTACTGCATGTGTCGTTAATCTGACAGACCCTGGGGTTGCCAGACTTCTGGCTAGTCAGATGAAGCTACTGTGTAGGTGTTCCCATAAGTTGCCACAAATCTGGAAGTCCAGCAAATGTAAAAGTCTCTTTCCTCCCTCAAATTCTGCCCAGCCAAAATTTCCAGAAAGGAACCACCATCTACAGCCGACTGTCTGATATATGGTAGTTGTGCTTTCAAGAGCATTTTCGGTTTCACAGTTTACTGTTTCAGGCAGATGTTTGTATGAGAGGAGGGGAAAACCATTTATGCTTTATACATAGAAACAGTGTTTTCTCCAGTGTATTTTAATTGATATGTCTGATTTTCTCAACAGAAAATTTTGTAGCAGACTATTGTGAATGTGTGTATGTGTGTAAAGGAGGCTTGAGTGAAGAATACAATACAGGATAAGAACAGCACAGATCATTCAACAGATAATAGTAATAAGATGAGGTTATTTAGTTGTTGTATGTTTGATAACAGAAAAAATTGCTGTTACACTATGAAAAGACTTTTCTGTTGTGTGCTGCTTTGCAGGTACTCTGTGGCCATCTCTGTGAGCTTAGGTAGGTAGTGAAACCTCCTCTGGGGGTCTACTGCCCAGACACACAAGTGCACAACAGTGCTTCAACACACTTGATCAAAAAGAAAGATCTGCTTCCTTCGGCTTTAGTGTGAAGCAGGGTGGGAGTACACAACTGTACAATGAATTCCCACCACTGGGTTCACCAGCAGAAGCACAGGACACCCAAGGCGTTGGGACTTTCTCACTTTCTCCCACCCACTGCTTTTCCTGCCTAAGTAACTTCAGGAACACCAGGAAAGTCCTGCCGAAGGCTGATATGGAGATGCCATGTACTTCCAGCTCCGTGGGCCATGGGAGGGGCTGGCCCTGCTCAGTGCAAGGTGAAGTGAGACACATGCAGAGTTTACCAACGGTTGCAAGGCTGTGGCAGAGATGGATGTACCCCACTATGCCCAGCGTAAGAAATGGTGTTGCATAGGGGAAAAGACAAATCAGAGCCCACTGGTAAAACATTACATGACCCTGGTATAAAATTAACAGTGATATTTAGGGGACACATTGCAGAGTGGAAAGAGAGCTGGAACAGATACTTGGTCCTGTATGCATTCATTAAGCAGGACAATGTTCTTGTTTTTTCCTGCTAAGGAGACTTAGATTAGACAAATATCTGATTCCTTCTTTAATTTCATCTCCTGCTAAAAGAAACAATCCACCAAACCATTGAAAATGGGCTGACTGCTTAGCGTAACAATGACACAGTCAGAGTCAGGGTTTTTTTCTAGAGGACCCTGGGTCCATGCGGTGCAGAGAATAATAGTGAATCAAGACAAGAAACACTATAGAGCTTGGCTACCAAGGATGTAGTTCATTCGTTAGTCTGGTCATGCTAGACATCCTGTGATGCAGGTATGATCCTCGTCATCAGCTTCAACGCCTCATCTGCACTCATAGGTTGATTAGTCTGTAAAACTCCTTCCTCTTGGCAGCCAGACGTTGGAGGGGTTTTGTAAAAAATCAAAGTGCAGTCTTGCAATACAAGCTTGTGTCATGAGGCACAGGTAGGACAGAGGAGAAACTGAGGTTTCACAGAAGTACCAAAAATCTTTTATCTTCTAATTTTTACAATTATTTTATTAGCATTTTGTTATTGTTTTAACACCATTAAGGGGATGGCAGAGAAAGGGAAAAATGATAGATCTTAAAGTTTGGAAAGGCTAGTTAAGAAAACTCTTTTCCACACAGAGTTTAACATTGTTGGCAGTGGGTCGAGGGGCAGGAGGTGACAGCATTTTTCCTTGTGGGTGGAAGTCAACAAACGCTACCAGTGCAGAAAACCCGTGCTCGACTAGCTGTGCTGTACCTTTGTTTGTGTGCATGTATTTTTCATACTGCTCATGAAAGTCCCATTTGGAAGCACTTTTCAATAGGATTAAAGCTTATGGCCATGGATTACTACTGTTTCATACCCAGAGATAGCCAGTTATTGATTCAGAAAAATAGGGCTTTTTATTTCATTGAATGTGAATGTGTGTTTATTAATATTTATACACTCTTCTGGAGGTGCATGGTACTGTGCAGACTACTGAGATGACAAGGTCCTTGCCCTAGGATGCTTACAAGACAGACGACACAATGAATTATGACATCAGCTGAGAAGGGTCACAGAGGGGGTGAAAAAACAGAAAGCAAAAGAAAGGGAATTTTTTGCATGGAAGAGCCATTATTTACAAAGCATGACCATCAGGTAACTTGATTCCCTTTGGCTTTTATTTTGGATTTGTTTTTCATTTTGTTTTATTATGTTTAATAATCAGGCATGGGTGAGAGAGTGCATAACACTGGAGCTGAGATTAATGATGAAAGGCTAAGAGAAAGCTGTGGCTCTCGAGGAGGGATTTGAGGAAGAAAAGCATTTGGTTTTTCACTCATTAGAAGCAGGCAGGCTCAGGCACAGAAGAGTTTCACACTTGTGTTAAACTTTAAATTAACCACATGTGTAAGTCTTTATGGGAATAGGGGACTAATTGGGTAGATTAGAATACAATTAACTGTGAAGTCTGGCTAGAACTAACTGACAATGTTTAAAGAGTGGAAAAGCTGATAAAATCCTGCCTAGTTAAAAAAATAAATATGAAGACATTTAGGGAGGGAAGAGACCCCCCTGCCATTACAGGATGAATGCCAGCAACAGGAGTACATATGAACTTGCTGCTCTGTATTATTGCTGTAACCTTACTCAGCTACACTGATTTTTCTTCCATGATCCATTTCAATTATCTTCTCTCAACTAAGCATGTTGCTGACCCACAGAAACCTTCATCATCCTCAGACTTAATAAACAGGAAGATGCTGTGCTGCCCCAGAGCTGGCAGGGTCAGCAAAAGAACACCTTCTCCAAAATTTAACTGTTTCATCACCATGTCTCCTGAAATGCTTGTAACTACTTTGGGAAATGACCACAGTTATCCAAGCATTAGAGCTTTGTGGACAGATTTCTGGTATCTGCAGACACTTGAACTTGGTGTTGTTAAATCTTACACCATTTGCAAAACAGATAATGGTGAAAAGTGTGTAAACATTTTCTTTTTTGGAGGAGTGATGTCGAAGAGTCAGACCCTGTGTTTGAATCAGTTTGATCTCCAGTGGTTAACTGCCCTTCACAATGCATTCTGTAAAGCCCTTTGTGTCTAAATATGATTTCTGACTGAAGGAGGAAAAGCATATGCCGAAATGTCTCTAATGATGTGACTGCTCCGAATAAGAAACTGGATAATCCAACAGTGATAAAGTGATAAAGCTTTAGATGTTTGGTGTCAAGAGAGAATATTGTGTGTAAGTTACTTTGAGCACCGTATGTAAATGACAATTTTGTTTTTATTTCCAAGATAATGAAAGTAAAATAGTGCATTTAAATGTCTGAGCAATACATGTCTTGTTCTTCTTATAGACAAATAATTATGCCTAATCTCTGTTTTGCCTTTTCCGCTAAATGTGCATTCAGCGTTGTATATGACCATACAGACAGTCACATACACAGGTGTGTATATAGGCATGGTCAAAGACAGCCATCTTCCTTTCTTACTTTCCGAGTTAAGGTCATAACTACTGGGAATCTGAGGAGAGGGTGATATTCACCTGCATAGAATATAAAAAATGTTGAAAACAATAGTTACAACATGCTTTAATAAAGCACAAAAATTACATCACCTGAGTGAAAGAACCAAAATTACTTCTGTTACCTCCACTGGCCTCACAGAATTGCTGTATCACTGGAAAACTGACTAGTCCAAACAGGCATTTGAATGTTAGTCACTCAAGTTTCACAGTGATTTTAGGAAAAATAATTTGAAAAAGATAAGATATTTCTAACACAGTTTCCATTGGTTCTGCAGATTTTTGTAGAGTCTTAAAAATTTGGTGTTGTCAAACTCCCCATCTGACATCATAATCTTTTGTAGAAGTGGAGCCCTTGAGTTACATATTAATGGTGCTCCCCACTTGCCTTATTGTGTGTTGTCAGGTGAAGGGCCAATTTCAATAACATCTTTGCACTGTCAAGTACTTACCCATCTAAGAAGTGTCAGTGAAACCAAAGTGTCTCTTGCTTCAGTGCAGGCTGAGCAATGAAGGTGAGGGCTCCACTGCCTCCTCCTGAAGACCAGTTAATGAAAGCAGAGGAAGCAAAGTCTCCAGTTACACTTTTCTTATGTATTATCTGAATTTTATGATGGTTAATATTCACTTGAGTAACCTCTGATTTTTATGTACAAGGTATAAAGAAATCCAACAGCATGTTTGTTTGTACAACATAATCTCCACACATTCATGAACGCAATGTCCGTAAATGTAAGCTGCTATTGCAGTGAATGCTCTTATTTGAATGTACTTGGGTTGCTGTGTGCATCGTGTTCTGGTACTCCCATTTGTGCTTGCCAGTCTCTATCCTCTATATTTTCCAAATTCCTGTAACTTTTCCCTTTTGCCAGAACCTCTCTTTAGTACTTTTCATTAGTCTCCTCAATATTGCGTTGCTTTAAAAAATCTGATGCAAAAGTTTAATCTGATATGACTTTGTATTATACTAATGACAATGAAAGGTCAGAATATAAATTCCTGTGTGCAAAGTATTTCACCACTGGATTCAGCTATAGTAGCTGAAATCTTGTTATATGCAACCTGGGTGTGTTCTCATTTTAGCAGGACATTTCCATTGCTGTCAGCAAAGGACAGGATATTTGCAGCTAAAGGAAGAGTACAATTATTGTCCCTATGTTTTTCAGTGAATTAAAGTATACTGAAATATATTTTTTAAAGATGCCTTTTCACAAGAGACATTAAAGAAAACCCCAACCTCTGACAGTCTTAAGTAGGACTTTTTTTGCTGACATAAACATCAGTTCTTAATGCAGATTCGAGCATTTAGCTAATTTAAAATTTATTTTTAAACTGCTGAGAGGTTTATATTTGGAAACAGCTGCTGAGCATGGCCCTGTAGCTACCTTTAGCAATGTTTTATTATCTTGACTAAGCTCCTAATGGTGATTCTCTGCTCTACCACTGACATCTTAATGGCTGCCTCACCAATACTGATGTTGTAGGAAGTACATGGGACTGACTTTTACATCTATAATGATATGGTAATGTGAGCCATTACAATGTCAGTGGTGGTTTATTGGCATTATGGTTTAAGATTATGAGGGTATTACAATGCCATTGCAAACAAATACTGCTGTTTTTAAAATAAGCATATGAAACACAGAAAACTGCCAAAATAGTTGTAATAATAAATTCACAATAGCAAGATAGTGTTTGCTTAAGGCAGTCACTACCCTAAAATTCATCTGTTATCTGCATAATTCAGCAATGCACACTGTGCAGTCATCTGCTGGAGATTCCACAGCATCAGGCAGAAATAACAAATGACCCAGGGTAAATACATTTGCCGATTTTGTGCTTTATAGGATTCAGCCTAATTTTAGACCCTATCAGCTGGAGGATCAGAGCCTGCAGTCAGAAACTGTCTGATACCAGAGAGAATATCTCAGAATTTCCAAAGCAAACGACGTATAAAACAGAATAGGGTTTTTTTTTCTGTTTTTTCCTGTTCCAAAAGGAGGACAGTTAATAGCAGAAATAGGAAACAGCAGAAATCAGACAATATGTTGTGTGGTAAGAGCTTTTGTAGATCAAACCAGCAGATCTACGAACATGAACTCAGGCTACACTGCAAACTGACCTGAAACTCACATCACTTCAGGTTTCCAGAGAAGGGCTTTGAAAAGCAGGTGAGAAAAGTCTGTTCCCATGCCGTCCTGGTTTACATGCTGCATCAAGCTTTCTTACCTCAACTCCTCCAAGGAAAGAGAATGAAAAAGAACAATTTTCAATTGACTTGATACTAACTACTTTGATTAACACTTTGCAGTAAATTTGGAGTAGACATAGTGAAGAACTCGTAAGAAACGGTCGAAGAAATGAATTTTACATAGTGTTCCTGTGTTCGGAGAGACATGGTCATTTTTGTCTCGTAAGAATGCAGTGGCTTCATCTACATAGGCAAGTACTGTGGCACAAGAGGAATAGATCTATAAAGCAGAACTTTGGTGATTCACATTCACTATTCACATTTTGGAGCTTTGCTGCAGGCTAGTTTGGATCTGACTCATCTGGTCTTGAGGACTGAACACTAATTAGTGGTTAGAGAGCATCACGTGTCCTTCTGGAGTCCATCCTCTGCTTTGGTTTCATCTGAAATAAATCCAGTTCATGCCGGTGTGCGATAGCTGTGCACAAAATCAAGCACATTTAAGTGGGGACAATTGGGAGATTCACTTCAAAAATGCATTCTTGATCTGAGCTAAACACTGAAGGAGAAGCACCATGTGAATTCCATGGTCATGATCCAGTCCTACAAAAGCTCATTGTTTTGTGGCTCTGACTCTCCTTCTCCCTGACAGTGGATTTATATCTCTGGTGAAGCATACCTGTTGTGGGAAATCAAAGCTGGTGAAACTACCTTGGCCCTGAATTTGGGGACAATGTTAGTTCTGCAGCGTTCTGAGTGTAACAGGAGTGAAGGCAGCAGGAAACAGCAACCATTATCATGTATCATGATGCATAGAACAAGGGGCAAAGGATTCAGATGAACAACTGGTGTTGAGCCCTGAATAATCCTGCCATAGGACTGACCATTGGATATTAAAAGTAGCTGAGATGTTTATCGTTTCTGTTACTTTTACTCAGAGGTGATACCAGGAATCCACTCCTCTCATAGTTAAAAGCCTTTTAATTTCTGTATGAGGTTTATTCAGGCCAGTGTATACCCATTGTCCCTGGGTCAGCCTTGCATTTGGGGAAATAATTTTTGTTTCTCTTGCAAGGATTTACAGAGAACACTCATGTCACCTCACAGCCTTGCAATAGCAGACTGCCATGGCCAGGCTTCCTCACAGAAAGTGGGCTTTCTGTCCTCCGATCATCTTTGCACTGGTGAGTCCATCAGGATGAATTTCCCTTCCTGGAGCTCGACCCTGCTGGAAATACTGATATAGCCTCAGATTCCTCTAGTGTCTTTTTAGTGCCATAGTATACTGGCACCTCACAGTCACCATGTGTTTACCTATTACAGCCAGGTCTTTCTCCTTCTCTCTTATTTTTAATAGGGATGCTCCCAGCTTTTAACAGAAACTTTTTCTGTAACAGAATATCTTTACAGGCCTGACCTTTCATGTCTATTATTAAATTCCCTCTATTACTTAAGTCTTCAAGGTCATGCAGCCCCTGCAGTACAACACTGCACTCTGGACCCTTTCTGCTAAGGATGCCTCAGCAAATTTTAGCAGTGTGCACCTTTTTCCTGTGCCTTGTTCATGCATAAAATTCCTTCCAGCCCAAGTTCATTTTCCTTTACAGACAGCATCACCTCTTCTTAGCTATGTGATATAGAAATCTCATGTTAATGTCCATCTTCTACTGTTTAATAAATAATTTTTGTGTATGGCTGTCACTTATACTTTTTTCTGAAGACTCTTGCTGTCTTTAATCTGTCTGGAAAATAACAATATCTAGGAATTTAACATGTAAGCTGCCAAGTCAATGGTATTAACAAGCTGAACGATTTTCAGTCAAGTGAAGTGAAATGTCATATGGAAACATGCATGGATCACCAGCTCTAGGCATGTATCTGTTCAGAAATACATAGTCTTCCAGCTAATCAAGGAAGTAGTGGGTATCTTACCACTGAAATGTTTGGGCTATCCGGAAAGTTTGAAGAATCTGGAGGCCCTCAAAATCAGGGGACCCTTTGTGGGCAGCCTGGTCTGAGGATGAAGGAAGTGGTGAAGAAGCTTTTCGCATCATTCATCTGTGTTATAAGGGTCATCTCAGGTTCTGCTTATCTTTTAAATTAGATATGCTCTCTCCAGTTTTTGGTTTGGGATACTGAAGATAATTCCAAATGACTTATTAAAGGGAAAGTAACATCAACAACAAAAATCCCAAAGAATACGTAACATTACTTTTATATTAAGCTCACCCTGGTTATATTAAAGGTGTAACAGTTCTTCCAAGGTCCAGAGTTACAGTATCACAAATAACTGCAGTATTTGAAGAGTTCAGTGCAGCCTGAAAAACAGAAGAGGTCAGCAGCTATTTGTTGACTGCTGTTAGTGCACTCAGCCAGTGACTTTTTGCAGGTAACATCCTCACAAATAGTTTACCACCATCAGAAAGGTTTTGTTAGCAACAAAGGAACAGTAGTGCTCATTGCAGGCTTTGTCCAAAGCGAGTTAATTGTGTGTGTTGACTGAATCGTGGTGGAGAAGACTGACCTGGGTAAAAGGATGTTCCACCCAAAGCACAAGATCTTTTCTTGGTGGGTTTAGTGAGATCGAGGATGGTGCCTGCAGAATTGCTCTGGAGATTTTCTGCTCAGGTCTTTGCAGTCTTATTTAAAAAGAAGTTAAACTCTAGGTAGGAGTTTGTGAGATGGCACTGAGTTAATTTTCATTAATCCTGGATGGACTTTGATATGATTGGAAATTAATCCTCAGCACAGGAGACATCAAAAATATCTGAGCAGGCATCATCACTCTTCCCTTGTGTGTCATGTTTTCCCTTAGTCTCCTGCCGTGGTTTTCAGTTCTTTAGAGGTGTGGAACTTTGTAGACATTTCACATATACAGCTCCTTCTACGGCACATAGAAATTATTTTTTCTTGATCACACTTGAAAACTCCTCAGGAGACCCTGAGGGTCTTCTAACCACTCTCTGAGCAAACTGTGATTAGTAATGCAGGTCATTTAAGCTATGGGATCCTGTTTGTATGTGTAGATGGACACAATCTCATCATAGAATGAACATTTCTGTAATAGTAATAACAATGAGGATTGTGGTAGGAAAAGAAGACTCTTCATTTATACTTCTCTGGAGGCAAGAAAAAATTGGACCTGTGAGGCCAGTGAAACTGGACTGATACCTGTTCTGAGAACAGCACATGTTTTTTTCAGACCAATGGGGGCAGAAGTGCTGTTACAGTTGCCACAAATCCAAGGAAGGAAAGTTCAGGACAACAGCAAATTCTGAAAAGTAGATATTGTCGTAATTGGGAGGAATTAGGCTAAAGGAGACTGTGGAGAGGAGCAAAAGGAGGATGTTCATCATTTTTCAGCCATGTGGGAATCCAAGGGTCCTCTTTCTGGTCAAGAGGTGGAAAATATGCATTCAACAAAATGTCCGCTGCTGATGTGTAGTGTTAATTAGCAATTGTAGCATTTCTAACAACCCATTTGTGAAAACATATATGCAGCAAACCTCCAGACAAGATGCATGGAAACGACAGAGGGAGATGCCAGCAAAACCGAACAGAGAGGCTCAGAGGCTAGCGTAGGAAACCTACTGAGTGGCATAATATGCCTGGCATGTAGGTACATATGCATAAGCTCCTCATCAGATCTTTCTCTTTCCCTCCACCTCAGCAAGGGGTAGCTAGTTATCTCACCCACTGACCTGTGTCTGTCAGCAGGCTGCTCGGCACAGGCAGCCAGGAAACTAATTCTTCTCTGCAACCAGAGAGGTGGAAATGCTATGAGGGACTGCATGACACAATCAAATAAAATGCACGAGCAGAGGTAAGAGCCTGTCTGCAGTGCCTAGAAAAAGCTTCACTGGTTTCTTCAGTCCTTGTATCCTGCTGAGAGCAAACAGCCTGAGCTCTGTCAGCTCAGCTGGAAGCAGTGATCAACAGAAATTGCCAAACAAAGAGCAAGGGAACGGAGGAGGGTACCAGTGGGCTCTAATGTGGCATGTGATTCTGGGGTGCCAGAATCCTACCATCCTATTCATTTCTCAGTGAAACAACTCTGAGCTTCGGAGTTTACAATCTCCCCTTTCAAAGCACCAAGCTGTCACTAGCATGCAACCACCTTTTCAGAAGCATCATTTACATTTGGAAGTGTTGCTAAGTTGCTCTGCAAACCCATTGACAAGATATTGCAGCTTGCTTTTTCAAGAAAATTAAATTTCTCTGAAAGAGCCAGCTAGAATGTATCTATTTCCAGAGTGAATTGGAAGAGAAGTTCAGTAATTTCAAACCTCTGCTGGTTTAGCAGGTCTGCTCAGACTGCCAATGGCAAAGCTACTTCCAGGGCTCCACAAGCCTCACCAACGGGATCTAACATGGGAATCCATCAGCTCATTTCACGTGCCAGCAGGCCACAGTAAAGCCATTGAGCACTAACATTTTCAACAACTACCAGATTGGTTTAAATTCCAACTAGTGATCTAAACGTCAAATGCCTTAGCACTCCTCAAGAGGATGCTTGTTCTTATTACTCCAGTGGAGATTGTAGACATAACCATATTTTCACATGGATAAGCATGAACAAATAAATAAAGAGCTAAAGGTACAGGATCAGCATCCTGCTTCATCCAGGAGATGAAGCGTCTCTCCATCAGAAAGCCTGCTACCTAGCGCAGCCAGACTCTAACTGGCCAAAGGAGAGGTGCAAAGTTCAGGCTGTGATGGTAGGTGCTTTGCTTGAGCATAGTAGTTACCTCTGTCAATTGATTAAATAGGGAGCTGAGGATTTTCAGTGCTGGTCTTTCAAAGCCAAAGGGTAGGATGCCTAATTCTATACAATTCTAATATGGAGTAACTTTCCAAATCCCTCAAGATTAGCGGTGTTGCTAATCTTCAAAGGAAAATCCCTTTATATTTGAAACCTGAAAGCCTTTGAGAGAGTATTTTGAGGTGGAGTTGTCATTACATTAAGAGTATCCATAAAAAAAAAAAGATCAGCTTGGTTGTGATAGCTAGGAATTTTTCTTTCTTGCGTTTTACACACTCTTCTACTCATTGGCTGCAGTCTACTTCATAGGATCATTAGCGACTTTCATTTGGGACCTTGGATGTTTCTTGTATCAGTGATCTTTCCTTGTATTTGCCTTTGGTGCATTCAGATACCCCTGGTCTTTTAGTCTTTAGTTTGATACAGAGTGCTGAGAAATAATTTGTTGTCACTGATGAGCAGGTTTTTGTGAAACAGATGTTCCAGGAACAGCAGACCTCGAAGGACCCAAACTTTCCATAGTCCTATACATTTTGTACAGACTAAACAGTTATTTCATATTGTCTTTGATTGCCTGAGACTTGACTCAATAATCTTGTGATCTCTTGCAGACCTATGCTCCAATATTCCAGAAATGCACAGTGCTTTTGAACATCTGCTTCATGCCTGAAACAGCAAGCACTTCCTGTCTCTCATTTTAACCTATTAATTATGAGTTTATCAAATACACCAGTCCCATAAGTCAAATGGCTGAATTTTCAAGTTCCGTATTTCAGTAACAATATTAACCATGAAGCTGGTGGTTAGTCCGGATAATGGCTGGCTAGTGAGAGCATTAACAGGCTGTGGCAAATCTTGTTAGCTCTAAATACCTTGAGAAAAGACACTAGACTGCTGATAATAACTGCTTTGTCAAGAATTATTGATAAAAGGATTTTTAAGGAATAAGAAAATCACTCATGCAAAGGAAGAGGTGTTTTTTTTTTTTTTTTTTTTCCCCTGTAGGGCCTTCAGAATCATTGGATATAATACTGAAAATTTAGGAAGTGGGAAGCTGACACTGACAATCATTTAATTTTAGGGATACTGAGTAGGGCAGCTAGTGTATAATCGGGATAGAAGGTGGTCTGGGCTGTGTCAAAACTCATACAATCCTCACCTCCTTATTTTTCTCTAAGAGAAAAATAAATACAACATATTCTTGAAATGAGAAGTTCAAGTATTGAATGTATTGAATTGCTTGAAGGGTTATGTTTCTCTTCATTGTGGCCACATATGTCAAGAAGGCATGTTACAGAGAACATCTCTGCTGACACTCAGAGAAGGCTGGTTGCTGATACACAGCAATGTTTTTTCTCCCTGGCATTTTCAGAAAGAAAAATTAACCCAGAACACTCACAATATAACAGCTGTGTCTAGAATGCAGCTGAAGGGAGCAGAATAGGCAGCAGACCCAGATCTTTATCTTACAGAAGTTTTCCAACACTTTCTAAATATTTTACTCTTCTGGACAACTGTGATCAAGTGTGTTTTTTCACAGAAACAAATAAGATGCTGTCATGAACAACATCACACTGTGCCCCAGAACCCAGAAAAATCCTTTATCCATCAATCTGGAAGTGATGGGAGCTTTTGACAGAATCGTTTTGGAGAGGGAAGAGGAGAAAAGCAAAGCTCCTCTGTTTGAAAGCTGCTTTCAATGACCAAGAATTACAGGGACAGACATTAGTAGGAAGCTGTAAGCAGCCCTTCTGCTGCCAGTTCAGTGGCCCAACAGACAAAAGACCAGGGAAATGCTAGGATTTGGCAACATACTTTTTCAAGGAATCCAAGTAGAGACCTCTCTACTTTGGTCTCAGTAGTTGTTCTCCACCACTGAGTTTTCACAAAGGTAGTGGGCCAGATTGCATTACAGAAGAATGAGATTATGTTACAAAGTTTGAGGCTGCATAAATCCATAGTTAGGATTTGCATTCCGGTGAAATTATTAAAGACTGTTTAAGTCTAGCAAAGGCCCAAGGAGTGGTGTTTTGAAGATACTATTCACCACAGCAAGTTTTTGCCATTTGGGAAACGAAGTTTGCAATCATAATTTGATTTCTCCTTTGATAAGGCACTCTCACTGACTGGACAGCAGTACCAGTGGAGATGTTTCTGTCAAGACATTTGCTCAGGATCTGGCAGATGTAACAAGCAAGTCCAGTGATTGAATGTGGCAGGGCAGCTGTGCTAAATGGTTAAATCTCTCCCATGTTTGAATGACATTTGGGAAACACTGCCTCATTCTCTTATTGATGTGCTTACTAACTTCCTTGAACGTTATTGGGAAAGATACATGCTCACTGAGGAATGCATAAAGACATATGTCATTTAAAGCAGATCCCTTATTCTTGTTGCATGTGTTCTAACACATTTCTTCTTGCAGCCAAGAATCACAGTCTTGCCCATGTCTTCTGTATTCATCCACTGTGACTGGGTTTCTCAAGTAACATGTAACATTTTACTGTTTTCCATTGCTTTTTTCTTTTCCTGCACCATAGGTTAAACTTTCCAACTTTTATTTTCATAAAATGGGGTGCTGATTTTTGTTGGGATAGGGTTAATTCTCTTCGCAGTAGCTAGTATGAGGCTATGTTTTTGATATGTGCTGAGAAGAATGTGGGCAACACATTAATGGTTTTAGTTGTTGCCAAGCAATGTTTACATTAAGCCAAGGATTTTTTCAATTTCTGATACTACTCTTGTGTTCCCAGCTTTTTCTCTACAAGAGGCTGAGAGGGGACACAGACAGGACAGCTGATCCCCAACTGATCAAAGGGATATTCCATGCCATACAACGTCCTGCTCAGTATATAAGTTGGGGGGAGTGACTGGGGGGGTCTGGCTCTTGGGGCTCAGGTGTCTCAGGCTCTCTCTTGCTCTCTCTCTCTCTGGCTCTGGCTCTCACTGCTCAGGGACTGGCTGGGCATTGGTCAGTGGGTGCTGAGAGGTTGTATAATTTGGGTTTTTTTCTGTTGTTGTTCTCCTTTACATTACGTATTATTAGTAGTAGTAGTATTAGTATTTTCATTATACAGTACTAATAGTATTGTTAATACCATAATGTTATTAATTTATTTTCAATTATTAAACTCTTCTTATCTCAACCCATGAGTTTTCTTACCTTTTCCTCCAATTCTCTCCTCTATCCCACCAGGGGAGGGAGAGTGGGAGAAAAAGACTGTTTGGTGCTTAGTTACTGACTGGGATTAAACCACTACAAATGTCTTCAGTGGTACTTATTTCATGACAGTGGGTCAGAGATTTCTGTGTAATATTCTCTAGGAATATGCATGAACAGGGACTGACTGGACTGGTGGCGTATCACAGAGGAATTGGAAGGGAAATGGGAAGGCTTTCTTTGCTTTCAAAATGTTTAATTGTAGTCATGCTTTTTTATGTTCACTTTAATTTTGCAGTTAATGGTGTGCTGTGCTGAAGCACCAGGCTACATTATAAAATAGTAACTCATTCATGGGAGTCCCATCTTTGCCCACCATCACATAGCCCCGTCTCTTCTGTTTGAGGCAGCCTGGGATCTCTCTCCCAGTCTGCGAACTGATGAGCCAAACAGACATGCCCATGGGTACCGTGATTTGTGGACTACGTGTGGCTTGTGAGCCCAGTCGGCTCAGTTAAGTTGCAGGATCTGAAATGAGCCACCTCCCCTCTGGTGGCTCTGGTACCTGTGGTCCTTGGGCTCTGCCTTCTCCGCTCTCATAGCTGGCAGACAGAAGGGGAGCATCTGCAGCTTCAGCTCCAGTCCTTTATCCACAGTGCCTGGGGTGGCAAGGGGATGCGAGGACTGCCAGCGTTTGTTGCCGCACAGACAAGGGGGAGAGGTGTGGGGAGGTTAGATGAGCTAGTGTCATGCCAGGGGTCATATCGTCCCCTCAGGCAGGGCAGCTCTGGGAATCAAAGCTTGCTTCAAACCCCATGCAGATCTCATTCCATCCTCAGAGGCTGTGTGCAACATGGTAGAGGCACGTTCCAGCACTCCAAGTCTCAATGCAAATTTTCAGTCTAGAAATGGGCTCAAATGAGGTGGGTAGAAATAAATAGAATGAGTGTACAGGTGAGCCATGGTGTCAGACTGTCACTGGGAACCTGTGTTACTGCAGAGCTAATTCCTATTCCTAATTTTAAGGGTCCCAAATCTTGTCCATATATTGACTTAGTCATTAATAGTTTGTGTGTATGAATAATTCACCATCTACATACTATAGCTCTACTTTAAATGCATTACAAAGCATATATTAGACAGAGATTGACCTCTACTGTGGTTAACATCAAGATTTATTGTTCCAGGAAGCTCCAGATATATTGACTTGAATCAAAGCCTGAAGGTTCAATTAAAGTTGGTACTGTATTAACAAAAGGCCACAAGTCACATTTCTTCTGTACTCTGCTTTGTGAAGGATGTCAGTTCTCTTCCTTCAATTTTTTTCCACTGAGGCTAGAGTGTAACTGTAATCATAAGCTGCTTGCCTAGCTTAGCCTAGCCTTCCTGTTTTATTTAGCTGCCTCTGGGATCCTGGCTAAATCATTATTAATGGGATGCCTCGCTCTAGCCTGAAAATAATATCTATGCTTTCATCTACACTAATAAATGATTTTCTTTCTAAATGTGGCAGGTTCTTTGCTTTTTTCCCTTTAACCTAGGAGCATGCTTGCTTTGAAAATACTAGAAGATCCTATTCTAGTGTGCTGAAATGGAATGGGATTGCTAACAGTAAGGCAGGAGTGAGGACAAAACACTTCGAATTTGCCTCCTCTTTTGTCCCTCAGTGCTGAAAGTAAATGAGAAAAGATTTCCCACACAGGCTGTGGGAGTATGACCTCCTTTCTAGCTGCTGCATCTGATAATGTTCCTATTTCTCTAGTGATTATTAGTGTGACCTTCTTATCCTTTTTCTTTTTCCTTTAAAAAAAAATGCTCTGGTATCTTTGCACCATCACCATGTGCTGAACATTTCATTGCTAAGCAACAATCAGCAGTGCACAGCCTGGGCACCATGTATGAACTTTCACTTTCATCTCCAGAGCAGAGGAACTTTCACTTCACATCACTGAAGCTGATCCTTGAAGGATATGCTTCTGAAGTGGGGGAGTGTGGGGAGCCAACACTCAGACTTGTGCGTGTGTGCACTCCAGCTCCACGATGGTGCTTTCATGAGGAAGCCTTCCTTAATTAGACATTCGCACACACGCTCCCACCCATCCACCAGTGTGGAAGGAATATTAAGGGCTAGAGTCACATCCAAAGAACCGAGATAATCCTGATTTGAGGGTGGGAATGGTCATGAAAAGAATAATTATGAAAATTAAAGAAGAGAGGAAAGTAACAGCTGTTCCATTTCTTTCAATTCAAAGCCCTCCTAAATATACCAACTTGGAGTTTGCATATGAGACCTTCCTGTATTTCCAGAAGCACAGAGCTAAAACATGAAAGGAAAACCAAGGTATGCTCAATAGGAAATGGACTGAGCAGGATCTTTAAATTCTGACTGGTAACAGGGAGGTTATTATGAAATTTACAGTTGCTAAGGAAAACAGGTTTCTTCGTGCATGGATGTCAATCTCATCAGAGAGAATTTAGTCCTAGCCACAAAACACACAAAAACTTGTGTAAGGAGTAGTATTTTCATGGCAAATAATAGATGTTCTTGAAGAATCTACTGAAACAGCCCTCAAACTAGCGATCGCTCAGTGTCTTGAACCTTTCCAGCTTTAGTTCTGGTACAATAAAATTTCCTCTGATTTAGATTCTGAATCTTTACATTTATTACACCACAGAGAGCTCACAGAGAAGAAAATCAAAGTGACTCTCTGGAGATATTGTCTCAGCTTCACGCTTCGAGACTCCAGCATAAAGGGAGAGTGAGTTGCTGCATTGGAGGCAATGCAGGGTGCCAAAGTAAAGCAAACATGATACAAATATCACTTTGCCCATGCTGGTGGCTTCTTGCATTGCTATGAATCCAAAGATATGGTGTTAATGATATTGTCCAGGTGAAGTTGATACTAAGCTAATAGAAATGGGAGAGTTGCTATAAGCAGTAGTTAGTTATCCCCATGAGGTCACTCACTGTTACACTTAGCTAGAGTGCCTGAACCTATTAATAAATCTTACTCAAAGTTCAGATCCTGGTCTCTCGGCGTATGCTTATGAGTCTCAGTGGGAACTGGTGTAAGATCCTTTGTATGGGACTATTGGGAAAAATTCAGCTTCTTGCCCAATATAAAGCAAGCGGGAGACATTCCAGTACCTGCAGGACAGATTCCTGATAATGAAGGGTGTCTGATATATTGCTTGTGGTAATGGATGGCTCCAAGCAAAGTATACTCAGACTGCTTTTAAGGATCTGGTTTAATTGCTTCATCTTGCACTCAGCTTGTGGTATATGTGGCATTCTCCTGCTTGTAAAGAACCAGGAGTAGATAACTGCAAACCACAGGCCATTATCTATAGCTTTTCTTCACGATGAGACTCTGCTGGGCTGATAGGGACTTTCAATTCCATTCCTTCTCTTCTGGCCATGATGCGTCCTCAGGGAGCATGTGCTTGCACTGTCTTAGCTAGGATTTAAAGGTGTGCTATGGTTCTTGCTAACTACACCTAGCTAACATGTTCTAAAAACCTGCCCTTCAGAAGGCAGTGCCGCTTAACAGGTGAAACTGGTGCATACTCTTGCTAATAGAAGAGGCTGCGTGGTAATGGTCCTGCTCCTGTCCTTCTGAACAATGTGAATGCTTTAGTATTTGGCTCATACTTTAAAATATGGATTCCCTTAATTTAACTGGATGTGCCAGTACTTTAGGCCTGATCATAAATATGACAGAAAGCATGGCTTTTGAGTTGCATGATGCTGGATCTACCAGAGCAGTGTATCTGGTTTTACTTCAAAGGCAAGAGAGTTTATTTTACAAACCATTATTCCATTAGTAGAGCAATAGTATTGTTTCTATTCCTAGAAACAATTTAGGTTAACGTCTCAGGGGAAAGCGGGAATGTAAATGATAAAATCCTGATTAGTTCCTTCAAACACGCAGGTGCCACAGCAGTTTCACAGTCATCACAGTTATGTCTGGCTGAAGTACGTTGTGAGGTTCTTCTGTGTTGAGTTTTTAGATGGAAATAACAGATTACTCCCACTGGAATCAAGGTACAGGTGAAATCTCAGGTACCTGTTTCCTTTGGTGCAAGTAACACACCCCAAAAATCGTTCTTTCACCGTGAGCAAATAGTTGTGTTTTGCCAGTCCGGCTTCTAATAAGCCTTTGGCAGAGCACACAGTGGAGGCATCTAACAAGTAACTAACATTGCTCCACACTCCCCCGCAATGCTCTGGTAGGGTTGCTGACCCAGCCACAGGGGCTGACATGCAGGGGTGGGCCTGAGGCCCTGGGGCTCACGCCAGGCATGTTAATTTTATTAGGAACAGCCAAGGACATTAATATTCATTTGCCCATGGCTGGGTGGGCTTGCTATGGTGTTACACAATCTCAGTTTAAAATGTGGCTGATAGGGAGGTAACTTGCTGACCTGTGAAGGCAAAATAATGTTTGTCTAGCAGGAAGTGTCTAGCAGGTGTATTAACCTTTGGCAGTCCCTTTACAGAAAGTGTGAGCCATAACCTCCTGCTCTAAATGTGTGGCTGTGCTTTGTGATTCCTGTATAAGAAGAGAACCCCAAGAGATTGTAATGATGCCCCAACTGTGCATGGGTCAAATCCACAAATGAAAAAAACATGCACTACCTCCAGAACTGCCAGCAAACCAGAAGCTTTAAAAAACAATATTACAAGCTATTTTTTTTCCAGGCTTTGGAAAAATTGGGGTTGGAAGATCTCTGAACTAAAATTGTCTGATAGCATTTTTTGTCAGGCTTTTCTCTACACATCTTTTTTTTTTTTTTCCCCAATTCTTTACTGAGAGTTTTGAAACAAGCCAGCTATTAGAGTCTTAACTTCTTTGTTTATAATGGAAATGCTCACTGACCCTTGACTATAGAGGTGCTCTTGCACCGTTGTAATAAATGCCAGGCACATCTAACATATGTGGGATCCAGGAATGCTCTGGCTCCTTGCCAGCACAGTACTTTATGCCTGGTATCTAATCCTGCTGTGGCAAAAACAGTTGGGGAATTAGATATATCGTGAGCAGTTCTCCTTTTTAGTATGTACGTGTGTATCTGAAATGCTACTTGTCTCTACATTTTAATTGTTCCAAAGAATTGAAAGTAAAATGTTTACTTAGCTCTTTTTTTTTTTTTTTTTTTTTAATTTTGCCTTTCTAAAGCTTTTCAGTACTCATCAGTTCTCCACTGGAAATTAGCAGGAATCCTGTGCAAGATGTGGCAAAGAATGTCTGTGAGCTCCTGTGTCCAGTGAAATAGTGAGAATTTTGCCATTGTCTTTCACTGGGTCAGACTTCTCTGTGGGACTCTTCTGCCCTGTTTGATAAGCTTTTCAAACCACTGTAGCTTAGTACTTCCTTCTGGTTGTGGGAAATGGTGTATCACTTAGGGTGAGCCAATCTGAATGGCTGGTGTCCCTCCATCCCCATTTCTTGGTTGCAGGCTGTGGTCACCCACTTATTTCCCAAATAAACTGACAGCCCTCCCTGCCCTCCAGATTTCTGCCAGTTTAATGAGCCAAATGGTCTTACCAAGGTATCAAGAAGGTGCAGGACCACAAAGGTAGGAGATGGAGGGAAAGCAAGCAGGTGAGCAGGGTTGCTCTCTGAGAGGCATCTAGCTAATACAGCAGCTCCACTGACACATGGAACAGCACCATTAGATACTTCCTACAAGTCCAGGCATTTTCACCTCATCTGGATAAAAAAAGGATGCATAGCTAAGGGCATCCAGATACTCATTCATTTGTGTAAAGAGTATCTGGATGCCCTTAGCTATATGTCCTTTTTGCACAGGGTGCTCAGGCACTGAGTTTTGTGCTCAGGGGGCCCCACTCCTCTCAGGTCTCCTCTGATCTGCAGCGTCCTGTCAGGTGGACAACCCCCCAAATGCGGTCAATGCTGCTTCTTGACAGCACACTGAGTCCTCATCCTTTCTCTGATGTGTGTGGCAAAGCTGTGCACTGCCAGAAATGCACAGACAGTGTGAACTAGGTATCTGTGTAGAGGCTGGGAAGTGGCTTGTGCATTTAGTACCATCAAGATATGTCTGGGACTTCAAGAGGAGCTAGAACCTGGATCTGGCTGAATTTTGTTGTCTATATCCACCTCACCTTCCTTCCCCTGCCTTGTACTTGGGCTTACACATGTAAGGGTCTGTGGCCCTAAGGGAACAGTCTGGATTGACTTGCAAGGGTTATTAAATGAAGTTTTTGGAACTACCTGTCTGCTTTTGTGAATGTTTTACAAATGCTGAAAATGTTTCCAACCTGGCTGGGAATTTTGTGATATGTTGACATTTGCAGTCTTTTCCATTGAGATGAAGAAATGTTGGCAGTTGTAACCAACTATTTATAGTTTCTTTAACCTATCTGAAGCTTTGCTCTACAACAGTACAGATGAAATAGTGTTAACATATAAAAATATACCTTCCCCTTAGAATTCATAACTGCCACAATGACCTCAGCCTTGGACCTCTCCTGAAGTTTAATGACCAGTTGGGGTTAATGGCCCAAAGTTCCACCTCAGGCTATTAACACTCTCAGGCAGTCATTAATTCTCACAAAATGCTCAGGGTCTTTACTGCTGTTGCTTAAGTGATGCTCAAATGCCTGTGAATATTTACACCCCTGTTGTGGATATAAGAAATAGGACCTGTGCACAGTATTTCAGATATCTCACTCTTCAAAAAGGCCTGAGTACCTAGTAGTGATCACTTCACCGGCTGAGGTTAACGCAGTAACTTAAACTAGCCACCAACCGTGTTAATCTAAAACTGTGGTTACTTGTATAGATGTGTACTTTGTTTTCAAAATAATGAGTGTAGAGGCAGACTCCCTTCCCTGAGGAGCTTACACCCTGAAGTCGGTGTAAACATATACTTACGTTTATCTGTGTTTAGAAAACTTGTGAAGGGTAACAGGGATGTGCTTGCTGTTATACAGATACTTCTAAATATAGGTCAATGTTACTTACAATTCTTTTTTTTTTTCATCATAACACATTATGTTTAATGCTTTCTGTGAGATGAGATGCAGGGCTGAGCTGCTCAAGCTCCCCACCACAGCATGGTGGTGCTTCTCTTCCAAGAAGGGATCACAGCATGGGTTGACAAGTTACTCAAGCAGTCAGTTTTTGAAGAGACAATGTTGTTTAAATACTAGGTATTATTTAGGAAGGAACATAGGATGGGGCTGACCTTGTGGGGCATTAAGTCAAGTTTCTGTTCTCTTGAACAATGACGTTAGATCGCTGTTAATAAACTGACCAATCTCAGCTTGAAGAGGCACAGAGGTTTTCACCCCTGCCACCTTCTCAATGTCTGTTTCAGGAGAACCTCAGTGCCCTGAGGATTGGAAACCTTCTTCTAATTCCCAGTGTTAATGTATTCATGGTCAGTTTGGGTCTATTTGTACTTGTGCCAGTATTGGCTTTTGGACCAAATAGCTATTCCTTTCCCTGGTGTTTACTTGTTGGACGTGTTTCCAGAGGCATCATATCCTCTCTCAGCTTGTATTTTCCTGGGCTTACCAGACACACTCTTGTCTCTCTGCTCCCCTGGTTATGATCTGTACCTGCTCCTGTCTGAGAGCCCGAAAGGGCACACAACAGGCTGGGGAGATCTTCCCAATGCTCTGGGCAGTGAAGCTCGTGCTGCTTTGTCTCTATTGACATATTCACCTGCTATATCTAGGATTGCATTTCCTTGACAAAAGTGTCAGGCTCTTACTCATTGGCTGATAAACTTAGACTTTCTTCTGAGTTGGTTCCAGCTTGTATGTTCATGTTATTACTGTAATTCTTGGTATTAGCCATTATATACATCAGTTATGGGAGATTTTTTTGTTTGTTTGCTTAATTTATTTTTAAAGAATGGATGCTTATATAGCAGTGGGTAGACATTCTGGAGTGTTTTCCTATAGTAACTGTTCATACTCTAATGAATTTTCCACAGTAAGTCATGTTTCTTCTCTACTTTGTTCTTTACAGATATGATTGTGTCATCAAGAATGGCACATGTTTTAGTCCTATATCACTTGATTCTGGTTCTAAATCTACTACAGAGGCTTCCTTGTGACTCAGTCAAATCACTTAACCACTAAATATAAGAGGAGGATAGTATTTCTATACCTTCAAGGGCCATTTAGACACTAAGATGTATTAACATTTTTAAGAGTTCAGACACGAAGTGACCCAAGTGACTTTTCAGCATGAAGATGTGTCTTCATGCTGAAAAGCTTGATTAATTTTCTCAACTATACCAGTTGGCCTAATAAAAATATTATCTCAACCTGCAAATTTGTCCTGTGTGTGTCCTTAGACCAGCCCAGATACAGCAAAGTACCTGCATCTATAGTGTAACCGAAATAGGTATTTATTATGGGAAATGCAGAGGTGTACACCGAGAAGCAAGGAACACCCAGAAACATCCTGAGATGAGGGCCAGTTAGAAAAGCTTTTTTGGCAATGCTGTTAATGTTCTGATAAAGCACTCTAGTTGCCTAAATATAGCGAGATCCTCAGGTGATGAGCACAGTATAAATACTTAGCTAGAAAGAAGAGGAAGGAAAATAGAGTTTTTAATGTACTATCGAATGATGTGTTAAAGTAAAAAACACCCCACAAGAGAAAAGATGATAATAGTAGCAGAAATAGTGATCTACTGCTCAGGGGCAAAAGTATTACAGAAAGGGCCTTCCCAGGAAGAAGGGTCTTTTCTAGAGATTTGTTCCACCCGAATCCTTGGAGCATGACTCTCCTCTGACAGAGTCCACCAGAAGACAGGGAAGAAGGGAAATATAGGGAGAAAAAAATAGGGAGACAGCTATACTACCATGACCTTCTTTTAATACAAAGAAAGTGAAATCAAGTCAGTGAGAATGTACCAAAGATAAAGGAATAACAGATAGCAGGAAACACAGGGGGAAGAACACCCCCAAACCCCAGTGACTGGATAGACAATAAGTTGCTGCAAACACTGTACTTAATGTAGGTAGGAAACCAGGTGAAGTGAAGCAGGAATAACAGATGCAACAAAGCAACCTGCACATGAAGCTGGAAGAATTAGGCTTATTGGTGCATGACATGAAACAGGATATTAGAGGGATAACAGAAACATGATAGAATACTAATTGCAACCGGCGTGCAAGTACTGCAGGGTGCACACTGTGAGGGGAATGCAGAAGGAATTGTTATGATAATGTGGTAGCATTATATATTAAGAATATGGCTGGCACTAAAGAAACGTTAATTAATAGTATGGATAAGAGGATCAGTTTGTATCAAAATGTGTTAGGAAAGGATTCTGAAAGAGACAGTAGTGGGAAAGGGATTGAGCTGTACAGTGAACATTAGACTTGAGATTGCTTTAGTAGCATGAGAGAGATAAGCTACCAGGTGATTGTATCATTATGAGAGACTTCAAACTTCGGAGTCATAGACTGGAGAACAGATGTTGCATCCACAGTAAATTCCAATAATTTCTCAGTGTGGAAGCTGAAAAACCTCCTTTTCCAAGGAACCTTGGAGCTGCTAAGAGATTATAGTATTTTAAGTTGGTGATGGACGAGTATTAAAGATATTATAGAGAAAGTATTAGAGAAAATTATATGCTATCAAGTGATGACAGTACTGGCCAAATTTCAATTTAAATGAACTGGCAGTATATACAAAGACAAGTTGGTAGTTAAGGCTTTTAACTCTAAAAGGGCAGACTATATCATAGCAAATCAGCCTGAAGAGCAGAGTCACTGAATTGGGGCAGAGTGCTGGTCTGCAATTCATATTCTCAGGACAGAGAACTCCAGATCTCTCTGGACAAGTAATTTTACTAAACTGTTGAAATTTGCCAAGGAATCTTCAAGGATCAGAACAGATTTGCTCATAAAAAGAAACCAGATCTTGGAGGATTGAAAGTTTGTGAAGAACTGCAGCCCATGGGAAGGTCTGATGTTGGAGCAGTTCATGGTGGACTGTTTCTGGTGGGAGGGACCCCACACTGGGGCAGGGGCAGAGTGTGAGGAGTCCTCACCCTGAGGAGGAAGGAGCGGGAGAGACAGGAGTGTGTGATGGACTGACCCTATTTCCTGTCCCCCTGTCCTGCTGGGGCGGAGGAGGTAGAGGAATAGAGAGCAAAGCTGAGCCCAGGAAGAAGGGAAGGGTGGCGGGAAGGTGTTTTAAGATTTAGTTTTTATTTCTTCTCATTATCATACTATGATCTGACAGGTAATAAATTAATTAATTTTCCCCAAGTCAAGTCTGTTTTACCTGTGGCAGCAATTGCTGAGTGATCTCTCCCTGTCCTTATCTTGACCCATGAGCCTTTTGTTGTATTTTCTCCACCTTGCCCAGCTGAGGAGGGGTGTGATGGAGCGGCTTTGTAGGGGCACCTGTCGTCCAGCCAGGGCCAACCCACCACAACAACCCATAAGAGCAATGTTTGCTACTCATCGAAAATGGGAAGGAAAAAGAAAAAAAAAAAGAGATGGATTTGTATTTGTCAGTCAGGGAATGTCTCTGAGCCATTGGTTGTGACAAAAAAAAAAATTAAAAAAAATCATACACTGGGAAGTAGCAGGAGAAGTATTTCCAGTAGAGAGGGGGAAGCACTGATGAAGTGTAATATGTTACTTGGAATCACTACGCACATTTTTGGCCACCTATATTCAAAAAAGAAAAATTCAAACAAAGAAGTACAGAAAAGTGCTGCATCACAATACAACAGGAAAAGAGAGATTACTATACAGGAGTAAGAGGCTTTTATTGGGTTTGGTTAGTCAAACAAAAAACCGACTTAGAGGAGACAGGATTACTGCCTATAAATGCATTGAGGTGGTAAAACCAAGAAGAAAGCTGTTCAGCTGAAAGAACAGTGTTGACACATACACAAAATTCCAGGAATAAATTTACGCTAGAAATTAAAAGAGGGCTACTATTTACCGCTACAGTCTGTAGTGGACAAAATCCTGTCTATTTTAAAGATGGAACTTGATAAATGTAAGAAGGGGATTGTGTAGGTGGCCAGAAATATCAAAGGACTGGATATATGACCCAGGAAGTCCCTCCCAGCTTTTCCCTGGCTTTCCTAAATTTCTAAAATGGGTACATTCTGCACTTGGAATGTGGTCACTGGACCTGGGAAAAAAGGTTAAGAGCTCAGTTTAGCTTAGTTTAAGCCACAATATATGCACACAGGACTAAAAACTTGCTTATGTTGTTCTGAGGAAGCCACGCGCTGAAATTTCCCTGTGCAGGGTTGAAGTCAGAAGAATTGCTCCATTAGAAACCACACTTTCGGGCTGCACATCCCCTTGTGTGCAGATGGAGTGCAGAGCACTGTTTCCTAGCAACTACTAAGGACCACTGGCTTTATAAATCAATCTCTGTCAGGATATCACAGAAACCACGATAAATAGGAAACATTTAGTAGTCAGAATGCTTTCTACTTCCTCCACTTTCTGGTCTTCACAGAAAGAAAGTCTTTTCAAGAAGTAGATAATATCAGCATTTCTTCATAAGTGAGCTGAATTCAAATCCATGTTCAGGTGCCTTGTGTTTCAGCTTCCCTGGGGTGCATGTCCTCATGTCCATGAATGGTCCTTTTTTAAGATGTCAGTTACTGGGCTTTCTCAAAGACAGAATTATGTGAAACTTCATTAAAAAAAGAAAAAAAGAAAAAAAGAAAAAAAGAAAAAAAGAAAAAAAGAAAAAAAGAAAAACAGAAAAAAAGAAAAAATAGAAAATTAAATGCAGATGGAAGGAATGAATAGCATGAGCAAAAACTCCAGAGAGCCCTGGGAAAAAGGGGAGTGATAACGATTAGTCAAAGCTTGCAGATGCAACTCTTCCCTTCTATATAGTAAATTAGCTTCCAGTGTTATATTTATCTATAAAATTTAAGTAATATCTGATTTACAACAACCTTCAGTTCTTTTGATTTCTTCACATTTATGAATTTCTACTTATTTCTCTGTTCATCTTCCTTAATTTCCAAGCTTCTAGTGTCTTCTGATGCAGCTAACAGCCTGAAGTGGGATCTTCCGTGTTGTTAGTGCACTGGAAAATACCATTTTCCTTTTGTGTAAAGCACAGGAGAGATGCTTTTCTTGTCAAGGAATGCTTTCATCAGGGTTTTGTTTCAAAAATACAACAGAGGTTTTTGTCACTCTGATAACACTGGGGTTACAAAATGAAAGTGCTAAGAAGTTCCCAGTAATATGTAAGGGGAGAAAAAGGCTCTCCTAGTGCATTTAACAATAAATATTACTGAAAGGCTCATTAAATAAGCGATTAATATTTTAGTCTGTAATGTGATTGTTATATGCCTCAACAGCCTGGTGGGAAAATCTAACTTCTAACTTTGGGAACAGTATCGATCATTTAATTTCTAGCACAGAGTGGAGTCCATGGCAAAATCACAGTCTGACAATGATCTGCGTGTCACTTTTTTCATGAACACTAGCAGAACAGGAGCAGTAGGTGTGTAAAAGGTTAGTTTCAGAAAGGAAGTGCTCAGGTTGCTAAACTTTGTGACTGATGGTAGCATTTGACAAACCTGATGCTCAGGTTGTGAGGTCTTTAAAGTGAGAAATTGCTTATATAGTACAGAAAAGAAGCCATGCACGTTTGTGGTGCCATATAAATAGTAAGCAGTCATTCTGCTTCTGAGCTGGAAGTAAAATTAGGAAGGGCTAACATTTTGCTTTTCAAATTTTTCCTCTCTTTTTAGAAACAGTTCAGAAGACACTTTTTCACTGAACCAATTCTGTTTTGTTGTAATTAGTAGTGCATTGTTGTAGTCTCACAAGATATTTCCTCTTTTACTTGCACTGTTTATAACTTCAGCTGAATCACTCTCTTCAGAGCTAGGTTTGTGTTACACTGGCATCTCAGATTATTCTTTGCCTTTTTTTTTGTTGAAGAAGATGTGTTTGTGTCCCCATTGTTCAATCAACAAAGTATGTAATTACAAATCTTTGGTCTTCTGGTGTGTTTAGCAAATCTTTTCAGTGTATGATTTACCACCTGTGGCTTTTCTTCTTCTCTGAAAAATGCTATTATCTTAAATGGCTTATTTCTATTGCAGTGGGTTTAATTGCTTGGATACACAAGGGCCTGTGTTGGCTACTGTTTTTTTCTGGACATGTTCAGAAAAAATGGGTGTCTGTCTACTGATGTCTCTAGAAGGGGCAGAAATTTTACTGCATGTTTCTCCTTAATAGCAATGGATGTCAGCAGGTTTACGATAACATTCCTGGAATTATTGCCCTCCTGAGAAGTATTTCCATTCCAGACCATCTCTATGGGAGATCTCTATAAAGATGCTGCCTTAACATATCTCTCATGCTTGGTACTCTGTTTGAAATCTGTGGTGTCATCAGAAAAATCTGTCTCAAGCCAAGTGTACTGCTGCTGGTTTCAGAAAAGTGTTTAACAGTGGTGTATGTGACAATATTTTTTTATTTTAAGAAGTGAGATATAAAAATATTTCAAAATGAAGGAGGTCTTGTAAACAGAAAACACCTGGAAGCACGCTTGATTGAACACTGTGAATATATATTCTAATTTTTTTTCCAGTAAATGTATCATGTCATCGTTATTTGTAGAGTCATGCTACTAATTTGCAAACACTTGGAGAACTGTCAAATATTTGTGTGAATATTTATGAGTCCTCAGTGTTTCAACCACTTTTAGCACAGGTGGTCATTTGCCCAAAAATTCTTCTAGGAAATGTACTATTTACTGTTCACCGTTCATCTTTCTATTGCTTAAAAAGTTTGTCATCCAGTTAGGAAACAAAATAAGTAGCCTGTGATGCAGGACACAGAGCAACCCTTGCAGTGGACAGCTGAAATGAATAGCATCAAACAAGCCATGTGCAGAAAATTATTTCTCTAAGCAACTAGGCAAATATTTATCAACTGTAAGGCTTCCAGGGCACACATTATTTTTTTTTCCTATTTCCTCATCATCTACCACAATGGGATCACAAAGCTTGTAAATGTCTTTAGGCATTAATGTAATAAAAAAATACAATAACAGAGAATAACAAATGCTATTTCAGAAATTTGTATTGGATAGTAGACAACTCAGAAATAGAAATAAAGCTATATTAGAAAGAAATGTCCCGCAAGTAAGTTTATTTCAAGCTAAAAATATTACCAAATCCATTTTGCTTTACTCACCTGAGTCCTCAAGCTGAAGAAAAGCTTCTAAGGCAGATTATAAGATTTCACTCCATAGTCTGGGAGTCTGTATTTTAACAAACCAGAATGGAGTCTAGTCAAACAGAACTGTGAGCTGTGTGAAATGAGCTCCAGGAAGTGTTATTAATGATCACAAAAAGAAAAAAAGAAAGAAAATGTTTCAGAACACAGACCTAAAACCTTTGAAACGTAGTTTGGTTATGTATTTTAATCCTAAGTTTTGATTTTGGTCCAGTCATTAATGTTCAGTGACTATAAAGTTAGAGGAGCAGAAAACTATTGAGAAATATTTTTTTCTGGATAAATCTCCTAACACACAAGGGAGCCTGCTGCATAATTTGGGCTTGTAACTACTCACACTCCATATGTTGACCACCAGATATGAAGTATGCATGTACGTTACATCCTGCGGTTACAAATGTTAATAGTTAGCAATATTTAATGAATTAGGTATCTCCTATAGTTTATGAGCTGTCATAGGTCTATTAGATTTATTCACATGTCTTTGCAGCAAGGTAAAAAATGAATTTTATTTTACAGTTTTCTAGTAAAGTTCCAAGCCCTTGTTACCCCAGGTTGATTTAAAACTGTGGGGAAATCTAGTAATCGGAGATGGCAAGAGTAATCAATCAGGCTTTTATGAGTCCTACAGAGCGCCAGAACCCCCAAACAAAGACATTTAAATATAATCACTTAAAAGATGATTAACTTCAACCTTTGCCTTGGCAATCCCCCACCCCTCCAGAGGAACCTATGGTATGTCAGCCTTGTCCTAACTCTGTTCTGTGGAGCTTATATTCAGAGATATTTGTTCCCTTTCTTTCAGATGTTTGACTGGAAGACAGATAGCACCTGTGGTAGGGAACAGTAAGGTCAAGATCCTGAGGCCTCCTGGGTCTGGCAGATGTCTGGCTTTCAGGCTTTCACCACTCCATCCAATTGTGAGGTGAAGTCCCAAAGGATTTGATTAAGTCAGTTTTTGTAAATGAGCTGGGTTTGTGCCCTTACCACTGCTGACCCTGCAAAGACAATGTTAGCTGCACAAGGTCCTTTTCTGGTATGCACCTGAGGCCAGCACTGAATAAAACTCCTTATGAGATGCAACTCCTGTGGTTTTTTTTCTGGGAGTTCAGTTTTTAAAACATGAGTGAATTCAACTACCTAATCACAGACATCTACTTGAGATGTGTTGGGGTACAACAGGCATCTGCACAGGGTGGCATCTATGACACAGTGCCTGCTGGGGACCCACACCTCTGGAGAGCAGGGGTAACCCAAGGCCTCTCAAACACCACCAGACATTATCTGCAGTTAACTGAGAGAGTCCTGGTCAGCACAAGGAAGGGAGTCAGAGAGGCTCTGTTGGGTTGGGTTCCTGTTATGTGGTCCCTGAACCGAGCCTTGGCTGTCTTCCTGGAGGCAGACTGAATTGCTCCCTGGGCTCCCAGGTTCTCCTGGCTAGATCTCCAAGGACTTCAAATGGAATTGACATGCCCAGGGCACAACCAAATTCTGCTTTGGATCTCTCTGTGCCTTTCCCCAGAACCTCCTCTTTGATCATTTTATCACTTGTAGGCTACTTTTCTGGTAGAAAGGGTGCAGTGTTCCCTCAAATGTATAGTGTTTCTGCACCCAGTTTAGGTGTGCACATCAGCCCACCAACATCTATTGGGTACAAATGTCTTATAGGGTAATTTGTCCTACCTCACAACATCAGTTCTTCAACGTGCAAGCCAGTGTGTCAGCGATGTGAGACATGCTTCTGAGCATCAACAACTGCAGTAATCTTACTATTACTTCAGTTGCCTAACCCTGTTCTCCTCCCTGTTCCAGCACCCAGAAGGTGATGTCTGTCTTAGGGTAAGGACAGTTGCGAAGGCTGCAGGAGAACACTGGATACTAGGAATACACACATGGAATATGCAGGTTCTTCACACAACAATGCTGTTGTTAACTAAGAGAAAAGACGTCTAAGGGTGGGGCAGCACACTGATGGCATCCTTATCTATGCTGCTCTGGCTACTCTGTATGCTACCAGGAGATGCACATCAGCAGTGAGAGACACTGCGTGGCTCCCAGAATAGCTGCTGCTTCTGTACAGCCTGGGGGAAAATGTCACCTTTCTCACTAGCTTCCTCACACTTCAACATACAGAGCCAGCACGAGAGTTATTTTTGTAGGAGCTTCTAAATCCTGCTTTGTTTTCATACAGCCAGACTGAGAGTAGGACCCGTTCCCATTTTACCCACACTTCTTAACGCCTTCGGAGACATCTTTTTTACTGCATATTGCTTCTCGTTTTTGCACAGAAGTGGTGAAATTCAAATCTAGTCCCTTTTTAAGGGCAGGGCGTGAAAAAGTAAAGCAGAGATCGGTTCGCAGCAGACTTCAAATTCACTTGAATGCTGCACAAGGGCGGGGTTGGAAACAGGAAAGATGTAGGGCTTTTCTCACATCTTCGGTGTGATCTCAATCCCACTGAAATGGATGAAAATCTGGATGGCTTCAAGACACACTGATGGGCAATTAAAACTCAATAATTTTTACAGGAGATGATCCTGCCCTGAAGCCAGCAAACAAACCAGAGGCTAGTAAATCCTCTCCTGGATAACAATGGCTCCTTGCTTATCAGCCCTTCAGAATTCCTGTTTATCAGCACCAGGTTGCTGCTGCACTCTTTCGATTCTGCTTGTTAGTGTCTGATCAGAGGCTGCCTTTGTCCAGCTTTAATTATGCATGAAACCCAAACAAGCAGACAATCATGGATAGAATTTCTTCCATTGTTTCAGAAAGGGTTGTATAATTTTGTGGGAGAACCTCAGAAACCACAATTACTGTGTTACTGTTAAACATAAGAAATGCAGCCAGGTTTAGCTATAGAAATAGGTCTCTTTCCATCTTTTTTTACGTTTTTTCTTGTTGCTGCAACTTCTGTTTTTAACAATCTCCTGGTGAGGCAGATAAGCTGCTAATTCTATTAATGTTGTTATCAAAATTTGTAAGGTAACGAAAGCTTCCAATTTAGTGATTTATTATCCTCAGCAAGGTATGTATAGTGTGTCTTTCATGTTCTGTAATCAGCATTAGAAGAGCATTAGACTCCTAAGGAGGAAACTTTCTGCTTACCATTTCTACTTGCATAAAACTCTTGACCCAACAAGTGAAGTGGCTTGTTCTTTTACTGACATCACTTTCAAAAAATAAAGAATCCGAATAACAGATTCATATAAGCATGGACTCTGCTGGTGTCCACTGGTGTTGGTACAAGAGCCTGTACATTTCAAAGAGGTCAGAAATGCATTAGATGTGGAAAATACTGCTAACTCTTAAAGATGGATCACATCACATTCTCAAACTCCTCAGTCTGAAGCAGGATTAGCAGAACCAAATCCAAATCTCCTTTGTACATGCTTTTCAATCCTCTCACATCAGGCATTTGCTAATGTAACTCCACTGGTTTTACAAATGTGTATCAGTATTATTGCAGGAGACAAGGGAGCGTACTTAACCAAATGTTCTACTGGGCACATCCTGAGGGAAGAAACAAACTTCAGAAGCTTTGAAAATCTTTTCTTTAAACTTTAAAGTGGGTAGATTTAGATTAGCAGGTAGATTTAGATTAGGTATCAGGAAGAAATTCTTCACAGAGAGGGTGGTGAGGCACTGGAACAGGTTGCCCAGAGAAGCTGTGGATGCCCCATCCCTGGAAGTGTTCAAGGCCAGGCTGGATGAGGCTCTGAGCAACCTGGTCTAGTAGAGGGTGTCCCTGCCCATGGCAGGGGGGTTGGAACGAGATGATCTTTAAGGTCCCTTCCAACCCAGACCATTCTGTGATTCTATGAACTTCAGTTATCTGAAAAAAACATGCAAAGGTCTAAAGATTCTGACAGATCTTACTATATAGGCATCATAGTCTACCAGAAAGGCCTTTGATTTGAATATTTCAGTTATGCATGGACAAGCATGTGATCAGGTCAGAACTGCTCTTCCGTAGACACACGTGGAGATTAGTCAGATACAACTGTTATTTGTAAAGGATATACGGTGCCTGCCAGATTGCTGGCAACAAACACTGATGGCAATTTCTACAGTCATAAATTGGATGCTATCAATGGTTGGCATTTCCTCTGGGACTGGGGAAAAGTTCAGGAACATTTGTTGAGCTCCTAGTGCAATTGCAAATACAGTCACTGAGATCCCTTCCAGGTATTGGTTAGCTGCAGAATAATTTTTTGTGTGTGTGCTTTTGTTGTATGATGATACTGCACAAAATCCAGCCAAACTTGTGCTAGTACTCCCCACACATGTTAGTACATGTGTTGGTTGACCAGTCAAGTTGCTTAAAATGCACAAGGGTACACTAAATCTTTGTTTGTCAGCAAGGAGTAGATTAAACAGTCAGATTTTATAGGGTTAATTCTCTAGATAGAAGGATGTTATTGACCGATTTTATTTATGTCTATAATTCATACAAGGAATGCCTCAGACTTTGGATATTCTGTATATACATGAATTCAGGCAATGTCAATTGATGGAGACATAAAATATGACCCCCACTATTTGTGGTCACTAAAGGACCACTTTTTATAAATCTGCTGATGTAAGTTTCTCCTTGGCTTTACAAGTGTCCTTCTTTAACATTACCTTTCATAATCACGATTTTCTAAATTAGTTCCCAATATTCTCCTGAAAAAGACTCCGTGGCAGTATTTTGCAAATATATTAATATACTAATCACAGCTGTATATTAATAATAGTGAAACGATTCCTGTACATGTACCAGTTTGGGACATGTCAGATGGGAGGGAGTCTGATAATGGAAGGCAGTATTTTTACTATTGGTAATGTTTTTTAGGGGGTGGCATTACCATTTCAGAAAGTTCTGATTTTTGACATGCAATATGATCACCTTCTGTTGGTATCTTCTATTAAATAAAAACACTTTCAAGTCTATAATGCATTCTCTTTTTAATGTTATCCACGTCAAAATAGAAAATGAACACTTTAAGAATTGAGAGGAGGTAATATTACAGATGGAATTGTTCTCATAATTCTTGAGGCATTTTTTCCCCGAGTCTCAGTGAGGTGAATGCAAAGATGAAATTATCTTTTACAATCAACATTACTTAGAATCTTGAGGTCTGTGCTGTATTTATTCCACTGTACAACCAATATACAATGATTTAGACATTTGTTTTGGCTTTTAATCTTTGCTCATATATATATACACCTCCAAAATAAAAACCAGTGGAGTATGCAGACCCATAAATCTGTCCAGACTTCCACTCTTCTGAGATATTTCAGAAAATGCTTGATGCTTGTAATCAGAACTAGGTTTGGATGCTACCTTCAATTCATTCAACAAACACCCTTCCCCCCTCTCCCTCCACATTCCCTTCTCCATCTTTGGCTCATTTTTAAGCCTGAAGGTTGCAAGGAGGAGAGAGGAAAAAGCCTGGCAGCAGGAGGAGATGCATTGTTAGACTAAACATGAGTTATTTTCCTTTGCATCAGAAACACGCTGATTTAATATATTTAATGTACTTGTTCTGTAGTGAACATTGCATATTTTCCACTCCTCAGAGCTTCCCATCTCTAAACGCTGTGAGACTCTTATTCCATCTTTTCAGCTACTGCCATCTCACAGTGCCTTCTTAGCTCTGCCCTGGGGAGGCTTTGCTGGGCTTATCGTCTGGTGAGAAGAAGCCTTGGTGCAATGCAACTGCTTCCTGCAACTACTGAAAGCCAGTTTCAGAGATGATGGATGCAAACTTTCCTCATGAAGTAGCTCATGATATAATACAGGGCAGTGGCCACAAGTCACAGCTCACGAGGTTCAGTCTGAACATTAGAAAAAACATCAGGAGGACACTGCAGCACTGAACATGTTACCCAGTGAGGCTGTGAAATTTCTCCGTCTCATCTTTTAATACTGTGAGAGAAGAAGTACGAACCAGTATGTTAGCATGGTACCCAGCACTGTAGGCAGGAGGAGACCACCAACACCTCCTAGGTCAGCTGGAGGCACATTACCATGTCAGGACAGTGTGGTTTGTGGTAGACATGGTAGTGGTGGACTTATGGTAATCATTCAGATCAGGTGGGATTTGAAAGGCTATTGGATGATTCAGACATGTATCTGTTTGGGAAGGATGGGATCTCCTTGTTTCCACAGGACTCTTCCTTTCAGTCTCACTTCTCTGTATTTAAGTATCACGGAAACCAAAGAAAGGAAAAAAAAAAAATCTGTATGTTACACAAAGAAACACAGCATTTAAAACAGTATTGCAATAGGTCTGGCTAGGCAAATGTTCAGTTAAGTCAATGTTATGTGGTGCCTTCAATACAGAGAATTCATGCTTTGAAACACAAAAATTACCTCTGTGTAATCTATTTGTGCAGCTCCATTGGTCAATAATTCCTATTTAACCCAGAGAAAATGTCCCACTTGAAAGGAATGATTTCAGTTTAGTTACTCTGGATTTGAACAGTGTATCTGAGATCAGAAACTGGCCCAGGGGCTATAGGAATAAATGGGATTGGGAAAATGTATTGTTTTGAAAAGGAAAAGGTAATTTGATATACTGGGCAGCAGAAGAACTATTACTGTGATTGAAGACTTTTTTCCTTCCAAGTTTGTGTTTACTGGATATATTATTTATTGCTGGGAGACTGTAGATTATTAGATTTTTTCAAAATCATTTTGGTATTTGATTATGAAACCAAGTTGCCCTTTTGAGACTTTCCTGGATATAGTGCTTTTTTGTTCAGCACAGAAATTTCATTGGTTTATGTTCTTTAGAAAAATAAACACATTGTTATTACCACTATTGAAAAATGGAAGTTATATTGTATTGGGAAATGTTTTCTTCTTCTAAAACATGTTCTTACTGTTTGAAAGGCAAAGGTAAAAAGCAAGCACAGATGCTACTTTTCCTAATTTAGGAAATTTTGAATCTCTAATTAAGTAACTACCTAAGTATTCAGAGCTTTCTTCTTGTTCTGGGCTTTTCAAAGTTGTAATTTTCTTGCCACCTGGTTATTTTTTCAGGCTGCTTGTTCCAAATATGGTATTTTTCTTTGTGTTTGGTCATACAGCAGTAGGTTCTGCTGTAATGGCCTAATTTTAAATGACAACTTAAGAATATCAGTAGATATTATTTGCGATCACACAATAAGCCTTTTAAGTTCTTGCCAGATGGAGCAAACAAATCATTAGAAGTTATCCGGCAGACACCAGTGTCAGAGCGTCATAGATTTATCTCTTTCATTTGCCTTTGGGTAAAAAAAACACAGAACATTTTCTGTCAAAACCTGTTTTGACAGAACTGGCCAAAAACATGTTGATGAACAGTCTTCTCTCAGAGACCAGTTTCCTTTCCACTGAAACAGTCTGTGACAACCCGTCCATTTCTAGTATTTCTTTTTTTGTGAGAAAATTTTGAAATGAAGAGGTTTGACTTTCCCATTTCATTTTGTCGTGATCTTAAGTTTGTGCATTTTACTTTGCAGCTGAATGGCCTAAGAGTGTGCATCCAGCCACACATCACTGCTCAGCAGACATCTACCACCTGGTTAAGCCACAGGAACTTGATTGTGTGTAATAAGTCCAGAGCCTTTATCTGTGGTTTTGGAGGACACTGGCTCAAACTGGTCTCTTCACAGATAGATAGTACTGACTGTCCATCAGTGTTCCAGACTTGAAATATTCTCATTTCAAAGAGGTGAGAAGGGCAGGTCTTGCATGCTTGGGAAAGGGGGTAGGCTCTTTGCGTTATTTTCCATTGTACTACTGCTTGGTCCTGGAGACCACCTCTTCCCCACTTTGAGGTAAGTATTACCAATGTGTGTTCCTCAGTTTTAGGTGAAATTACCAGGACGCAATTGGGAGCTTGCTGTTCCATCCTTATTTGAGAGGTTACACACCAGCTAATACCATGTCTTCAGTGAAAGTCAGACAGTTTTCCACAGTCAATAAGTGAAAGGGTTCCTCTAATATGAGATTGGTGTGGACGAGGAAGTGGAAACTTTACATTTATTTCCCTGTAAGAGAAAAACTGATAAACGCTGATGTTTGAAGGAGAGTGGTAAAAGCTGATTCTGAATCAGATGTACCAGCCCCGAGCAGTCTGCCTGCAACAAGGGAGGTGGGAGAGTGATGCTGGCAAGCTGTCCTGAGCAGCTCGATGGTGGCAGTGAGACCGTGGGGACCGCTACGAACCAGCGGGCCCGAAGGGATGCCACGTGTTGGACTCCAGAGAGCCCTTGTGGTGCTCCTGTCACTACATGCTATGGGCTGAGGTGCTTGTGTTGTTAGGCATGGCCCTGAGCGTAAGTCCCTAAATCCCTCTCAAAGCCAGGGGGCCTCTAACTAGACTGTTTTCTCCCCAAAAGCAGACTTTGCAATCTGTTCCATGTTCTGTGTGTGCATGTTTGGAGAGGAGTCAGAGTGAGTAGGATTCAAACAAAGCAATTAGAATGGGCTAAGGTGCTGTTTGCATGCAATGTTAAAGGGTTCTGCCAGCTCTTCATCAATTTCTAACCATATGTGAATTCATTTAATATTTAAAGAAAAACCCCTAACCTCTGACACCGACAATTGTTTAATTTTTCCAATATATTTATAATGAAAGTTTATAAATATGCCAATAAATCTTTTCCAAGAGGCAGAAGGTACAGAAGATAAAAGAAGAGATAAAAGCATTGGAAAAAGATCACAAGGTTGATAACAGAAAGACCTGCAGTCAAACTCATATGTTTACACACTAAAAAAAGCAGGAGTGGCATTTGTTCGCAATGCTTCACAGATATTCATTGGTTCTTTGTCATTTCAGAAAAGAAGTCTGTGCTGCTTCTCCCCATGCACATCTGCAATCAGCCATTTCACTGCAGAATGTGAAATCGCACCATCGCAGAGCAAAAGAGAAAAAGGAAGGTGAAAACTTGAGAAGAAAACACGAGGTGGGTGAACTGAGAGAACAGCAGCTTCAGTCTTCTCCTGGCTCTCTGATCCACTACTGTCTGCTCATCCAACCTGCCAAACAGGCCTAACCCAAACTTACCTGTGGTGCTTAACCACATTTGTCTTTATTTTTCCCTTTATTGCTCCCAGAGGGCTACTGTCCCAGGTGCTAATCTAGTTGCTGTTGATGATGGTGTGTCAAGGTGCTGTGTCAGGACTCAGGGCAGGGGTGTGCCTGTACCTATGTCTGTATCTGTGTCTATCTATACCTATTCCTAGACTTTTTCTTATATGTGTATATATCTATATCTTTATGAGATTAGCCCCGCTATATAAGTAAAATGGGATTTTCTAGTTGACACAGCAAACAATTCACGAGGGCAGGATCTACTTTTGATCGCCTGCAAGGCAGAACATTTTCCATTTGCCTCTCCTGGTGACTGGTGGTGGTCCTGCACTCACTACATCTTCCCTAACCCAGGACTCAGTTCTTTTCTGAGTGTGGCACCAGTATGGAACTAATCAGACTCATTCTCTTTCATGGCAAACAGATTAATTGCTTTGCCGTCTTCTCCCATCCCCGCCTCTCCTAGTTCTGATCCCATGCACCACTCCTACCTTCTTATTCTGCTGATCCCACTGATACTGCCACAAAATCATTGAAGTGACTTCCCATTTAATTCCACCTTCCTTGCTGTCAAGTCAAAGGTGACAAGTCAAAGGTGGGGTGAACTGAGTGACCCCTCGCTGATTTTGCCATAGAGTCAGAGTAATATGTGATACAAATATTTCTGGTATCAATCCGACGGTCTGTAATTACCATATTGTCTGGTGATACATCCAGCTTAGATTTAGCTGTCTGAGCAAAGGACAGTGGGTACCTGTTTTCTTTGTCCTCTCTCAGGTGTCGGTTGGCTGAGTTACCGCTATCCCTGTGCAAGGACTGATGGTTTCTTACAGTTTAACTTAGAATCACCCATTTGTGTAGATCTGAGTCCCACCATGACGGACACTTATTATTCCAGACAACGCAAGCTGACAGACTGCTTTTCAGAAATATCCCTGCTTTCTATGGGGGACAGATCTGGGTGTCTATAAAATCAGAGGTGGGGAGGTCCATACCAAAAACAACTTGGGAGAAACTGGGGTAGTTATGGCTACACGGTTACAGTCCCAAAATCTACAGAACACTTGTTAAAGTGTATTTTGAAAATTTCTATCTTGTTACAGAGAATGATGTGGAGTGAACTTCTAGAACCATATTTGTTAAGAATGAGGAACAAATAGTGAGGATGTGAGGATTAGGGCCTTTGTTTATCTTTGCACTTGGCATGACATGTGTCAGGTGCAATAACTGTTTCCTGAGGTGGGGAGCAAACCTCCTCTCTGTGACTGTGGTGAGCACCTCAGGCTGACGTATCAGCCAAAGGCAGGCAGAGATTTATTGAACCTACTCAGAGGATGAGCAATGAGACACGTGGACTTTCACAGGGTTGTTGTTATGACCTGGAGGCTGGACAATCCACCCCATTGCAAACACAAGTCGGTTTTCAGGAAGGAGAGATGCAGCACTACTCCAGACTCTCTTTGGAGAAGCAAATACTCATCTGCTATTACCAGCAGGGTTACCGAAGCCAGGATACTGTCACTGAAAATGATTTTTCCATGTTTGTCAACACCACCACACAGAAACAGAGATGTCTGTGACAGTGTCTGCCTCTGAGACAGGTTTTTTGCCTCTGGCAAGGCAACCTTTGCCTTCACCGTGCCACCAGCTGCGGAGTGGGTGTTTGCTGGCAGCAGCAGCCTTGGATGGCATGCACTCCCCACCGCAGGAGCTCCTCTGCAGCCCCTCCAGGGCTGGATCAGTAAGAGTTTAAAAGCATTTCCAGGGGGTGGAACTAGCGAGCAGGCACAGGTGTTCAGTTCACTGTGCATTACAGTTACACATTATGCTTTCCTCCCCTAATTCTGAGCATGTTTTGGGTTAAGCTTTGGAGGATGACACCAATTCTGCAGTTGCAGTCACTCTCCCTCCCAACTCCACGTGTGTCAGGGAGGGTCCAGAGCACAGTGGCTCTTCAAGTTTAATTATCCTGTACTATTTCAGGGTTTTTGTAAATTAAATTATTGTTCTGGACAGCTGGAGTGTGACTGAGGCATTGCAGCCAGAAACACATGGGGGGTGAATCACTGAAATTTTCGTCTCTTCCCCAGCTCTGAGTCCTGTGCAGTGTAAAATGTTAGAATCAAAGACAGAATACCAACCCCATTTTAAATCTAGCTTTTTTTCTGAAGTGAGTGTATGTAGCTCATGTTTCAAGAGCTGCCACTGTACAGGAGACCATTATTGGTTACCCCAGTATGTTCAAAATCAAAACCAGCCAGCATGTGATGATATGCTACATCAGTACCTCAGATTCACAAACCAGGAGTCTCTGCAGGGAAACTTACTAAAAGAAGTCACGCAGAGGTAACTTTAGTTCCATACTTAGCCTTTTTGGTATTGGGAAGGTGTTCCCTTTGCAGACTGCTGTGCCAGTTAGAGACAGAAACATCCCTCCCTTCTAATAACCACTAATTTTGGTGTTTCCATGACTCAGGTGAGGCTTCCTCATCCACTTCAGACAGCCAGGTTAAGGTGGTATGCTGATGGTTTGAGCGAACCATCCTGTCTGTTCTTCGGCAGTGACAGAAACGCTCTGTGCTGGTACCAGATGTATGAGGCAGTGGCTTCTTTCTGGTGGTAAGGAGTAAGGAGATCCGACGGTTGAGCTTTTTTCACCACCCCAGCCAGATCTGGAAAAACATGTGCTGATTTGTGACATCACTTTTAATTTCGTAACTATACAAACAAAACTTTCTTAATTCAACTTCTCTTACCATCGTACAAGGGCAAGAGATTCCACCCCTCCCCAAATAGCAGACCTGTCAAAAGAAACATAGCAGAGTAAGACTGCCAACATGTCCACAATAGTGAGGGGAGAATTTGTTCTATTGACACATCACATTAGACCCTTATCTTAATCTATATAGAAAAAACATATTCCACATAGGCAAAACTGTGGTATTGACCTTTGAAAGCACATTTTTATATAATATTCCACTATGCATCACCACAGAAACAAGATTTTACCTTTCCCGTGATTATTTTTTTTCAATAGTGAAAGAAGATCCACATGGAAATGTTATTATTTTTTATTTTTATTCTCCATGAAATATGTATATTACAATAGTGCACAGCAACTCTGCCAGCAGTATCAATTATTTCGTATTGAATAGTATTGACTAAACTGTGACCTGCCTTGCATTTGGTGATCTGGAACGAGATAGCATTTGCAAATTATGCTTGCCAAGAAGCACATTTCATACTCATGATAGTCCAAAGTACTTCAAAACGGTAATATCACCAATGCAGTGACTACACAGGCAATACAACAGTATATACTTCGCAGTAATTCATAGGTAGCCAAAGCAATTGAAAAACTGATTAAGCAAAATTTAGCAGATTAGTCCTTGAGAGTACATTCATTATCTTCCAAAAAATGCTAACTACTTTTAATTAAAATATGTACATTTAAAGAATCCTACCTGACTTCTGTATTCAAGGAAGAGAGGGAGCTTCACTGTAGAAGAGCAGTGCCTGTGTCAAAGCAGCCTCTGCTTCTTCTTGAACTGTGAGCACTGGGTGTGACCTCTTCTGCATGTACCGAAGTTGTACAGGTACAACAACTGCTTCCCAAGCATAAAAACCCCCTGATGAAAGGCTGGATAGAGGATGAATAATTTAAGTGTACGTGATGTAAAGGATTGAGTACTTTTGACTAGGCTGTGAAAACTACATTTCTCATAAGTCTTATGCTATTTATGTGACACTGTTAATTTAATATCTACTTTTTAGAATGCAAATCCCTTGCATAAAACACAACAGAATTGTGCATATTTTTTCCATGAACACATTTAATTTCTCTGTATACTTTCAGTTATGCAGGTGACTACTGCAGAAAAACCTGTAGCTGTTCAGGGAAATATTGCAGGCTCTTTTGCAAAGATCTTTTTTGACCTGAGTTTTATCTCTGTGGTCCCATGTCTGTGTCATGTTGTCCATACTCTTAACACATGGTATTGGGTTTGCGTGTTGAGGGTTTTGGTAGCAGGGAGAGGCCACAGGCATGGCTCCTGTGAAAAGCTGCTGGAAGCTTCTCCAGCTGCAAGTCAGACCCCCCCCTCCCCTGGCCACAGCTGAGCCAGTCATCACCTCTGTGATTAACATATTTAAGAGGGAAAACCAAAGAGAACCTGCAGTGGAGAGAGGAGTGGGGTGTGAGGTTGACATCCAGGTCAGTGCAAGAAGGTGGGGAGGAGGTGGCTAGAGCAGAGGTTCCCCTGCAGCCTGTGGTGAGGGGTTAGGCTGTGCCCCTGCAGCCTTGGAGGGTCACAGGGGAGCAGAGACCTACCTGCAGCTCAGAGAGGACCCCATGCTGGAGCAGGCAGCTGCACCCTAAGAGCCCAGACTCCATGGGAAGCCCAGGCTGGAGCAATGGAAGGCAGAAGGAACCTTCTGGAAAGCCAGACTTCCTCTGAAATCTCATTTCCTGCTTCACGCAAATGCTTCCTTCACTCTCCTGCCTGTGATGGATTAAAGAAGCTGGGGGTTTTGGGGAAAAACCACACCAGTTCTGTGTGTCTCCAGCCCCTAGACCCTGCTAATATTTTAATATCTAAAATTAGCTTGAACAGGGGGAGAAAAACACCCTCTTCTCTCTCTCTATCCCTGGAGCTATTAACAACAAAGCACATTGGTACGTTATTACGTTCTGACCCACACTGGTCTGAGAAGTGGTATGTTGCTTCATGAATCATTTAACTTATGTAAATATTAACCAACTTTATATATAAAAGAAGACTGATAACAAAGACTGTATATTATGCAAACATTGCACTACACGATCACTTTTAAATCCCATTAAAACAAGCTGTGTTTTTCTTGTATGTAGAATAACTCTCTCAGAAAACTCTATTTTATTCATTGCATTTGGCAGTCACAGCCACATAGTAAATGATCACATTACATACAGCATCCTAATGTTGTGCAGAATGTAAATGCTGAGGAGGATAATGAATATGGCAATTGGAGAACAAAATTACATTTCTTACTCACAGCTCTGATCAGCCCTAGTTAGCATGCTCATAAGTAAAGAGTTAGTTATGGGAAAGTGGTTGGTGATTAAATGAGTGAAGAAACACAATTTTTTTTGACCAGCAGAAGACTGGTAAATAGATGGGTGCATTAGAGCTCCCAGTGGGTGGGATGCACAGGTGAATGCCATGTAGAAAGGGAGCTGTCTACCTATTGAGTGTATTGAATAGTTCACTGAAAGGTATTTTCTGTTGTCAGAGCAGTTTCTGCATGCCACTCAGTATCTTTATTCCCATGCATCTCCAACAGAATTCATATCTCTCTCTTGACCGCCACAGAAATTTGCCATTTGATCCTCATTTGATCCTATACCCTTGAGATATTTAATTTCTGAGGTAATGTGGAGAATCAAAAAGTGTCAGTGCTGTTTAGGGAGAAAAAACTAAACTGTCACCGTATTATTTTGGTACTTTTCTCTCCAACATGACTCTCCCCCTTGTGAATATGAAATGTCTACTGATTCTATCTGCAGTGCCTTTTCTGTGCCTTTTTTTTTTTTTTTTTTTTTTTTAATATGATCATTACATGATCTTTCCAAATTCACCCACACTTCTGAATTCTCCCTCTTCACATTTCTGGCCAAGAGCCAACAGCTGAGTGACTTGGACAGAAGGTAAAGCTTTGAAAGGATATGAGAGGCATAGTTCATGAGCCAGCTTCATGTTCTCATCAACAGCTACTGTACTGCTACAGCAATAAATTCCACATCATCTCAGATGTGAAGGACTGCACAACCAGAAGCTGCCTTTGGGTGCATGGGGAGGAGGGGAGGGAATTGGAAAAAAACCCCTGAAGATAATATGTCACTGTTTTTCATCCCAGCTCCAGCTATCACAGCTAGTTGTGGCACTGCAATGAGTGTGACGGCAGCTTTCTACTGCACAGTAACCTCCCAGGGCAATGTATTCCTCTCAAAAACCAAAAGGACTGCTTTGGAGGTCCAATGAAATGTGTGTTATGGACATGTAGCATGGGGGCAGTAGCCCTTAATGTGGACCGCTCATTTGGAAGTGTTTTGTATTTAGCTACCCTCTGTAACCCTACACTGATTTTGTCGAGTCTAAACTGTGTTTTCATAACGTAGTGTTTCCTGAGAGCTTCACTGTGTGTGAGGATCTAGAAAAGTACATCTGAATGACCTAATAGGATTGGTTAAAATGGGTTTGTTAAACTGCATTGATCCCCATTATAGACATTCTTATTCAGCATTAAAACAGCCCTAATTCAATTAATTTTGATTCATTTTGGCAGTGAAGTAAAGAGAGCTGACTTGCATTGGTTAAGTGACCAAACCCTGATAAATTCAGGCACTGAACCTGTGGAGACCCCTTAGACCATACCTGCATACATCTAAATAAATACCTGTCCCATGCTGAGTATCCTTTAGATAACCTTGTGCCATTCCTATACTTGACATGTGTACTGGGGCTTTTGCTGAGATGTCTTTGATGATTGCCTGTTTACATCAGAAAAGAGTAACTGCTGAACTGCTATGGCTATGTTATTTCTCTTACAGGCCTTCTTTTGCCTCATTGACTTGTGAAATATGCAGCATTGCTAATCGACACATACAGCAAATATTTTCTCGATTATTATAAGCAGATTAGAGTATTCCTTTAGACATTTATACTTAAATGAATAAAAACCGAGCAGACGATTCTGGCAGAATTTGAGAAACAGGCAGCCATCAAGAAGGACCATGAAGCCTTCAAATATTTTGACTCTGTTAAGCCATTTTGGACAGCTGTGTGATATTTCTATCCCTTTACAAACACACTACTGTGAGACAGCTCATGTCACGGTGGAGGATGCTGTGCCAGGACATCCAGATCACCCCTCCTGAGATCACCACTTGGCCCAGCACTGATTTTTCTCATCCATTTTTCTTAGACCCATAGATCACATGGATCACACCTGGGTGGTAGTACTGCTCTTCTCCTTCATGTTCCTGGAAAGGAAACAGATTTCCCTTGACTGGAGGAAATAACCTCAGGAAATTAAGCACAATCCACTTTCAGTTCCTTCCTTTCCTCAGCAATGGAGTGCAAAATATGTCAGTAGCAGCATCCCTGCTACTGGAAGAGGTTCTGGGGTAGAATAGAGGCAAAGGCACAGGTGATAAGGCAAGGCCAAGAGAAGTGGAGTGCAACGGATTAGGTTACAGAAAATAATGTAGCATGAGGCACAAAACTAGCAGTTTTGATAGTGTAATAATATTGGTATCTATTAATACAGGTAGTTTGGGATTCTAGAGATTTAGAACAGCTGCTACTATGGAAATGCTGCATAACCATATGAATCAACCCCCCTAATTTCTTCTTCTGAAATATCTAAACAAGATAAATCCAACTCCAGAAAGCACAAAGAGGTGATTTTCAACTGAAACTAACATCTCTGAAACAAGTTGCTTCTACTGCTAAATTAGTAGCCACTAATGTAAAAATTCTTACAGTCTCCTATCCTTTTTATGTTTTGTAACAATAATTGTGCTGCAGATGACATCTAATGTCAAGATGTTAACCACTTTTTCTTACTCCTTCTGATTTGTGTAAATTAAATTAGGCACATAGATTTGTATTATTATTTCTCTAAAATCCTTTCCTCTTTCTAAACTGCAGAGGTTGTGTTCATTTTTATTGCTAAGACCTGACAGCTACCCCTTGCATGGTTCCTTTGGATTAATGTTTCATGGAGACAAATATATTCTCTCCAACGAGTGTGGGGTGTTACCATTAGATTGTCCATGTTAATAAAAACTGCATTCATACTTCAACAGAGAATGTTCTATATTATCATCATTTCTCAGCTAACCAAATAGGAAATGGGAGATAATCTAATGATTGCAAAAACAGTTGCACATTTCATGCAACATTCCCTGAAAGGAACACAAGAAGATTAAACATCACAGGTTTGATTCTGCCTCCAGTAAAATCAGTGGAGAACTCCCAGTGATTTTGAACGTAAATTGACTCAAACTCCCCCTCTTTTCCTCATCTATCCTTTCTCTCTGTGCCACATTGAGGTGTGGGAACTCATTTGACTGTAGTTATGCTATGTCTTCTGACTGGAAAGAGACATTATCAGTCTTTCAAAAGTCCTGTGTCTGCCACAGCTCCCTTCCCTGCCAGAGAGCATCCAAAAAACACTTTTCAGGCTTCCCTCTTCAACTTGCTCATGAGACTTCCAACCACTAAAGGGGCAAGGACCGGAAAACTACTAACAATACCATTCTTATATTTCTTTGTAAACACAACATTGTCCCATTTTCCAAGTCATCTTCAAGTGAGTATGTATATTCCTCTTTTACCATTTCTTGTACTGAAGTGATGGAGCAAATAATCCTGGAAACCATTTCCGAATGCATGAAGGACAAGAAGGTGATTGGGAATAATCAGCATGAATTTAGGAAGGGGAAATCATGTCTGGCCAACCTGACAGCTTTCTGTGATGAGATGACTGGATTGGTGGATGAGGGAAGAGCAGTGGATGTTGTTTATCTTGAGTTTAGTAAAGCTTTCAGCACTGTCTGCCATAACATCCGCACAGGCAAACTGAAGTACAGACAGGATAAATGGCCAGTGAGGTGGGTTGAAAACTGTCCAAACTGCCATGGTAAAAGAGTTGCGATCAGCTGCACATATCCAGTTGGAGGCCAGTCACTAGCTGTGAAACCCTAGGGCAGGTACTGGGGTCAGTACCGTTTAACATGATTAATGAGCTGGATGATGGGGCAGAGTGTACCCTCAGCATGTTTGCAGATGATACAAAGCTGAGAGGAATGGTTGATAGACCAGATGGTTGTGCTGTCATTCAGAAGGACATGGACAGGCTGGAGAAATGGGTCAACAGGAATCTCCTGAAGTTCAGAAAAGAGAAATGCAAAGTCCTGCACCTGGGGAGGAATAAACCCAGTCATCAGTATAGGCTGGTCACAGATGGAAAGTCTCTCAGCCAAAAAGCATGTGGCGGATCTGGTGGACACCAAATTGAACATAAGCCAGCAATATACTCTTGCAGCGAGGAAGGATAGGACTATCCTGGACTGTATTAGGAAGATTGTAGCCAACAGATAGATGGAAGTGATCCTTCCCCTCTACTCAGCACTGGTGAGGTCACACCCAGAGTGCTGGATCCATTTCTGGGCTCTCCGGTACAAGAGAGATATGGACTTAGTGGGGAGAGTCAAACAAAGGGACATGAAGATGATTAAGGGATTCACACATTTCCTCTATGCCAAAAAACAGAGGGATGGGACTGTTCAGTCTGGAAAAGAGAAGGGTCAAGGGGGATCTTATTTAGTGAAAAATTTCCATTATGGGAGCATGTAAATAGGTGGAGCCAGACTCTTCTCAGTGGTGACCAGTTAATGGACAAGGAGCATTTGGCACAAACTGAAATACAAGAAATGACATTTCTGTGTAAGAAGCTTTTTTACAGTTAGTGTGGTCAAACATTGGAAAAACATTGGAACAGGTTGCCCAGAGAAGTGAGGGAGTCTCCATTTTTGGAGATATACAAAATGGGTGAGACTAGATGATCTCCAGACATCCCTTCCAACCTCAACTATTCTGTGATTATGTGATTCTGTAATGATGGAAATTTCTGCCTCTATCTTCAGTGTATTTCACATGAAGAAGAATTTCCTGTAATACAATTTTTTTGTTTTGTCCAAGTCTGATGATCCTAAATTGCCAATGATAATCATACTACATGACAATTTTTTTTCCAGACAACAATATAACCATTGTTGTTTAGTCATTAGACATATGGTGAATTATTTTGAAAAAACAGCGACTAAATGAACACACGAATCAGGGTAACAGATACCTAATTTACATCATGATAAATACTATAAAACTTCATTTTCTAGTATTGCATGAGTCTCTGATAGAATGCAGAATGTTACACAGAACTGTGAGCTGAATTTTGGATATACTTGTGATAGGCTGGCTGTAGAAGACAGCAGTGTATTTACCAATTTTGTCTCTTAAGTAAGTAGCTCCACATATCTGAATGTTAGGATTCTCAGCCTTCAAGTTGGACAGTCTCAGATGTTGATGGTTAGTCTTTCAGCTTCTCACTGTATAACTGAATTTCTTCCTAAAGGTTTAGTCTGCTTAGTCCAAGGAGTGTCTCTTACTCATTCATGCTTTAGCACCCTTTTGTCTTCACATGGCGACCTTCTAGATGTGTCCAAGCTATCTTGCCTGCAGTCATCCCTTGCTGTCTCTTCTGGAATATCATGTGACAGCTCATAGGTGGAACTGTTTCTTAGTTCAACATCTCTTGCTTGACTTACTGAAGGTTACTCTCCCTGATCAGGGAGATCAGAAACCTGATGAGAACAACTTGCTCCACTGAGCCAAGTTACCGCACCATTAAGATTTGAATGATTATTTGTGGGGGACTCCCGATGATGAGCTGGAGAGAAGCTGTTGTGTTGGAGTTGTCTAAGCTGGTACCCAGGAGTGAGGTAAGGTTGAATAAATGGCTGTCAGTAAAGACTCCTCACTACACAAACTGAATTAAATTATATTGTCAATTTATTTGTCTGCTGGTTGCTCCTGTGATCCAATTAAAGCTCTTCTCATGAATTAAAAAGACAGGATCTGCTTATTGAATTGTGGGAGACGTATTTTTACCTGAGCTATTAATAACACCTTATATTATAAACCTGGAAGAAATTTTGTAAGCTAATTCACTATCACCACGGATGCTGCGGTTCATCAGCTTTCACAATAAATGAAAATAACTCATTTCTTCCTTGAGCTTGATTCTTTCTTGAACTGTTCTTTTGGGCCCAATCCATCTGATACAGAAATCAGGGTAGAAGTTCTATTGTACTGAATGGGATCTGTATCAGGCCTATGGGATTCTCACCCTCTACTCTGCTCTTGTGAGACCCCACCTGCAGTACTGTGTCCAACTGTGGAGCCCTCAGCATAAGAAGGATATAAACCAGTTGGAGTGAGTCCAGAGGAGGCCATGAAGATGCTCAGAGGACTGGAGCACCTCTGCTATGGGGACAGGCTGAGAGTGGTGGAGTTGTTCAGCCTGGAGAAGAGAAGGCTCCAGGGAGACCTTATAGTACCTTACAGTACCTGAAGGGGCCTACAAGGAAGATGGAGGGAGACATTTTACAAGGGCCTGCAGTGACAGGACAAGGAGTAATGGGTTTAAACTGAAAGCAGGGAGATTTAGATTAGATATCAGGAAGAAAATCTTCATGGAGAGGGTGGTGAAGCACTGGAAGATGTTGCCCAGAGAAGTTGTGGGTGTCCCATCCCTGGCTGTCTTCAAGGCCAGGCTGGATGAGATTTGGAGCAACCTGGTCTAGTGGAGGGTCTCCCTGCCCATGCAGGGGGGTTGGACCTAGATGATCTTTAAGGTCCCTTCCAACCCAGACGATTCTGTGATTTTATGTTTCTATGAGACAGTATGTAGTTGCAGGATGATGCCCTTTCTGGTTCACACTCATTAGTGTAACACTGATATTTCTTCAGCAAATGCTGAAGTACATCCTGATGTCCCTATTTGCTGTTTAATTTATTTTTATTCCCAAGAAACTGAGAAAAGGTTTCATAAAAACTTATTTTTCCACAAACTAAATTTCCAGAAGAAAATAGCTCTGTCAAAATCCTTTTAGCTGTGGTTTTAACAATAACATTTGCTTTCTTTGGAACTAATTTTATTCCTTTTTCTGTATTTGGTTTTAAAACACAACACAGGCAATTTTTAAAAGATGTGTGAAATATATAATCTTATGGTTATTCAAGGAAAATCTGAAATTAAAAAAAGAACATTAAAGCATATCCCAAATAAAACAGACATTAATGTAAGGTGAAAAAACATTAATAAGCCTTTATGAAGAATTTTGTCCTTTTGTTTCTAAGCTAAATCACAGGTCTACCTAGTTGAAAGGTGAAGATGGCTCATCTGTTAAAATAGCTATTGGAGCTAGATGATATATGATGATTAATTATAATATGCAAAGTCTGTCCCAGATGTACAGACCTCATAAAGCCAAAGATGACACAAGTGGGTTATTAGCTCCCATCATAGTGGTAAAATAAGGCAAGTTGCAATCTAATTATAACATTTTTTTTATATATGTGATTACAGTGAATGTTCTGACAATATGTAAAGACAGAATTTAAGTATTCATGCTTTTATCTGTAGTCTTCCATTTGGTTTAATTTGAAAATGTGATGCTTGATTTGCCAGCAAATCTAGAAAATATGGTTCCAGACTCCGTATGATTTTTACTGTATTACATGCTGAGGCTGCCCCTGGGAAGGTATTTATTTCTCTCCTCCTTGTCAATAATGAATGACCCTACATAGCAGAAACCTTATTAGAGTCTATGTTTAATGATTGCCCTAGTGATATGAGTGGCCTGATAACAAATTGAAATGTCAGACACTCTATGACCCTCAAATAATATTGAAATCTGCCAGCTCCTATTAAAATGCCTTCAAACTATATTATCCTGTGGTAATAGATCAGTTACTCACCCTAACTAATATAGTTATCACGTGGGACACTGCAGCATGATCCTTTTAATCAAAGGAGTCAAAAAAAGCAGTGGAACAGTGGGTAAAAATGAGGCATTGTCATAGCAAGCCATGATGAACCTGCTTCATTAAGGTGGAAAACTGCCTGGGAAGGAAGAAGGCTGTGATTGATATTCATTCTTGTGTGTCATATTGTAAAAAGGAAGAAGTAACTTTTGAATTTGAATGAACAGGATTTTCTCTCCCCCTCTTGCCCTCTCCCTCCTGCTGTCTCTTTTAATAGATTATCTTGCTGCATAAGCTATAAGCTACTTTTATAAGCCCAAGTGCCATCCAATGTGTTCTAGTGTTGCCGTAGGAAAAAAAAACCCAAGAAACAGAAAAAGTTTTTCATCATTATTTCCAATGTCTCCTCAGGCACTTTCACATGGAGAGCATGGCAGTAATTTTTTTTTTTCTCTTTCCAAATATATACAGCAAGTAGTATCAATAAAAAATTAAAAAAATTCATCTTCTTAATTATAACAAAGAAAGCAAAAGTAACAACAGTTGTAATAATTTTAAAAGTAGCATTATGTCCTTCCTCCTTAGGACTTGCCCCTCACTGAATTATGTTAATGTGTAGAGGTCATATTTACACAGCATCAGTAATTGCACTTGAATTGGAGCATTTTGCATAGATTGACCCATAAGATTAGAATGATAAAAAGAACTCTTGGTAATCTCACTGTGTCTCAAAGCACTTGATCCTCTTGAAGCTAATGGGAACCTGTCTTTCTGCTGTGGAAGATGTTGAATTGTGCCTGCCTGTTGGATTCTCTGTCCTATTCCTTACCGTGGAAAAGAAGATGGGGTTAGACAGGGAGTCTGCCAAGTTTTATTTCCCAAATCCTCCATTTTTTAAAGGGAGGTCAGAGAAATTGTGACCTTCTGAGACAGGGCCTAGCTCTGGACTAGCACTTAGTATTTTGACATATATACACTGAGAATCCCAAGGCCAGATTTCAAACCTTATGATTTCCAGCTGAAATACCTCTGGGACTGACTCTACAGCTACTCTGCTGAAATGCCTTAGGAGCATCTGAACATTGTACTCCGTAGGATACCCAAGGGCACACTTACTTGCTCAGCATACTGCTCCTGGGACCTTGTGCCTTTCTCTTCCTCATTTCCAAATACCCCATCAGCCTTTCTGGTGAAGGATTTGTGGCTCATGTCAGGCAAAGCAAATAGTTCAATGTCCTTCCCATGCGTCCTGAGCAGAGTAAGGGAGATGGGTATGAGGACTCTGCTGAACCTGAGCCCAGGTTCACACACAGCTGTGTGTGGGAATCTTTTGGGCTTCAATACTATAGGATTTGAGCTTAAATCCTCTATATTATAAACCCCTAGATGAAAAATGAGGATGGTAGTATTTATCTACTAAGGATATGTGTTTGAGAACATACCACTGGTGTGGAGAAGAATATCAGCCTGCTTCTGTGTTTTCTTCCCTGCCCTGCAGCAACCTCCTCTAGCAGTGCATTCTCCTATGTGCTTGCTACCCTGCCCTAGTGCCTCATCATGTGCCTCTGTGCTAAAATTTTGGATGGCCCTCTGATCAAACTACTGAACCATAAATCTTAGTTGTATTTTCTCCATAATCTACTTAAAATTACATCCCAGTGCAGGAGCAGTGGGGTGACTAGTGCTCACATGGGTATAACTGACCCTGATTCATGGATATAACCAGAAGGATAAAAATTGCAACCTGGCTTCAGAAGGATCTTGTGGAGGAGCTGAAATCTGTGAGAAGGTTTTGGCAGGAGTCTGTGGGTTTTGTATGAGGTGTAGTTAAATTCAGCTCTGTTCCAGAAAAAAAAAAAAAAGAAAAAGACTGTAAACATAATTTCATGTTTATTGTCTTTTTATCAAACAGACTTAGCTTACAAATAAAACGATGAATATTGTATCTGCCAGTCCTGCAAGCTTACTGTGGGCTTTTACTGTCAGCCTTAACTTCCCTCCATTTCACCTATCAGCAGCAGCAATAAAGACCAGGGGTCAAATTATCCCCCTGGAGATGACTGTGTAACACACTGGCTTCAAATTTTGTTCTCAGTGACACCCCTGCAGCCCCCTTCATGTCAGTGGTTTTCCACAAGCCGGCTAAGCTTAGTGAATATTTCATTGTGGATGTACAAAAGTTATCAGGCCCTGTAGCTTCCAGCTCTTTGCTGCTTTACTCTGTGGAGAGAACAGTAGGGAAAAAGATGCAAGCTCCAGAAATCAGTTATATCTTCATTGTCATGTATTGTATTCATATCTGATGAATTCTACAGAAATATTTTCAGTGGTTTAACAGACCTGAATTGCTTCTGACTATCTGAAAATACATAAAAGCTTGATTTGTTTTCCCCCAGGGTCGGCTTTTGATTGTGAGCTGCATTTGGAAGAGCCCTACCCTACAGTGAAATCTGCCCAAGGACAGAGAGAGCCAGCATGGTCTCACTGCCAGGCTGGGGCCTACACTGGTCCCACAGAGATGCATTCCTCAGCTTGCTTTCACAGATCGCCGGGAGCTCCAGTGAATTGCCTTTGGAGCTGAAGGCAGGGGGACTACTTGCTGGGCATAAAGTCAAGCACATGCATAATAGAGAATCAACATTGAGATTCCCTTATTTATTCCACTGCATCCAGAAATGCTAATCATTTGTATTTTCAGATTAAAATTTCAAATCTACTATCCAAGAACATTTGAGACAAAATGCTTATGATAATTTTTTCCAGATGAGATTTCCCTGGGGACATTTTTCCACAACATGGGATATGTTTCCATGTACTTGTGAATGGAGAGATATTTTTGCAAGGCATAAACAGTGTCAGACAAATCAAGAACACACTCACTCACAGTTACAATTTTTTTCACATTATTTGTCCAGCTTCACTGAAACTCTTGGACTGAGTAAATTTGAAAGTCCAGGAAAATATACCTTCTTGTCTTGTCATGTACCTGATTAGCTCAGGTCAAAACCAAAGGATGTTCATAAACATGCTTGTCCATTTTTGTATTCAGCATTCTATATTAACCCATGTTCTTGACTTGAACATTTATTAAGTATCCTCTAGATTTTGTCATGTAGTCCTTCACATAGGGTAAATTATACTTCCAAATGCCCTCTTGTTTTGGTAATTTTCCTTTCATCCCTGGTGGCCATTCCACTCCTGCCGTATCTATTGTGAGATGGCATATGTAACCTTTGGGCATGTAGAATATTAATCCATCTTTGATCACATTCCCCCGTGTATCCTTCCCCACAGCTTTCTGACTTTCCTCCAAAACAAACTCTGAAGCAATTCAACATCTTTATTTTTATTATTGTGATCAGTTTGCTTTAGGTTTAGTTAACAACACTGTCTCTATTAGGGTTTTTGTTTGTTTGTTTAAAATAGTGCTGCCATGCTTGGATACAGAACCTTTAGAATTTTCTTCTTTTACTGCTTTTTTGTTTTTATTTCCATGAATCCCCATTTGCTTTACAGAAGTAACTATCAGAATACACAGCTGCAACACAGATCTTCTAAACTTAGTATAACAGACAGCAACGGAGGAAATGTGTGATCTACTCTAGGTGATCCTGCTCTGGCAGGGGGATTGGACTAGATGATCTCTAGAGGTCCCTTCCAACCCCTACCATTCTGTGAATCTGTGTAAAAGGCTTTTTTCCGTTGTCTCCTCCCTGTGAGTGCAGGACTGCTTCTCCTGAGTGATTTTGCTAGCCACCCCTACCTAAAAAGCATGCCACAAGTAAGATCTTCAACTCATTCAGAGGCTACAACTACTCTACTGTAGTAAATAACAACTTTTTTGTTCTTGTATCTTAATAAAGATGACAATAGGACTACCTTGTGATTCCTTTTGCAGGATGTGTTTCCCAGACATTTGCAGGACTTTCCTTCACTGTGACATGTTAGCTTATGTAAGTGTCCTTTGTCACTTTCTACCATCCTTGAATCACTGTTATTCTCTAAGCTCACTCCACCTTGCCAGCCTTCTGATTCTATATGCCAGACACCAGAGACAATTTACACACCAGAAGCTATCTGTAGAAATTTCCTCTCAGAAATGTATCTGAGTAAGGGAATGCCACGTATATTTGTCTTGAAGCTAAATTGGTATCCTGAATAAAACCCAATGGCTTGAATCTCTCTGTCCATGAGCCAGTGCCTTTGCGTACGCAGCCCACAGTTGTGTTACCCTTTTGCACCCATCCTGTAGGGAATGCTCCTTTGTAATTTGTTGCCCACTGTCGCCTTGAGGTTTTTTCCTTCTATTGAATTTGTGGCTTCCCCCAGCCCAAGTTATTCTTCCCCTGTGGCATGCATTAGCTTGCATTTTTACAAGCTGAATCTCATTTTGCTATTCTCAGCCTGTATTTCTTTGAGCTGCTTTATATTACATTTCTTGATCATGACTTGTATAATATCTCCCAATTTAGCATCATCTGCAAATTTAATGAATGTGGTTTCATTCTGCCATCTTCATGATTACTAATAAAGATGGTAAGTAAATATTGGTCCTATTATAGGGCTCTGTGTCTCTGCACATTCCCTTCACTGTACCCCATTCCCCTGCACCCCAAGTTCCCTGCATTGCACTGTTTGGCATTTATTGCTCCTTTCAGGAGCTCCAATTCTATCCTTTGTGTTTTTCTAAGTAAATCTAGTATGTGTGTTAAGTTGCTATATAATTGGCTTACCAAAATCCACATCTGTGATACAGACTGTACCTCAAACACCCAGAATTTCAGGAAATATGACAAAACGTAGCAATGAGTTAAATCTCATAGGTCTGTTACCCAGCTCTGAGGTAATGCTTGCATTAGATCACAGTACAGCAGATCTGTTTTTTAAGTCAATGACATTTTAACAGGTATTCTCATTGCTTTTGTTAGGTGTATGATTTTCCCCCTCCTTATGTACAGAGGGTAATTTTTAGTGTGGATTCAGTTAGACCACGTTGAGTGTACCTTACACCCTCTTCTGTACACTTCTTCCAGAATAAGCATCTTGATACTGCTCCACTGGAGAAGGTGAACAGGGCAGTAGAAAAGCCTAGTTTGTGTGTGCCTTTACTCACATTTACAAGTTTTGCTAGCATGGCAACATGTGGCTGAAAAATTACCTCATTGCAGAGAATCCAAGCATACATGGGTCTTCACTGGCAGAATAAGCTTTTTCTACAGATATTCTCTTCAGAGAGTTCCTAGATGTTGTGGCAAAAGAATGTGTTCGGGTTCTTTTTCTTTTTCTTTTTCTTTTTCTTTTTCTTTTTCTTTTTCTTTTTCTTTTTCTTTTTCTTTTTCTTTTTCTTTTTCTTTTTCTTTTTCTTTTTCTTTTTCTTTTTCTTTTTCTTTTTAAGATGTGTTACTCCAAGAAGGCTTTATGGAAAGTTAATGGGTACTTTGCAACTTTTTCTCTTAAGAAACATCCCATCACATATTTAGAAAACACAAAACTGCTGTACAAAACAGCAGTGGGAACTGGTTCCGCTCCAGTTACCAGCATTAGGATCAGGCAATTTCAAAGCTGTAGAAACCAGAAAAGAAGAAAGAAAGTGGGATGGAAGCAACAAAAATGACAGCTGATCTGCTAGATGGATCATTATTTTACATCTTCAGCAAAAGGCACCTAGTTTTCTGTTAAACCCCAGTTTATTCTCATGCCCTCAGCAGATGACATAATCTCTCTATGAAATGGTTCTATGTCACAATATGTAGAGAATAATTTGAGGCCTGCACATAATGGCATGGTCAGCCAGTAATTTTAACGTGAAGCTTTCTGTAAGCTCTTGCAAAGTAAACCTAGCTCAAGTTTTAGTAAACAACCTCTTCCTGTCTTTAGTAAATGCAGTTTTTACAAAAGCAAGTAAGTTACAGATTACATTCAAATCATGCTCAAGCAGAAAGGCTTCTAGGTACCATGTCTAAAACATTCAAACCCAGAGTCACCCTCCAACTGTGGTGCAGACTGTTACATCAACCTGATATTCATGACTAATGGAAAGTATAACACATCTGCATAGTCTTATTCCTGTGTAGCTCTTCAGGTCTCCTATCTGTTATTCTGTTGTGAAAAATAGATTAAAACCCAACAGTGTATTTCAGTCTCTCAGGCATTTTTGTGCTTTTAAAAACATCTTTTTCTTGCTTGCTTTCTTCCCTAATTTTGGTTTTCATTGATATATCTATAAGTGTGCTTCTCTTCTCCTCTATACCTGCAGCTGACATTTACCCTTACTTCTTCCTTTCTCAGCCGTGGTTGAATATTCTTGCTTCATTGCCTCCTTCCTTTTTCATTTCCAGTTGACAGCATCATTGTAAAGGTGAACTAAAAAGAAAATTGGAAATTCTGTTTACTTCACCACTATGCACTGAATGCCCCACCTATGCAGTCTAACAGAAACTCATAATGAGAATACGCTGCACTGAGAGACATGCCTTTTCTCTCCAGATCTCAACATATCTTGCAGGGGCAGTTAATGTTCAGCATTGCTGTTGTCTTGATTCGCAAAGCTGGTCTTGAGCAGATTGGAATAGGACCGGATTCACTGGTGCTACTATATCACATATGCATTTCGAATTTTATTTGTTATTTATCCTTACTTATCATCCTTTTTATTCTTGAGGTAAACCCTGATCCTTTTCCATCAAATGTGTAATGTTTTTTCTGACTAAACTTAATGTATATGGTGAGGTAAAAAAGATTTCCCAAGACTAGACTTCAGAGTGGGTTACAAATATCTGCCATAGATTTATGTACTCTTTCCAGGGATCTGTGCATGGGAGAAAGCAAGTCTGAGTGTGTGTCTGATGGAGCTCAGGTGTAAATCATCACAAAGCATCTTCTGTTTTAATGTCTCACTTCCATTTTGTGTGTATTTCTTGAGAAGGAGGCCAGAAAGGGAGTAAATAATAGAAGAAATGACTTCATTTTTGCCCGATCTATAAGATCTGTATCTTTCTGAGCAGTGAGAGTTATTTTTAGTGAGTTGCATCACCTATTCCTGGCAGCCATGGCAACTGAGATCCTCTTCTACACAGCAAAACCAGAGAAAGGAGAGAAACCAAATTTTAGTATTACCCCGACTTCTCTTTCTGTCTCCCCCACTGCAGCAGGTTTATGTTTATTATAACTGCTTTTGGGGCCTCACAAATTTTCCCCTACATGTTCCCAGCTCCATCATAACATGAAGGCTCAGACTTCATCAGCGACGGTCCCCATCATGTATTTCATTATGTTTCATGAATTCCTACCTGTATTTCTGCTTTATGACAATGGCTCTCTCAGTATTGGATAAGAATGTCAGTGAGACATACGCAGGACCATAGAATGAAACCATGGCCAGTCCTGTGAGAAAGTCAAGAACAAAATTCTGATTACTGATCCAAAACCCATAGTTCCTTTTCCTCAAAGTATTTTTTTTTTCCCCATAAATTCATTCCTTTTATAAAGCAGAAAACCACATTCACAGGAATGGGATGAGCTTTGGTATGTCCTTGCAGAAAAGCAAAGAATGGAGGGATTATTCTGTGTTTTTCCACTTTTAAATGTGTAAGTCTGTCACTGGATTTGTCTGTCAACACTTTAGCACAAGCCACCAAACAGCTTGTCCAAACAGGACAATGTGATGTCCTTTGGTAACCACTGACTTGGCAGAATTTTAACTAACGGTCTAGAAGTGAGATTCCTTGTCATATTACCAGTCTCTTAAATCACCTTTTTCCCTTATTGTAATAGCTACTGGATAGCTATAATGACTGTTATCTGTTAATTTATAAACTTCTCATACATCATCTGTTATCTATGAATGTGCTGATTTGTTTCTGTATGAAAATGCAGCTATTATCTTGGCAAAAATATGCTTACAAAGGACAGCTAGAGAAGGAATCAGAAAGAGGCACACTATGATCATTGAAATAAGGATCAAATGTGGAGAAGTTTGGAACAGACCTCTCCTGTAAGCTCTGTGTGACTGCTGTATCTTGAGGAAGAAGTGAGGCATCAAAGGCTGGACACAATGAAGTTGTGGATTCGCTGGTAGACACCGTTATTACCTGGGCTTCTGAGGATGCATGGAAAGGGCTGGTAGAGACATTTGCGTTGTTTGCGTTCAATGTCGATTTTATTTCAAAAGATCCAATATACCAGTTAGTTCATGTTTGGTTTTTTTCTTGGAAAGTGCAATCATAATGCAGACAAGCTGTGTTTTGGGGAGCAGATTATGCCAATTTATTGTATATTCATTATTTGTGGATGAGACCACATGAATTCACACATTTTTGTGTGAAATTATCCACTGTGAGATGCTGAGATGACAGATTACTCAACTGACTCCTCAGCAGAGTCCCACCCACTGTGCTGTTGGGTTGTGTTTGGCAGCAATTCCACCCTCAGCAATTGTCAGGCCCAACACAAGAGACATCTTTTATTAAAATATTGTGGGATGGGGCCTCGATAGACAAAATCCTGCCCACCAGAAGGCTTATTGTTCTTGACAATTCAAAATAATTGTCATATCTGAAAGGTGACATTGTTTTATGTCTCTAGAAATGGAAGACTGCAACCTCTCTTGTAAAAATATTTGGGAAAATGGCCATTTAAAATGACAGAGTATAATTTGATGAGGGTGAGGAAATAAAAATATGAAAGTTGGAGAAAATCTGATACACTTTGCCATGGTGCTATCTGCCTACTTCTGGTTCTGCCTTCTGGACAGTGTTGGACCCTGTTCCTCTAGCCTACAACACGATTAGAGGTATTGAAGTCTGGATTTTCTGCTGCATTTTTAATGTATTTGTTCAGTTAAGAAAGGGTTGCTGACTTTAAAAGTTAGATTTCCAGTAGGGGCTTAGAGATGGGAATTCTGGAGTGTCATAAAACAGATACCATTTCCTTCCTGGCTAGCCTGATAGGATCAAAGTTAGGAAATATTGTGTCTCCTGAGGGAAAGTGATCCCTACTTTCCAGAGGCTCTTTATGTCCTATCCTTCTTATCTGTCTTTCCTATCTCTAGTTATATTCATGTGAACATGATATAGGCCTGGGACTATTCTCATGAAATATACATTTTTATGTCAACATTTCTCCTGAGTTCTATGATTTAACCTTGTTGGAGAGATAGCTGTGGAATAAATTCCAGTATTCTAATAGATATAGAGGGACAGAGTCTAAATATTAGGCTTATTCTGTGTACAGGCACAAAAATAATGTTGCCTGGACTAAACTATATCTCTTTGCCCCTCAGAACCTCATCTGAGAGTAATTGTACGTACCTAGCTAAATCAAAAGAAAGCTACAGCTTGATGCAAGAGGTGGGATTAGAGGCTATGACTGAAGTATCTCAGGTCTCCCTGATCAAGGCAAGCCATAGAGCACTCATCAGAAGTGAAAGAAGGCAGATGAGAGAAGCCATGACTGAGAATCAACATCACAGATATAATAATACAGGCAGGGGAGACCTTTTGCCATACGCCTTGTGAACAAACTCCGTGCAAGATTGTGTCGTGTATATGTAGCAATGCTTGTATTTTTGTGTGAATAGAAATAGCTCTTCATGCAGAGGCATTGCAAAGGATCAAATTTTAAAGAAGTTAAAAGAGACCAAGCTTTTCAGAGGGTTTAAAATCATTAAAAATAGTTTATTCAAGCAATAATCCCCTTAGAATTGGTTATTGCCACTATTAATGATTTGCTAGTTAAAATATTAATGGCCCATAACCAAAAACTGCTGGTAATGACTGATTTCAAAGGGTATTATTGCTTAATTAATGACACTTCACCTATCTGCAGTCAGTTTTGTAGGTTTCCATTTTACTGTCTGTTTCAGAATACTAAAACCAGTTATTACACGTGAAGGAAGCATCACAGACAGAGACAAAATAGATGTTTATTTTCTGGTTGTTTTGCATTTTGTGTCCTGTCAGCTGACTTGCATCTGAATTTACTTGTCTCCTATTAGTATATTGCTTCTTATTAGGAATTTTATGTGCATTGAAATTGCATGTTGAAACTGTGTATTGGAAAGTAATGCATGCTTTTGGGAGAGACTGATAGATGGAAATTTAATTTAAAATCTTAGTTTTATAGATCACTGCTTTTCAATCTCTTTGACCTGAAGGACAATTTGTTTCACAACATCCCATTTTCACGCACTGGTTTGTCACTGTCCTGTTTAGGAACCTTGTTTGACTTGTTAATACCATGATTGTGCTAGCTTGTAAATTTACACATCATGTTGATTACAAAGGGTATGTTGTAGGACTACAACTGGTGAAAATGAAGTAAACTGAAATTCTGGATGGCAGGATGACTACAAAGTGTAAAGGGAGTGATAAAATTTGGATATACTTACTAAGAAGTCTCAGAATTGATTTCCTATCAGTTGTTGGGTGTCTACTGTTCCCTGTGCTTGTAGCTGTTATGCTACAATGAATAGCATAACAGTATGTCCAGGAGTAGGACATAATGCAAATCCTGTGTAAGAGGTAAAATCAGTAACCTAATTCCTGCCTGCCCCTGTACTGCCTTACAGACTGAATAACAGAAGTGAGAAAACACTTTCATACAGGGACTTTCCATGAATATAAAACTGTGTTTACATGGTGTGGTTTGGACATCTATGACTATGGTTCTTCTACGGCTATGGTTTCTCAGGAGCCAGTCCTATAAACCCTTACAAGATTAATCTTATTCTCCCAAATGCTCCCAGGTTGCAGTAGCAGAGCAGTTCTGAGGACTGTAAAGATGATCGACCATAAATCTGACTGTGTGCTCAAGCTTTTAGGTACTCAATAATGCTTTCAGTGAGCCATAATCATCTTTAAAAACTGCAGCAACTCATGGAACTATTGACAAAGTATTCTGGTGTACTTCTGGTATTCATTCTTCTTTTGTGGAATATTTCAGAAAATACAACATTTGAGGGTATACAACCTCACATTCAATCGCTCTTTAACTTTCTAGTTATTAAAATTTTCTTTTAAAGTCAATTTTGATCAGTTCTGCTGAATATCTCTACAGTCTGTCTTATTTCTAGATCCCAAGTGGAGAGACTAAGAGCTTTACTAGGAACACAGGGAGGAGTTCAGCACACACACAGATGGTAAAACTTCAGATGAAATTAAAATTTAAAAAATATTTAAATTAAAGATAATCTTTCACTGCCTGAGAAAATAGGGTACCCCTAAAACAATACGGTTCTTCCTTGAACTCCTGTGGGCTTTATTGCTTTAATTTAAGCAAATTTTGGGCTACCAAAAGATGATAATTTTAATTTGAGATGAAGGCCTACCATCTGTGTACATAGTGGACTTCTCTCCCTTATGTATTATCTACACAAATAACACCCATTTTATTTGTATGGGGAATGTGATGAAGATAATAAAAGTGAATAGAGGCAGGGGCTGATCAAACAGATGTTATTTTAGTCTGACGACTCCTACCTTGTTCATCAGTGTTCTTCAGTGTAGGCATACATCACTCCCAATATTGTAAATTTGAGCTAACCCTCATGGCTTGCATTGTGATTTAGCGGGTGAACACAAAGGAATAAATAGATGTTATTAAACTCCAGTGTTCTTTTGTTGTAGATATCTAGAGGTGAAAAGCTGCTGCAGACTTCCAGTGGGTCTCTTAACCTTTGTCTTTTGCAACAGTCAGCCTTCCATGAATCTCATCCTGTAATTTTTGGTCTGTCCTGAGATTTTCAAATGAGTGAAATGAGAGGAACAGCATACAGATATTGAGGAACATTTACACAAGTACCTCTGCACTATAAAACCAGCAGTACTGCATAATCTATATCTGAACTTCTTCAGATATAGCATAAATTATCTCAGTGTAACCCATGTAGAATGTAGGCTAAAGCTGATTTTAATGCTAAAATAAACTTATTTTGAATCCATTTCAGTGAGATGGTTTAATTAACTAGACCACTTCTCCTAGCACCGTGTACTCAATGCAAATTAATGGCACTCGGAATACACATTCTCTCAGTGTCTTGCTGCAGTTTGCTGCCTATGAATCCTATCTCCCATCCCACACCTTGCACTTGCACAAATGATTAACTACCTCCAGAACTCATTTCCTCCTAAGAGGCTTCACAGTATTTTTCTTCCATGGAAGGAAAATATGGTGGGCGAGCCAGCACAGAACCATTTTCAAAGGTGTCTGTGCTATTGTGCCAGAGTCATTGTTTCTGATAACTTATGGTATAATATAGAATACAAAAGAAATGTTATATTGCCTATTTACTTTATATTCTATCACTTACCCCAGAACATTATTAAAAATATGAAATATTAACCACATTGTTTGTGCTAGTAGGTGGGCAGAGAGGTTTAGGCAGACTCAGAACTGAACGTTCTTTCAAATATAGCATCTAGATAAAGACAGGCTGAGAAATGCCACAGCATTCTTGAAGGGACAGCAAGCAGCCTCTCTTCTAAATGCAAACGGTGTTGAGGCCATGATATGGACTGTTGCTCTCGTGCCCTTTGTCACCAAGAGGGAATACAGTGTAAAAGCTGGATTTTCTGCTTCATGAGATTCCCACATGTAAACCTTTTTTTCTTCCCCCCTTCTTGCCGAAATGGAATAAGAAACAGAACTGTTGAAAATCCTTTCAAGTCAAGTTCTGACAAAACCCAACATTCTCAGTTCTTACCTGAAGAGCACTGCCGAAATGTCAAGTTGAGATGAAACCGTGACAGGTCACTTTGGTGCAGGCTGTAGAGAGAGACTTTGAAAAGCTTTCTTTGTTTCCATGTGAGCATCAGACAAGAAATTCTATTCATGCTCTTAAGCTCTTAGTATATTCCTGGAGGCCCTGAGCAGACAGTGCAGTGCTGTCAACTGGGTGTTCTATTAAACCTCTTTAACAGAGAGTTACTGCCCGAAAGGACCTCATATTAAAAGGCCAAGAGGGCACAGGAGGTGGTGTGGAGAAATGCTGCTGTACCTACTGGGACTGAAACAAGAGCCATCCAGATCCTTTCTTCCACCATCAGCAATGGGCAGAGGCTCTGATACAAGCACATGAAACCTCAGCAGGTTGAAAAGTGACAAGGTCCGGTGCAGATATGCAAGAACTCAGCAAACTGAAGGCAGCCACATCAGCGTGAATAGGAAACTGCTCTTTCCATTGTCCAAAAACAGGAGCTGCAGGTTGCTGTCCTGTGCTTCACCTCTAATGTCATATCTGAAACCTCAGAGGGGCTGGAGGAGAATGGGAAATGGGTGCTTACACAAGGAAGATGACATGACGAGAAGTAAAAACCCCACTGGCCTTGTTAGCACAAGGAGCACCCACAAAGGGTACCATCTTCTGGTGGTAACTAATCCTGAGTGGAATTCACTACTGGAAACTGTCTCACTGCAGTTTGCATTTTGTAACATCTGGGCTTCTCAAATATTTATTGCATGTTAAAAACTTACGATACAACAGAATTCCTCAGGAAAGTTTGGTTGAAAATATAAGAATGCTTTTTTAGTCCTATCTTGAATAATTTTCCAGATGTGATCCTTGTGGAAATATTTGCCAACAAACTCAGTGTTTTGTCTTTAGGTTTGGAAATTTCCTTCTTACAGATGTCGTAAGTAGTCACCACTCCTTATATCTTTGAAGTGTTTATACGCAGCATTATGTAAACTGTCTGTTACAAAGAGAAACTGTGTTTCAAACATGCAAGTGAATCTCACACTTGCAAAAATGAGCTCCTACAAGGTTCCTCTCATTCTAGATCCAGGCCACGGCCACCTGCTCATCTGGTTGCACTCTGGATCACAGGGCCAGCTTCAGTTCTTTCAGGAGGGGACTCAGTGACGTTGCCTGTAAGGATGTGGTCTTGCCCACGTAGTCCCTTTTGCACCCTTTCCCTAATGCCATGTGGGAGGCAAGGCTGGGACAGCTTTGTGTGACCCTTTTGCTTCTTTTTGACTCCACTGCTCACTAAGTGGCTCCTGCAAAGAGGTATAGTAATTTGTATCATCGGAGCTGTTAAACAGGGGAAAAAAAAGAGCTCTATGTGGTATACAGCTCTACCCATTGCACAGGTGATATGCAGTACAATATTGCTAAACACAGAACAATCCAAGACTCGTTTTCATCTGACATTTTCCAAGTACCCACTGCTGTGAGGTTCATGTAAGCCAATTCAGGCACACTTATTATTATTGCTAGCTATGGCAACAAATTCAATGGTGTTTTATATATTGCCAACATAGCTGATTGGCATGAAATAAAAAATAGCCTTTGAAGACAAATAAAGCTAGTTGAACAAAGTAAAGTTTATTAATTTTTTAATATTTTTGCTTGAATAGGAGGGTGAGTTAACTCTCTGTTGGAAAGGCAGTGTAAATCAGTTCACATCACACCTTGCAGAAGAAGAGAAAAGATGTGTCTCTAGAAGGAAAAGCAATCAACAGAAGGGGTGGAGAAAAAGTATAAATCAGGATGGTTTATGCTTTCTTCCACCTTGTTGTAGATTGCTTTTCCTTCTGTAACCTCCCTCCCTCCTTCTCCCCCTTTCTATGTCCTTCACTAGCAACTCAGCTTACATCCACATATACCTTCTCACCACATTTCAATTTTTATTTCAATAAAAGTAAAAGCACAGTTTATAGGATGGGCTGAATGTTGTGTTACCTCTTTTCATTCTTTTCTTGACAGGGGAATCTTCCACTCACAGGAAGTTTTAGATCAATAACAGCTCACATTGGATTAATATTTTTATGCTGAGCTATGGACTGGAGCTAATTGAACTTTGTTTCCAAACTGCCTCAATCCCAGTGAATCTGTACTGTTATGTGAGTGAAAGGCCATCCTGATGGTGTCTTCTAAAACACATTTGAGGTTCTTGACATGGACGTCATCCCAGACCAAGCCATAACCAGTAAGAGATCACGTTGCTGATGTGACTGCTGATGTGACTCATCGTGGGACTGAGGCAGAAAGTGGTGTCTTACACAAGGACAGCTTCTGCTATTTTCATTGTGTCTATTTTTGTGTCCGTTAGATTTAGGTGACAAATTTTTGTTCTTAATCTTTTTGTGAAGTGTTGAAACACCTGTTTTGAAGAGACTTGCCACGGAGGTTGTACTATTTCTTTTTTTGCAATTTTGTTTTGAAAGGATAATGTTAGTAGGATCCCAAGTCTTAGACTCTGTCTCTGAATGATCTTACAGCAACGTGTGAGAGCTGCAATCTTTTGGTACTAGTAATTAATTCCATTTCATTTTAAGAAGGGAAATGCAGCATTCACACATGTTCCTTGCAACGCAACTATAATAAACTCCTTCAATTCTGTCTTCATAATCCTCTTAGGAAAAGTAGTCTATGATAGTGCTTATCCAGACATACCATTATCAGGCAGGAATGCGTGGTGTTGTTTCTGAAAGGAAGGATCAAGGGTTGCATTACAATGCAAAGGTAAGGCACATAGTGATGGATGTACTTGTGCTAACACACCTGCTAGAAACATGAGATTTGTTTCAGAGGAGTGAAAGTGGTCAATGAAAACAGAATATGCAATCTGTAATTAGGAAGATGATCTCAGCTTTTCCTTTCCTGCGGATCTTGCTTAGGTGCCTTGTTTAAAGACTGCAACCAACAGATTTTCAATAAATCTTATCTATTTGCAGGTGTCAGCCTAACAGATACAAACATATTGGACAGTAAGGTCTGAAAAGGGAATCTAAGTTTCCTTAAGATTGTTTTGTTCTTTAATTCAGATAGCAACTTTACTTTTCAGTCCTGTTTACTGAGAACATATTTCACAAAGCTGCTTAGGTGATATCACAGTTTTATGTTGAAATGTGAACATAGCTGCTGTAATGTGGCCTGATTTACTGAATGTCCACGAGGACAAGCAAAAACAACATCACATTTCATGGATTTTTTTTCCTGCGGGGAAACAAATACTTTAAAGAAAATGATATATAGTGAAGCCACACATGGGACTGCAGAATTTGGTCCTTTGTTATAAATCCTACAGTTTCTCCTTTACTCCAGGTCTAGGTGGTTGATGATATTGCTCCAGAATGATGTATTCATTTATGCTTTTAAAATAGTCTTCAAGAGCTCCATCACAGGAAAATCTGTTAACTGGCTGCTATCAGTGACAGTTATTTGTATTTCATTTGGAACTCAGCTTTTGGTATTGTCATTGTAGTCTTATGGGATACATCCCTGAATTTGTATAGATGAAAACCATATAATTCGATTTTCTTCTGTTTCTTCTTCCCTTCAAGTTCTTAAAACACTTCCAAACAAGGCTGAATTTAACTAGAAAGCAGGAAAGTGTTTCTATTCTCATTTTGCAGATGGGCAAATTAGGGCATGGATAAGTTTCCTGATGTACATATGTAATGATCACACAAGAAGTTTTGACAAAAAAGAATAAAGAATCCAGATGAGCAGGAAAAGAACAGTTTTCCTGTTGCAGACACCTGAAATATTAATTTCTTCATTTTCTTTTACTGAAAAGAGCATGATGATTAAAAGAAAGGACAAAGAAATGTAACACAAAGACCTTTTTTCTATATGGCATTCAAAATATCCATATCATTTAACTTTTTTGTTACTTTTTAAAATTTACAATTAAAAAAGATTGGTAAGATACAGTAGAAAGCAATCTTTCCTGTTAAGTATTTTAACTGTTAAAAATACAAAGCTTAATGATTCACCATGGTTTTTTTGAAGTATTTAACCCTTCTTATCACAAGAACTATGCAGCTAAGCACAGAGAAAGAGACAATAGAGAGGAAAGGAATATTTCTTTTCTTTCTCTTTATATGCTTTCAGAGATAAGACATAAATTACAGTGAAGTTAACAAACACCGAGACCCTTTGGCATTTGACACAAGAGCCTTTTCTCTTTAATTTGGCATCCTAATAATGCTCGTAGTCCCTTCGTTCAAGCAAGTCACTGGCAGATGCTTTATTGTGTCTGTTGTTTCTCCTCTGGGGCTGTACATTAGGTTAAAATATCACAAATAGCTGCTATTAAAGTGTGAGTCACAGTAGCTATAATTTTTCATGACAGCCAAAGAAAATGTGACATGTTTAGGAAACTCTGTCATTGATGCTAACACTCAGATCTTCAGGCAAATGTTTAATGACATACTCAGCATGCTGTGCAAACTCCACTATCTACCAAACAAAAGGTTACTACTAGAGAACTATAAATATTCGGAAATGTCACTAAACAATAGAAGCTCTTTTCTTCCTGATCACTGAAGGCAAGATACAAATCGGACTGATATGAACTGCAAAAAAAGAAGGCTTTTTACATACACAGTTATTTTTGTTTGCCTCCTGTAAATACTCTGGTTTAGCATATCTACTGTCTGTGCTTAGTGAAAAACCATGGCTGTCCTCTTTTGTTTTGATTTAAGCTTTTGTCTGGCAGTGAGCATGCAGGCTTACTACTGTTCAACTGCTTTAATTCTACTGTACAGGAGATAACTAACACACACATACATACACTCCCTGAGACCACAGAGCACAGAGCAAGAAATCTCTTCTGCAAGCAGGTCCTATGCTACCCATAACGTTCCCAGTGAGCTTTCAGGGTCTGATGACTCACCATCATTTGCCTTCTTAGACTGGACACCATGTATTTATTCAGTCTTTATGATTACTGTTAGAAATGGGGCTGTCAGGAACAGCCAAATGATAAATAATGTGTTGGGAAGACCTATGACTTAGGTATGTTTACACAAGCAGTGCAAAGTGCTGCATCGTGATCTAAAAGTCGTAAGGACCTGTGTAATACTGCAATGTAAGTTTATGGTCATTTTAAGTCACTTCAAATAAATTATCAGCAGTATGAAGGAGGAAAAAGAAATTATCTTATTTCATTTCATCCACAAAGACCAGCAAGGCTGCAAACAGCATAACTAGAAGTACAGAATAAACACAGCCAGGTAGCTGGGCTATAATGCTGTAAAATGCCATGGAAACTGCCCACTTGGCTTCCCTCTGTTTCATGTGGGGGGCAATTGATTTTGGCCTCCATTGAGCGAGAGATAGTGCCCAGTGGTGAAGCGGAGATGGGCTTTTGAACCGTTCAAATGTATGATGGGTCTTAATCACGGTATTATGACAGGTTAAGAGTTTAAACCTGCACAGCTTGGAGATGATGAAGCTGCCTGGGGATGGGAACGCACTGCAGCATATTAGCACCTAAATCAGGGTTATGAGATCTTGGGCAAGGAGAGAACTGAACAAAAAAAGCAAGAGGAGCCTGTACAGGTATCCCTGTAGATTAAAGCAAACACTTTCCTACATTTCTGTTCTTGGAGGGCGAGGATTGCTGATTGATTTCTTCATCTCCTGAGGAAGTGGCAGAGGTTTACACATTTTAATTTACAGGGGAGTAGTATCTGCACAGAATTCTCTCTTTTAGGTTGTTTTTACTATTTCCTTGAAGGGGAGTGTGGGAGCCGTAGGATTCATTGCGGTACTTTCAGAAATCCAAGCTCAGGGGAAAGCAAGGGCCTTTGCAGCGATAAACATCAGGACTTTCATGAAACGCATGTTATTTCCACCAGGTCAAAATGGACTGCTACAGCAGATGCTGCTTAGAGGGGTACTTGCATATTCCACTGTCTGCTTTTCTGTGTTTCTGAAGAGTGCGTCCAAAAAGTAATGTGAGTTGAGATTTGAATGTGTTTGGGCTGTCACTCAAAGCACAGTGTGGGGTGCTCCTTGTGCTATGAGCTTCTTTGCCCTACCTGGGAGCCCTCCTGGGCTTTTTCCCCCTAGTATCAGAGTTGCTTCAGTGCAAGTTCACCAAGGGAAAATTTATAGCAGATGACAACTGTGATGTTTTTTGGCACAGTTATAACAGCAAGCTCTGTGCTGGGCTCTTGGAGAGTGTAGATATCTATCTCCAGAAGAGGGGTTTGGGAAATGAGGCCCCTGTGATCTTTGTGTAGTTCATGGAGAGACATGCAAAACTCACAGGAAGATGGCATTTAGGATTCACCTGCCTCCTTAGAATTTCCTAATAATACTTTTCCACTTTAGCCAGGGAAACCACAGCAGGCAGCCTCATCACTGGATGGGGCATTTGCTTTCAATCTGGGCAGGTACTGGCTGTAAAAGAAGCTGAGGAGAGAATGATTTCAGAATGAGTACAACTGTTTCAAGGAGCTAACAAATAACTTTTGAAGCAATAGTTAGAAGGCAGTGAAGAAAGGGCAGGGGAGGAAAAAGAAGGCATTTCTTCTACTCTGTATTAGAAGCATGAGAACTAGGAGGAAGGATGAAGGTGCAGATCATCTTCAAAGAAATGTAGAATACATGGTTAGGTATTTTTCTTTATTCATATGGCAGGAAAGGCATAAATGAAAAATAAGCTTAATCATGGGGAATTTTCTTCATGGCAAAAGGAGAAGATGGAGCCTATAGACCTGGGGCTGGGTAACCACCTTTACATAAGTGGAGTTGGGACTGACAATGCATCTTCCTCAGTAATTGTATATTTTCTGCATGTAGAATTGCCATGCGGGTGCAGCCATGAGTCATGTGTTCCAAACTGGACCAGAGGTGCTGAACACACCCTATTAAAGCCTGAAAAGTTCAGAGATCTAAAAGAAAAAAATGGATAGGAGAGGCTGTTTAGAGCAACAGTTATGTCTTGAAGGCTGTAGCCGTTATCCAAAGTAGTCATCGGTATTAATTTTTCAATGATTTTGGGAAATGAGGCCCCTGTGAGCAGAACATTACAAAGCCCCACCTAAAAATATTTGGTGATTCCTGATGCCAGCACACTTGTACAGGAGTGGATTTCTGATATTACCAATGCCTTTGCAAGTGGCCAGAGAGAAGCACTGAGACCCCAGGTGGTCCCGGAGGCCTAATGTTGTGCTGCAAACAAAGTACAACAGAGGAAGATTGGCAGACATTAGAGAATTACTGTCTGAGCTAACATCAATGGAAGCTTTGATGCAAGCCTCTTTCAGGGAATTACAATAAAAAGTAGAGTGACTGAAGTTGAGGCAGGCTTAAGCAAGCATTCAGATGCAGTTACTGATACAGATAAGAGACTTCAGGAGCTTGAAAGCAAGGACCTAAAAAATAGATAATTTGGAGAACTGAGAGAGAAGAAATAACACTGAATTGAAAGAAATCCCAGACAAGAAGGATTCCATAAAGAAGGAGGAACTCTTAAAGAATGTTAAATTCCTGCAAAAGGAACTCTTGAGAGAGGGAGAGCAAATTTCCTGGGTATATGTAGGTGAGGAACCTCATACACATTGCAGCGAGCTATAGGCTTTAACTCTAGTGCCTGTGGCTTTTGCACTACGCTGTGTACTGCACTGTAACCGTGAAAAGAAAATGAACACTTAGCAAAAATCATTTAACTCTGAAAAAGTATATATCCCACTTAGATTCTCTGAGAAATGAACATGGAGTTCAGCAGAATAAGAGGGGAAGACTGATCAGAGAGTAAGGATGCCCAGAAATGAAGGGAGAACCCTAAATAAGCCTAACATTCAGCACATGGGGACTTAGGTACCACAAAATGGTAAGTACAAAGAGCCAAGGTACTGAGCTAGAAGTTTTCTGTTGAAGGTGAGGGAGCTTAGTGCCATGCTGCCATAATGGGACATGAGTTCTCCACCTCTGTGCTATCTGGGAGCCTGTAGTCAGTTCTTCATGCCAGATATCTACAAAATTTTTCACTAGCACCAAGCAGGGTTCATTCTCCATGCGAAAGTATGACAGCTGAGAGTAGAGGAGAAGGAGGTATCATACCCAACCGTATCTGTCCACAAAATGAGGAGGCCTGAGGCATTTCAAGCCCACTTTTACCATCCCAGAAGTGCTGTTCCCAGCACTCCTTTTTAATTTTCTATTCAAAAGTCATGATCCCGGAGTAGTGATGAAAATGCTGGCCCCTTCACTCCTGAATAAGTGCAGGTACTTTTGGGATACAGGTGCATTCCTTTTTTCTCCTTTTCTCTAACCCAGTAAATCCTGGGATTTGAAGGAGATCTGAATCCCATCGATCAGGAGGAGAAGCTGGGCAGGTTTCCCTTTTCCTATGAGAATATGCCAGTGTATTGTTCTACAATACACACAAAGATTTGCTATTGCTGTTACTGATATAAAAGAAAGTTTGGGACATCTCTTTATTTTGTGAAACATGTAATTCTTTTGGCATGTGTTAGGCATCGTCTGAGAATATCTATCAAGTCATGTCTCTGAGGCAGTGGGCAACCTAGCTTATATGCCAGCTAGTCAGTCCTGTAAAGAAGGAAGAAGCTGAACACAAATGTAAATAAGGAAAAATATTTTAATTAACCCAAGGAATACTCACACAGAGACTACTAAGATTGCAGTTCTGCATTGTTTTGAATTTAGGAAGAACTTAGAATTCATGTGCTTAAAATTATCCCTTGACCTTAGCTGTTCCATTGCCACCATTTGTCTTCAGAGAAACAGAAGGAATCACTATATCCTACATTTAGAGTAGCATTTTGGGGTGTGTTAAACAGGGAATACTCAGAGGTGTAATCACAAAACATGCTTCATTTGCAAGTGGTAATTTCCATTTTGGCAAAACTGAAAGGATGGATAAATAAGTTTCAACAGCCAAAACTATACTCCAACATTAACAGCTGACATCATTGCAGTAATTCAAATCCTGGGTGAGAAACAGCTAGTGAAACTTAACAGAAATAAATGTGAAGGAATATAGGAGGAAATGGGGGAAGACTAAAAAGAGCAAGAAGAAAAGCCTTACTGAGGCATTAAATGGAGTAAGGGTTTGGCTTGCAACCCTGTTAAGTTGGTTTCCTGGAATCCCAGCAAATTTCAAGATCAATAGAAGCACATCTTTAATTGACTTGAAACTTAACAAAGACAAATTTGATTTTGTCTCTCACAGGCCTATCTGCTTGTTCTATATTGATGTTGAGAGAGTCACCAACATGCTGGCTAATAGGCTGGACTCTGCTGCCTGATTAGTTAAAGGGAATGAGAGAAACTGTTTTCAAGGGTGTTAATTAGCAGATAATGTATGAAGATTTCTAAGTGTATGAAATGTATGCCATTGTCCTGTGATGAAAAGGAATTCTTTAAAGGAGCTGAATTAAGTGATATAGAGAGGAGTCCTGGATTGCATGGACAATGGGAAAAACATCACAAGTATTAGATCAATAGGTACAGTTCCCTTATAAAAGGCCTTCAGCTGGACTCAAAGTTGACCACAGTTCTTTATATCTTCAGCATATATTTCCTTTTTGCTGTGGTCCAGTCACTTTGGAAGAAATTATCACAAAAAATCCATCTTTCAGGTATAAAATGTAGGAGGTTTGGAGACCACAGTCATGTAGAAATTAAAAATTTTAATGATGATTGCAGATCCACTTCTTGTGCAGGTCATTGTAATGGAAGAAATTAGGAAAGAATCAGTGAAATTTATAGAAGATCCATGGCTTAGTCAATTAAACTAAACTTCTAGCATTAGTATTTCAAACAAGTCAGGCTACTCACAAATCATTACAAGATAAATGTGAACTCAGTGAGAAAAATCTTAATCAACTCCTGAGGAGTTTCTAGCATCTCCCTCCTGGGAAAAAGACATGATGCAAATTACATTTCTATAGCAGAAAAGATGAGAAAAGATTTAATACAAAGGAACAAGCCAATAATAGTGTGAACTGCTAGAATGGCAAAACTGAGTCTTCTCACCATGAGTATTATTTCAGACACTTCCACTGTCTCTCCTTATTCACTTGGAGAGGAGTTGTAGCCCTCCATTTTAGATATCATTTAAGCAGAGGAGCAAGTCACCGTCGATTCAAATATTTAATGTAGGGCAGAACTGAGGAGAAGAACAAAAGGCATTTGGAGTGTTAATTCTCACTGACTGTGCAGTTGGATCATAATGTATCCCTTTGGAAAACCCCCCAGTATATGGGTGCACAGCCCAGGTGATGTATATATCTGTTTCTGTATCAGCTAATACTCCAACAGTGTAAGAGTGCTAGAAGACAGTCTGAAACAAAACAATCCTTTTTCTATTTATGTAGTCAATGCCGGTAAAGCGTAATTAAGCTGTGGATGTAGCTGGGCTCTAAACACCTCCCCAGTGGATCCTGGAGTGCAGGCCAAAAAATCAAATGGAAATGTTTGGAGTATTTCACATGCAATCAAGACCCTCCTTCCCAAACAAACAAACACACAAAAAAGCTCCAAATAGATCCTTAGTGGAAACAAAAAACCTTTAGTGCATTTACTTTGGAAACAGAGGAATGTTTTTTTCAAGCAAGGACATTGCAGTATCTCCACAATGCAAGATACTCTTCTGCAATCTGCCAGGAAGACGGACACAGAGCCAAGCTGTCCATGCAGCCAGTTTGCTGCCAGGATGGGGGCCAAAGAGGAGCCAGCTCTCTGCAAAAGCAGGGTGACAGCCAGCCAGGGGTAGCCTGTCATGAGACACCAACCATGACGTTTGCCAGGGATTCTTGTTGCCCACCAGACTTTTTTACTGGGGAACACAGTGTCCCAGGATTATGGGAGACCACCAGCCTCCCTGGAAAGCTCTAGAGACCTGGAAGGTCTGTGACCCACTTTGAGAGCAGCCTGCCAAAACACTTGTTAAATGGCAGTGGTTGGAAATGGCCATGGATTCCTGTACTGTTCTGTCTTTTCAGGTGATAGCTGAGAAGCTGGTGACACACCAGTTTGCGAGATATTCAGTGGCCTTGATATTCTCTCAACACAGGGGAAGGAATCAGCTTGAAAATGTCTAACCTGCTTTAAATTGCAAAGAGACAGATGTGTTTAGAGAGCTGTGCCATCTTCATGTCTGGAAGTTGTGAAATGTTCCTCTTCTTATCAATGGATGATGTGTCTGACACACCATTTGAGGGATTCCTGATAGGCAGTTGTAGTGACAGGCCTATAAAACTTCAATTTTCAGGCTAGATCCTTGTCATTGTTCTGAATCTTCATAGTGGTACAAAAAAGCAATGAAGTCTCTCCTGCACATCCCAGTCTCACACAGAGCCCCTGGACTCAAGGGCAAATGGGAGAAGTGGTCAGGAACAGCTCACCCTGCAGACACCAGTGAATCATAAAGGCAATATCAAAGCTGCAGCTCTCATATCAAAACCTTTGACCATCCGTACCAGAATAACCTGCACTTCACATAATAGATCAATCGTTTAATGTCTGTACCCCTGGCAATCTGCACTGCAGAATCACACTCCAGCAGCTGAATTTGTTGTCATTCAAGAAACACATGAACGCATTCCCCTCTCCCAGTTAAAACTGGATTCAAAGATTGCTACTCCACACAACGGTGTACATGAGCACAGGTTAGGTCTAAGAGATAGACCCACAAAGGGATGCCCTGAAGGCTTTTAAAATTTCAGTCCTCAAAAATCTCAGGTGATCTGCCACTTAGTGGAAATTCTCAGAAAAGCGGCAAATGGCCTGGGGGTGCTCACCAGCAAGGGACTCATCTCTTGTCCCTTTGCCCATCTGGATCCACAGAATAAGTGTGTGGGGAGGACAGCATGTCTCACACCTGCGGGCTGACCCAGTGGACTCACGAGCTCACCAATTAGGCAGGATCCCCAAAACCAAGCAGAAAATGAAGCAGCATTGCCTTGGATTAAGAGCCCTGTAGTAGGCACATTTCCTGGGCACTGCTGTTCCTATTTTCAAGGGGACCCTGGAGCCACAGCTCTGACATGGCTCCAGAAATGTTTAAGAGTATGCAGCTTTCTGCGCTTCAGGGGCTGATAGGCTATGTGTGTGTGCCCACCCTTAGACCTTGCCTAAATGAACTGAGTATTTAAGGTGGGAAGTATTTAAGGAGAGCTGAAGCAAGAGAGGTATTTCACATCAACTGTTAGCAAGGGTGTTGGGCTGCCAGCTCGAGCTGCAGAATTATTTGATGTGGATTGAAAACAGAGGACCTCACATTTTCATGATGGGAGTTGGAAACATGTCTACTACAGCTGAGCATTGCTACACCATACAAGTCACAGTATTCCTTACCTTTGTGTGGGTCTGCCACCAGCCAGGTGACAGGAGCAGTCACTTGGCAGGGCAGCTGTGGTGGAAACCAAAGGCCCCCAGGCCAAGACCCAAGCTTGCCCTGGGAGTCAGGAGGCGTCTTGGCCCATCTCTGTCCTTGCATCACTGTAAGGAGAAGGGTCAGCTTTAAGACATACCTTCTATTCAGTTTTTCCTCTTGACTACTTGAGAGACACCCTTCCATCCTAACATTTAGGCAGTGCAACATTTAAGGTGCTTGTCTGGGCCTAGCCATAGAACTGTTGCTTTTTGGACAGCAATATTTTGCCAAATATTCTTTAGCACAGCTACAAGCAACTCAGCAGTGTGCAGACCAACTGCAATTGCACTTCTCCCATGCCATTTAACCTGTTTACCAGTTAGGCTTTTTACAGGCATGTCTTTTAAGCAGAAACATTCATGATGAGTTCTGAGTTCTGAGTCTCAAATCATTTCCCAAGGCTTCCTTAGTGCCCCAAATCCCAAATTATCTTGTCACCAGTGTAACTGCTGTCAGTTGCTCCTGGTAATTTTTTGCCTTTCTGTTCATTTCAGGAACATTTTGGAAGCAGAGAAGAAATGCAGGTGTAGGGTAAAGCAATTTTAATTTATTGTGACAAATAACACAAAGAATTTATTTCACAGATTATTCATTTTACATTGAATGTAATAATAATCTCAATCTTTAAAATTTACCTGAAACTGCAGTATTTCCAGTTTTCTGCATGAGAAAGTCAGAATCCAGGGGCACTTACTGCGTAATTTAGGCCCTGTTTGTCACAGATTGTGCAGGGTCTTATCCACTGGAATTATGGGGAAACAGATAATTAGCAAGATCTATGGTAACTTCAGGGTGGTTACTAGATGGGAGCTGCATTCTATCATACACTAAAGACAGGGCCAGTGAAAACCTAATTAGAATTAAAAAATACTTTAAACAAGAGATGTCACCAACAGTCTGGGTAAGAAGAGGGATACTTCCATCTAACTGTATAGCTACATAAAATACCCATATAAATGATAATGGGCTACATTCCACACAAAAGAAGACTGCCATTGAATAAAGAAGACACTTAATTTTACATGCGTCTTCCAGCTAGTGAATATCTGTTGAACTAATCTGCATCCCACAAGCTTGGTTTGGGGACTGAAATTAAGATGAGTTAGTGGATCAGTTTTATTCAGTGCTGGCTATTTCCAGAAGCCAGCAGACAATGAAATTTTATCCATACATGGATATAGGAGAAGGCTCATGGTTAAAGTGATAATTAACAAAACTTGGTAATTAATGCAATATTTAAAGATTGCAAAGGTGAATGCTACTGATAGCGATGGGAGGGCTTTTGAGGTTACAATGTGAAGAGAGAGCAGAAAAAATCCTGCAAGAATCAGCATTGGAGACCTGGATCACTCCCTTCTTTGCTCAAGGCTACCAGAAAATACCATCTTTTATTTGCTTTGGTATAATATCATTATGTGAGATAGATTTAGCTGGGGTAACAATTATAGACTATTGCTCAATTTAAGACAATAATCTTTTGACATTTTGCCACAGGTAGAAAAGGGATGAAAGGTTTGACTCAAACAGTTTGACCATATGGTTGACCTAAAGCTACTGAGATTTACAGAAATCTTTTCATTAATACTGTCGTATTTGGATCAGCAGTTAGTTCAAGACATAACCCCCCCCCCATGTATACATACAAAAATCTCTCTGCTTCTTGTAATCAGAGTCCAGTATCCATGAACAGCTAAAACAAAGGCTGAATAATTTTTGTTTCCCTGCTCCTACAGGAATGGAATCTGATCTTTATGCTTCCACATGAACCTGTTTCTAACAACAAGCAGCATTTAAAAATTCGGGACAGTATTAAATCCAATAGCATAACCAGCTGAATCTCAGTGTGGAGTATTTTTTAAGCAGCAGGGCTATAGGGAACAATGGAAGAGCTATATTCCCATGCCACTGCCAATCCCGTCACACGCTGATTTTAACTTACATGTTATAATTTGTTTACTCACCATCATCCAAGTTCTGATCTAGATGACAGTAATGTAATTTTGGACTTCAAGATCACCATGTTCCCCTGCTTCAGGCCAAGGACAAAGAAGAACATTTGGTTCCAAATCACTGATAGCTTTTGCTCAAAGGCCTGGTATAAAACAAATAAATATGCCAGACTGACATTAATTTCCTGATTATGTACAACAAACAAACCCTCACCTGTTTGAAAGGAAACTTCATATTATCTTGACATTAGAATGCCTTCTAAAGCTTTCTCGTGAGATTATACAGTCACCTCAGCTAAAGGTGGACCAACCACAGATAATTGAGTTCACAGGTCTTGCAATAGATAAGGCCTCTTAATTTTTAAATGGCTTTAGGCTAATTGCATTATTTACTAATTATGAGTGCTTGATATTTACAGAGATTTCCATTCTGTGTGCACACAAGCTCACGGGGAATAACCAAGCTCCCCTCACCTCTCCCTTCCCCGACACACCTCAGAGGTGGCTTAGCACCCCACTCCCCTCTCAGGAGCAGGGCTAGGTAGGAAAAGGCGGCAGAGGAAAGGGCACTAAGGAAAGGGGACTGCATTACTGCTACAATGGCATTGCTCGTTCCTTCATCCACACAATAGGTTTACCACCACTGTCCAAGATTAATGTAAATAACTGAATCTTACACCTGTGGGGTAGTAATTTTTTTGCATATAGACTAGATGGCACATAGAGGAGAGCATTAAACTAAGGTGGAGTAATAAGGAAGGCTGGTACGTGGTAGAGATGTCCTTCAACCAGTAGTACAAGATCATTAAAGTTCCTAAAAAATCAAAATTAAAAATGTTCTAATTCAGAAGCCATTGCAAAGTGGATTTATTTTCAGCTTCATTACAGAAGATGAAGGTGAATTAATCACTGGACTGGAAGATTGTGCTTGTATAGAGATGAAATTTGTGACGATTACATTTATTGTGGCCAAAAAATAGGGCAGATGCAATCTGTAACGTACACATCAGCTATTTTTGAAGGAGTCAAGGAGAGCAGTAAAACTGGAAGAAAAAAACCATTCCTGTAAAATGCAATTTAGATTTCTTCAAGAAAGTTTGTTATATGGCAAGAAAGCTGTGAGTCCACAGTCAAAAGAGAAACAACTTTGGTCCTAGATCCTTCTATTGCAGAAATGAAGTGAAAGAACCTGTCACAAATGGGGAAAATCCAGCAAAATGTCTCACAAGAGAAAAGAACGAAATGGATAATAATCAATATAATTTGTGAAGTGAATGTAATTGATAAGAGAGACTAATAACATCATGGATTTGACTCTGGGCAACATAAAATAAGGAGCTTTTTAAAAGTATATTATGAACAAATGAAATCCCAGCAATAACACGAGCCCATTACTAGAGATGATAATGCCCTTAATAATGAGACAGGAAATGCAGGAGTGTACAATAAATAAATCCCTGTTCTGTTTTGAAAATGAAACCAGGGGAAGTGCTTCTTTCTCATGATGATGAAGTACTCAGTTAAGAGCTGAAAAAGAGATTGAAAAAACCAAACCCTTGTATAGGGGATAAATAATTTCAAATCAGCAGGCCTGGATAACTTATACCTAAAAATCCCAAAGAATTACTAGAAGAGATTTCTGCCTGGAGCACCTGCAAAATCCTGGGACTCTGGAAGCAAGCTGAACTTAAAAGAGTTGTGAGGTTATCCAGGCGTCTCTAACACAAATAGTCTCTAGGCTTTCAGTCCCAGACAAAAGAGTATTAAAACAAGATGGGGTCCAGTTCATTATGACAACAAATATGATTCCATAATAATCACAATTACATGTATCGTAATTATCAATTTGGTTAATACATCTATTCTGGTGAAACAGGCTTTTGTGAGACACTTGCCTTGTTACTGCCAGGCACAATTAATGCCACCACACAGCATCAGTGAAGTATGCATTAAATGGATTACAGTCAGGCTAATAGCCAGGGTCACAGCTGGGCCAGCTGTAAAATTTGGCACCAATAATCATCTGCAAATGTGTTTTCTGAGGTGTTTTACAGAGAGCAGTACAGAATCTCATGGTATTCAATGGCACAGAAGTAAACAAAATACTACCACTGATAAAATGTTGACTAATATAAAGATTGAGTTGACCCCCTCCAAAACAAATTGATATGTATACAACAAACATGAAGTATGAACAAAATATGCAGGGCAGATTTAAAGAGAGTTAGGGTGCCTCAATAACTGTGACTTAACTTAACTTGTTAATTTAATGTGCCTTTGGTTTTCTCATATGCCTATCCCAGTCATATCTTCTAAGGTGTCCCACGACAGGCATATGTCAAATGCCTCAGAATATGGCATTCTTCATCCTATCTCCTGAAAGCATCAAACGGGCAAACCATAGGAATGCTTGCTCTGTGTGTATGTCCCCTCTCCAACTTAGACACAACAAAAAATGACAAGGCAGCAACCGCTTCTTTGTAAAGGACTTTTGATGTAGGAGGGTACAGTGCTGCTCTTTAAACCAAGATTCATCCCAGTGATGGAAATGAGAAATTCAGCTGTGTTGTCTTCCAGCTAGGGACTCACTGCCGTCCTTTCTCCTTTAGCTTCTGAATCTCTACCTAAATGTTTATCAACAACCTAATATGGGTTTCATAAAAGATTTATTCAAAGTCTTCTGATGAAGCTCTCCCACCATTCGACAAAGAGTGCAAAAATCCCTGGTTCAGAAAGCCAGGATAGCTGCACGGTGGGGAGACCCTTTGTCTACCTGAGTGGTGAGAAATGCAAGCTACAACTCCACTCCAGCCATTAGAAAAAATGAATGAGCAGAACAGACTGAGGACGGGAGTCCATGACTGGCTGACACATAACATTTCTTGAGTCATCTGTTTTGGTTTTTTTTTTTTTTTTTTTTTTGCAAATGGAGAAGTTCCATAAGGACTGTAGAGTGGTTCCCTATGTATAGGGGATGTCTGAAGGTGTACAGGAGCAGGGACATGTAATCTAAATCAGATGCAGTAGGAAGGAGTTTAACCCTGTCTCCCACAGCCAGTGGGAAGAGTTTGTGCTGAGCAGCGGGTCCCCATGGGAAAAGGAAGATGCAGTCAGACTTTGCATTGTCTTTCCAACCATGCTGGAAGAGAAAGGCCAGGCTTCTGTTTGTGACTGACCTGCAGGAACGATACTGGGCAGTGTAATGAAATGTGGTCTTTTTCACCTGTATGTGGCATCTGAACCTCAGAGAGGGACAAAATATAGGAGGAAACCTGTTCTATGTGAACTAATTTGAAAGGGTGTTGCCCTACCAAACTGTCCACTAATTAGCAGCTGACTTGACTATGCATGGGCTCTCTATTTACTTGTATGTGTTCTGCTCACCTCTCACAAGCAAGGCATAGTAAACAGCAACTAGTGGTGCATCTGAATAGTGGAGTTTAAGAACTAGCAAGATTCAAGCTTCTTTCCCTACCTGGCTGTCTCACCCTCGCTCTCTCCTCCCAGTGCTATCCTCAGTTGGTCTTCCCCGCATGGCAGTCACAGAAAGTTGGGTCAGCTCCTGTTATGCCACTGCTCATGGTTACCAGTCTTGGACATGACCCCCAAGGGTCTCTAGCTTAGTGAACAAAAATAACTCTTCCCAGTATTAACTTTGACTCCACTCTATCACCTTGTGGCCTGAATCAGGTGAGGTTGCTATGGGACTATATGAAGAAAATCCCTTCTTCAGGTTTTCTGCTAAACTCGGAGAAGAATCTCTGCAGTTAGCACAATCTGATCTAAAATGTATGTTCAACAAAAGTATCAGAAACTCAGAAAAGTATGGGTGGTAGAAGTGTTTCAATAAGCTTAACTTATAATAACAAAATACAGTTTATATGATAACTCCTAAAGAAATAACCTTGCACTAACTCTCTCTCCACTAATATATAGGACTCATTAATTGAATTAAAATTTGGAAACTGTCCAGCATGAAGAAATGTTTTGCATACAGTACATGTATTAGAAGTTTGCAGAACTTTAGATGTCATGAATAAGCTTTAATTAAAAATGAAAACCAAGAAATGAATAACACCTTGCCTAAATATCTTCAGTGCAGATTAACACATGTTATTGTACCAACAGGTCTCACTAACAAATGTTAATAAAATAACTGGTAGGATGACTCATGCCAGTGAGACAGATGAGTAAGTATCAGTATCCAAATTTTGAAGAAGAGGAAAACAAGAACACAGGAAGTCTAAAGATCCAATCCAGAAAAGTTTGAGTTTTCTCTAAGTTTGCCATCATTAAAGAAAACTGAAGATGCTCATTTCTTTGCTAAAATTAATTGCCACAAAATGTAGCAGATGTCAAGATATCAATGGGTTCTAACATAGATTGAAAACATTAATGAAAGAAAGGCTATTAATTAACCACAGAGATGTGGTTCAGGCTCAGGAAATTTAAGACCATGAGGAAGCATCACTGTATTCTTTTTCTGCTCTTATATTTCCCTGCTTATTCAGGATATTTGGGAATATAAACACTTGGTCTGACCCAATATAAGCATTCTCAAGCTATGTTCTGTACCTCCTCAGAGAGTCTATGTGATATTTCAATGAATTTTATGGCTGGGGAAAAAAACAAGAAAAAAAGAGAAAAGATGCAGATCAAATGTCAACTGAGGTACCACAAGCTGTTTTCTGCTTTGCAAAAGGACAGGGCTTTCTCTATAAATAATTGCATACCAAGCATGCAGCAAAGTAAGCTTCTTTGGAAGTAAATGATCCAAGAACAGTTTAACTATATCAGGATTACATACTCCAGGGATTTAGCTGAAGCAGAAGGATTTGCATGGCATGAAGCTCCTGAGAAACCTCTCAACAGAAACGTGGTTTTCTTTTTTCACATGGTGTGTGGTCCAGCAGCTGCTACTTAGTGTTTGTATTTTTAAAACAATCCAAATTATTGGAAGACACTAAGTAGTCTGAAAGCCAGCTACATTTTTAATAAGCTCTGCATTTTTTTTTTTTAAAGTGCAGTCTCAAAGGAAATAGTTATTCAGAAAGGTTAGGCAGTGCTCCTATTCTGTTGCTGAAAAGCCAGGAATTTGTAGTGTACAGATGAGGATAACATTTCAGTTTTCAAAACCAAGTATTCAGATTTGCTGCAAATCTCTATGCAGGATAACATAATGGGAGCTTTTGAAGCATACCTTCAATTCCATTTTGTTACTTCTTCTGGAAAGCATAGGCATGCCAAAGTTGGTCAACAGTGCTTGATGTATTGGCAGTTCTTTGACAGGTCTGGATAACCAGTATAATGTGGGCATCATTCATCTCCATTTGCTTTAGGTCATGCATTATTCTCCAGTTCATAGCTTCATAAAGCTGTGGAATAGCCTTTCTCTAGGAGAACTCGTGAAAAAAAGAACATAGTAAAAAGGGTTAAATGTAGCCATAAATATGATAAATGACTTGCTAGAAACTACATTAAATAGCAGCAATATCAGCCCAGAGATGAGTTCTGCAACATTCTTACTGCAAGCCTGTGTGAATGGATGATTCACTATGTGCTTGCTTTTCATGGACATCATTTAATGGAATGTCCTATGTCACTAGTCATTTGTACTCCAAATACAGAAGGCTTGTGTGTTGCTGTTTAACATTTCATCACACTTTCTTCATTCCCCAGACCTCTATTAAATGATGGTAAAGGAGCTCAGATATGGTACAAGTTTTGCCTCCAACTCCTTTCTGTAGCACTTTATCCAGAATATTTTGACTGCCTGTGTTGTTTTTTGGGGTGTTTGTTTTTTTGTTGTTGTTGTTTTGTTTGTTTGTTTTAAATTTTCAAGTCTTTGTCCAATGAAGACTTTTTTCCCACTGTGTTTCTGTGCACTGTAATCCCCCAGATAGCAAGTCTGGCTACTCATCTTAGTGCTGAGTCCTGCATCAACATCCTGAGTACTCGAGCACAAACTATGCCTGTGTTTTGCGCAGTGGCTCTGCTTTCACATTACTCCAGGGACCTTCACTGAAAACCTACCCAGCAGGTAAGCTTTTGGATGAATTGCTCCCTGTCTGCATAGAGTTGCACTATATGGAGTTAGTCCTTGTCAGAATTCATCTCACCACTGCATAAAAACTACATGCAAAACTTAAAAAGAGCCAAATTCCCATCAGGAATGCCTCCTGCTCTGTTTTTTCAGAGGATGTGTCTTCTAAATACAAACTTCATACATTGGTATACTATAGATAATGAAAATTATCTATTTTTTTTAAAGACCTTTTACTTGACAATAAAAATTGCAGAAAGGAAAGAATAAAATGGGAGAGCAAGCCTCAGTGATGAAACCAAGCAAATATTGCAAATGCTAGACACTTGTGGAAAGAAGTTATGACAGGAAAGAAATAGCGATTTCTTTGACAGTGACAGCAAAGATCCAAAAATGGTAACAGAAAGTCTAATGTCAGGATGACTTTATTATCATAATTGATAAGTCTGCTCCATGAGATCATAGCCTATTTGGAGATTTTCGTGTCAGGGTTGCTTGCAGCAACGCATCTCATTCAGCCCCTCAGCCTCGTTGATGCACCAAGCTTGACCCTGTGTCTTGGAAATGTACTCGCTATCAGTCAAGCTTGTTCGCAATAATGTAGACCACTTTTATGTATCATAGTAATATACTTCATTTATATTTATTGCATGCTGCCTCCTTTAGTTGAGCTTTGACCTCAGATTGACCCAGATGTTTGTATACTGTATAGGGAGGTACTGTTACTTTTGTGGCTAACACGGACTGAAGAGCAGACCTGAAAAGACACTGGGGGCTAGGCTACATGGAAAAAACCAGCGCAGATATATCAAATTGCAGTTAGATCCAGCCACATTATTTACAACATCTCAAACAATATTTTTACGCCTCAGGGCATTTATAGCAATTATTCATTTCAGAGTGTGTATTATTTTAACCCCTCATTGTAACAGATTTGACAGCTTGTATTATAGCTTGGTAATCATCACTAAAGCTACCCTGGGACCTACCTCAGTGTTTAGAGGTGATATGAGAAAGCTTCAGCCAGTAATCCCAATTTGCAAAACCAGCAGGTTTTCTTTGGCTCCAATTACTTACCTAGCATACCTTCACTGATGTATAAATAAATAAACCAGATGAGCCTTAGTGTTCATGGCGTAAAGTTACGTGAGAGCAAGCCATGTAGGTGTTGGCTGACCTGTCCTGCTTTGAGTATGATTCAGGCCCTTCTGTGAGAGCGCTGTGCTGGGGAGATGTGCCAGAGTAAAGAGGAATAAGAAATTCTCCATGCTCTCTTTTGGGTAAGGTTTTATAGCTTTCAGTCTGTGGATAGCCTGCCTCCTGCTCCTTCCAAACTATGGATATAACAGGACAATTGTTAGCAACCAAATTATTGATGCATAAAGAGTTACCAGCTGGCAAATCAGCTATGCTACCTAATTGCATGAATGCTCCTTGTCTGTTACAAGTGTGAAGTAAAATGTGTTAGCTGAAATTATGAACGTGGTTTGTATTAGAAATAAATATTTTATTTTACTGAGCCTCATCTCAATGCTACTTACATAGAATGGCAAATGTGATCTTTGCAATGATTTAAGCTGATGCTTTTTTGTTTCACCTATGTATTAGGTGACATGGACACATACAGCCAGCCACTGCAGCTCAATGACAAACAGCAACCTATGGAAACCAGCTATGGAAACTCAATTGCTTGTGAACATCTGCACATATCTGGTATTTGGTTCACCTTGAGTCAAAAGCCACAGGAAGGAGGTAGGCTTTGAAATTAGGAGAATTGAAGCTTTTGGTAAGTTTGAGTAGGATTTCTATATCCATAACCTGAATTGTGTATAGATTCCAGGACATAGGCAATATAGTGGAGGGTGGAGAAAACAAACAGGGTATTACCTCTTGAACTCAATCCACTCAGCATATGGGCTACAATAACAAGCATCAGTCTTTTTTTTTTTTTTTTAATTTCTTTCTCTTGGCCATGGTATAGAGTTTTGCTGCTCTAGGCTGGGAGATATATATTAATAGATCCAAAGTGATTTTCCTATTTGTTTTCTCACTCCTGTATGTTTATAGCTTTTACTTATTGGTCTGTAAAGTCCTTGAAGAAACCAGTGCTATGCTCTTGCAAATGTCTTAGTCTACTCAAGTTAAAGTTCTTTCTCCCTTTGCACAATGGCAGGTATGATGGATATGATGTACGAATACAGCTCCTGCAAGGACCTTAGACTTCACAGATAGACAGCATCTATAACAGAAGTAAAAAGAGAAAGTAAAAAAAATGGAGACAGCACTTTTCTTAAGTGAAATCTTAGGGGCCAGATTCTATGTCACTGCTTTGTGTGCACTTAAGTTACACCAGTAGAAATTGTACAGCAGATGTAATTTGCTTCCTGCTCTCAGTACAGTAGCACTTTACATTACCACTTCTCTTAGGGGGCTATTGAAGACTCATGCAAGAGGGGTTTTTTTTTCCCCCTTAAAGATAAGAAACAGTCTCCTGAAAGAAATGGTACAAGTGTCACTGCCTGGACTTTCTCTCATTAAATGAGCACTGGGAAAGGTTTGAAAATATGTAGCAGTTTGGTGACCTGGGAGTCTTCTTCAGCTCTTATTTCTGTGATCAAGGAGACAAAGGATATAGATGGTATTGAATTATGCCCGGGGCACAAGGATTCCTGGAGCTGATCACCTCTCCCAGGAAATAGTCTAAAAGTTTTTCCAATACTTCTCACTAGAAATTTTGACATGTGAAATCCAGATGTTTCTCTGAACTCTAGCTGATATTGTTGATAATATTTATTATTAAAAAATGTCAAGGTACTGTCCCAGTTGCTTTATTATTGAATTTTTCTTATGTGACCTTACACAAGATTATTATTCTGCAGTGGTCTGTGATACTTCAGAAGGTCCAGCATGAGCTTCCTGTGGTGACAGGACAGTAAATTATTAGAAATCCTCTATCTCCACAAGCCATATGGTAGGCAATACAAGGATCCTTAATACGACTGCTTTCTGGAGTTGCTTTTGTCCTGTTTTTTCTCTTTAATCTTTGACCTTAAGTGGCTCCAACTGAATATTTGGGGTGTCTTTCTGATAGGTTTTTGGGAGTTTTATTCAAGTGCTTGCAACCTGGGGACCTCAGGTATAAAAGTTATAAACCTACCTCTGGAGATACTGGATACACTCAGACACTTCGTTCCAATCAAATGAGAAATAGGATCTCTTTCATTACCCTCTTGACTCCAGGCAATTTTGCTGATTTACTGGTTGATTCTGTTTTACAAAGATTCAGGTACCCCTTGAATGATTCTTTGAAATTTCTGAGCAAACAACAGGGAAGGGGAGAGGAAAATGCTTCTTTGATAACCATGTCTTAAAACGTCATTTAACAGTGTAGTGAAGAACTCAAGAATCTGCTTCCTCTCTGCTTTTCTCTGAGAAGGCCATGTACACCTGGGCGAGGCTGGTCCTGAACCCAGTAGCTTGGAAGCTTTTCAACTTAGGTCTGTTTCGCTTGGGTTTCCATAACAAAGCAAAGCAGAAGCCCTGGGGGACAAGAGGATGTGCATTTTTGAAAAACAGCCTTAGTAACAGGGAAATTTTTTAATCTAGATTTGCTTTCTTCAAGTTCTAGCAACTGTATGGCCTGCTCTCCTGCTGCTAACACGGACTGGCTATAACAGATGGTTTCACCTGTCTTTTATGGGGTCTTCTCAGATCCAACAAATACCTTAGGATCAGGAAAAGCACAAGAGATATGTATTATGTTATGGTACTTCCTTAATTCTAACCATTATCAAAGCTTCAGTAACTATGTCTATATCTTTTTGACAAGCTAATACAGTCAACTCCATTCCTTCAGCTCACCTAGTATTCAATATGGGAATATCATGTTCCAATGAAATTGTTAACCATTAATAAGCACAGTGGTGAAATATTAACCCATTTTATCTCTCCAGGGCATTATAATCAACAGATCGAGTAGGGTTTAAAATGTATGTGTGGAGATTGTTACAGTACATAGCACACTGAACTATGACTTAAAACACACTCTGAAGAGACCTGTTCTTTTCATATATAATATGTAACTGGAATGAGAATATGAGACAGAGTGTTTAGTGAACTTTCACAGGAAGATGTAAAAAATAGCTCTAGTGTTGCACCATCAATTGTTTTAATACTGCTATGCTGAAAGAGACGGAAGTTATAAAGGAAATACCATAATGAACTTCGCACATAGAAGAGCTAAATTGGAAAAGAACTCCTCTCCTTTTTCACATCTCTTGTATGCTTCTGCACAAACACCAATCTTCTTGCCCTCAACCATCTTGACAATTGCTTCCTTGGTCAGAAGAATAAATTCTGGTGCAAAGCACAAACCTTCAGTGAGCTTCCACATTTCACCAAATTATTACAGTAGCAGCTATAAAAAAAAAAACCCCAAAAACTCTTTGCCAAGAAAACCAAAATACACCACAGCACTGTTCCAATGCCCAAATTGTGCTCCTTATATCTCCAGTATTGTCTTTCTGTAATATCTGCCATTAGCTTTCTCTCCAGAAGGGCCCCCTAAGGTATAAACCAAAATCAGAATACTTGGTGTGTTAGTCACATTGTTTTGTTGTTAGGTTTTGTTCTGTTTTAGAGGATGGTGGCTATTAATACATAGAAATTTAGCAATCTCTATGTACCTCTAGGCTGCTTTTTGTCTGATTCCTTGCAAAAAGTGGATGAAGTGAGCATCATAGGGATGATAAACCAGAGATATGAAAAGATTCTATCTTGCTTGCCAGCTTCCATCTGTGCAAGGTTCCTGGGCAGCTAGATAATCCTGAAAAAAATGAGGTAAATCATAAGGAAAATCACAGTTTGAATGTTTTTTGTCTTTCATTTGCCTGGCAATGCTTTAGGTGTGTTCAGATACCATTATTTCTAGAATGTCCATGACACACGGCTCTGATAATTAAAAGAGATATCTTGCCCTTAACCTCTCATTTTCGCAGTGAGTGTGTTAACATGAAGCATTACCCAATTGTTAAGTCGAGGTATTGATTATTTCAAGCTGTACATGGGCTAATATTGTTTTCCTGGTGGACAGACTAATGTATTTGTCCGCAACAAAGGACAAACAGATGTACATCTTTTCTTCAGAGCTCAGAGATTAATTTTCAGAAGGAAACTGGACAAAATGACTTATACTGCTGTTAAGCAGTTTCTTTCTTCCTTTTCTTTCATCTCCCACTGAGGGGACCAGTTATAGCACAATACTTTCATTCTTAACACACGAAAAGTAGGGAGCAGCTGCTTCCACAGAGGAGGAAACACATGCTTTGTAGAATAAAGAAAACTTGTGCACTTTTTATTAAAAACTGCATTTTACAACTGAAACAGAATCTGCAGATGGAACAGCTGATACGGCTATTTTGCTGGTTGTTAAATAGTTTATACTACATTAAATTGACTCCCATGGGTTTAATTTTTCAGTGCTGTTACAACCACCAACCTTTCTTATTGAGAAGGTCAATAGGCACAATGTGAAGTCTTGTAAATCATTGCCTTGCTATTTTTGTAATATATAATGTGACCCTTTTCACACACCTTAAAAATTATAAACCAGAGCACATACTGTATATCAAACAAATAAATCAGCTGCTATAAATACAGTCTTCCTTTTGGATCTGGACAGATTAATTCTACTGCATTTCATATGTTTTAAATTGTTTTTGGCTTCACAGGCAAGATCTGCTTTTGTATTCAGAAAGCAGGGACCCTGGATTTAATCTATTTAAAAAGCTTAATAGGGCCGAAGCGACTCTGAAAGCATATTTTAAAATGATTCCACTAAAAGCCTTAATGACTATAAACATTAAATAAATTAAGTGATTGTACTAAAAAAAAAAAAAAAATCTCAGCTGATAGAAACTTTTAAAGCGAAGTTTTGAGGAGAAAGAACAAGTGAGAATTAACAGTAATGGTGACCTGATAGCCTATATAGTGCTCCAAGGATGCTTTTTTTCCCCCAGATATATTTACTAGCCATGTTTTGCCTGCAAACTGAAAGTCTTGATATGGCATCTGGGGAAACTGAGTCACTGAGGAATTTATTTAATAATTGAAAACTGTAGTGCTGTAAGAAGAACTTGTTTTAATCAGGAGACTGGTTACTCAGCTATGCAGCAAAGCAGCGTATTTATACTTCATATTCTTACATGTTTTCCTTCATGCTTATTACCATTAAATTGTAAGTCAGGTTGGATGAGGCTTTGAGCAACCTGGTCTAGCGGGAGGTGTCCCTGCCCATGGCAGTGGGGTTGGAACTAGATGATCTTTAAGGTCCCTTCCAACCCAAACCATTCTGTGATTCTATATCTCTGGTTCATGACTAAAATTCTCTTGTATCAGCCTTCCAACAAAGTCAATAGTGAGAAATATATGCCCTTGGTCATGCTTGGTATCCCAGTACTTTTCTTAGTCCTCAGGGGTTCTGCCTCCACTGTTGTAGAAAAGGTACTGATCAGAAAAATTTGAAGGGGAACATATGTAAGAAGTGAGAATTTACCTCTTTCCTATTTACGTGGCTTTTTTTTTTTCCTATTTTATCAAGTCTTCACCACCTTATTGTTCTGATGATTGTTTTGTTCTTCCTTCCTCTATCTCCCCTACCACAGATTTTACATTATGCAAAAATGGAGCAACTAATTTTTTCCTTAATAAAATAAACATTCATTCTTCATGCTTACTGTAGTTTTCAAGGGCTTGGCGAGACACTGCTCTGACTGAAAGCTCAGCAAGAATCAGGTGACAAACAAACCCAAGATTGTTAGACCAGCAATGGTCCTATAGGCTCCAAGCCTGCTGGCAAATGCAGTTTATGGGGGAACTAGTCTTTGCGCTAGCTGAGTGAAATAAATGAGATGCAAAGTACAGCGCTTCCTGCATCACACTTTCATCCTTTTATGAGGCCAGCCAAAATTTGACATGACATAAAATACTTTCCCATGAGAAGCATTGGATATATCTATAGATTCTCTCTAGGCTGGCAGCCAAATTATGATCTGTACAATTCCTTGATACAGACTTGCATTATGTTTTTAAAGAATATATATTTTTTTGTGGTAAGTTATAACTGACACTGTCGTAAAAAAAATTGTGATCAAATTGTGATGTAACTATTATTAGGGAAAACGGACTCCTTCTTCTTTGTGGTTCATTTGATGTAAGGGCCAAAAAGTTTTAATTCAATGATTTCATGATCAAGTCAGGTATGCCTGCATTGGGTATTCTAGTCACTTTAATTCATGAAAATAATCTGTATGCTCACATTTACTTTTTTCAGGCAGCAAAATCCCTTTGATTTAGACATCTAAGAGTTATCCTCTTCCTTTTCCTCCACCTCTTCAGGGACCTTCCCCCAAAGAGTTGTCAGATCAGCTCTTCAATTCCTAGCATTTTCTCTACAGTTCTTCCAAATATGTAAAGTAGACCTGGATCCCAATCTGATTTATGTCCTATATTTCATCTCAGGATATGTTTAGAGGTTGAAACTGTAATACAAAATGCCGGGAGTCAATGAGTTACACCATGTAATATGGATGTGGAAAATATTTTTTTTTTTTTGTTACATTCTAAAATATATATTTAACAAAAAAAAAAAAAAAAAAAAAAAAAAGAGAAGTAAAACTTACTTTACTGGCTGCACAAAGCTGAAAAGTAAGGCATACACCAAATATTGCTGGTTCTCAACCTCATCTGAAAAGTTCCTGCAATTTAAATGCAGATACTATGATCTTGGGATAAAGCTCCTTTTTGGGTTTTTTGGCAGTCTAATTAGCTATCAGCATAATACATACAACACACGATGCCATTTGTTGTATGAATCTATAACAAAGAGTGTTAGACATTTTAAAATAATAACAACAACATTATATTTTTCATTTGACAATGTAGGAATTTTGGTTACTTTCATGGGGGCTTGGTGAACATGTTTTTACAGGAAATAGGAATTATAAAGGATGCTTGAAAGAAGTAGTGAAGGGTTGGCAGGCGTTAGTGAACACTAGGCAGGTGTCTATGATGGACAGAAAAGGGATCACAAGGAAAGAGTGACACAATATAAACCCTGTCATGGGAAATGGACTTCCTATGCCCATATCCATCGCACCTGCAAAACTGGGTTCAGCTTCATTGTCTTCTCTGTTGTTTTTCCTTTTTTAAGAAAAATTCAACCCCTGCCAAAAAAACCCAAAACCCAAACCCAAACAAACCTCAATCCCATAAACCTCAGACCTTTTAAGTATTTACTCCAAAAAGTTAGTACTAAATATTTCAGTTTGGTGAAAAATAATACCTCAGTCAATGACATAACCTGCAAGTTTTGAAACCAAGATTAGTTGTGGGGAACTTGGACTAAAATGCATTTGCAAATACAGCTATGGTAAGCTACAATATAAAAAGTATTATTTCACATACTAGAGTTCTGCGTGAGATTTTCTGTGAAAATTTTGAGAATGTTCTGTCAGTACAATATCTAACACATTCCAGCAAGCCACAACATTTTAAGTGTCATACAAGGAACAAAGATATTAAATATGTGAACAGTTAGTACAGTAACAAAACCCCAAGTAAGCTTTTTTTGTAATATCAATAAGGAAAATCAAGGCTCAAACATTTATTAATGAATTTGCCTTCATCAAATTTCCTGTTTAAATGTGTTTTATATAATGAAATATATGTGTTTTGGATAATAGCAAAATATTTTACTGACAATGAAATATCCACAATCCAGCAGTAAATACAGTCATGTAAGTAGTTATGCTTTTGACTGTCTTAGCTTCAAGATTTATAGATGTCAGCAATAATTATATGGTATATTCATTTATTTCTATGTTAAAGAATATGCAGTTGACGTTAAATGACGTTAACAAGCCTGAAAGCTTGTTCAAGCTTTCAAAATATTTCAAAATGTTAAAATACTCAGTTCTTGCAATTTTGAAAACAGAATTTTAAGACTATTGGGGTTTTCCATTGAAAATAGATGTTCTAATATATACAATGATGTTACTAGATAATTATGTAATTTAAAATGTAGTTCAGAATCTGAACTAACCTGCCCTCTCTAATCCGTGATTCAAAGGCTGTTGGATGTTAAAAGAATTTTGTTAGATGAACCAATGTCATATTGATTGAGCGTAATAGTCTTCTGGGAAATTTCTCAGATGTTTAATCAAAACGGGAGCTCCCAAGGGCTCAGGAAGTTCCTGTTCAGCTCTGTTGGTCGTGGAGACCACAGCGAGATCTCTTCACTGATCCAGGCAATCACAAAGTGCATTTTATGTAGGTGTTTGAAATGGTATAGTGCTGAAAAAATTCCCAATTACCCCTTCTCTAGTTTCCACTCCAGGGTTTTACAGGTATGGACAGTGCAAGGCATGGAGCAGCTGTGGCAAGGTATGGCAACAAGGGTGTCACAAAGACGGGTCTCTGCCTCTTCATGCTTGTGTCTACCTTTCATTTTTTTCCATTCTTTCTGTTGCTTACACTCCTGAACACATACATTACACACTGAAATAATGTACTTTCTCATCTTATGAGGAAATTGGATTTTCTGTGGACCTCTGTCTTCCATTCACAGCTGGATAAACAGGAGCTCATGGGCAATGGGGCTGAGGGCTTCTCCCTATCCTGTGGCATTGAGCAGAGCCAACTTTTAGGGTGGCTGGAGGGCCCGTCAGTCCTTCTCCAGCTGAACCTTTTGCTTAATTGACTTCTGCACTGCATAGCCAGGACTGCGTGTTTCAGTGAGATAGGATACAGGTGCAGGATCTGCTGTGACCCTCAGCTGGGAGTGCGGGGAAGAGAGCCCAGCCATTACCAGGGGCAGCCGGGTGTAACCAGGCTGCAGAGCAAGTGTGTTGGGTTAAGATTTTCTCCCTCTCTTGTCTCTTAGAATATTCAAATCTGAGCCGCATAGCTTCATGTCAAATATTATTTAGGGCTGGATCTATGCATGGTTGGAGTTCTGATAACCTTCTTAAAATTGATTTTTATTTTACTTATTTTTAGATTCACAAAAGGTGCCCTATTGACTGATCTTGGTGGTATTTAATAAAATGCACACAGACCTGCCTCTTTCCAAAGGCAATAGATGGAAAGATGACTGGAATGGAGATCCCTGCCAACTCCTCCTTCCCCATCTCAGGGAAAGGAAACATCCCACATCTCACTTGCTGCAAAGGTGCCTGAATTTGGGTTGTCTCCAAATGTGCTAGGGCATCTTGCTGCAGAAGAGCTACTGAAATATGAGGATTGCTAGCGCCAGCACCCCACATGACCCCAGTTGCCATGGAAGATCATGAGGTGGAAGGTGGGATCCCAGACAGCTAGGCCTCAAGCTATATTTACCTTTATCATGAATAGGGTCAATACTTCCCATGGCAGCCAAGAGTAAATAGGAAGCCAAAGTGTTTGGTGAAAAATTGACTTCATATGTTCAGTTGGATGGTGGCAGCTACCAGCAGGGCAGTGCCATTACAATCTAGGTCACAGGAAGCCAAAGGCAGCCCCTGAGAAAATGTATAATGAGGGACCCTCGGCACGGGGTCTGGTCTGCATGCCCTCCAGTTGGCGGTTAAAGCAGCAGGCTTGATGCTCCTGACTCATGTAGCCACCCCAACCCCACCCGCACCCCCCCAGTAAGTTCTAACAGCCTAATTTAAAACAAGAGGCTTGAATTCTATTGACTAAAGGGTGAATCAGGAATGGTGATTTTCAGAGATTCCAAACAGCTGCAGCCTTTGCTGACTCTCCAAGGGCAGCCGCCACATGTGGAGCTGCCCAAGAACATTACCCTTGAAACCCAACTACCTACTTACTGTGAGGGTTTTGGATTTTGATGCTTCATTTAGGGAATGAGAGTTAAATCAATATGGCCTTTGGCCTTGAACTTGGTGTTTGGGTTTTATCTTCCATGAGGCAATAATAGCATTTACCTACCGTATTTCAAATATAATCAGGAAACAGCTTTGAAATGCACCACAAGATGCATCATTTAATAATTGTACATTTTTATTGTGTTTAAATACACAACAATAATGTAACATGCCTGTTTTAAATTCCTATGATACCAATTTCTTTCCTGTTTTGTAGGTAAGCTATGCATTGTCAGTGTATGCATATGTTTATCAAAATGCCCTTGAGAAATAAAATGTGAAACTCATTTTTTATTTTCCAGTAAACTTCATAACACTTTCTCAGATTCCATCCTTTGAATGGATTTCCAGTTTATCTTATGTGTGAGAAATGACCTTATAACCTATGTGTGACAGTTGTTTGGGTTTTATTAAGTGCCCTGCTCACTGGTAGCATTGGGGCATTACTCACAGATATTTGTGTGCCACTACAGAAAGCCACAGAAAACTATTATTCTTCTATATTTAACTATGGTGTATTCCTTTTGCCCCATGTCACTTAGAAGTATCTTGCAGCAGGACAGGTTCGCTTTTAAATTGCAAAAAGAAAATTGGTGGGTTTTTTCTCTGTAGTTGGCTCTGGTGTTCAGTGCTTTGGAACAGGCAGCTTTCATTTCTGAAAACAGTTTGCCAGCCCTTTAATTGGCTTCTGTTTAAAGGAATATTTCTATGTAGAAGCTGCCGCGTGTACCAAGAATGAGGAGGTAAATTGATTTCTGTATAGAGTTCAAGGAAAGCTGTCAGAAGAGGAGGAAAAACATAGCTGGCATTAGCCCTCTAAAGAATTTCTCTGCTGGGAATCATGGAAAGAACTAAACCTAGATGAGTTTACTAATAAGGTTAATCTAAAAATTATTCTAAAGGATTGTTATTACTATTATTATTAGAGAGGTTTAATATAACTTTTCCTATTTTCAATCTCAAATGCCAGCAGTAATGACACCTTCTGTGAGAATGATATTCGTTATAGTGCCCTGGGGCTGTGCACTCTCTTCACCTTTTTTATCTCTGACTCTCTCTGCTGGTTTTAATTCAGCGTTAGGTACAATATGACTGTCCTTGCACAGGACACAAGCCATTGCACACACATCCGCTTTTCTGAAAGAAGTTGGGAGTCTGTATCTGAAAACGCACCTTCCGTTAAGATAGTGTCCACAGCAATGAAACCGCCAGATGTTTCGTAAGAACCACTGTTGTAAGAATATTGGAAAGGATAATGCTCTAAATCACAAATGGGAGCTTTGGCTAAAGACAAAATGAAGTTTACAATTAGTATTCCTGGCGTAATGGGTTTAAACAACAAACACTGCAATAGATGCTCCATATTATTAAAAGGTATTGTGATAAGGTTTCTTCTGCAAGCACAAAGGCAATATTATGCAGAGCAGGGTTTTAATCTAATTTATTTTCTGTGCCTTTTATTGACAAATAGCTAATGAGAATTACTCACATTTTCATTGTATCTTATCAAGCATTTCTAATAAAAAGCCCCACTGTTTTGCATGTATGTTGCATCATTTCATAAAATTTTCAGCAGCCTATGACTTACTAAATAAAGTTGTCACTCAAGCATCATTTTCCATCTGACTGCAACGAATCAAAATGGACACTGAATTAATGCTGAATATTGTCTGTGTTTGATGAGGTCTCTGCCAGATCTCTGTTCTGTCACCTTTAATGCACTCTGCTTGAGGGACTTATCTGATTTCTTATTGTTTCCAGGAAAAGATGAGATATTACAAACCTGTCCCTGGCCTCAACTAATTTATGCGTCTGGAATATTTTTCCAGGAGTGAAGAGAAATTAAAAAAAATGAGAAGATCCATCATTGCTTTACAAGAATCTGAGTCAGAAGGGTTTGCAAAAACACAATAAGTACTATGGTTTATTTGTTCTGTGTCTGAAATAGTATAACTGAAGTGTTATTTTACTTGGTATTATAAATAGTTGTCATAAGCTCAGGAAGCAAACATTCAACCTAAAAGCACCAAGTTCTTTTCATGAGATCTATGAGTGCGGAAGGACATAGTAACTGCAGTACAGTATTTACAGCTTCGTAGATGCATATCTGCATTTCCATTTTGCATTTGTTAGAGAGCCGTATAATATAGTAAGACAGCAGGAACCCTGCATTTAGATCCTTAAACTTTTTCTTCATAAATGATTCATGCAATTTGTATGTGCAGAACCTCTCACGCCTTTGCTACTAATGTTGTGAGTTTTTCTTGGTTGACAGTGGGAAATGACCACTGTTGTTCTTAGCTGTGCGCTGGCAGCAAGAGTCAGAAGTGCAGCCAGATCACCTACTTCCCTGGGGCTGCTCCTCAGGATACCAGTTCTTGCAATGCCCCACAAACATTGACCTGGAGCTCAGGTGTCCTCCTTCACGAGACGGGGTACCCCAGCCATATCTCCCACTGCAGGTGATTAGCACATGGCTGGGAATGTGGGAAAATTGGGGCAGCAGAGAAATTGCAATCCAATCTCACACTTTTCCTCTGAATGGGTCCAAGAACTGAGCAATTGCATAAGAAAAGGTGACCACTTCCTTAACCTGGATTTGTAGGACAAGGCTGGCACAGGAGCACGTTCAAGGAGACTCTCTTGATGATCTACTTAGACTTGTGCAAGGCACTTGATACTGTCCCGCACAACATCCTTGTCTCTAAATTGGAGATGCATGGATTTGATGGGTGGAGCACTCAGTGGGTAAGGAACTGGCTTGATGTTTGCTCTCAAAGAGTTGGGGTCAACAGCTTGATGTCTGAGTGGAGACCAGTGACGAGTAGTGTTCCTCAGGGGTTGGTACCGAAACCGGTGTTGTTTAAGATCTTTGTCAGTGACGTGGACAGTGGGATTGAGTGCACCCTCAGCACATTTGCTGACAACACCAAGCTGTGTGGTGCAGTTGACATGCTGAAGGGAAGGGATGCCATCCAGAGGCACCTGGAGAGACTGGAGGGGTGGGCCTCTCCCAACCTCATGAAGTTCAACAAGGCCAAGTACAAATGGGTCAGGGAAATCCCAAGCACAAGTACAGGCTGGGTGGAGAATGGATCGAGAGCAGCCTTGAGGAGAAGGACTTAGGGGTACTGGTGGATGAAAAGCTGGACGTGAATCGGCGGTGTGTGCTCTCAGCCCAGAAAGCCAACTGTATCATTTATCCAGAGAATTGTGGCCAGCAGGTCAAGGGAGGTGATTCTCCCCCTCTACTCTGCTCCCATGAGACCCCACCTGCAGTACTGCATCCATCTCTGGGGCCCCCAGCATAAAAAGGATATCGACTGGTTGGGGTGAGTCCAGAGGAGGCCACGAAGATGATCAGAGCACTGGAGCACCTCTCCTATGAAGAAAGGCTGAGAAAATTTGGCTTGTTTATCCTGGAGAAGACAAGGCTCTGGGGAGACCTTGTAGCAGTCTTCCAATACCTGAAGGGGCACACAAGAAAGCTGGGGGTGGACTTCTTACAAGGATCTGTAGTGACAGGACAAGGGGTAACAGGTTTAAATTGAAAGTAGACTTAGAATAGATATAAGGAAGAAGTTCTTCATGGAGAGAGTGTTGAGGCACTGGAAGAGGTTGCCCAGAGTTGTGGATGCCCCATCCCTGACTATCTTCAGTGCCACGCTGGATGAGGCTTTGAGCAACCTGCTCTAGTGGGAGGTGTCCCTGCCCATGGCAGGGGGGTTGGAACTAGATGATCTTTAAGGTCCCTTCCAACCCAAACCATTCTATGACTCTGTGTTCTTTATTTCATGACTAGCAATGCAACGGAATTTAATAACAAATACAGTGAAACCCAACCAGCTCATGGTGCTGCGTGACCTTTGTATCATTCTGCCTGCTACTGACAAATTATTCCCATCTCCCCTGAATGCTCTTGATGAAGCACAAGATCTATGCTAGGGCCCATCATTTTCCAACGTGTTAAAAGCATAGTGAAATAAGCACAGATTTCATATTGCTGTGCATGGCTGGGATGAGCTATAACTGTAGTATTAGATCTGTCAGTTGTATGATTTACTCTATCAAAAATGCTTTTTTGTTTTAGGCTTTTGTTTTATTTGGAGAGCTTGCAATAGGAATCATAACTGGAGCTCTCAATTACAGCTGCATTCTAGAGTGTAGGCAATCTCAGCTAATAATAAAGTTATTTGATGACACAGGTCTTCTTGTTGGATAATACACACAAGGGGGTTCGTTAACCATCCTGAGTTTTGCCTCAGGCTGTGTAAGTGCCTTGCAGAAGACATTAATATTGTGTGTTAATGTTTGTGTCATCAGATGTTCTTATTTACACATTGGGACCTTGATAATTTGCACACTATACTTAGAAGTACAGTCTCTCTGTGTTTCTTTCATTAATGAAGCCATCTTCCTAAATGGAGTTTTGTCACATTTTTCATACTGAGTTCAGAACTAGCCACTGCTTTTTTTGGCAAATCTGTTTGCGTACAACATACCATGACATTGATGAGTCCTGTGGCACCAGTAGAGGTAAAGTGAGTCATCTGCTTACATCAGGTGGATGTCCTCCCCAAAGAGCCTCAAGGAAATACGGCCAGGAGACTGCAGGACTCATTAGAAGAGAGATCTTAACTGGAAGAGAGAGCTTGGGCTGAAGCAAGAAAGAAGAAACAATCTTCAGTCACCGTGAAAAGGGCTAAGTTGAGAAGAAGCACATTTTGGAAGCCTTTGAACCTGTGTGTAGATGTGTGTCTGTGCACATGTTGCTTTTGTCATATTTGCCTGAAGAACTGTGAACCTGGAACATGTCCATATGGTCAAACTTGTTCACTCCACCGAAGACATCAGAACCCCTTAGTTACTGCACTGCATGCCTGGAAATTAGCCTACAGCCTCAAATCAGAACAAGTTACATAGGGTGGTTGGAAGGCAAACTCAGACACAGATCAGAAGATAATGTGTGTCAGAGTCCTCACCCCAAAAAGCACACACAGATGTGTGTGAATGCAAACCAATGCACAGCACTTATTTGGGGACCAATATAGACGTATTTTAGAGACGTTTGCCCTGAAGTTACTCCATGAATGAAATGATAGGCATTGGTTCTGAGGGAAAAAGGCCTAGAGAGAGACAATCAGGAACAGAACAGTGCTAGAGCCCATTAACACACAGGACACAGAGGATGAGGGATTGAATTTCCCGGATGGTGAGGGAGCTCTGCCTAGGCTGCAGGTCTGCATGTGTGTGTTCAATGTGAAAGGATGCTAATGATGTAGTATCCCATCTTTTAAAAGGAGCATTTTGCCAGAAGCTAAAGAAACTTTGGAATACATGGATCTAGTGGGGTGCGTCCTAACAAGGTAATCTGGGCAGCTAAACTGGAAATAGCTGTCTGGTGGCCCATATAGCTGTTTAATGAAATATGTAAGGGTCATGCATGTAGCTCTTCTAATCCATATTTGGCTATTGCCCTAAACTTTTCAAGTGGTGCTTATTTATTTCTTCTAATACAACTACCTGTGTAAGAAACAGTGACTGGTAACAAGGTTTCTTACCTTGATTTGCACTTCTTCTGTCATGTCCCCTTGAATCTCTAAATATGGTCTGGAGATGTCTGCTCTCAGCAAATAAAACAACAACCACAGGTGATTTGATTTTTATACAGTCTCTGAGGTAGAACTTGATCTGTGTTTGATGTGGTTTCCACAAAAGAAAGAATTAGTATGCAGCAAAATGCAGGCACACAGAGAGCTGGACACTGTTCAGATTTAATGTTTCCCTGTTTCTGATTTATTAACCCAGTACAGATGCACCTGTTTCTTTTCAGCAAAGTCCTATTTTCTCCTCAGTTTTCCATTTGCAGTGCCAGAGGCACAAGAATAGCTGGCTTGCCAAAATGTACACAGTACCCAATGGTTGGGGAAGGATTAGGACCTAAAGCAGTCATGACCTCATTTAAACACAGGTATTTTACTGCATTTTAGCAGTGACTAAAGCCATCACACTTTATTTCTACCTAGTGTTTTGTCAGAAGAGTGGACAAACGGTGTTATTGATGCAGACGACAGGAAATCACAGGACACGGATTCTTCACGATTCGTCCACAGATTCCTTGTGTAAACTCAGAGAAGATGCATGGTTTTCAACCCTGGACTCACAAAGATCTCCCCAGACCACCGCCAGCTCAGCTTTACACCTAATAGACCCTAATTGATTCGGTCTTAAGCATCCAACATATGCAACTTAGCAGTCCCCAGACTTACTGAGTAAATATGGATAGGCCGGCACATCCTCCATATCCCATCATCCCTATAAATGTGTCTTACTGCTCAGGGCTACTTAGAAAGAGAATTAAAAGACTATTTCTTCTGGCAAGGACCAATACGATAGCTGATTTACAGAGCAAATTATTTCTCTTTGTGTAGTTACTAATCACCAGATCAGAGATCTCTCCTTTACGTCTATCCACTGTGTCCTCACTGAAAACCAACAAGCTAAACGCCAACTCTTTTGAGACTATATTTTAATGAACCCGCCCTCCCCACAGTGTGACTGAAATTCAGCTGAAATTGCCAGCTTCCCTAGTTTCAGGTCTGAATAGCAAAGTTTGACATGGCTTATTGCCCATATTCAATCAGAAAAGGCTTTTCTGCTTTAAAGTGTTGCACAGCTTGTGAGGAGACTTTGAGTATCTGTCTGGAGATGGACTGTGTCCCTAGATACTGTGTCTGAGGATGAAGGAACATGTGAGGAAAGCAAAACAGAGTCACTAAACCTTCTAAGAGATCTCATTCAGTTAACAGCCTTCTACTGTTTCAAGTAGCAGCAAGAACTCCTGTGTGCTGGCCAGGGTCTTGTGGGGCAGAGGCAGTCCCATGGCCACCTTTCCTTGGGGGGACCAGGGCCACTGGACCCCTGTTAATCACTACCCTTGTAACACCTTCCCCCTTCTCAAGGTTGGTGAGCAGCATCCACCTCCTGCACCAAATAAAGCCACGTGGAGGTATCACAACCAACTCCAACAGCGAGCAATGCACGGCAACAGTGCAGAACACACGCTTTGTGTTCTACCATTCATCAGATATTGCTCGTGCCAATGAAATTGCAATTCATTCTGAGTTGGGATATGATCAGTAAGCAAACTTACTCTGAAAATCAGTTTAAATATTTAGTTACTTTGGTTATTGAAATAAGAACTCTGAACAATTAGTGAACCTACACAATATTCTTGTGGGAGAAAATACTTGGTCTCTGGAATATATGGATGTTGTGGAATAAATACAAGTTTGCTCTAACATTGTAACTAAAGAATTTCTGAAAAATAACAGAATAAAGCATATTAAAAAAACCTTTACCCCAGGCTATTATAATGAAGAAAAAGTGTTCCAAATGTGAACTAATGAAGTACAAAGTAATGAATATTTAATTTGTATAATTTACCAAAGTTCAGTTAGGAATCCAAGCAACATTCTTCATAAACACAGTGTTCATTAGGCCTTTACTGTAGCTTGCATGCAATCTTTACCTTTTTTTTTTTTTTTTTCTGTATTAGTATGGTATTACGCAAAGGTGAATGAACATCTCATGAGAGTGTCTGGAAGGTTCAAGGGAAAAAAAGGAAACAAGGAAGGCAGTGGTGTCTATTAAATTTAAATAAGCTACCTGTTTACAGTGAAAAAGATGAAAGACTAAGCACAGCAGAAGAGCAACTGAGAAAAGGAATAGAAAAGGTAATTGAGTTTTACCTTATGGGCTTCTTCACTTGGCAGTGTGAATATTATTGAATTAGCCTTATTACTATAAAGATTATACAAAAGCAGAATAGTGTGAAGGCTTTGTATAAAACTTTGACAGTATCAATGGAGGTGAGATAAGTGCTACCAAAACTGCTCAGAGGAATGTATCAGGTAAAGAATATCTTGGGATTTTTTTTTCAATAGAACCGAACTATGGTGTGATGTGAATTTTAATAGGACCACATTGAAAATGTGAACAGCAAAAAAAGTCCCTGCACAAAGGGAAGGGTTTCCCAGCCTGCACAGTAAATATCAAGAGGTGAAATATTTGTATTAAAGGGACTGCCCTTCATACCATAGCTTCATTTAACAGACTATCCCTTGCCACATCCTCTCAGTCTCTAGCTTACCAAGTTGATTCTGGCACATGGTCACATATTTACCTGAAATATGGATTTCACATTGTTTTATAGATTCAAAGTGAGAATTGAAGGTCAGCAGATTTAAATTCCTAAATGTGAATCTAAAAATTATGCTTTTGTTTGACTGCAGATGATTGAATCAGAGTGGTTTTGCATTTCTTCACCCTTTTTTCCAACTATTCCTTCCTGACAGTCCCATACAAATTTATATCTGCTCCCTTTACATTATTTGCTTAGTTATCAAAACAGATTTTTCTGTGAGGCATCTCCATAGGATGTTTAAATAATCTCTAAAATCATAACACAGCATGCACACACTCAGTATTTCGTACTTTTCTTTCAGAAGGTAGCAGGGATATCCTGTAAAAATAACTGGCATGAAATCAGACTGCATTTCTACTTCACATTTAAGTGGGAGTGTGGCACTGCCAGACATGAGAAGTCACCCTGGCACCAGGGGTCTGATTGACCATAAGAACTACTAGTGCCTCAGGCTGGCAGAGGAGCCTCATCAGGTATTAAAAAGAACATGATTTTGACAAAGTATATATTCCAGGAGTATAAATACGCAGCGTGCTTTGTTCTGTGTTCCCTGTCTCTGATTGAAAGAGTGAATTGCCCTTGCCACGGGTCACCCCCATCTATTCCCATGCCTTGTTCAGTGCCGTAGGTTAGCAATGCAGCCCAACTGGAAGGAATTTTGGACAGCTGGCAAGCACAGTCCAGGGGGATCTCCTGCTTGTTTGATCTAACTCTTGTCCACTTGAAGGCAGAGCAGGCAGGTAGCTGCACAGCCTCCCAGGAGCTCAGCCCTGGCAACTTCAGGTGTCAGCACTGGAAGAGCCTGACAGGGTGCTGTACCCATACCTGTCCATTTAGCAAAAGTATCTGCAGAACAGGGGGAATGCAGCATGGGAATGTGCAAATGATGAGTGATGAGAGGCTGATGACAGAAGGAGAAGAAATTAGAAAAGAGACATTAGAGGAGAGTTGCAAACTATGATCTAAACCAGCTTCTGAACATAACTGTATATGAACAGACAATTTTCTGGTTTTAGTAGTTATTTCTCTTGCTGTCTTAGGGTAATTTAACAGAACAATAAGTAATTGTCATCCTTTTGTTCCTTGGAGAGACCAACAGTGATGTAACACTAAGGAAGCTGAAGTGAGGCATTAGGAAAATGCATACAGAAAGCAGAGATGAGCTGAGTGCAGTAGCTGCAAGAGCATGGGGGAATGTCAGCAATCTCGCTGCTCAGGACTGTATTACCCTGATGCTAAAAGACGAGTTTAATTTATTACCTTAGTCTGCAGTGGACTCCATTTCCATGTGCTTTAGTTGGGCATATCAATAGCTCCCCTGTGAGGACAGTGCAGTTTTTCTTGGGTCATCAGCTGCGGAGGATGGTCCCATGTTTAGAATCAGATGCTACATCAAAGGCATCAGTATGATTTCCTGGAACCAAACATAATTTTTATTTTATAAACTATGACATAATCCCATAAAACACGGTCCTCTGGGAGATGCCAGATTTTCTTAGTGTCACTGAAGAATTTTTGCAAAGAAGGAAGCTGGAAGGTGACGTCCTTGTAACTCCATGGACCAGGTTTACCTGATGGGAGAGGTGCTCTCTCACCACTCCCCAGATACATTGTGCAATGGAAGGGGCAGCTGTGACACCCTAGAGCCTCCCAACTGCCTTATAAACTGCACCAAGCCCAAATGCAACACAGTTAACTTCTCTTCCTCCTCCTCCTCCATTCCTCTCTCCAACTCTTCCCTCTCCTTTTTTTTTTTTTTTTTTTTTTTTTTTTGCCTTCCTCCCTGTAGTAATGCCTACTCCCCTATACAGGTTTGTCTCCAACCCATCCCAGCTTTGTGTGTTCATCGGTGAGGAAATAACTACTGATCATCAGGTTAACATTCTACGGGCTTAACTGGGGACCTGTGATAACAATTGCTTCATACTTCAGGTGGTGTCAACTATCCAACATACAAATACAATTAAAAAGTGTGAAAACAGGGATTATGCAGTTTCTGAATATGCCAGACAAGACCCAGCAAGATCAGGTTTTACATGTTCCTGGGCTGTTATCACAGAAAAGACATAACAAAGAGAAATTAGTGGGATGGAGAAGGAGGTCGATTTGCAAGGGGCACTGTGCTGAAGAGGTATGAATGGGCATGGTGTCATGGGAACAATAGGACCAGGACAGCTGGTGCCAGGGCAGAAAGCAGCTCCTCCTCCGGAGTGTTTGCCTTCCTGTCAGCACAAATGCTTTTTCACCAAAACCACATGACAAAATTGGAGCTGAGATGTAGTCAAATACCTACAGGCAGCCCTTTTCCTACTGAAACAACTACATGTTAATGCATGGAACACCAGATGAACATCTGGGAGGGAAACAGTGCAAAATGCCAAATGTCTATGCTGGCTACAGAGGGGGTTAGGTGTTATCCTACCATCAGCATCTGAAGTCGTGGCATGAAAGCTGAATGACTATGATTTGAGCTGTGGATCCAGAATATCCCACCTCTTCTTACAGCTTTGCTGCAGTGCTCCACTAGACCTAAAAATAGCTGTGGGCTGGAACACTTTCCAGTAAACTAAATGCTTCTGGCTTCCCAAAAATGACCCAACAACAGCGATGCTGGTATTGAAACAATTGGTGACTAGCTCTTGACAGGGAGTGGGTTATTATTCTTTACAGTTAAACAGCAGGTGAAATGTGAACCTTTTCACTGTGTCTAGGGTTCTTCGGTGCAGCCATGCAGTGCTCCTCAGGTGAGCAATAGCCTGAGAGCAGCATTTGCTGTGTGGCCTGTAGGACTGTCCAGAGTCGTGCTGGCAGCACGCGGCTCTCCCCTATAGAGAGGTTTTTATAGGAAATGTTTCCCTACTGGACTTCCAGAAATATAATGAACTAGACTGGGGAGTAAGCCATTTGTATTGATGCTTTTTCAAGCATAAGGGTAGGAGACCCCCTAGTTCCCTGCCTTCTCCCCCCCCTGCAGAAACTGGGAGGAGGTCCCACAAAAGAAATGGGGTGAGAGTGCAGACTTGAAGGTAAACCTGGCTCAGAAGGGAAGATTAAAAGCAATTTGTTATTCACATTGGAATGACTTTGGAGAAAATGTTCTATAAATATTAGAAATTTCATCAGTTTATTTTTATCGTATGTAAGCATATTTCTTCTCCTTCCTGAGCATAAATGAACTGGCTTAATCCTACTCTTTTTCATTTAATAGAATTATTATTCCTTTTGCATCTCCCCTGCTGCTTCATATCACTGCTGAGTGTTTATTAAGAACTAGTAAAATTCATGGATTTTGCTTGCTTGCCAGGTACAGAAAAATACGGAAAGTAGGCAAATGGCAAACTTCTGTGCTTACTCAACAGGGAATGCTATGAATCTAACACACTATTAGGTTATATAAGAAAGTAGTAAAATTGCTGAAATGAAGCAACAATTTTCACATCTTATGACCCAATCTTGCAAAATGCTGTTGCTGCAGTTTTGACAAAAAACTGGGATGATAAGCATGAACATGAAGATGGTGACAGTTTCAGTTGCATAATACCACATTACGGGAAACACTCAGAACCAGAAAACACAATATTTCAATCTCTTTCAATATGGGGATAAGTCTAATAAGTTTTTGCTGGAAATGTAGATTTTGCATTGCAAATTGAAGCCCCTGGTCCCCCCGCCAACACCAATTCCCTTTTATCTCTCTCCCCGCCTTCCCCCCCCCCCCCCCCCCCCCCCCCGCATTTTTCTTTTATTCCCCATTTTCTTACGATTCCTCCAAAATTTTACCCTGGCCCCAGGGACCTACTCGTTAAAACTTTGTTCTCCAAAAGAGAAGATGGAGACCCCAGTTTCTCAAAGAAGCCTGTACATTTGATTCTCATTGAAATTATATGGGCTCATGATAGTAAGTTTGATATTTTTAACTGCCAATTTATGTTGTAAAACTGCTCTGAAAAGGAATTGTATTCCTTGCACATGAAAAATTCTCAGTTCGTATTACTAGTAAACATTTCTTGCAATCAAGTAAAGTATTTTTATAATTTTGTTTCAGTTTTATGACCACATCTCAATTATAATAAGTAACTACCTTTATAAAATCTAACATGTAAAAAAATCCTATCTGGATTTTTTAAATTATTTAATGATATGTAGGAGTCATCCAAATAGTGACAAATGTGCAGGGAGGCCTTCAATTTCAGAAATAATTAAGTATGTTTTATTCAGGTGTTAGTAACATAATTGAGTCAAAAGGTGTAAATCACTTGTTCAGCTTGGCTTGATACTGAGATTACACTCTCAGGCCTAGTCTCTGGCTCCAGAAAAATACTATCTTTGTTTCCCACAGAAATGTTAAACTGCCACACCAGGAAAGATAATGCCTACATAGATTACTGGAAGCATTTCTCATTACTTCCAAAAAGGCTAAGCTTCACTGTGTGCATTTTGAGCATTTTCTGAAGAGAAAAGCACACGATTCCTTATTCTACCTGATTCCAGCAGAAATAAAGCTGCAAAAAATGAACGTAGGGTACTTCATGCTCGAGGAAAGATATTATTGTATCATTAAGAAATTAAAACCTGCTGGCTCAGGAGAAAGCCTCCAAAATTACAGAAATAACAAAAGCCGAGTGAAACTCTCTAATAGTAGGATTTGTCTCCATGTTTTATTTCATGCGAGTACGTTATAATTATGAACAGGTAAACTGGTGTTTTGTGCCCCAAAGCAGCAATTTGCATCCATAATATAGGGTTATTTGGAGATTCCTGTGTATATATTTTCACCTCTGTGTTTGTGTGTGTATGTACATGCATATAAATATATATTATACCCATACACTATATTTACACACTCTATACATGTGTTACATGCATATGTGTATACAACCATAGATATCTAAGTTTTCCCCATACCTAGTTTCGTGGAATGCACTGAGCATTCTCTCTCTCTTTTTAATAAAGCCATAAGGAGCTAGAAAGCTATGCGTAAGTTCAGCCATCATATACAACCTCATATTTCTAACGGTGATCAGTCACAAAAAGGGGGACAGCGTGTGCATGCAAAAAAGCATGTCTGGCAAATTAAAACTGATGCAGTGCCCTCATTATCTCCATCAATGATATACAGAAGGTGGTAGGATTTGTGGTCTGGCCCTGGTAAAGACTGATTCAAGGTATTAAATAACACGGGACCATCGTGTAAAATCTCTTCATCAGCCATACATAGAAATAATAGGCACCACTATGCCGACAACTTGGGAAGACCTTGTAGATCTGCAGGACTCACAGAACATCATTGGAGGATGCCCTGGAAGGGAGAGGAACAACCCACACTGCAGACTGGTTTAGTTTAAGCTAACTGGTAGTTTAAATGCACCTTCAGGTAATGCAGAATACATAATTATAGTATTTACCTCTCAGGATGTAAACTTTTAGGAACAACCTGAGTATGATGAATGTGTAGGACTGAAAAACCAATTTCACAAAGACCATAAAAAAAAAGAATTGTGGAGAAAATTAAGGAGAGGGACTTGTGACATGACCCTCATTTGCTCACCACCTGCACAGGTTATATATAAATCTATAATGGCACATATAGACCCAAGCCTATGACTTTCTGGAAGGGCAGAGCCTGAGCACCTGTGGACTTCTCAGTCAGACTGGATCTAACTAACTCATCCCAATCACACTATGGATGATTTGAACTGGAGCAGCAGCTAAATACTAATTCACAAGGCAAAGAAAAAGGCTGAAGATCATGGTTGGTGCTGTGCTTATGCCCACCTTACGCTTCACCCCACTGAATAGTCATGGCCATAGGTGAGCATAAGGAAAGAAAATAAATTATAGAAAAGGGAAGGAGGAAAGGGATAGTGAAAAGTCTTTATGGGCAACTGTAAAAGTGGAAACTTAATATAGGGACTTGAAAGCAAGGATTTTCAATTCAATATACTCTTGGATTCCAAGGAACAGGTCCAGAGGTAAGGCAACAAGAAGTCGTGGCAATGACATTTTGGTTAATCTGGAAAATAGATGCCAAAGAGACTAAGTAAGTCATCTCCCAGAGAGGAGAAAGTCATGTCACTGACAGTAATGGATGTGAGGGATCAGAGACAGCTTTGGTGGCAGCCTTGAAAATTCAGTTCTGGAGATACTGAGTTTGATATCGGGGTTATGATAGCAGACAACCCAAGGTGGAACATCAAAGAGGAGATATGAGCCTGAGAGAGTGCAGATGCAGCAGAGTGAGAAGTACATTTGAGAATTATTGACATAGCCAACGGGGTGAGGCCACTCAGCAATTAGGAGTAGACTAGAGGAATACAGCAACCACAGAGAAAGGACTTAGTTCATATTTGGGTATTTCTTTACTTCCCATGTATCGACACCTCATTTACCCAATGTGCAGGTTCATAGACAGTTAACAAAATGAGGAGCATCATAGAAATTACAAAATGGAATAGTGAATGTATGTCTTTGCAGAGGAAATTCAGGCAGATATTTGAAATTACCTTCACTGTTCCAAACACCATAAAAACTAGGCCACTCTCACTGTATAAGTTAAGAAAGCTGGCTGCAAACTTTCATGCAGAAAGAAGTATGACATCTGTCCAGAAAATGCATGTGGGAGCGCACTTGGCTCTGCCCAAACCTTGATGCTGAAGTACCTGCTTTCCTGATTTTCTCAGGACTGATTCTTTGAAGCAGTGGCATTTCATTATACTTCTTATTTCAACCAGGCGTCTAAGAGTAAACAATTCATCATATGGTCTCTGGTGAATATCAAAGTCTCATTTGTAATGAAATAAATTAAAACTGCCAAAAGTTAAAAAAGTAAAGGTGTAAAACAAACCTTTGCCTTTGAAATTAACTAGTTTCAAAACATCTCTTAAACCAAAGCAGAGCAAAGCAGAGCAAAGCAGGAAAGCAAAGCAAACAAGGAACCTGGAGAGACTGAGAGGATGGAACCAGACCAAACGACAGATCACAAACATAGGGAATCAAGTAATATGCAAATAGTGGTAATCAACAAGGATAACAGGAAAAGCATGATCAAAGCTAAACTCTTCTGATATGAATGACTCCTATGGCATGCTAGAAGTGCATTAGCACCCTGTAACCACAATAAAAGAGCCCAACAAAGTAATTCATATCAAAGACTAGTGTACAGAAAGAAAGAATACATAATAAAGTAACAAATGGTAAGCAGGTTCCACCTCTTGCCTACAATTAACTCAAGAAAGTGAAAAATGGTCTCATCGAGATGCATGACATTAAAGCAAAAACTAAGGAAAAAAACCCCAACAACAACAACCCCCTTCCCCCAGACTAGCAGCCAATATTTTGCATAAAAGAACTGAAAACATGATGAAGCATAGCAAGCCTCTTAGGAGCTGTGGAACAAATCTAGCCAGATTTCCCAGGGATCCTCTATATTCCTTATCTTCTTTGGTAAGAAACCCAGCTCCCCAGGTTCTTACAAATCCCACCACCAACATCTGTCATCTCCCCTCTGACTTATTTCAAGTTCCATCCACATTGCAAACCCCTGGTACTCTTATTGTTCTTCCACATCACTTAGAGCCCCACAGTACCCTAAAACCCCCTACAACAGCCTCCTACATTGCCCCAGCTTCCTTCCATGTCCTTTACACCCTTCAATGATACCCTCCAGCATGTCCCAGGTTCCTGGCATCCCCCGTGAATAAATTGTGCTCACTCCCATGCTCTTCACAAAGTCACAGAAAGGCAGAGATTGAAAGGACCTCTGGATGTCTCTAGTTCAAACCCCCTGCCCAAGAAGCATCAGGTAGAACAGGTTTCTCAGGACCATGCCCACTTGGGTTTTGAATACCTCCGGTGGAGATTCCACAGCGTCTCTGGGCAACCTGTGTCAGTGTTCGACCACCTTCATAGTAAAAGAAATGTATTCTTATTTTTAAGTGGAATAAAACATACAATACAATACCTAGCTTTGTCCTGTGACCTCAACATGTCCCCCAGTGTGTCCAGCTCTGAGACATACCACATTCATCTGCTCAGAGTAGCCTTAACTCCAAATCTATCTGCCTTGCACCTGCCCGAAGAGGCTGACATCTCCCACGTCTTCTACCAAAAGTGCTTTGCTTGCTGGCCAGGCAGAGGCTGGAACACACTGAGCCCTGCTCTGGGGTATGACTGGCCATGCTCAGGGACAGCTGGAAGCCTTTTGGCTGCTAAGCAGACCAAATATAACCATCAGGGCTGAACTCTCCCTGTTTTCCCTCTGTGATTTTTTTAATAATGTCCTTTCCTCTACACAATCAGATCACATTTGGACCTCTCTGGCAGAGTAATAGTCTCTTCACTTGGCTCAAAACTGGCAGTGGGCTAAAAAGCTTTTGGCAGGAGCTAACAAAGAAAGCCCAAATTTAAATAAGAGTGTTTATCCCTTCCCATCAACAATGCTTTTAAATTTGACTTTGAAGCTACTTTTATGTTTCTAAAATGGGGAGGAATTAGGCCTACAAGTAATTTAAGCATCTGTCTATAGACTGCATTGAGAAGAAAGAGATGAGACTAGAGATGGTCTGGTGACCAAAAGAGGCACTTCAGATGTTCATGATGGATATTATCACCATCTCTCTTCAGCCAGGGAAAATACTTCAGAGCCAATAATAAGATCATTTATGGGGGGGGGAAAAAATCTTACTTCAAAAATCTTTAACCACACAATGTATTGCATAAAGAGTACAGGTGCTATGGTCCCTGGGCATGGATCTTTTTAACAAAGCTTTCAGGGAGCAACATGAGATTTGAGCAAGAGAAAAAATGTGTGATGCCAAATTCTTTTGATAAATCAGTGAACGGCAATGAGCACCCCTTAAGCTCAGAGACCATTTTTCCAAGGAATCTGCAGAACAAGACTCTTATAAAAATAATTCATAATAAAAAAAAGGTTACCTGTGGAAAAGAGTAAAACTGTTCTAAAATAGCATCTGAATCTATGAACGGAATGAGCTAATTTAATAACACTGAAAAATATTGCAGAAACCAGCTTCCAGCTGAGACAAGTTTACTAAAGCTCCTCCTGGCTTAGTATTTTGGCTCACCTGGTGGAAATGCCGTGAGGGTCTCAGCTGGAGCCTCAGCTGTGCTAATGTGCAGGACATACATTGGAAGTTCAGATAGCAGATGGGGGATTTTGTTAACTGCTTAAATCAGCTCTGATGGCTGGTCACCAGTTGGCAAGCACAGGAGCATTTCTAGGTTTGTATTATGCTAAAAAGCATGATAGCAATGGGGGAAAATGAGGAGCGTGACAACAAAGATAACCCTATTCTCAAGCAAACACAGTAGTGGCTGGTTTCTGTGTGATTGCAGGAGTCCTGTATTTGCCATTGAAATCTGGCATGTAATGATTCTTATTTTAAAGACAATGTAAATAAAAATATATAGTATACATAGTACATGCATGCACACATACATACACAGACTTTTAGCAAAAAATGCTGTAATGCAAGAAAAGCTATTGATATTTAAGTGTTTTGGAATCCTGTCTCTCAGAAAGCTTCATGCTGAAGTTACGTCTTTTGCTGCTTTAGCATTTTGAAGCTACTTTCAAAGCTATGTTTCATTGATTTATGAGCCAGACATCTGACTATCTTCAAGAAGCTTCAATTATTTTAGCTTAAATTTTCTCTAAGGCTGAAAATATATTTTGCCAGCATACCGCTGTATGGCTAGATGAAAACAATGGCATGGCTAAGACTATCTCCCCTCCAAGATTCATTATTTCTAAAACAGTCCTGTGCTCACCCATCTAAACAGCTCCCAAACCTGAGCAACGCAGAGAGCAAGTAGGGTCAGTCCATAACCTTACATATCCAAATGTCAATTCAGTTGGCTGGTAATCTGGTACTTTATGCTACTAAGTCCAGCCTCAGTGGTAGTACAGTAATTTTTATTGCATTTGGCACAATGTGACAGAAAGCTCTCCAGTTCTTCTGCAGTCTTTGGAGGAAAGAGAGACTTTCATTATTGTGAGGACCTCTGAATCTCCCTTGGAGGACCTCAGGGACACTTTTGGTCATGTCATACACAGAAACTAAAACAAATTTGGTAATTCCAATCATCTTTGTATTCTTATAGCCAAATGAAGCATATTAAGATATTGCAAAAATATAGAAAATGTGGTATGTTAGAAAAATATGCTATACTGGGAAGATACAAAAAATAAAAGCTATTTCCACATCTTCTCCTTTACTGTATCACTCCGTATCACTACACTTTGCTATCTTTACTGTTTGTTGCTTACTTCTACCTATTTACTACTTTACCACCACTTTACTGCATAATTATCCTTTCCAACTCAAGCCCCCCAAAAATTCGTAATCCATGTTAGGAGAATTTGAATCAGGATCCAATACAGCTGACATCCTGCTCCCTTTGTGACCATTGGAATAAGAATGATAAATGTCAGTGCCCGAGGCTATGGTGGCATGTGGATTGCAGTTGATTCCAAATCTGAACATCAAGTTCAAGATTTTTAGACCTACATAGGGACATCTATCTTCATTCCCAACTTTAAGCTTTTAGCTATTCTGAGACCTTTTTTATTCTAGAACCGGGTTACCTTTCCTGAGAAAGGAAAGGATTTTTAATTTTTAAATTTAAGAGGTTTTTTTGTGCCTCTGAAATGGATTAAACCCTTTGCCTGTAGTAAGCAATACATGAATTGGATAAATTTGAGACTTAAACCAGCCACCTTCTATAAATTATAGAAGAAAATTAATCAAGACCAGTGAGTCTCAGCACATGAACTCAAAAGAAAACTCCCTCTTGAAGAGAAATTAGTAACTTTTACTGATAACTATTTTTTATTTGTGAGTCAAAAGGATATAATCATGTGGAGAAGAGGGAAATATCCTCAAGTGGAACAATTAAATTCCAATCAATTGTGGCATAATGATAGAATAGTCTTCTAAAGCTCTGGAGGTGCCTAACCTTTCTCTTTATTGAGTAAAGATAATCTACAATTACAGTGTTTAATTATTTGCAAAGGTTCTTTGTATTTTCTTTCTCTGTAAAAATTTCTATTCTAAGCTGATTTTCTTTTAGTATGATTGTTTTTCAAACCTCAAAAGTAAATCTTTTCATGTTTCCTCATTTTTATGTTTTATCGAGCACTTCAGTTACTTTCTGCCAAATCCCATAATTTTAAGCATGATTCTGTAGCCTGGGCTGGAACACCATCATGGCCATATCCAGTGTTTTTATACCTGGGGTGATGTCCAAGTTTGCCTTTATACTCACTAAGCCACAGTGCAAAGGGCAAATGCCACCAGCACTGCATTTTCCCTGAACAGCAATGGGACCCATCTCATCACAGGTGTCTACGCAAGGTGCTCCTAGTCTTGTGCTCTGAGGAGCATCACTATGGTGATGAGCAGGGACATGCTTTGCAAATGGAGCTGCGGGTAAGGGTCAGGCATTAATTTGGAACTAAAATAGGTCTTAGGTACCCTTACACTGACATAAATGAACTGCATCCCACCACCTCATCTTCAGTCTGGATCTACATTGCAGCACAGATGAGCTTTGTGGTGCACCCCACAATTCACACTGGCTCTCTGGGAGTGTGGTGTAGCTCTCTTCCTTCCCATGCATCCAAGATTTCCTTCAGAGAAAGCCAGGACTTGGGAGGAGACCATACTCATTCATCCAAGTCTCTTATCATCTGCCCGTTCGGGATATAGCCCAGCTGTGCCATGAGGGACCAGGACCCCAGTATACACTGTGCAGGCGATGGAGAGGACCTGGTTCACCCTGGGAAGTGGCTCATCTCTCTCCACTGAGAATACAGGGACCTTTGGGTAAGCAGGCTTCTATCCTAAAACCTTGCAATTAGGTGAGATGGATTCAGGCAATCTTTCACTGAAGCCAGCTGAGTACTGCTCTCCACCCTTTAGTGAGGCTGATACAGAATAAAAAGAGGTTTAATTCAGCCTGTCAGATTAACAGACTGTTTTAAAAAAAGGAGACATTAATTAAGAAACATAGTGAGATTTTACTTAAAATGCTGATGTTCTGCAACCTTTGTACACCTCAGGAACACTCTTTGTGCTTAGCAAAATCGCAGTGAACATTGCTTTCTTGTTTAACAAGCATTAAACTGCTAGGATTTATTTGTTTATTTGTACAGATTGGGAGGTTTCCCTCTGTTAATGTACGCATTTTCCCTTAGTTTATTAAAGATGTTTTTATTTTCAGCTACAAGATAAAAGTCAGTCATATCACAAAAATCCTGTTTGATACATATTTCCAAGAGAGCCCAGAAATGAATTTTAATACATAGAATATTTGCATTTCTTCTTTCACTAAAGGGGGGCAAGAGTATAATATCAGCCTTATTCTGATTTATACATTATGGGAATGTAAGTAAAAGAACATAAATACTATTACTGCAATTTGGTATCATATTTCATGCTTTTTTTTTTTTTTTTGCTTTTCTTACTAGTGCTTCCCAGTTTCATCTGCTTAGTGCTTTCCTCATGAAAGAAATGAACATGTCGACATAAAATATTGCATCAAATACACCTGTGAACATGCACTCCTGTTTCCTAGATTTTAGAAAATAAAGGATGTTTCCAAGCTTCTGCTTTGCTACGGAGAGAGAGGATAAACAGCTTTGGTTAATATCTTTAAAAGTGCTGATAGGCATAAAAATGTGAACAGCATTCCTACTTCATTCATACATTAAAAAGGGGCTGAAGAGTACTCAGGAGCAGAAGGAAATGGAATTAGAGGAATAGGGTTGCTTGGCAGGGTAACTGGAAAAGTCCTGGGCTTTGGGGGTTGGTAATAAAACTAGAATTAATGTAAATAAGCATATTGCTATAGTCTGCAACTGTGAAAAGGGTTATGGAAAAAAGGGAAGGGTTGTGTATGTTTTTTACATATAATGGCAGTTTATTTCCTAAGATTGCTGTTGGAGCAGAAACCATATTTCACATTAATATCACTTAATATGTTATTCATTGCCCTGGGCTCCAGAAACGAGCAGTGAATTAGGTCATGGTGAATAAATACCTATCAGTGTCCATCAAGTGACATTCCTCATCTCTTTTCCCTCTTTCTTCTTTTCATGTGGTATCAAAATCTCATTCTGTTGTTTATCAGGCAGTACATGACAGAGCAAACCTTTTTGGGGGCGGCTATAAATATATAGCTCCCATTACAGCTAGAGTCAACCTCAATACAAATGGCAAGGCTGATGTAAATCCCTCTCATTTTGATGAGGTATGTGCTGCCTTTGGTCAAATGAGCACTTTTTAAATGACCCTGAACTAATTACCTCTCAATGAGATGGCACAGGGCCAAACCAGGGGCCAGCACAAGCTGCTGGAGCTGAGGGGTCTCTGTGCTGCACAAAGATCCATCACCCCTTCGCCTCCTTTCCTTTGCCTACAGGGTGACCAGGGCTGATTTTAGCAAATGCTGGCTAACAAAAAATGGCTTCTGAAGCTGCTCATCAGCAACTCGATAGTTGCCCAGTCACTTTCTTTCTTTTTAGAAAATGATCCCATTTTCTTTTTTATCTCATGTCCTTCGCCTCAGACAGTGGTTGATATATTGCTATTTTGATATACATTGACATATGGCTCCTGAAGTGCTAAATAACAGATTCAGGCTGCTGCAACAGTTAATTTAGAGCCTGCAGACACAACCTTAGCTCCGGATGACGTCCAGGCTGTGTGCAGGTGACATGTTCCTCAGACCTCAGCACTACTGGGTAATGGATGCTTAGCAATCTACCTAATCAAAATCTGGTCAGAGCATTAAAATAAATAGGATGGTGGAGTATTTTAATGATTATTAGGGGCTAGTAGCATTGTCTAGGTTCTTAAATCATATTCACAGCCATTACCTGTTACAGTCACCAGGGCAAGATTGGTGGCCTGCATTTAGGCATGCAATAGTGTTATATGTCTATACTGACCACTGATGTCTGTCCCAGGCTCACCACCTGCCCCATGGCTGGTGTGTTGTGTTCAGTGAAAGCACGGTGTGTGCCCTGCACTGGACCATCAGAAATAAAACTTACCAGGGACTGCCAAGGAAAGATGTGAACAGAAGTCTCTATAGAAAGTTATCTGGGAAAAAAATGATTTATGCTTGTCACCTGGATTAAACCCCAAAATTGTCTTCTTTTCTGTGTGATAATTTCAATCAGCTGGTGAGGGGATACTGGCCTTTTGTTGCCTGGCTGGAACGATAACTAGTTTTGGCTATACCGTTTCCTAATAGGGGAACAATCACTTTAAATATCTAGTCAGAGACCTGTTACTATTTTAGGGGAATGCCCTGAAGGCCTTCACCTTGTCCCTTCTTTTTATGCATTTATACTACTTTAGTTAAGACTGTGACAGCACTTCTTCATAGCTACTGTATTTTCCAGAGGCCATGGGATCTTTTTTTAATACTGTAATGTGGTCATAAAAATGTGCTTTGGGCTGTAACCTGTATTACAAGATTTGAGCTAAGAAGCAGACTCATTTGACCAAATTAAGTCTTCCCATCCCAAATACGTAGGTGTTTTTTGAAGTTCTACAAATGCAAAACATGAATGCATTTTACTGACTGAGCTGAAATTTTGCTGGACTACCTTTGGGCAAGAGTTCACAACAATGCAGGGAATAAAGAGTTAGAATGGAGTTAAAAATCAGCGTTTTGCTGACAATATAGGGTCACCGAGCACAAGACTAAGAAGCTGAGCCACCATTAACTCAGACCAAGGCTGACTGAAAGTGTGTTAGCGGTGGTGATATATTTAAACAGGTGGGATCACGGTCTTCCCTATAAGTGGGTTTTGTGAGACATCAGAGAAGCGGTCTGTGCTCAAGGCTTTACTTCAGTCATTTGGTGGGGACAGTTTCTAGCTGTCCTTCATGGGGTGGTCTTAAAAGAATATCCCTGTCTGAAACATAGGGTAAACCTTCATTTTTCAGGCAGGAATTTAATTTTGTCCTATGGCAAGGGTTTCAAGGAAGAAAGCCAAAATCCTCTTTGACAATAATGTCTGAGCCTTTGCCTCAGCCACCAAGGCCCTAATGTGTCCAGAACACATAGACAAACTGACAAGAGAGAAATGGTCAGGAAAGTTGAAGTGAAACAAGGACAGGTGTGAATTCAACATGAGTAAGCTATAGCACATTAAATCCCTATGCACCTGCTTTCACTCAGAAATGAAACATCCTTAACTTGCTGTGGCTTAATCCTAAAAGGAACTCAATGTATGAACGGTGACTTTACAAATTTAATTTGTCCACTTGACCTTCTCTTGGTGTCCTTGTGCAGATGAGCCCTAGCAAACACAGCTAATGACTCTTTTCTAAGTTCATCTGGATCTCTGCAGATGCTTCTGTCAAACTGACACTTATGTCTCTTTAAACTGTACTCAGCTAAAGATTCAAACTTTATACCCAGGCAAAGTTTCCACTGAATTTTAAGGAAGGACTGATCCGGACTTCAGATCCTGGTCTCCAGAATGAGAGGTTTTTTTCTTGGAGAGGAGTCCTAGAGTCTCTGGCTCAATAGCTGTAAGGATGATCAGAAGTAGCAAATGAGATTACTGACTTAAATAATGGGGTTAATAATGCTACCTGGTAAGTAAAGTCAATAGAAAATGCTGTAATGTTGCATTGAAAAAAAAACCCAAACGAGATAAGTGTTCAATGAAATAGATTTGCGTTCCTCTTCAGTAAACAAACTAGGTTCATCGAGAATTTGCAGATACTGGAGAACAGTCAGGGTTCTTTTGGAGGAATTTTGATTTTTGACTAAGGCAGGTGAAAATATTTGGAATTTTCTAAAGAATTCTCTTTTTCGCAAACTGGGGCAAGCACAGTATTACCCAGAAATTACAGCTCCAGGGGGTGCTTAGGAGAGAGGCACAAGACCTAAGTCACTCTTTCACTCCAATGATACCATTCTGAAAGACTGGAGCAGTTGGGGTCAGTTGTCCCAGCTGTGTCCACTCCAAACTTCTTGTGCACCCCAGTCTACTTGCTGGTAGGGTGCTGTGAGGAGCAGAAAAGGCCTTGACTCTGTGTGAGCACTGCTCAGCAGTAATGAAAACATCCCTGTGTTATCAACACTGTTTTCAGCACAAATCCAAAACACAGCCCCATAGCAGCTACTGTGAAGAAAATTAACTCTATCCCAGCCAAAACACAGCCCAAGGTCAAAACAGGACAGGGAATAAGTGGCAAAGTAGCCATGTAAGAGAGTGGTAAATGAAGGGCTAGTTTGCTTAGGGTTCACATTTACTCAATACCAGTTACACTAGGATCCACTATTTAACATAATACTGCATAATCACAGAGACCCTCTCTTTTATTGTGAAATGGATTGTGGAGATAGCTACATTTATATTTACAATAATTTATGCTAGTGTGTGGCATCTCAGGAGCCTTTTCAACACATCTGAGGGTCTGGACAATTTTTTGCTGACTGTGGAATTACCTAGGGTGAACAAAAAATACAAGGGGATGGTGATTAAAGCTGGGGTTGCACTAGCTGACAAATACATTACAGATAAATTGGTATTACTGCTCATTGTTTAAAGCCACTGGACACTAGGTTTGGCAGGCTGATTTGACTGTGTTCTTTTGTCTTTTCCCATGGATAATTTTTATCTCCTCTTGCTTCAAAAGCTAACTTGCTTCCTTTGAAGGACAGTAAGCTTGACAGGGTTCAAGCTAAGCTTCTTGAACTTAAATCCAGCATGGCTATCCCCTGACTCAATCAGCTTTAACTTGAATTGTGTCTCTCTAATATTTCACACCATTTCAATTACACTCCACAGCAGCTGAGGACTATGTGAATTCTAGTGCTAAATTTAATCAAGTGCTCCTCCAAGGTGGAAGAGAATGTATCTTTGGAATTAATGGAAAGAGACAAATGAAATCAATCCCTGGGATCTTGGTTCTGTCCACTCGGCACCAGAGGACATCCCAGGAAAAAGACCTTCAGTAGCAACTGAAGCCTGAAGTCTGATAATGTGAGAACTTAAAACTGCAAGGTACGAAAGCCATGAAGAATGGTACACTTCATCTAGACTGTAGAATCAACAAGAATTTAATAAGTTAATCAGATCATCACCGTTTGAGTGCACATAAATTTGAATTGTTTCCCCATTATGAAGTGCTTGTCTGTAAATTATTGCAGAGAAAGCCATTTTCAAATTAATGTTTGAGCTATTAGAAAATACAAAGGGCATTTTCATTAATTGGAGGCAGCTTTTCTTCCTCTCTCTTTATCATTAACTTTGCTACCCAGAATCAGTTTAGCACTCCAATTTATTGATGTGTACAATTCAGTGGCATTATTTGTTTAGAATTTGTCCTATACCTGGTGGAATAAACTCATTAAGTGTAAATGAATAGTTATGTAGTCATCATCTGCAATGAGTCACTGCAGTTGTTTGAAGTCATTACAGTGCCTTTGAACACAGCTGGAAAGAAAACCTCTGTGAAGGTTACAGCTTCCTTCTCAGAGTTTAACCACCATAATTTTTCATCCCTTCCTTGGCATGGCTTCTTGTTGACAGACAGAGAGACTCCTTCTGCAGAAGACCAGAAAACCCTGTTCCACCCAAGACTGTATTAAAACCACTGGCAAAATATTCCATATTTCTGCTGTGTCAATGCATTTGTTGTCACAGCATATAGAAGCTGGGATTCAGAAAGGGGGGCATTGCTTGGGAAAACAGCTCCTTTAAAATCACCGGTTTGGGAGATAAATGCGAGGTGCAGCATTTCCTACAGCTGACAAACTTCCTGTCACTGAAGGTCAGAGGAAGAGGAGGGCTTGCAGATTGCAGGACACAGTGTAGGATTACTATTGTGCTTGACTAATATGGTGGCCTTCTACAATGGGGTCACAACCTTGGTAGATAGAGGATGGGCAACCAATGCCATTCACCTAGACCTGGAAATAAATAGCTCCATAAGCTTTGCCTACCTGTTTGGATGCTTTATAACACAGGTAAACTGAACTATATTTTGATAATACACATACCATCTTAAGCACTTCTTTTGATGTACAGTATGAAGGAGACTTGCAAGGTGCTAGCTGGAATGCAACGCACCACAAGCAAATGGTCAAAGGATTCCTACTCACTTTTTATGAGCAACAGGAATATCTCAGTACACCAGAGGCACTGTTGGTTTATTATATAAACTAATACAACCTGTTTCAAAGACAAAATGTATCACACTGCATTCAGCATAAAGCTTTTGAAAATCCTATTGCTTGAGAACTGTTTCACAGAGAATGCTGTATGTTAGAAAAAGAAAAAAAAATCCTGGAACTGACAGTATCTAATCATCTTGCTCACAGCTAGGAACAGCTCAGTTACTTGAGTTTTTCATCTAAATAGCCTTAATATATTTTGTAAGCACGCTGTCTATGTTTCTGCTCCCTGCTTGCTCAAAGGCTGAGTTCGTTTGTCACGAGGCCAGAGACATCTATGAAGAGAATATCAGATGTTTATGGCATTTGTAATATTGCCCTCAGGCCAATGCATTCCAAAATACGTTGGACTCTCTCCACCTATTTTGACAATGCTTGTGGAGCACAGGTATGGTCTCAACAGTGTTTACACAAGATCTGAGCCAATGCCCACTGAACTCAGCAGGAGTTTTCCTTTCAAGTTCTGGGGATTTTAGATCATGCCTACCATCATGGTTATTCACTTTAGACAACTTAACAGGATTTTTTTTTTTCCCCTGGCACAGGAATATAATGAAAGACTCGAGGAGACATTTGAAATGCAACCAATGAGACATTTGATATAGCACAAGTAAAGTTTGCTTCAATTAGGAATGCAGAATTGTGTTATACGGCACATTAAATGGCACATTAGCAGATGTAAATGTTTCCATCAAATTAAAAGTGATTAGTTTGTTAGATTATTTTTTGTTACAGTAATTGTGTGGTTTTCCATTTTTCAACAACACACAGAGAAGAACTGATCCAAAGTTTCTTTTCTACAACACACAGAGAACTGATCCAATGTTTCTTCTCTACTTTTGGATTTCTAGAAGTGGAAAAATGTAGCTTTTCTGCCAGGAAATATGGACCACTGCATGTGATACAGCACATCAAAGCAGCAGAGAGAGAGAGGAAACTTTCTTTTAAATCGCACACATCATTCCCAGAAAAAATACTTAAGCACCTAAAATTCAAATTCATTTCAGATGTATCGTGCAAACTGGTTCAAATATTAGTTTTGTACAAAGCATCCATATTTTAAGAATTCACCATCTCCTGGAAGTAAGAAAATGAAAAGCAGAGAAGTTGGAAAGGTATTTATAGGAGAAAGACAGCAGTGCAAAACAGTTTAGCCCCAATCATCAACTAAGCACTGCACAGCCGCTCTCTCACCTCTGCCCTGTTCCAGTGGGATGGGGGAGACAATTGGAGGACAAATATAAATGAACCTGTGAGTCAAGAACAGTTTAATAATTGAAAATAAATTAAATAATGATACCAATAATACTTACAATACTATTGATAATAATAAGACTCAACACCCACCGATAGACACCCAGACAGTTCTTGAGCAGTGAACTTGCCTCCTGGACAAGTCCTCCCTCAGTTTATATGCTGAGCATGACATCTTAAGGCATTAAATGTCCCTTTGATCAGTTTGGATCAGCTGTCCTGGCTGTGTCCCCTCCCAGCTTGGGAGCTGGGAGAACAGAAACAGTATGAGAAACAGAAAAAGTCTTTAGTTTAATATAAACATTGCTTGGCAACAACTGAAAATATCCCTGTGTTCTCAACATGCTTTTCAACACAAGTCCAAAACACAGCCTCATACTAGCTGCTGTCAAAAAATTAACTCTATCTCAGCCAAACACATCACAATGAATAACCTCAACTTGGTTGAAAAATGCTGAGTTATTCCCCAAAAGGTTTTCTCAGGAAGAACATTCCTATAGAAAGGCAGCTCCCCAGCACAGGATAGCAAAGCAGGAGTCAGCAAATCAATGCAGCAGTTACTGATGGAGCAGGAAGGGCTTGTTGCTATGCCTCCACCTGCAGCAGATTATCTCACCAAAAAGGCCAAGAAATTTGTTTCTAGCAAAACTGCACCTCAGGTAAACTGACCTCCCAGTCTTTTTGGCCTACACCGATGTCACTGGGAGAGTACAGGAGAAGAAAATACAAGCTACCACTGAGTTACACAGCTCTATTCTCTGCCCCATAAGGGCACTTGAACACACTTCCTAACCTCCCACCCCAACTCCCCCGTTCAACCTAAATCAGAGTATTTGAACTTAACTTACCATGGGGTAGAAGCTCAAAACCTTCCAATGCGTCAGGTGACAACATTGCACCATGAGCCACCTGAGTTAATTACCTAGACTTCTTTGGCCTCTGAAGGGCAAGGAGGCCATCCTCTTTCTGAACTGGTTCTAGCAAAGCTTTCCTTGCTCCTGGAGGTGCAATTAATTACTACAATTACTCAGAGGTCCCAGCTGAGATCATGGGCTGGGGCAACACAGTGTGTATCAGGATCTCTGGAGTGTTTCTGGGCCTCAGGAAGGCTCCAACACCATTGTCACTAGTGCATCTCCTACAGCTGTGAAGCTCCTTACCCCCTGGCCAGGCTCACCTGGGGATATGTCTCAGGTATCTCAGCACTGAGATGTGCAGAGCATAAAAGCTAAGGCTTTTATATGGCTCTCTGAAACCACAAGGAAGGGCTAGGTACACAAGTCCTGTCTGTGTTGAATGGGGTGAGTTGGGAATGGTTGCATGGTTTGCAGTGGCTAGGACAGCAGGAAACACTCACAGGGAAAGGCTGAGAAGGCAGCCTTTCTGCAAATCCTGCCTCCCTGAAACACTGATGCTGTCTTGTAGATCTGAGTTAGATATCTGAGATAGATTTGCAGCCTGCAGCCATCTCTAGTCATCTAAGCTCTGCCACAAAATGGTGCGGCTCTGACATTCTGAAGTGCAAGCCCTTGCCTGTAGGATTGAGCAAGGCTGTTGCTTGCTTTGTTTCTCCAGGCCTCCTGCTCTTTCACAGACAGCCTCAAGGGGAGCCAAAGCCGTCCTACCAGACTGCATGAAACAGTCACAATTCCTCTCAGTGTTTCCATTTACTTTTGCCTTTACAGTTCTCTGAGGTTCCCTACATGGCCATGGAATGCTGTAATATTTTCATTCCGAGTTATGCCCTCAGCCAGCTTTGAATGAACTCGCTGCATGAAGCACCTCAGTAATATTCTCCCATTTTCTGGCAACCTTTATGTTTGTTTGCCTTGTAGCTAAGTCACTCAGAAACGAGAAGTGAAGAGTAAACTCATCTTTTCAGAAGGATTATAAGAGAGTTTTCATTTCCTGATTTCAAGACTTCTGATCTTAAGCAGAGGAAAAGCTCCAGCAAAACCATACCTTTGCTCATACATCTCATTCATCTCAGTGTGCAAAATTAGATCATTACAAGCTGCAGCAGCTTAATCGAGCAGCCTTTGAAACACAAAGGCCTCTGACTCAAATGGAGTTAACGGAGGGTTGTTTTTTTTTTACCACTGCTCCCATAATGTTTAAAGTCGTTCAAATTTCCACAGAGTGCTCGCTGATGATTATGAGCAATGAAGCTTTGGATCCAGTTATACCTATGCTTCCATCTGTTGTTGCAGAAACCAATTCTATCATTGTTACTTTCTTGTTAATGACCTACTTCTTGAACTCATTTACGGTACCTGTTCCCCTGCGTTCTTCTTCATCAGTGGTGTCAGTGGAATAGCTGCTTTTATATTCAAACATCCTGAGCACAAAAATTTCCAGTTGAATTATGTCTGTCCTGGGTGTTGAGCTGGAGAGGAGAAAACACGTTCATTTTCTACAGCTTGTAATGAACTGATTTGCCAGTTGTTGAGGCGCATATCTGACAGCAAGTCCAGGTTTGGGAGGATGTTTTTCTATTCACTGGCATGTAATTAATGACAAATTTACTTATCTGTGGATATGTGGGAAAGGATCCTCTGTTCATCCAGTTTATACTTCATTTGCATATTCCCAGTGAAAATCTGATTTGTTCCAACAATAACACCCATTCAGAGACTATTCAATGGTATCTCTTCCCTTTTTCATGGATTTTACAAATTGAAGCTGAGGTCTATTCAGAAGATGCTTCCTCTTCTCTTACTGTTTGAAGGTTATTTTTAGGTTACTTTGGACATTTTCGTGTCAGCTGTAGTGATGCTTCACATTACTCTATTGCTCAGAGCAGCAGTGCATGACATTTGAAACTCAGAAACTTGTCTTCACCCATCACCAGCAGAACTCATGACTCCATCCTCTCTGAATGTACAATTCTTTCTTTCTTCCACCAACACGCTAGCTAAATTACTGATGTCTCTCTATCTTTAAGCTCTTTTACTCAGCCTCAGGGTTTGTTCCCCAGATTGTCTCTTTTCTCCTTTGTCGACAGCAGCTGAGCTTTTTTACCTTCTCCTCTTGGTGCCACACGGCTAGAACACAGGTCCCCTTTTGCATGCCCTCATCACTCTGCCTGGAGCATGTTTCCAAAAGGGACAGAGGAGAGCCCAGAGCCAGGCAGGCACAGGAACCACAGCAAATATAAATCTGCAGTAGACTGGTGGAGAAGGTGACTCAGTGACGTACCTAGTTGGTCAAAAAAGCCCATATATGTGTTAAGCAAATCCCCCTGCTTATGGCTGATGAATGTGGCATGGTGGAACATAGATCTTGCTGTCTGTCATCACTTCTGCCTGGTGCTGAGCACTGCAGTTCGTGGATCACCACTCTTCACCACGTCATATCACACGGTCAAAGATGCAGAAAGTAAGCAGGCATAGGAAAGAAGATCATCAGCACTAACCAACCCCTTCAAAGTGAAATGCAGTCTGTTACTGTTGCTTTCCCCCAACACCCTCATTAATCTCCCATTTCTGTGAAGGCAGAAGGGCAAGACAATGAGAGAAAAGAGCTGGTGACCTATTTTACATGGTGGGGGGACTACCGTTATATCCCAATTTACTTTTGGACATGTTGATTTGCAGTGCATGAGTAGACAGGAGCTGTCAATACTTTAACACTTGATGGGGAAACTGGAGTGAGCTTTGCTGACTGGTATACCATAATTGGGTAGCTGAAGGCATTTCTCCTCTCCAGGCAATAATGACAGGAGCATTTTATGTGATCTCTCCTCTCTTTGCTTCCTTCAAAGCAAAGAAGATAGTTGAAAGAAATATGTGTGTGTGACAGATTATAGTAATGTGGCTAAGGCTTGTAATCAGCTTATATATGCAGTGAGATGCTAGTTGCAGTTGGGTAGAAGTGGTGGTAATCGTGAAGTTTTTAACAGACATTTGGTAAAACGTTGTGAAATAATAAAATTAAAAAGCTACTAATCACTCATTCATTTACTACTGTCATTGTGCACAAAGTAATGGTTATTAGTTCAGTGTTTTTATTTTTGCATTTGAAAGCAGATTTTCAGTAACAAAGCTGAAATCAGTCCAAGTCAGATCATACATACAGTTGAAAAGCTACATAGTAAAAGGCAGAGATAAAACCTTTCATTACGGATGTGCAATAGAAAGTCCTAAGGAAAAATGAAAAAACAATTTGATGTCTCTTCCGACCACCTTAATGCCCTTGTGGAGATTGTGCTTGTTTGACCTTATGTAACTAGGTTTAGCTCACTTTGTTGTTCCTGGAATGTATTACTCCCAATGCTAATACCAGTACATTCACTTTATTGATACAACCTGTACCACGGTGACAAGAATACTCAGATCTTGCATCCTGCAGGTCATTTTTTTGTTTCTCTTTCTTCTAGGTAGGACTACTGTTTTCTGTCTTATTATTGTGTACTTGGACTTCACAAATTGTATGAAGAAAGCAATAAAAAGGAATGCATTGAAATTTCAGTATTAAGCCAATAAACACTGAATATGCAATGATATTTTTCTTGTGTACAGTAGTGCTATTATTTCAAAGAAGCAATAGTAAATGCACATGAAAATTGTCTTTAATCTCAGCTAGTCCTGTGCTTTTAAGTCTGAAACATACTTAAAAAAAGCACTGTGCACATTTAAATCAGTTCCTATTCCCAAGAAGAGTTAGGCATGTTTTTTCTACATTTCTTAGGGCCTGAATGAGCCCTAACAGCCAAGTTTCCTATTCCCTGGGCAGGAGCCATGGCTGCTGAGCCTCTCTGCAGTGGGATAAGTGGCAATGTTATACTTTCTTTCCCAGTGGTCATCTTTATCAAACATAGTTTGGACAATCTGTAAAAGTTAGCTCCTATGGTGGCTGAGGTTGGGGGCCTTTCTTGGAAGGAGTCTCTGAGATGGTCTTACCTGCCTGAAGTCAATCACTTGCTGTGTCAAGGGTACACCACTGGCCAGCAAATTCACCGTCCATAAGGCGTAAGGTGCACCCGGCTTTTCCCCTGGTTTAGATGCTGAATCAACAAAAAGTGGTCCACAGTCTGCTCCAGAAATGAAGACTTGTGGGTGGGAGATAAATCTGAACCTCTGGAATAGCCCTGATGCTGCTCTGACACATCAGGTCAGATGAGAGGAGCCAGTGGGTCCATACAGGGTGGACCAGTGGATCAGCAGGGTGCTCCAGCCCAGTTCTGAACTGTCTAGTTCAGCGCAGTGAGTTAAAAAAACCCCAGCAGGATGGAATGGGGTGTGGCCAGACAGTTTGCCCATATGATTCTTAAGGAGCTAAATCGTTTCAAGTAATGGTGAAAATCTCCAGATTTTGGACTAAGTAATCACACTGAATTGAATCAAAGGAGCAACTAGCACAGACATAGGCATCCATAAGCTTGCAGAAATATCGCAATGACATCTTTGTTACTTTTCCAGGGAGAAAATTCCTATCTTCAATGATTCTGCACCTTTGGGCTTCAAAACTAAGCTAGAGAGAAAAAGAGTGCATGGAGAAACAGCAAGGGTCAACTCTGGATTTATATTACTGTTTGATTACAAAATGGGACAGTAGGTAGTAGTCTACTGCATCTTTGAAGTTACCAAAACCAGAAAGGGATTTTGAAAGCTTTTTCTGCACTGATGATGAAAACTTGCCTCACTCAGTTTCCCCATACTGGTGTACAGGGTTTGAAAGACTTCGCTCAAGCTATCGACCATCTTCATAATGCTAATGACTATTAAAAAGACCAAACAGCTGCATTTATTATGTTTGGTCAGGTTGTAAATATGTACATCCAGGAATTGCCAAGACAGGCAATTTAGTAAATTAATGGTGATCGGGTTTAATTTTGCAGTGTTTACATTTTTTTCAGTTCATCATAATGCTGTACAGCGTAATTCCCTGTGGAAGGTACCAATCTCTCAGTACTCCATTTCTTTATCAATTCTTAGTTGTAGACATTTAGTGAAAATAATAATAATAAAAAACTCAGCAACATCCTTCACCACCCCAGTGAACACAAAAATTAATAATCTCAGAAAGTCTGTATTCAACCTGACACAGTGAGCAATGCAAATATGGTACAAAGTCTATCTTTACATTTATTTGCAAATGTGTATAGATATGCTTCATATAAATTAATCCTCTATTTCATTATAAGGAAGGAATTATGTCTGTGGTCAAAAGGGTGGGGTACAGTTAATCTGATTTAGCACAGCATGTGAAAAATTAATTGAAAGTCAGAACTCCATAGTGTTTATTATAAAGTAATTTCACACCAGCTCAGGATTAGCATGGTAACAGGTGACAATAGGTCATTACTATGTTAATTGAAAGACAGCATGCTTTTGTCAAAAAAAAAAAAAAAAGAAAAAAGGGATAGAGACAAAGTGAAATGAAAAGAAAAAAATATTAAAATGCAAAATTTTATCTAGGATTGGGCTGTAGTTGTGTGGGACATGTCCTAGGGAGAAAGTATCTTCTGAAAAGAAGTTGGTGGCTCTTTGGTGATAACCTTGCATTGTTCGCTGTGCCATGAACCATGACAGATGTTCGTGTGTGTTCTGTCCCCCACACGGGCTAAGCTGACTGTCTCTTCTTCCACAAGAGCAGGCTGCATCTCCAAAACAGCTGCCTGACATTTTCGGCTTGCTGACGCTGCTCCCTGACCCAGGCATGAAGAGGCAAAGGCAAGCACAAGGGACGAGGAGTCCATGTACTTACCTGGCTTGCCCAAAGGCAGCATGGGCCCTGACAAAGCCACCGGGAACTATGAGATTTTGCAGCAGTGTTTAACAGAAGAAAAAAGTCTGGTTTTGTTCCCTGACAAGGGGATTAATAAAATAAAAAGACTTTAAAACCGCCAATGGAAAATAGCCTGTCACTTCGATAGCACGCTGAAGCATGAAGCCGGGGCAAGCCTATCCTTCCACTCGAGCTGCAATGCCATTATCCTGCTCTGAATGGGGACGGGTGCCACAGTGCTTGCCTGCTCTCCTATTGTGTGGCTTGACAGACACCGATGTGTAGGCATTTTCCATTATACATGGCGACCTGAGTAAGCAGTCCTGAGCAGCCAGGTTCAGCCCGTCGGAAGAAATCGGGAAACTATTTTTCCCAGTTTATTTGAATAATAGAGAAAGGTGTTAAATCAGTTTTGGGGGTAGAAGATCATTCTGCAGGTCCTATGGTTGACAGAATACAGAGGAAGCAGTATGCACTTGTGTGTAGGCGAGCAAGACGGAAAGAATTCTATTACTGCAGTCACCACAAAAGGACCTCTGCTAATGGCATGTTATGATTTAAGCAAGGATCCTTTCTGAAACCAAAATAATGTGCCTTTGTAATGACACTAGCTGCTTTGCTCGACGTAAATGGAAATTCAGAGGGAGAGCTGGGACCTGAAAAAGGGAAACTCTGAGTATTTCCTGGAAGAAGAATTTAACCTCTTCAGATATCCTCATGCAGCCTGATATATGAGCTGATGAGGAATGTGACCTTCCTGCTCACCCTGCTTCAGAAAAGTTTGCAATCCAGCCTGACACAATCTGTTGTAATATGTTAATTTCGATGCACTTCTGCCACAAATACTAAGGGTGATCTCTGAGACCTTTACATCCTGGAATAGAATCCTTCCAGACTTCACTCTCAAACATCCTGATTAAGGTGCCTACTTATCTAATAAAGGTCAGAAGAAAGGAAAGTGTAAATGTTCTTTCATTACTTACTACAAATAAAAGAGCTCAGACAGAAGACGGTGCCATTGCATTCAGTGCATGGTACAGTGTGATGTGGTCTGCTGAGATCGACAGCAAAAGAGAAACCCTGATCCTGAACAGATCACAGACCATCATCTGCAAACCTGAACTGCTGCAGAGCTAAGGTAATAATGCAATACAAGTACCCCTGCGGATAGATGGGATAGCAACCTGCTCACCAGCCATGCAAAAAAGCAACATAATAAAAATAGTTGCATATACCTGGCAGGAAAACCTCTCAGGGTAGTTAGAGCAAAACATGGCATCAGGTCTGACTATGGCCAGGCAATATTTTCCTGATGATAAGACAGAGTAGTGAAGTGGAAGACTAAATAATCAGGTTCACCTCTCCAAATACAACATTTTAAAAAAAGCACGTTAGGTCTGGTGGCTTCTTTTGTGGCCATGCTCAATCACAGCAGCCAAGCTTGGTTTTAATGATTTGTCATGTCTTTGCAGCTTGGTTAGGGGAAATCAAAGCCGTGCATGGGCCAACCAGGTATTTCCAATACACACCTCCGCTCTGAAGCTATTCCTCCACTGCACTGAGTTGTAAGGACCTGCCTCAGTCCAGCCAACTTGTAAGAGATTGAGCTGCACCCTGATCACCCTACTGCCCTAAGGCTCAGTCACTGAGCCACCCACTGCAGGGGTCTTCCCCTGGGGGTTGCCAAAAAGGCACAACCGGTGTGTCCACTCCCCTTCTGTTTGCTGTGATGAGGGCTGCTTTCTGGCCAACAACATGTAATTGCTACAGGCAAGAGTAGAGCTGAGGGACTCGGAGATGGCATTGACACGGCTGCTGCTTCAAAGTGCCATTCCCTTTCTGACATCTTCGCCTTTCTGCTCTCCACTGAGTTAAAACAAACAAACAAACCAAACCCAAACAAACAAACAAAAAATCCCACCCAAACCCTCCACCACCACCAAAAACCCCAAAACCCACAAAAAACCCACAAAGGAATAAAACACCCTAACTCTCAAGCAAGCAAGACAGAGTGGCAGGAAGAGCATATTACAGATGTGCTGGCAAAACTGATGAGAAAAAATAGGGAAGAACCTGCATAGGAAGCTCCAGCAAATGTAATGTCAAAATGTTTCCAAAAGTAATTTTTCCCTATTCATTTGTTCTTGGCTGTCTCTGTTGTTTATTCTGCTCTTCTGTGATCTTCAGCAATAACGGGTCAATATAAACTCTTTACAGAAAGGACTCTCTCTTTTCACCTTTTTGTACAGCTCCAGGATAGATACACAGCCGTGTTATGGCTTTGCCCTTTTTAGATGAGGAATATGTTGATTTGGTTTCAGCTCATTAACTCTCTAAGGAATCTCTTCCAGCTTAGCCGTCTGCAAGGCTGGAATCACCCATTCTTCAGGACCAGGGCTTTTTTCCTCTTTGAATTTCTGCAAGGGTGTCCCAAAAGGCACAGACACTACAAGGAAGCCCAAGGAGCTGCAGGGTTTACAACATGGGAAATGAGCATCCTCTCTTAGGATAATGAAATTTTGTGTGTTGTGTTTGGTGTTGTGGGATTCATAAAGGTTATCAGACAGGCATTTATAATAAAAGTTCTTCCTGCTTTTCCTGGCATGCATGGGGGAGATGGGAGTGTTATCAGTCTGACATTTCTGTCAGAACTGGTATTTGAACCACTGGATGATTCTGACAAATGCCACCGCTGTCATCTGCTGCTCGGTTTTAATTATATCTGACTAAGGCTTTCAATGGCAGCAAGCAGAAAACTTAATTAGTTGGTTTAAAGGCTGATCTTCAGAGTTGGAAGAATCCAAACAGTTTTGCAGCATTTCTGCATGGAGGCTGCCATTTTCAGTCTGATGATACAAGTCAGAAGAATGAATGGTCCCACTAACAGGCAGGAAAAACAGGGGAAGACTTACAGGAACATTCGGCAACAAAACACACAATTTCTGTACGTGACATGTCAGCGCGGCAACCTCCTGTCTAAGAAACTGCTGCGCTGGCTCACAGGTGGGTCTCAGACAAATGGTAGCAGAATGCAGGCGAAAGATTGGGTGCTCATGGGAACATGCAGCAAATGAACATCTGTTACCTTAAACAGAATGTATACATTTATTCTGCAGTGGACTGCAAGCACTGCACTATTTGGAGAGACTGAAAGGCTGGCATTTTCTCACACACCAAAGCACTGTTCAAACAAGCTGCTTAAAAGAAGATTGCATTAACAATTTATACCACCTCTGTGTTTGCTTTCGGAGTGTTAATATGATTATATTTCTACACTATATCCTGGAAAAACAAGCATTAGTAAGATGCAATGTCAAACCCCTAATATGATGCAATTAGAAGTTAACATTACATTCACATGCTGGTTGCAGGTTGCCTGTGGGGGAAAAAAACTCCACTGAAAATACATTGTTTTGTTCCAGAAACCCCAGGGCTGTGGGTCTGGGCACTTAATCCAACTGCCCTCATGGAGATGGGGACTGGTAGAAAATGGCCTTTGCTTGCCGGTGAAGTCACATGCTTTGGAATGCTGCTGCTGGATCCTTTAGGACACTGCTGAATTTCATAATTTGAAAGAAATGGTCATACATAAAATGTGCCAAGAGCTCTGCGTCTGTGAGCCAAAGCACTTGATGACTTATACAGCCCACAGGACTGATCTGCTTTCGCTGGCTTCCTCCGCGCTCGCAAGCTTTGTGCTTGTAATTTATCATTGATCACAAAGTCACAGAATTGCTGAGGCTGGAAGGCACCTCTGGAGATCACCTTGTCCAACACCCTGCTCAAAGTGGGGTCAGTTAGAGCAGGTTGCTCAGGGATGTATTTGGTCAGGTTTTGGAGACTCTCCAGCTCCTCTGGGCAGCCTGTGCCAGTGTTGACCACCCACATCGTCAAAAGCAGGGTGGTTTTTTCTGTTTAAACAGATTGTCTTGTATTTCAGGTTTTGGTCTCTACCTGTTATTCTGCTGCTGGTTTCCACTGAGAGGAGACTGGCTCCATCTTCTTTACCCCCCACATCAGGTATTTACATACATTGATTAGATCCCCCTAAGCCTTCTCTTCACAGGCTTAATTGTCGCAGCTGTCTCAACCTATCCTCTTGTGACTGGTGCTCCAGTCCCTTAGTCATATCTGTGGCCCTCCACTAGTCCCAGGCCAGTATGTCCATGTCTATTTTTTGTGGGGGTGTCCAGGACTGGACACAGCACTCTTGCCAGATGTGGTCAGGGTACATGGCTGGCTCATGTTCAATGTGGTGTCCACCAGGAAACCCAGGTGCTTTTCAGTAAAGGTATTTTCCAGCCAGTTGGGTCCCAGCATATACTGGTGCATGAGGTTACTCTTTCCCAGGTACAGGTCTTGTCATTTCCTTTGTTGACCTTCAGGAGATGCCTGTTGGGCTATTCCTCCAGCCTGTCCAGGTCCCTCTGAATGGCAGTACAACCAGTTGGTTTGTCACCACTCTTCCCAGTTTTGTATCTTTTCAAACCTATTGAAGGTGCACTCTGCCACATTGGCCACATCATAGATGAAGAGATTAAACAGAGGATGGGGGGGGGAAAACTGTCTAAGGAAATTATGTGGCTCCTATCACTGTATTCTCAGAGAGTCACAAATCCAGTTCAGCTCTCCTTGCCTGGATACTGACTATGCTGCTATGTCGAGTCCCAGTGCACTGGACCTATACAGGTCCATGCACCCATGTACATGTATAACTGAATGACAAAGTTTGCAGCCAGCTTCACTGGTCGTCTTCTGCAAGCAGAAGGGACCTTTTGTCTATTGTTCTGCTGTGCTATCAATGGGCTGATGAAAAGATCCTCCTGCTGTGAGAGCAGCCTCTTCTCTCCTCTTTCCCAGATTACTGTGTCCCTGATGGCTCACCCATCAAAGTAAGTATAAATAAATACAATAACATCCCTCTCTATATTGTAGAGGGGTTTGGTTAAAGCAGCTCATTTTTTCTTGGATAATATTTATGCCAATGGCCATAAAGGCAGTATATTTATAGAATATATGTGATAGGTTTTGTTTATTTTTGACACTTTACATCTTAATATTTTCTAGACTATACGCAATAAGCAAGCCTAATTTTTCCTTTCATTAGAGACTCAAAACTCAGACTACACTACTTTTAAGTTTTTTCCTTGAGTATATTTAAGAAGGTAACAAAATTCTGTACTTGTTTAGGTGTGGGTTTGAAGCCATGTGGCGGGCAGCCATTTTTTAAAAAGCAAGCAGTTTGCACAACCTGAAGGAGTGACTGCTAGTCCCCCCACAACTATCAGGTCCCAAAGCGTTAGGTTTGAACTCAATCCATTCATCCATATATAACTGCACCTAACAAAGAACACAGTGTTAACCAGGCATAGAATATCCTGTATGAATTAATAGCCTCATCAGTGCAAGTGTCATGGGAACTCCACCATGCTGTCATATTCCCCAGCATTTTTCTATCACCCAAAGCATTTTCTCACCAGCAGAAACTACTGCAGTTACAGTAGGTCCCACTGTAGCATGGTGAGGAGGTGATGTGGTTGTGATTATATGCAGGGGGTTGTGAGTCTATGCAATTATTAACCTCCTAATTATAGCAGGGCAGCTTCTATATGGGTACAATCTCCTGTAACCTGGCATTTTCACATGAGACTGTGCAGGACAACTTTGTGGAAAAGGGTACAAGAAATTACTCTCTTCATGCATGAGTTATATAGTGTTCCCATCCTCCAGTAGCAAGACACAACACAATGTTTATTCTTCAGCATCATTGTCACAGAGAGAGCACCCATTGCCCTTCTACATCCATGCATCACCTTCTTCCTCCTCATGACCTCACCTCAGCAGTTCATGGGGGGCTTTCCCTGCCTCTGTGCCTGTCTGCCACACATCAAAAGCTCTTAGGCCCTTTTCATAATGAGTTTTGTGTTCCAGTTGTGTTTCACTGCCATGTTCATAACTGAACAGCCCTGTGCTGAGGCATCCTGCTGAAGGCAGAATGAAATTACTTCTGCCTCCTGGTTCTCAAAAGCTTGTGTCCCACCACAGATCAGCTCCTTGCAAGGCCCTTTCATGGGTGCTATCAACCCAGGAGATGTACCCAAAAATCCTAGTAGCACATGCGCATATCATGGTGTAAGGCACAGACATAAATAATTGAGACTAGCTGTGCATTACACAAAGCAACACAGAAAATTGTTTTTCAGGCCATGCTGTAAAACAGGACTGTGTACCTATCTTGAGCTTCCAAAAACTGGCCACATCAGCCCTTTGCTTTGGCCCTTGTGCCCTTTGCTGGTTTGACATGGTATTTGAACACAGGCTTTTGTGTTTAGACAGGAGTCTTCAAGAAAACAGGGCCCTGCAGCAACAGTCCTTCAGATGTGTAGTCAGTCCATACAAAGCGTGAACTCTTTAGGGGCATGTGGTGAGTGTCATTAACCAGACACCCAGGCACGCTTTGTAGAGGGTTTTATAGTTTTATGGCTTTTCACTGGAAAAAGCACATGTCCAGAACGTGGTGCCCTAAGCTTTAGTGCATCCTTGGCCTGGTCTTTGGTGAATAAGCAGAAAAGCAGAAACTGCTTCACTTGGCCTCTGTAGAGCCTTCTTCCTGAGATGACACCCCTATCCCATCCCAAATAACACACACGTGCATGTTCACACAAACACATGCACATACTGGTCTTCAGGAGAGGAAACCCAGCCCTTTTGCAACTTTCCTGTTCCTTTTTCATAAAATTTCCTCAAAAGGACATTACAGGCTCCTGCCAGATGATTTGGTAATGAGGACTACAGGACACTTCCGGCTTAATATTTAGAGCACTTACGTGTCAGTGGAGGACCATTTAATTTCGTAACTCATTTGAGGTTTTCTGTTCACCTTTATACTACTAATCCTAAGAGTTCTTGTGGGGATGTGAAGAAAAGAGAATGCTCAAATAAGCTGTATATTTGAGCTAGGTTTTGCAGTTTTTGATGACAAGTGCAAGGAACTCCTCACACTGAATTCACAGACAAGATCCCCAACTCCTCAGGGCCTCACAGGCTTTGGTGTTTTTTTCTCATAACTCTCCTACAAGTCAAACAGCAGCATCTTCCCTTTCTCAAGGAAGCAAACCTGGAATTCATTGGGACTAACCATATTAAATTCACACCCTAAAGTGCACCAAGGTGTCCTGAAGAGCTGGGGACTGAAATGGGTATGTGGCTCAAGTGTCTTGCTGAGGCTCCCAGAATGCAGTGAGTTCATTTTCCTTCTTAACACCCTCATGTTAGTGGTGTTACCCTATTTCTACAAAAGTCTCTCACAGACCCGTCCCTTTGCTTGATGATGGCTGCAGCGTTTTCCGGTGCAGATTCAGCCTTTTGGCTGAGTTGTCATTCTCCATCATCCAGCTAACCCAATTATTTCTGTATTATAGGCCCATTATTTGACACTGAAGATACCTGGTTAATATATTAGCTAAAGGGATGCTGAGAACAGTTTGCTGCCTTTAGCAGGGAATATTGGATGCTTTTGTCTTTGAAAAGTCCCACCGGTCTTTCCTTTGTGACTGGCTGTAAATTGCTTACTGGAACTAAAATGCCACTTTCTGTCCAATTCTTTCTTGATTTTACCCAAGAGGTATATAGCAGAGGTTGATTAAATTGCTTGGTGTTGCTCTTTGTCTGAGAGACACATGACTCTCTCAGCATATACATTCAGGATTCTTTAACAACAGGACAAATAAATGAATTTTTCATACCTGGTTAGCTGCTGCCCATCCCTTTTTCAAAAGGCATTAACTTATTTTTAGACACAATTTTAACTCAGCTAAAGCTTTGTAGAAGTTTCAGGCCCAATCTGAATTAGGTGAACAAGTGTCTCTCAAAGGACAACTTTCCTAAAGAGGGAAATCATCTGTGTTTTCAAGGTGTCTCCTCTATTCCTGTAGCTCATTTAAACTCTTAACCTTGATGACTAATTTAACTAGCATCCCAACTTTGAGTTCATTAAAGTTAGGTGATGTGATGCTCACTGAAGCCCCCAAAAACTTTCAATTATTTTCTCCTTTTAGGGAAAACCTTCTTTTAATTTTGGAGGACAGGCAAATCCTGAAGTGCATTTTCTTGGTGTTGGAGAATCCAAAGATGATGATAGTGCTAAAGCAAGATAAAAGAAAAGGAGAATAACAGGTTTCCTTTAGAAATTTTCTCTTTCTCAAACCTTTCCAAGTCTCCCAGTAAACATCTGCTTGTTTGGGAGTGGAAGCAACTTTGGATCCACTTTCATTGCTCAGTTAATAGGAGTACAAACACTAGAGTGGACGTTACTCCTTTTCACAACAGCAACAATGGAGAGGCATCTAACCTTGCACTGAAAACTGAGATAAAATATGAGATATTCTGTAAATACAAACCCTTTAAAATAAAATTATACACATGACACAAAAGTATAAAAATTGTTACTGACATGAATAATTCACTAACTATTGCATGGTATAAGTCACTAACTAATGTGTATTACGTGCCATTTAATAGTGGATGTATCTGAAGAAATATGGAAATTGGAATACTTTAATAACTTTCTATATGAAAGATGATGAGACTGCCTAAATGATTAAGAGGAAGATATGTTGTAATGAACTAAAGCCACTCGAGTGTAAGGTAATTTTAATTCAAATCTCCATCTGCTTATGTATAATTAAGACTCATTTAACAAGTTAATGCCTAACAGAGAGAACTGATAAGTTTGGTATTAAAGAGCTTAAGAGAAGTAAATTAAACTGTCGAGTTTGAGGAGCTTTCATTTCAATTCCCTGTACCTGAACCAAAACACAATCTTCCAGAGACATTTCTTTACCCTGACCATACAGCCAGGTGCCAAACTTGGGGAGAAAAAGGAGGCGACAAAACAGAATATCCTTTTTATATTTTAATTTTTGATATCATGTCAAGTCAGGAGTTTGACAGCATCTTTGCTGACATGAATATTTATAGTGTTCAACCTGCTCACTATATAGTGTCTATACACCATTAAGAAGACACTTTGCATGCTATCAAAAATACTTATGCATTACAGAGATTGCCAGTGGGGTTAAATAACCTATGAAAATAAGAGGGTTGCCTTTGAAGTGCAAAAAAAAAGTAATATTTTGATCTGTGGTAAGTTTTATGTGATATTCGCCCGCTTAACTTTCTATTTCATTCTTTCTTCAAATATCTTTCCTGCAAGGTCCAGTAGTCAAAACAGTGACTTCAACCTTTTCATCTTTCATCATGCAATTTTAATTTTCTTCTTTTGACTTCTTACCCACTGTCAAGATGAGAGTTTCCTATATTCACTTTATACTTGAAATTCTCTGTGCTCTCGATTTTTTGTCACTGGAGTCAGACATCAGCTTTGATTTGCTCCTAGTGCTCAGCAAAAAGCTAAACACTTTTGGGAATGTATTGGAAGAACAAATACCACAGTATGTCCAATGCTTATTGCAGTGCAGATGTTTCCAGGTGAAGTATGACAAAGAATTAAAGCTACAAGTTTTGATGACCAACATCCAAGCTCAATAAATAATCAACGTAAGATATTGTTGCAATATTTAAAGCTTACTGTTTTGTTCCTAGGGCAAAACAGACATCCCTAATCTGCTTTAGCATCAGTCTAAAAGCAGAAAAATTAGAGACTGAATTGTTTAAAATATATAAAAGAGTAGAAACAATATCTTACTGCTCAAATTTAGTTTTTTGCAACGAAGGTCCTTAAAATTGAACAGAAAGTGAGATGTTCCTTTGTGTATACATCCATAGATTAACACAATTTACTGTTTGTAGCAAATCTCTTAAATATGAAAGCATTTGGGTTAATATACATTATGTATGTTACTGTGTGTCTCACAAACAAGGGAACATATGTTTTAAAAGGTCTTCCTTTCCTCCAAGGCTTAAAAATGCACTCTGTACAGGGATGTCACTGAAGACATTTGCAGCACTTCAGCAGAATGAGCTGAGAAGTGGCAGAGGAAATGTACCAAATGAACCAAATCACCTAAAATTGACTAGAGATGGAAATTTACAGTTATAGTCAGACAAGGGTTTCCATTTGTGTTGGTGAACTGATCTGTGAGAAAAGAAATGCTTCTTTTAGTGAAATCTTCTCTCCAATATTCAATATCTTTCAAGGTCAGAAAAGTCTTACTTCTAAAAGAAAAAGGAAAAGAGAAAGAAAGGAAGGAAAAGAAGGGAAGGAATAGAAGTGAAGGATACTTAAAAGTGCAACATGAGCTTACAGAGCCAGAAAACTCAAATTTTAAACCAAATTTAAAGTCCAAATGCAACCAAAAAAAAGTTAGAAGTTCATACTTACACAGAGAACTAGTCTGGAATGGGAGGAGGCATACCTTTTCTCTGTGAAACATTGCTGATGGCTCTTTCCTGGTCTCTGAGTATAGCCCAGAACACATAATTCTGTGACAGCCCTGGTCTCTTGGATTACATGGTCACGTCTCAATTTTGCAATGTCAGAGGATACTGGTTTGGGACATCTTTGTACCTTTACTGAAGTTAAAAGCTTTCAGCAGGGAATATCGGCATGAGATGGACTAATTAGTTAGTTGCTCCTCATCTTAGAGATGCCATCCAATGCATCAGGTGTCCTAGCAGGAGCTGACATTACAGCAAGATTAATGACACCTGAAAACCTGGGCAAAATCTATACATGATGCCGTTATGTGTAACTGAAACGTGGAGCAAAGTGCTTACCCTCACAAAAGCAGCAATAGCCATTAAAAGGGAATGGTCTTCTTTAAACAGAGAAATGTGCTTCAGAGCAAAGGCATTTAAAGAAAAAAACCCTGCTCATGGCCCCTCTGCAACATCCTTTCTTCTCCAGCAGGTGTTAAACAACCCAATTCTCAGAGAGTAACGCCACCAGGTTTATGACAGCTGCTCTGTTTTTCTTTAGCCAAATGTCAGTCCCCATCATATTAATTTTATCCTGGCTCCTTCAAGAGCATTCAGTTCTCTGAAAAAGCAATAGATCCATAAAATGGATATTAATAGAGCACTTAGCACATACATGTTTGTGATTAGCAGCCTAAAGATTAAGAACCCAAGTAAAACAAAACCTGGAATAATTCTAGCCTTGAGTAAGGAAGTATTTTAGCACTGAAGCCATGTCATGCACCAAGGGTGCTGTTCTATAATTTGTACCAAGAAATGGGGCTTGCAAATGAACATTAGTTAAATTAAAAAAAAAAGGGAAAAAGTCAGGCATCATTATATTAATGAATAATTCAATCCCCGCAAGTTCAGAAAGCGTAATGCTAAAGTTGCTGTATCATCTCTTCTGAGATCCCTGTAGCTTTATTACAGGGCAATGCATCAAGCCCAGACTACATTTCATCTGACTGCTTTGGTTCAATTCAGATAATGTTACCATTTTCTTTCTTTTGAAAAACATAATAATCTGATGCATTAGGTTTCATCTATTGTCATGATCATATAAAAAGTATCATTTTCTCTTTAAGGATACTTACACTGGAGAGGAAGATCCAGAGATTTCATAGATTTTAACCTTACTTATGGTGAGGAATGCTCCTAGAACAGCTGGCAATACAGTTGTCAAGTGACACAAGATAAGTCTTTTACAAGGACATATTGCTGACTTGAGAGGAAAAATTACCTCCCACTGATCTCAGCTGGGTACCAGGGTTGGAATAGGATGAGTGGGACAGACATTAACTTCTTCCCCAGCTGTGATGTGGCCATGATAACACACCCATGAAACTCCTCTTCCATGACCTTTTTTTCCCTTTATCTCAGAGCTGCAAGCAACCCTCTTCAGCAAGATCTGGTCTTGTTCCAGTTGGAAAGCATTTCTATTTTCATGTTCCTTCATATGAAAAAAATAGTTCTCACAACAGACAAGTCTTTTTTTTCTTTAAAGATTTATGACAACATTGAATATATGTTTCTTCTCTTCTAATTTGCCTTGTTGCTAAAATGTTATTTTCCTCATTAAAAATTATGACATTTTGGAGAAAAGTATATGCAGGAATAAACAGCATGTGAGATGTCAGCCTTGGATTTCACTGATGAACTACTGGGATGGGGAAGCATAATGCAGAGTCTTGCTCTGCTAGATTTTGACTGAGGTTCCCCAGATCTGGATGCAATTCCCTTTACAGCCAATTAGTATGTCATCTCTAGAAATATGATTTGTTTCTCTAATTATTCTCTATTACTTAATACACACACACACACACACACACACACACATCCAGTTAGGTCTTTCCTCTCCTTAGACATAGGTTTCCCTAGTTTTATTTCTCAGTGATGAAATAACAATATCATGTTTTCTAAAGATTCAGGTTGTTCTCTGGATTTGGGTGTCATAATAGTTTGAGGGGAGCTCTGAGTCATGATTTAATAACAGGAAGAAAATAGTTAAGTACTGTGTCTAAGGGAAAAGGCATAACACTAGTCATTATCTGGAGCTGATAGCAGCTGAACTCTGATTAGGAATGAGACCTGTTTTTACAAGTGTGATCACTGGAATGCAACAAGGGAAACGAGCCAAAATCTCTGTGCTTTGATGTCTCCAGAAGAAGAATGTGTAGCTTCTTAGATGACTTAGGCTGGTCACAGACAATTCCCTGGCTCCGCTGGAGAGGCAGTGTGGTAATGGCTCCTTGAAGCAGTACTGTATCACCCCGTGACCCTCTCTTGCCTTGGATTCCACCCTTCTTCTAATTAAATGGGAAATAGTGGAAGTATTCTTCATTGCACACCAACAGCTGTATGTTTAGTGTGGATTTAGCATGATGTTTCCCTGAATCTGGTGGGGAGAATTTTGTGATTATCAAACTGTGAACTCTCAATGACCTAATTTTCCTAAGCACTTAGAGAGTAGTGTTCTTATGGTATTTACATGCATGGAGATGCAGAGAGCACTGCCAAAGCCTCCTGGTGCCAAAAGTGGTTAGAAAACAAATGACTAATTTCCAGAACTGTATAATTTGAAAATACCATAATGTGCCCTTCTGCGTCTTTAAGCATATCTTTTAAAGCCTGATGCCAAGTGACTCCAGCACCTAATCCTGCTGTCAAAAGCACTTTGATCAGTTAGGAACTGTTGTGAGCCATGTGCAGCGACAACAAAAAGGGGGCTATGAGGCAAAGTCTTCAACCCTGCTGACTGCCCGGGACTAGTAATTTCAGCTTGCCATAACTCATTGGGCTGCCAGCAGCAGCAGCTCAGAAGATGCTCCAGTGGCAGACGAGATGCCTCCCCTGCAGGGAGAGACAGAGACAATGCTCTGCTCCATCAGGCACCCAGACAGTGAGTTGCCCTTGCTCCTGTGCCCCATCTAGCTTCCACTGGGGTCTTGTAAAAGACTTGGATGCTCCTCAACAATAAAGTTAAAGCCTTAGCTCATTCAGTTGCCTTTTCTTCTCTATTTTTACTTAATTCATCTTCTATGAAAATATCAGTGACAGCCACTGCTAGTTTTCTCACACATGATTTGGCTCATAGTTAGGCATATGCTTTGTTTATGTTTTGTATGTGTAGAACAAATAGCAAGCTTAGCCAGAAAAAGGACCCACAGTAGTTTCCTGACAGCATACAAGACAGTAGTATATCAATGAACCATTCAACTAATAATAGCAGTTAAGAGAAAACCAGAAAGACCCGCTCACTCCTATGTGTTCTGCAAAATGAAAAGATAATTCATAAGAACTAGACTGTGGAATTGTGTCCTGTGTTCCTGAAATCTCTGTATACTGTAAGTATCACTCATAGTGGAACAACTCATCCTTTAAAGGCAAATATTCAATTTAAATCAAAGAACTATTGGCTTTTTTCTTAAAGATAAGCAATAATTTATTTCTCTTTCATCTTCACAATTATCACATACTGCCCAGCTACATGACCAATGCCACTACATAACACAGGAGAATTGCCCACCTACACTTTACTTGGACAAATACAATTGCAATTTACACATTAAATGTACTGTACAATGTATTGTTGGCAAAATGTCATTCTTATCTATACGATGGGTTGTGGCATATGGTTCATAAACAGATGAAATCTAAGATGTAAAACTTTAAAACTTTTTAAGCCAAGGATACAGTATAAAGCATTTTGTTTTGGTATTGTATTGTTACTAAAGTAGAAAAAACAAACTAGAGAAATAAATCCAGATCTTAAGTTACAGGATATGTATTAGGTTAAGAAATTAATTGGCTTCTCCGTTTTTTTTTTTGTTTGGTTTGGTTTTGTTTTCTTTTTTTTTTTTTTTTTTCTACAAATGAATACTATGAATATATTGCAGGATAAAGAAAGACTGCCAGATAAAGAAGTTACTGCTATATGAAAAACAAATGAAAAATTACCAGGTAATTTTGCTTACAAAAAAGGTCAAACTATAAACAGTCACAAAATATATAAAAATGCCACATTGAACGAGGCAATCGTACTCTACCTAAACTGGTAGTATACTCTCTGAAAGAAGTTGCGTTCATACAGTAGTAACTGATAAAAAGGCATTGTGCACTCTTGTGCCATCTGGAGATTTAGCACCGTGTGTCATCAGTTCTTGGATTGTCATCCAGTTGTCCAAGATTTTCTTGTTTCTCTTTTTCATCATCTTTTTGTGACTCAGTTCAATAATGTTAATTTCCTTTTTGCCCTCGCTGCCACTCTGCGGACTTTCCTTAAGACACTCCAGCCTGCTCCTCATCATGAACTCCCGCCGCCTCCTCTGCTCCTTAGCTCGCACCAAATGCTGCTTCCGCTCTTCTTTGCTCCAGTAGCGACCCATCTTCATCTCACTCATTGTATCATCATCTGTTGTCATCCCACTGCGCTCCTCTTTAATTTTTAAGGCACGTTCCTTCAGGATTCTATCTCGAACTGGTCTCTTTGTGATATACCTCGTCCCATCACTCCTTATTTTCACTTTCCACTCCATCTTGGGCTCCGCACACTTCTGCGAGTCTTTGCACATGCTGACCAGGCTGAGCTGGCTTTGGGCGTATTCCACAGCAGACTTCTGCTGGATCAGCTGCATATAGCTTTGATAATGCTTTGCATGAGCAGGTATATTCCCATACCTGTAAGAAGAGCTGTGATATGGAGACAGGTAGGGAATGTGTTCGCTGCTCTGCTTTTCCTGGTCTGTGAATCTGGCACTTTCTGATGCCAGCACTGCATCCTCAGCAGCACTGTTTTGCTCAGTGAGTTTGGTTTTGGCTGAGGTTGACTCCCTGTTGCTTTGCCCTGAGGATGACTGATTAGCCACGATGGTGCTCCTCAGGTTTTTCCTGTTGGTGATGCTGATCATCCTCTGGAGAGAGTTATCGGGGGATCGCTCCACTGTCAATGGAGTGCTCCTGCAACTTTCAGCCGTGTTGTAGGCGCTGGAGCTGTCCTTGTCGGACTTCTCAGGATGCTCCAGGATGTCATCCAGTTTGCCTCTTTGTACATCTATGCTGGTGTTATAATTCCTGAACCCTTCATCATGTAAAGTCCAAATGTCTCCATACTGATCCCTCACCTTTTGGAGCTGGTGAGCTTGCATAATAGTCTGACATTCGAGTTCGATGTTCCTCAGTTCCTCATTGAGTAGCTGCAGCTCATGCTCCACTCCATCTTGCTCTCTTCTGTTGCACTCTATGGTGCTGCTTGAGTAATACAGGTCATACTCCCCATGGTTTCGAATCTTGCACTTCAGTTCCAACAGCTGCCGAAACCTTTCACATTCCTCCTCTGGGTTTCCTATGAAATCAGGCTCAATGTATTCCCCAGACACAAAGCTTTCATTGCACTGGAGCTCAACGCTTCCTAATGTATCTTGACTGTGGCCCAGCTCCCGTTTGCTCTGCAGGGTAGTGCTGTTCTGCTCCTCGGGTGCATTTTCTTGCTCCGAGCTCTCATCATTACGCAGACTCTCATCTGTAGGTCCCACCCCACTGTCCTTCTCATGATTGTTGGATGACGAGGTTGCAGTGTCCGTAGTGCCATCCTCCTCTTCATGTTTCTTTGACTAAAAAAATGAGCAAACCAAAATGATTATCAAATGCAAACCATATTACATGAGAATCTTTTCCAGCTGTTTCGCTTAAGCAGCTGGGATCTGATTTAAACCAAATTAAAACAGATCACTAATCAGCAGTCCTACTGCTCACAGCTTTTAAATATTTCTGAGACTCATGCTGTGGTGGCCATACTGAGTGAAGTAGATGAATTACAGCACTAGTGACATATCTTCTGAAGTTTGGAAAGAAATATTTCCCTCTTTAGCTAAGCCACCTCTTTTCAGTGCTTAAAGATAATGATCACCAGATGGTGCACCGTTTTTGATTCTGGATTATGGCCAGAGACTGGTGGAGCTGAAATCTTCTCAAACTTAGGAAAAAGCTTCAGTACTGGTATCACTTCAGAAAAACAGAGCAAGCAGCCAATCAGCCAATGACCAGTACAACCTAAGAGGGTGCAAAAAGACTACTTTAATCAGTGGGACTTTTTTTTCTTAACCAGTGAACTCCTTGTTTGCTCCATGGAGATGGGCAGGGTTGAAGCCTGCAGAAAGCTAGACTGTTCCACTATAACCTCCACAGCCCTCTCTCATACTTCTTGTTTTCAGTAGTCTTTTTCTGAAAAACTGTTCAGTTTGAATTCTAGGATTTTGTTGAAGTAGACCTCTCTCTGTTGCATCCCTGGAGACCATTTTTGTCCCCTAGTTAGAGTTTATGTTCCTTAGAAATAAAACCAGCCTTTTACGATTAAGTGTAGAACAACACTGAGTGCTCGCCATGGGCATAATGTCAAGCTTTTAGGCTGTTGGTTTTTAATTCACGCTCCACTCATTGTACCTAACCTATTTATGTTCTCAACCTATTTATATTCACAAAGAATGTGAGATAACACCTCTCTGAAGAGATAGACGCTTTTTATTTTTCAAACTGGATAAGCAAAGAATTCCCTGCTATTCCCCTTACAAAGCAATCATGTAGAGTGCAATTTATATGGCCTGTTCACCAAATATCCAAGTGTACATAGTACCAACCAAATGCCGTTTCTCTTTTAGGAGGTATAATTGCAGAATTATGTATAATGGTAGTAATAATCAAGGGAGAAAAAAGGTACAGTGCACCCAGTGAAAGGAAGAAAACTCAAAGAGGTCACTGTCATAATTCCCCTTTTCTCTGCTTTGACAGACAGTAAAATAGGATGAAAATGTGTCTCCTATCTCATTCTTTCTCTTCTCTTCATGTGCACCTTATGATCACACACCCTTCAACTGGTTTCCTTTCTTCAGTTGTTAGGAAAAAATAATGGCCTGGTCTCAGAAAAACAAAAATAACCTCCAGCCCCCAAATGCAATGTAATACTGGAATAAAATAAATATGGAAAGAAATACAACACCAGGAGAACTCAGTGTCTGTGAAAGACCAGTTAAAAAATTCTGAAAAGATGTTTTAGCAATTTGTTGTCAGACAAGACTTGCAAAACTGTAGCATAATTTTTACACTCATGCTTTCACAGACATAATATGTAGCTGATAACAAAATGCACAATGAATGTATAATTCTCATATATCTTTGGCAGCCACACTAGCAATTTGCCAATTAGTATCTCTCACTCTCCCCAGATGGGAAGAAACTCTCCCCTTGAATTTAAACATGGGACGGAATGTATTCAGTGTAATTCAAGGGATCATGCAAAAGTTCAATGTTTCTTGATGGTGTAGGGTCAGGATTTTCTGGAACCTTGGTTTGAAACTGCAAGGGACAAAGGCAGACTTTCATGAAAATTCTGCATATTTTAAAAATTCAGTGGTATGTATTTTCCTGATCTGAGATCCTCTCAGATCTTTCTACTTATCTGCTTAAAAAACAAGGGTTTATTGTTGTCACAAGAAGAAATATGCAGAGTATTACCAACATATATCTAAGTACTGCAGAATTGTTCTATAATTATAATTTATATTTAATTATAATTTATCTGTTCTTCCTTTCTTTCCTCAGCTTATGCATGGCTGTGAAGGTGTATGAAGTATGTTGGACAATATTTCATTATATTTTTCAAAAGTGACTGCAACACTTTTCCATTTTCAGAAGTAGCTGGAGAAGTGGTGGAAATACAATGTCTTCCCACATCACCTGTTTTTTAAGAGTTCCAAAATGTCGTATTTTACACATAGAAAAAGCCCAATGTCTAGAGAATTCTTCCTGAAAACCAAGAGTAACGAGAAAGAAAAGCACCCCAACCAGCCAAGTGGTCAGGGCATTCACTAAGAATGCTGGAGATTTAGGTTTAATTTTGTATTTTTCTAGTTTACCTCATCCAGGTGAATGCCACTACAGAAGCTATTCTGGTCCCTTTCTTCTACTTCTTTGGAGCTTCTCCAGCTTCTAGTGACCTCCTCTGCCTCCAAACCTTTCAGCAGAGAAGTGACTCCATTCTGGGTGACCTACACTGAACTCTGGCCACTGCACTGTGTAATCGATGCTTCTCACTGCTCTGGAAAATAGTTAATTACTGACATGAGGAAGAACAGCTCTCCCAGACACTGGGAGGGCTGTGCTGCAGAACAGCCAGCACTTTGGGTGCCTGCCCCAAATCATAGACTCATAGAATCTTTCAGGTAGGAAAAGACCTTTAAGATCATCAATGCCAACCTAACACTGCTAATACCACCACTAAAATATGTCCTTAAGTACCTTGTCCGCATGCCTCTTAAATACCTCAAACACCTGCCTGGCAGCCTATTCCAATGCCTGGTAACCCTTTCAGTGAAGAAATTTTTTCTAATATCCAGTCTAAACCTCACCTGGTGTACCTTGAGACCATTTCTTCTTGTCCTGTCACTTGGGAGAAGAGACCAACCCCACCTGGCTACACCCTCCTTTCAGGCAGTTGTAGAGACTGATAAGGTCTCCCCTGAGTGTCCTCTTTCCCAGACTAAACAGTCTCTGTTCCCTCAGCCGCTCCTCACAGCACTAGTGTTCCAGACCCTTCCCCAGCTCTGTCACCCTTCTCTGGACAACCTCCAGCACCTCAGCGTCTTTCTTGTAGTGAGGAGCCCAGAACTGACCACAGGATTCAAGGTGCAGCCTCACCAGTGCTAAGCACAGGGCCACACAATCACTTTCCTACTCCTGCTGGCCACACTGTTCCTGATACAGGCCAGGATGCCATTGACCTTACTGGCCACCTGGGCACACTGCTGGCTCATATTCATCCTGCTGTCGACCCACACCTCCAGGTCCTTTGCCACTGGGCAGCTTTCCAGCCACTTGTCCTCAAGCACTGCATGGGGTTGTGACCCAAGTGCAGGATCTGGCACTTGGCCTTGTTGAACCTCATACAGTTGTCCTTGCCCATCAATTCAGCCTGTCTAGCTCCCTCTGAAGAGCCTTCCTACCCTCAGGCAGATCAACATTCCCACCCAAATACCAGGCTCCATCCACGCTAGCAAATGAAGGCCAGGATCCGCTCGCTGACCCAAGGGAGAGCGATGTTGCACATCTTGCATCCATATGACTAAATTCATCTTAACCCCTAAAAGAGGGCTTATCCATACTGTGTTAGCACAGTTACACAGCTTACAGGAGCTGAGATCTGTGATGCTTCCTCTGATGTCTCCAGCATGGTGCCACACCACCAAAGCATGTATTTGGGGACTTCTGAAAACCCCCTTAACCTATCCATTAGTATAGGTGTGAAACAGACCTTGCAGCTCGGGCCCACACAATCAACACTTTCAGAATTAGTGACTCTTCTTTTCCACACCACTTTTATCAACTATTTAAACTTTTCTCTTTCAACTTCCACTTGATTTAGGCTGAGTAAATATAATACACTGACATCTTTTCAAGTTACACTATCCGTCATTAACATGCACACAAAAAAGAAGTAAACAAAGCAGACCCCATCTTTGCAGTCTAACAGAAATCAGATGGGTGGGATTGTTCTCACCAAATCTAAGTGTCTATAGTACAGGCACCTGAATGTCAGGTAGTCACTTTGGGTTCCCCTCCCTGTCAGGAATAAACAAGTGTCTGTAAAATCAGATTCTTCTCAGCCTAATGCAGACATCCATATTGTGTTAAATCTTTGCCCAGTATGTGAATACTTGCAGCTGGCTCAATTAAGAAAATGGAAAGCAATATAGATATTTATTGTGCTGCATGCTTTTGAGGTATATTTAAAAAAAAAATCCACTGTGACTCAAGTAAGATAGCCACTGGCATTCCTGTTCTGAACTTATCATGCTTGCCAGAGCTCCTAAGCATGTGCAGACTGAGCAGCCTTTTACAATATGAGATTATGTTAATTTTATTTTGGAAGGTAGAAAGCCTAATTCCAGGTTAAATCCTTTCCAAAAAAAAAAAAAAAAAAAAAAAAAAGGTAGTCTCCAATTGTCAGTGTGTTGCTTTTGTCAGTATTATCTATTATCTATTCCAAAGTGTTTGTTTTCAAATGTACATTGTCAATCTCTTTTACAATTACTTCTGTTTGAAATACCAAAGGGCTCCTTAGGCCTCATCTTTGCAGTGAGAACTCAGATAATGAGAAGGCAAACCTGGCGGTGCGTACAATCAAGTAATAAATGAACCTCAAAAGATTCTGCATTTCAGCTCCAGCAAGCATTCATGCCTATAAAATGGGTAATATTGCAGGAATTCAGGCATTGTTCTATTCTCATTTTACAACTTATGATACATATTGGGACTCAAAACCCAGGCTGCTACTAAAATTTGAAGGCAGTGAGTCAGTCGAAGGTTTTAAGAAATGTAGCCACTGGGCTCTCTGGTCAGTCCCTGGCAGTGAGAGAGGGGCTGACCACAGTGAGAGGAAGCTCCAGTGGCAGGCTAACCATCAGGTACTCCAGTCACACTGAAGATTGGGATTGATTTCAGTGGTGTACTAAAAGGGAAAATGCTCTTCTGCCAACAATGCTTTTCTTTTAAAACAGGCCTCTCTCAAAACCAGATTTCCTCCAGATATTTTCACTGCATTTCAGCTTTCAATGAACTCGAATGAATTTTTTTATCCGATTCTTTCTCTTCTTAATAGGTTTTGATATATTCAATGATACCGTTAAGAATTTCTGCATGGCAAATGTATGGTATTCTTCTGAAAGTTCTCTCTGCTGCACAATGAACCATGATGTTGTAAAGGGGAAGGAATACAATGAGTTATAAAAAATGGAGGATTAAATCTTTCCTCGAGGTTTATTGGACTATTCTATACAGAGAAGATACAATTCTTCATTAAATTCTATAGAGTGTCTCAAAAACATACAGAAAAGACATAAATATCTACCTAATTCTTCTATTACAAACTGTTCCAGATTTTTCTGTGAAGCTCATATCAAACGTTAAAATGGCATTCTGTAAAACAGACTCATAGTTTGAAGGATATTCTGCTATAGTGTGTAGTCATGAATCTTGCGGGCTACAAGAATGAAAACATGATTATGAAGCCACAGGACTGTGTTTTGATTCACAAAAATCAAGGCTAGTGTTAGACTGAAATCTCCATGGCCGACCGGGTAACTTGAAGATACTCAGCTTGGCCACTGGCAACTGTAATGAGAGAGGTTTCACTGCTCCAATGCATTATGTCATTCACCTCAGGAAACTGCTAGGTTTCCCAGCCTAACAAGGAGTAAAGAACCACTTCTCTGACTTGCCGAGTCACTACATAGAGTCTAGAGAGACAGCAGCTGTCACAAATTACTGACGCCCCATTACACACCAAGCTGCATTTGGTTGATTCGATTACTCATCAGAAGGGCAAAGAGATGTCTGGCTGTCTTAGAATTACTTTAAGCAACCCAACGTGAGACAGCGACAGAACACAAGTGACCATAATTTTTTCAAGTGTAGCACTCTCCTACAGTAATATAAAATGTCAATAGCCACCCCGCCCCCCGCAACCTTAGTATACGATGCCAATGGGGAATAGGCAATCTCAGTGGCTTTTGTGAAACCACAGAAAAAATTAGAGCATTCTTGGTTGTTATCTACAACCCAAATTCAGTGAAAATGCTGAAGATGGACAAGAACTTGTGAGTGGAAAGTCACAACTGTGAAGAAATTTCAGAGGCCCCAACATGTCACATGAGGGGCTAGTAGCGGTTTGTAGATAGACCTGCTCAAGAATTTCCTCCAGAAGTGGGGGTTTGTGGGAAAATGTCACTGTGCAAAGGAAACTGCTTTGTGAAGAACAAGTATTCTTTCTGACAGGAAATCTTTTGCTATCTGAGATAAAATCTGTGGTTAAAAAAATAAGATGCCAAATATCAGTTAAAAGTAGCTAGCAGTGCAGTAGTTAGCACATTTAACCTGGAAAAATGAGCCTTGAATCACTGCCTGGAAAAGAAGGTCATAACTAAGAGGCCACTATAAATCCTGTTGCAAGGTTCCCTTCAAGACCCTGAAGTTATTCCACTTTGTGTAAATAATTCAATGCTTGTAAGATGAAGAATTTGTAAACTGATCTATCATATTCAAGATAATTGACTTAATTATTCTGTCAGTGTCTCTGTCCCAATGAATATTTAATTTATGTACAGAGAATCGCTTTAATAGGAGCTATCACGTAGTCAATAGCCCAGCATCCAGGCTGGAGTGGAAGTGAGGAGGAAACAGGCTAGACGTATGTTCAGGCCCCCAGTGTGGACCAGGCAGTGAGGTATTTGCAGCCAGGTCTCCCGTTAACTAAATGAGCTCCCTGGTTTCCAGAAGAAGGAATGTTCTCAGTCTTTCTCCCTCTCTTCACTTCAAAGAAAAATGCCTCAGGCTCTGCTTTCGAGCAATTCCGAATGGGGAAAACAATTGTACATCACAAATTTCTGTGGGTCGAAAACCAATTTCTTCCCAGCTGCACATACAGAGAAGCCTGTAGATGAAGTTGGATTTTATTTCCTTGGCTCACACAGGTGTGCATGCTGACAGATCATCTGATTCAGGTGTGGATATGGTCACTTACGACTTCCACAATAAAGTACAACTGAGAAGACCCATCCCTTGATGAAACTGTATGGCTGGGGGTGCACATGTATCTTTGCCACAGTCTCAATGCTTACAGCACATCTGGGCAAGTAAAAGACAGGATAACAGCCAGCCAAGACTATGCTAACAATATGCTTATTTGTCTCCATTAACAAAACAAATGCCAAGCTGTGCACTGTCGGTGTAAGAAAAATACACTTGTATTACCTAAACACCTGTTGTTTATTTTAAACACCTCTTTCATCTTGTTTTGCAAGCTCTCTGGTGCAAGGGCTGGCTCATACCTCACATGCATACAAGAGGGGCATCTATCTCAACCTGGAGCTCTAGGTGCCACACTGACACAATTAATTAAAAATAGACAACAAACACTTCAGAATTAAACAAGGAAAGCAATATTATTATGAGAGTTCATAGAAAATGAGACATCTGCACTTATCACTGCCTCCCAAATTGTTTGCTAACATGTGATACTGGGCCTAAGCATCTATTGTTCTCCTTTTCCTTACCCACAGCATGCTGGAGTTCACAGAATTTTAGAAACAGAATCCTATCAAACCTTTGACTCCATTTTACAGCATACCATTTCATTCTCTATTAATAAAAAGTATACCTAGCAAAATTTCAAATTGTATGTTTAGTAGTAGCCCTACCTGCTCCACCTCGTTGGCTGTGTACTGCATCACTTCATTATGCTGCTCTTCCAACATTTCCAAGTTTAACTCCTCTAAGAATTCATTCCTTTCATCATCCAGCCACCCTTCTTCCAGCTGCAAAGAATACATTAGTACATTATATTATGTTAGCAAGGACACATGCTAAAACAGGGTAAACCCAAATGGCAATGCTTGACTAGTTCTTTTTATCCTAATGATTCTCTTCAGAAAGCCAGGCGGTAGGAGTTCGCATCTCAAAAAAAAGAAGGATAAAAAAAATGGGACTCATGCCTTTTATCCTTTCTTGAAACAGTATGACTGATTTTCTCTCATAATGAAGGAGACTGCACAGCACAGACATTATTTCCTTTCAAAAGGTATGAAAGGCGCAGCGCATAATCCTGAAGCTGTCATGTTCATTACCGCCGAGAGCCCCCACACTGAAAGAGTGGCAACGTTACTAATAGGGCCAGGAGGCAACCGGGCTCTTTCCTCTAACAACCTCCATCCCAGCGCTGTGCCCTGCTGCTGCCACCTCAATAGAAACCTTATGTTGTGTTTCTGTCACCGTTTTCCCATTGATCTTCCAGGTAAACAAACAAACAGAGGAGGGTGCGGTGACTTGAAGGGAGGTTATTTTTGTTCTTGCGGTGTGCCTGGAAGCAAGGCTTATCCGTTCTTTTTTTTTTTTTCCCCAAAGTGTAAAACAATACTTTGACATTTGGTGAAGACAGTGTTACAAAAGGACAGGAAGGGATGCTATGTTTTCTCTCAAGTGAGAATATCCTTACTATATATTTTGTTCATTGTGCACATGCGTGCATGTGGCACACATCCATTTGTATCTGTAATCCTTGCCAGATGGCACACTGTGTCGAAAAGGAAAATACTGGTCAGTGGCACTCCTGGCTGTAAGGACGAGATCATAGCAGAAGGAAACACTTATAGTTTTGTCACTGGTGAGGGAACCAGAGGAAGAAGATGACAGAAAGATACTGAAAGGTGAAAGTCTCAGTATTAGACAACTACAACAGTACCAACTATTCATGTCCCAAGATCAAGAGAGCAATGCAACACAGGCCAACACCTACAGCAGAAGTACCACCGTTGCCTCAAAGCCAGGAGAGCTCTGGCCACAGGTGCCTGTCACAAAAGGTACACCAAACCACAAGGAGTGACTGATGCTGTGTGGTGCTTGCAACTGAATACTGGCAGGAAACCACTGTTCCCTTCACAAACTGATGTGCTTTTGCCCATGCCAATGAACCCTCTCCTCTTATAAAGAACCTAAGACTCTCACGATTTCCCTTGGCAAAGCCAGCCTCTGATGTTTTGGGATTAGGAGGAGGCTTTTTTCTTGAGGACATGTAATTTTTATGTTTGTCCTTAATGGGACTTTCAAACCATTCTCTGAAACATTTGGTACTGACCACTAGTTTTGTTTGCTTGTCTTGTTTGCCTTTTTTTCCCAATGAAAGCATGAACACAGCCCTCCTCTACTCTAAAGGATGCAGTTGAATTTCTCTCATTTGAGGAAATTGCAAAGCTTAACAAATCTGGAGGATGTATGATGCAAAATCTGGGCAAAAAGATCTCGGGCAAATCTGCTGCTTTGATTGTGACAGACCCAGAACCTAACTAATAAGAATGCTTATGTTATGTTACAGCATTTAGAATAAAAATAATACACGGCTTAGTATACATGTGCACATACACACATGTGAATGCACATGCCTGTGCCATTTGTTTATGTGTTAAACAGGCTGTGTGCTTCTCTGGGGCTCAAAGTTTAAGTTTCAAAACTTAATTATTCATCATTATTCACTGCGCAAATAAATGTTCAGACACGGTTTTCTTCCCTGTTACCCAATGAATGTGCTCAGCATTCACCTTTCAAGATTGCAGTACTGCCATTATCATATTCTATCTAGAAATAAAAGTCTGCTTACTCCTGCTCTCTTTCACCAGAGTCAAAGCGACACAACTAGCAGAAATCAGTTTGTGGACAGTCTGACTTCTGACATACTATGGCTTTTTCTTCAGTTTTGTATTAACATATTCTTAAAACACAAAAATTAAACAAACAAACAAACAAAAAAAACACCACCAAAGCCCCAGAAGCAAACCGTACTTTTATAATTTGAAAGGAGCATCCATATGGGAAGCTGTATTGCTACAGCTAAGTAATTCCTTATCTCATATTGATGTAACTTTTTTCATGTTGATCAGTCTAAACTTATACAAAAGGTAAACTTTCGCTGAGCGTGCATTTTATAAGTGGGCGGGTTTCTGTTCCCTGCTGAAAAACAGTAAGAATAATATTGAAACAACTCTTTCAAAACTTCTGCAACTTTCAGGGAAGTCTACAATTTTGCAATATAAACTGATGCATGTCTTTTTTTTTTTTTTGCTGTATTATGTCACCAGTTTTATGAGGATTGTTTAGACTCCTGAAAAACAAAGGAAATGAATGCTGAAATTGTGAATCTTTCATAACTACTGTATTCAAGTAGATTCCAAGTGGCACTGAATTACACTTACTCAATTGAATTTATACAGAATATGCAGCTAGTGAGACTGAGAATATCAGATCAATAGCATAAGAGACAAATGGCAACATAACCAGCTCTGAATTGTTGGCAGATGGAAAGAACATTGACAATATAATCTCTCTGCTTTGCAATGGCCAATAACGAGAATATAAAGGGAAGTACAAACAGTACTCTTCTTCCACTGTACCTCTCCTTTAGCCTGATGATCAAGCTAACATCTCCCCCCTGCAATGATATAAAAATTCTTGGCATAGCAAGATTCTTGGCATTGATATATTTTTTTTAAAACCATAGAAATGCTTACAAAAGTTTTTGAAAATGCAGCTCCCAAGATGAAATTTGTAATGTACATGCAGGTTTTTGTAACCAGAGTGCTTTGAAAACAATTCAATCCAGGTTTGCTATCTGGTATTACAGTGAGTGCCCCATAACTGGTATATAACTGAACATTTTAAATGCCTGCTTATAAGCGCATAGGATAAAAAGAGCCATCACCAATGACCAGCTACAGCTTCGTGTAAGTTATTATAAATGACTGAGACAAGTATGGGAATTTTATCCCCCAAACTAATAAGAATGGTCTAACAAGTATTACATAGTTTTCCAGTTCTATTTCACATTTTACTAGTATCATACTAGTGCTTTCACCTTTATTTTAACGCCTGCTTTCTCTGTCTGCTGGAAAGGAATTCCTTAGTTTTGGGAGAACAAGCCCTAGTAATACCACGTTACTTTATTTGTTGGCTAAATGAGGGGTAAAGAACTACAATTATCTGTTTCCTCCTTTTGTCATGAACTTTGGCATTCTTATTTCTCAGCAGTTCACTACTTACGGTGACAGTAAACGTACAGCATAACCCAGGTTCTGGCTCAGTGCATCTATTTAGTCTAACCTGCATTTCCGGTCTTGCGACCAGCAACACAATTTTTTTGCATTCTTCACTGGAGAGCAATGCCACTGCCTCTTCCCGATTCTGGACATCTTGGCCATTTATCTAGAAAACAAATGAAAGTGGCACATTAGTTTCTATTTCCACAAAGCAACACACAATAAAGGGCAGATATCAGCTCATTTGTGCTGAATGTATGGACAATGAAACTCGTGCAACGGGCTCATCTTCAGCCCCTCAGTGGTAAGTGCCTTCACTCAATTATGCGCTTACTGTAAGAGCTGTATCGATCGTTGAAGGATGGCGGACATCAGAGGAAGCAGTTATGTTCATAAATGTCCAACCTGCGCCCTGGTAACATACATCTAGCAACACAATTAACCAGCCCCTGACAGGTGACGTTCATCTTTCTCCGTTCAGAGTAATGGAAGTGTCACTCCGAGATAATAGTGCTGGTGGAAGCAAGACTGGTAATGCTACAGCTGAAATCAGTCACACCGTATGCTGGTAGAGAGCCAATTAGAGAGCTACAGTATTATCTCTCACCAGGCAATACTTACAGGCCACTGCTTATTGCTGCTCCATTTAATCATTTTATATTTGTGTGGACAGCTTAGTAACCAGAACCACACAAAACATATGTATCCCCCTTACAAGGGGATAATCAAAATAAAAGTGGTTCTCCAATGAGAATGTGCTTTTCTTGCTGCTTTTCTCCTCTTCTGACACCTCATTACAACAGCCACATCCATGACTACATGGTAACAAACACATTTTGCATTGTCCAAAACCCTTTATTGAGGGAATCACATAGAAATCTTATTTTCCATACGTATTTGGTTTTGTCCAATTCACAGCACAAGAAGTGAATTATTCTCTTTGTGGCAATAACAAAAAAATACTTTGTCTATTTGAAAATGGGTGAAAACAAAACTGGAAGACAGAAGGATCTGAATATTTGGGGGAAATAAAATCTTGTAAGGGTTTTATTTCAAAGTAGCAGGAACTTACTGGTTGAAAAGTGAAGAGAAAGTTACATTTCTGCACATATACTTGGCCTGAAAGTCCTGACTCACCACCACAACTTTAATTCAGATTAAAGAAAACCCCAGTGTACCCTGATCACCTAACTGGCAATGAGTGAAACGCGCGAGACCCTTCAAGGCCTACATGAAGGAATAGCTGTGGTATGTGGGAGACCAGACAACCATTTGGTAACGCAGAGCTGCCCCAGTGTCAAAAGCAGAGAACCAGCCACAGAAGCCCAGGAGCAAGTCCCTGACTTGTGCAAAACACCCCCAACTGTGGTGGCTGCTCTGGGCATTCCCATCAGCCAAGCAACTGCCCCTCTCTGACCCCAGAGGTGCCCACCCCACCCCAGTCACATCCTCATGGGAGACAAGTAGGACTTCAGCCTGCCCCACAGCATCTCGCCCCATGGACTGCACTTGTCAGCCTGGAGGTGCACAGCTAAAAATAGCAGAAGTTTAGGCAAATCTTGCTAGGACTGTCCTCACAAAACCTTTCCCTTGACTTTGTAGCATTTCATGTAAAATATCCAGGCTGTTCTCAGATGCTTAAAGAGATGGTGAAGGCGACAGAAGAGTTGTGAGGTTTATGAGAATGAGCAAGGGACAGTTTCATTCTCAAAACCAAGAGAAGCTTGCTGTAATTTTGTGAGGAATATGCAAAACAGAGCATCCCCCATGGCCTTAATTAACGTCATCCGCTGCGCACAGAAGATGTCCCCGCACTCATGGATCTGTCTCTCTACCAGCCTCACTGTAGTGTAATCCCCCCATAATGGCACTGTCACCTTCTATTTCTCTGAGTTATCTCATCAATAAGAGTAGATAGAGGGTCAATGTGTTTTCAGATATGAAAGTAAACCCCACATAACTCTCTGGGCGTTAACTTTAATGATCAAACTCACAGCTATATATCAGCACTGACATTAAAGTAACGCTCCCATCTACAAAAGATGGCAGAATTACCTATGCTTTTCTCTCGCCCCTGACTCTTTACTCACCATTGAAATTAATTTCATTAGGAACTGGAGAACATTTGCCTGAACTGCTGTTGGCTCTCCACTTCAACCAGACATTTTAGAAAGCAAGGAGAGGAGCAGAAAATGGACCTATCCTCTATTTCCTTATTTTGAAACACATAGAGTAGGAATGAAAGTTGTTTCTACTTGGTCAAATAAACAAGTGGGGTTTTTTTCTGATTTTTGAAAGTTAAAAATACCATTATATCCCATTTGCTTTCTTCAGTAGGTATTTTATAGAAAGACGCAGAAGGTAGTGCACTGACTTTTCCACTCCTAGCTGCACCCCATGATCTGGTCCCATCACCCCAAGTCCTGCCAAGGGGCTAACTGCCTTCACACCACAATGCTTGTGTCTTCTGGGGCTGGGGGGAACACTGCCCCGTGAACATTTTCACATTCCCAAACACACAGACAATAAACCAGCAGCCTGTGGTTTATTCTGACAGGAGCAAGCCCTGACATTAAAAAGTAACTTCTTAGTTCCTCTCCCAGAAATGGACCACTTTGGTAAGCCAGCTTGTAGACTGTGTTGTGTCAGCTAGATTCCCAAACCTGATACCAGGGTAAGAGATACACGTACAGGTTTCAAAGACATTCCCTGCAGAAATGAAAAGACTGGTGGGAAGGAACAGTCTGATGTCATGACAACCTGAAAGCTCACATGCCTAAATTATTGAAGGGCAATTACAAAATGGGGTACAGAAAAGCAACCTGTCATCACCAGGTGCTACTTCTGGGGCTTCAGTGAAGAAAGGTCAAAATATAAGGGAAATTGATGGGGAACCAGAACTAAAATGCGACAATACAGCAAAGAGTTTTCAATCTACTGATTTTTGGTAGCTGTTTTCTGATTTTGTCACTAGTGCAAAAAACTGTATTATTCAATGACACTTGAAAATGGAAACCCACTGCTATTCTAGCTAATTCCCTCTCCGTGCCCTCCTCCAGAGCCAGTGGCCAGTCACTCTTGGCCAGAGGGGCTGTGCTGTAAAAAACCAAACCTATCTTCAGGGCAGCTCCTTAAATAAGCAGATCTACAGATATGGGAGGGGGGTGGGGGGGGGAAGACAAGATGGTGGATTGGAAAAGAACTCAGAAAAGCAATGTTTTATTGATGGAGGAAAGAAAATATTAACAAAAGCCTAATGAATCCCTGCCTCAAGTATGTTCAAGATCATCCTTCACTAACACCACATCTTTTGTATGAAAACTCTTACTATCTATGCTCAGCACAAGTGAGTTTCACCCAAAATGTATGCGATCACTGAATGATCAGCAAGGCTCTGACACCCGTATTTATGTCTGCAGGATCCTTGTTTAGCATGTGACACTGAGAGGAACACAGGGGAAATGAGATTTGCTAATAAATACGGCAAAAAAAGACGTGGGACATAAGGGCATGAGCCAGAACGAGTTTGTCATTCTCATTTTTCAGTACACGCACTCTAGCTCCCAGCTATTGTGTTAAAAAACAGACAGACATGGATTTTCTCATCGATCACAGTAACAAAGAGAACCACCTTCCCTCATTAACAGTCCACAGAGAAGTCAGCACTGCACGTTTGTCTGAAGAAAGAGTATAAGAGTCTATTGTCACATACTTGTAAAATGCGATCTCCTTCACGGATCCGGCCATCTCTGGCAGCAATACTGTTTGGATCAACCTGCACAGGACAATATGCAATAACTGAACATGGAAAGATTTTTACTGGAAACAGTAACAGCTTCGCAATTTGAAAAAGTAGCATTTTTACTCTGTACAGAGGCAACCTGTTTTCCTTTACAGACATATGAACCCAACAGTTCTTTAAATAACTGTATAAGCTTGTTTCCAATAAAAGCCTAAAGACATAAAGTGTTGGGAGTATATGATTTTCAGATTAATATTTTCCTATGGCACTGTCAGGTATTAACCTCCAGCTGTCAGAGAACTAAGAATTAATGACAGAGTCCCTCTGCTCTGGAAGTTCACAATGGAGTGAGGTGGTTCTGCAGCAGTTGATATCTCTATAAAAATGAGCCTATCTTTGGGAGAAAAAAGCAGGTTTATTTTTCTTTCATGGAAACATTCATTACTATTAAATGATTGTCTGTTATCAGTTACTTCCTCTGGAATTTTGCAGCTCTCAAGGAAACAGCAAAAAACCCCAAAGGATCTATGTTGTATAGATCCCTCACAGGTACCGTATAACATTCCTGGTCTAAGTTAATTTTAAGTTAGTTTAACCTAAATAGATGTTTAGGGCTCCATTAACAGTTTATCAAAGTCACTATAGCTCATGCCTGAGCAATGACCTACTCTTCATTGCAGGGCAATTTGATCTATCACCTTTCACTTGATGGTTATCTCAAATCATTTATTTTGCCTTGTCATGCCATAATCTATTTTTTCAAACCAAAAATTTGTAATAAGCATTTGGTTTGCATGTCACATTCTCTACAGCTGTTTTAGATATTGTTTTCTTCTTGTGCATTGTCATAGGAAAAGAAAATTATTTTGAAGTGCTTAATTGAGTATGAAAGACAATATAATTACATTCACTTAAAAAGGTCTGAGAAATTTCTACCATGTAGGAAACCCAGCACATTTCAGGTATAATCCTGGAGTGTATTAAGAGATTCCTGTACTTTTTTTGTCCTCACAAGGTCAAACAGACTTAACAGCAGCACTTATACAACTGGTAGAAGACTTATTCTTGGGTAGTTCTATATTAATTCCTCATTCTTGTTCCAAGGCGTGCTTTTCAGCTTCTTTGACATTGCTGCTGGCCTGCAAATGAGCAATCTTGCCTTTATCCCTGTTCACTGATTTGTAGGAGAATTCCCTCTATTGATCCTCTTTGTCCACGAGCTTCATTCAGAATTTAGAATAACAGAATCATATAGTATCTTAGGTTGGAAGGAACCCGTATCATCAAGTCCAACTCCCTGCTCCTCACAGGACTACCTAACACTAAATCATATGACTAAGAGCATCATCCAGATGCTCGTTGAACTGACAGTGTTGTTGCTGTGACCACTTCCCTGGCGAGCCTGTTCCAGTGACCAGCCAGACTCACAGTGAAGAACTTTTTCCTCATGTCCAAATTTGGTTCAATATGTCACAAAAGTGACAAATTTGGAACACAGTTCATGCAGGACAATCACCAGTGAGCTTGGACTCAGAAGAGTTCTGCTTTATCCATAAAAACAACCCTCTTTAAAATGGCTGGAGCCTCAAAGAAAGGTAGTGTTCCTAAAGCCTTGTGGACTCACACTGTAAAATACTAACACCCTGTAATATGTGCTGCGTGCCATGTTTTCCTGGTGAAGTCAATTTAAAAAATGAGGCCTCATCCAATCTCAATACCTGGGATTGTATTTTTTGTCTGGCAAAAAACTAATGATTAGCACAGATCAATCTTTGACATACTCTTCTCCTGAGCTACTCTCTCCACCCACTTGTGGTATGTCTGTGTATATCACAACTGTGACAAAATCACAAATAAAATGTATTGGGTTTGCATGGAAGATTTTTGCAGCAGGGAGGCTGCAGGGGTGGCTTCTGTGAGAAGCTGCCAGAAGTCTCCCTATGTCTGACTAGAGCCCACGCCAGCTGGCTCCAAGACGGACCTGCTGCTGGCCAAGCCTATCAGCGATGGTGGTCACTGTGATAACATATTTAAGAAGGGGGAGAGAGGGGGAAATGGGCAAAAGAAATTGCAGCCAGAGAGAGGAGTGAGAGAACTCTTTAAAAACTCTGTCTGATTTCCACCATAAGGGCAGATTTCTTTCAAAATTCAGACCATGCTCAGACTTCTTTGTACTTCCCTAACTATGACGTTGTAGTCCAAGCATTCAGATTAAAGAAACTCGCTATTAATAATTACACTACTTGGGAAACATAATTTAAACTGATAATCTAAATGAATTGAAAGTGACAGATGCTGGCTGATGGCCAACACTTTGGCACTCCGGCTTCAGAGCACTTGCTCTTACATTCCCTGGCACGTTCAGTCCTCCACCATAAGCATATCCCACGCTTCTCCCCACTGCCATGTCCTTACCTCGCTGACATAGATCCCAGTGTCCTCTTCGTCATCCGTTCTGTAACAGACAGTCAGCCCCAGCTTCTCCTGGCTGCTAACGCGGCACAGTTCCACCTCCTACAAGAGAACACACAGGCTCACACAGTGGCTTTTGCCAAGGGTGGAAAAAATTGTGTAGCATGACAGAGTACCAAGTAACTGACATACTCATGCTGTAGGACATACTCATACTGTGTGTCTCAAGACACAATATTTTGTGTGCATCTTTAAGGGAGAAAAATGTTCCATGAATTAAGAAGGAAATCCCAATAGATTGCAGGTTCAAGCTATACATAAACAGTTCAGTAAGACATGCCAAACTTTGAGAAATATAGCTGTGCATTGATTTTGCAGGTTCTTTTGCTTTTGGATAATAGAAGCTGACTTACAGTATATTACATAGTCATTTTAGTCCTATCACACCAAGTATTGATTTATAGAATATAAGACACACTGGCTACACATCAATCAATCCATCACGCAAGTGTCACTCCCTTCTAACAGCAATCCAAGCCATAAAGCAAAACCACCGACTTCCATTAATAGCATAATTCATTCCCTGGCCAGTTTAGTGCCATAGTTTCATTGCAGAAGCTGTTAGATAACAGAAGGATGCTTCAAGGAACCTCCTGTGGAGCTGAAGAGTCGTGGCATCCTCCTCAATTTTGAGATGATGCAGAAAACATATTTTTAGTGCCAGATGTCCCCGCAGTGGCATCTCATGAAAAGTACAAGTTTTAGGGCAGATGGCGCAGTGATAACTGCTACATACATCCATCTGAGTTAAGCATCTTTAGGGTTTCATGGGGGAATCATTCACAAAAATGCAGAGCTGCTCTTGGTTTGAACACTGTGAAACAAATAATTGTAATAAAGCATGATGAATCCAATAGCAGAGAGTATTAGCTTGGTGGCAAGTAGGAAAATTTAGTTGATATATGTATTTAAAGGAAATTTGCAGGTGACATTTGGTGCTTAACAACTTCTGCTGCTCATGACTGTGCAAAAGGAGACAAACCCATGCTTCATTTCTTAGTCTGTGATACAGAGTTTGCTTCTTTCCATCCCCTGAGCTGTCATGCAGGTTAATCCTTAAACAGCCACAGGGAACACAGCAGTGAGGACCCGCTACTGAGTCCAATCAAGTTGTGGGGACCACGTGTCGAAATACCACAACTGACAGAAAAACCTGCAGTTCACACACACGGGTTAGCCGTGAACTCTGTGCCACTTTCATTTCGGCTGCACATCCTTCACAAAGTGCACTACTATGGCTTGCTCCCCTGCTCCCTCATCAAAGTACCCATCTCATGGGTTCAGTACCTGCATAAACCCTATAAACGTCTCCCTGGACTTCGGATATTCAACGTTTTAATGAAAACTAGGAAAATGCAGAAAAAAACATGAAACCTGTAGTATTCTTAAGCTTTTCTTAAATATGGCAGAAGTTTTAAATAGGGTGGTATGAAGTGGAATTAGTCACCAGTACACATATGGGGTTTGAATAAAGAAACACAGGACTGTGTTTTATTAGGGAAGAGGATTGCAGTGACCTGATTTTGGTATTGGGAGTGAAAGTATGTGTACTGAAGGGAGACCTATTCAAACCCCGTAATAACTGATGCCTCCAGAGGGAAAGAACACTTGACTAGAACTGTAATATTAGGGAGAAATTACGGTAACAAAACGGCTTCAATTACAGCAACAAGGTATACTTTTACGGAATAAAGAAGCTTGTGGTCCCTTGGAGGCCTATAAGGAAGCCTAAATACACCATAAAGGACTGAAACTGGGACCTTTAAATCAAGGCAAATGAGGAGCTGTGCACAAGCTGAAATCCATTGACTTTCATTGTCCTGCTGGCACAACCTCCCATCTCCCTGTGCTGAGGCTGGACAGGGGCCCCAAAGACTGATCTCAACATAATTTCTTCGGTTGGGAATGACCTTGAAATTCTTGCGGCTGATATGTCTCAAAATGTTTGTTACTATAAAGCTGTATGAATGTTTCAGGCTACAAACAAACTGAATCCTTTCAGCGTGCGCTGGCTCAATGAGCAGAATAATTTAATCATTTAGGGCATGAAAAAGCAAAGGAAAAGGAAGATGACCCTAGAGGCCTCCAAGAGGTTTGATATAACTGTCTCTGGGAACGAGCTGGTGACAAGTATCAGTGGCTAATATCCTTTGACTGGGATGCACCAGCCCTGGCTGTGCACAGTGCTTGAGTTACCAGAGCTTTTCTTTCTCCTCCCAGTAACAGACCTTAGAGCTGGGATCTGTACTAGGTACTCTTGGAGCCACCTCTTCCCTAAATGACTGTATGGGGCATAGTCTGATGACTGCATGACTGTGGCCACTTAGAAGCTGTAGATACCCACCACTGAGATACTGGTACTTAGTGTGAAAGACCCAGTAAACATCTGCTGTTTTCAGTCTAGACTCAATTACCTACTCAAGTCATACCTCATTCAGCATGAGGGAGAAGCTGGATGAGGTCTTTTGCTTTGCACTGGAAGTCATTCCAGATAACCACCTTTTCCCCACTGCACACATGTACTACTAACCTCATGACATCTCCTTTTTTACAGGAAGCATGATACACCCCAGTCACATTCAAGCAAATCAGGGTTAACATAATGTCTTTGGAAATTGAAAAACACTTTGCATAAAATATCAAATCATCTCTCAGACCAAAAGCCCACAAGTCTGATCTTTAGCTGTACACAACAAGCACATCTGAAACAACTTCAACAGAACAGCAGCAACTGAGACACCAGAGAACCTGGACCATCATGGTCAGAAGCATTTGACATCACTGCATTTTGTGACAGATGCTTTTTAGTGGTTTGGGTTCCTCCCCCCGCCCCCAGCCCCCAACTGGTCTCTAACAGAAGAAACAATAAGTTTGGCAGCAGTCATGAATTTGTAAGGATGTAATTTCCTTCTTTGAAATCCCTTTAGATAAAAACACACATGTATACACAGACACTCACCCATATAGTTGCTTTCTCTCCTGGTTTTATGTGCGTGCAGGTAGGGACTGAACTAACAGTCCTCAAAATTCAGCATTTTAAAAATCTGTGAGATATCTGGGGATTCATGAAGTGTGTTGACAGACAGATGGTGGAAGGAGAGGTACTGAGGAGAGAGCTCAGAAGATGACAGCCTCCCCCCTCTTTTGGGCACTCTGGGGGCAGCCACCTCTCAACACAAAGAGTATTCTGCTGCCAAGTTACAGAAATCAATGCCAAATTGCTAAATCTTTGACTTGCTCCTTCTTTTCTCTTTGTGGGCAGAACAATAATTCATTGCATGGCATAGTGGAGACAATTTATTTTGCCATAAATGATTTGGTTAAAACATAGACATGGAAATGAGAATAAGGATTATCCTGTCTTGAAAGACTGGAATGGGCATTTCCAAGGTAGCTAATTTCTTCAGTCATAAAAAAGACACCGCAGAGGTGTAGGTCATCCTCTTGAAGGACCTAAAACCGGTTATATTGGTCACCCTCTAAAGTGATGAAGTAGTGGCTGTAGCCTCTGGCTCCCAGTTAAAGGCCGTCATTCAGTTCAATGATGGAAAAACAGTTTACAGGCTGTTGGCCTCAGGAGACATAAAACCAAACACGGAGCTCTCAACAATTTGGGAAGGGAAGGCTAGGTTAATACTGTCATTTCTCTCAGGTGGTAGAGAAGTAGATTATAAATGTCATCAACTGGGCTGCTGGCTTCCTAGAATTGCTGAAAAGAGTTAAAGGGCTGTTAAAGGCAACCTTGTAAAAGTTTGCATCAGTTTGCAGTTTTTGTGGGTCTTTCTACTGAAAGCTAGGTTACAAAGAGTAAAGCTGATGGTCTGTTAGAAAACAGACCATGAACCCTTCAGTGCCCATCCTTAAAAAGTCTGCTGGGGGCAAAAAGAGCTCTGAACTCTTCACATTTTCCCTCCACAGACTGGAAAACAGATTAGTCTAAGAGGGAAGTTGGTAAAGTTTCTTCTTGCCACAGGTAGAAGTTGTTGACATGAGTTATTAATCAGATGACCCTGTGCTGGAATAACTGCACAAACACAAGGCTTACTCTGCCCCATTTTTCTTTGCTGACCACTCTGTCAGTGGTCTCCACTAAGCCACGCACACTTTTGAATCCTTTCCCCACTTTCTCTCAGGATTAACTACTCCCCGTTTAACCCATTTACACTGTTGCTGAGCTCTGCTCCTGCCTCATCACTGCCTGTCACCCTCTCTCATCGCCATTTGAACCATCCCATCCTGGAATGCTTCTCCACAAATGCAATCCTTCTATCCTCGTCTTCAAAGCCCTTCTCTGTTCACTCTTTTCCAAAGCAACCTCTCACCCATACACACAGACAACAGCCTCGCTCACCCTTTTCTCCCACTTCCCCCAAAACATTTCCATTCTCAGTAAGTGCCCATGACTACACAGCCCCCACATCACCTTCCTTTTACTCTCACCTTACAACTCATCCTGTTATCTAGCCTACAGACATCTGTAAAGAAATTACCACCTGGTAAGCAGGAAATCCCACCCACTAAAGTGACTGGTACACTATGTATGAACCATGCATACAGTTGGGCACTACTGAAATAACCTATTATTACTGCCATTTTGGTTTCCTTCCCCTTCCCCTGTTTCATCCACTGATCCTTTGTTTGTCTTGCCTTCTCACACTTACGTGTGATGAGAAGAAAGTTTTGTATGCTTGGGAAATAAGACAAACCAGAAATTAGAACTCAATACAAATTAGTTGCGTTGAACAGCAATCTACCCTTCTCACAAGGCAGGAGATGCTCAAAGACCATAAAAGAACTTACAGTGTTTGGAGGCAACTGGGTGGCTTTGAAACTCAGAATAAACTTGAGATGTGATGTGCCCCTTACCCACGAACTGCTGGGGAATAGGTGGGTTCAGGGAATACCTGATGCTCTCTGTGATAATACATTTTTTGTTGAATTTGACCTATTGTATTCCAAGAATTAGCAAACACATTGATTGAATTATTTCCATGGAACTGTAACTCTTGGGCTGCTCTAGTGCAACGGAGGTTTAAGTCCCAGCTCTAAAGAGCTGCTAGACTCTACAATAATGTCTTGTCTCATACTATGCCCATTTTTTGGTGTTTTTTTTTTTTTCCACTCATGACTTACTGGCTGTTAAATGCAGTAAGACCAGGTTTTTATATGGGCTGTAGACCAGTATAACTAAAAAAAGTTAATTATTCAACATTATTCTATAGTATGACAAAGGTAGACTCTCCATTTAGCCACTTCATGTCCAAACATGATGTCCTACAACTGGGAGTCTTGTGAGACTATGCTGACAAGGAAACTTGCTGATTCCCTTTGCAATGTATTTGTGTAGTGAAACACACCGACCCATTTCCAGAATGGAAACCTTTAGTAAGGAAACCTTAAAAAAAGGTTACCATTACAAATGACAGAGGATGAACTTATTGATACAAGTAACTGATTGCAAGATCAAGAAATGTAAATTTTCTGAAAAATCACTGGGTGTATTCTAGATTACTGGGCATATGTTTGAAATTCTTCCTTGGGCAATGCTCTATACTAAGGAAGGGAAATTTCCCTACCTTCTGAAATACATCATATTTTGGACAAAAAATAGTAAGATCTTGCCCCATAAGACATAAGGAGTTTTCTGCCTTTAAGTCCCTATTCCCTGTTCAATTGTAACTGCTTTGGTGCAGTCACCTCGCGTTACTTTTTGTGACTTGTTTTCCTTATCTATAAGCAATGCAAACACCACCAGAGTAGCAGGACATAAAAGAATAAATGATTGCAGTGTGTTTGAAAGGCACTGTAGAAATATTATAAATACCCTACATCTTTCCAATATTCCCTGTCTGCCTTTATAGCAATTGTTGCACACCACTAAAAGGACCAAGAGAGACTATCAAAATCGTAATAGCTATTGAGTTCCCTTCACCTGTACAGTATATCAGAGTAATGGGTCCCATGAACTCTGGTAACACCATTAGAAGGGACAGCATGGAATCAAAACACAACAGTATTTTTTCTAAATGGACGGTGTGTGATCATTTCCGTTAACATTTAAGTCCTTATTACAATGAGAAAATCATCTCACCATTGAGATATAATGAAATACCAAATTAATTTTAATTAGTGATTCATAGTTCAGGGTTTGTATTTTTGTGACATGGTAAGATAGCAGATCCTAAACCATGTTCTGTTTATGACACAGCCAACTAGTTCATTTCTTCGCATTAACTAGCATCTACCTTGTCCCATTTAACTCCATTATCTTTAGAGGAAAATGACAGCTTTTCATGCTCATTATGTAACACTAGAGTCCAGCCGGTAAAACCAAAACACTGTACTTTCTTCCCTCTCCCCTTCAAACAACTCTCCTGAATGGGGAAAATAAAAGAGAAAGGAAGTTTTGCTATTTACAAGCATAAAATTACCCTGATTTGTTAGGATCCAACTCAACAGTCCACGTATAGCTTTTAGAAATTGAAATCACTATGGATAGGCTTTATCTTCATCCTAAAATGTACGAAAGAGCTGTATCTTGGCTCAAGCCTCTAAGGTGGCTGACAAATTCCATCTACAATGTCCACAGTTATGTGTTGTAAGGCAAAAGAATTCAGAGAAAGGCAGTCTATGGAGGTCTCTCTAGGTTCATCAATTTTTCTGTACCATAGGATGCTTATTAGTACATCTTGGATCAAAACCAGGTTACAAATTGTTACTAGTTGCTATCACTGCAATACCAAGGGGAAAAAAACTGTCAAAGCAACAACAAAACCCCCAAAATAAAATGTTATCTTCATAGTCACCCAGCACAATGCAGTTATCCTCAATTAGTGAATTACTACCCATCACTAAATAAGTGCAGACTCTGAAACAACCCTAGGCGTGAGCTGAAACCCCTTTATGGACCATTATCAGACAGAGCTCCAAAGGCTTTACACAATTTACCTCATAGCTGGAATGACCTAAGAGTTTGCAAATGCTAAAATACATCAAAGTTTAGCTGACAGTTTTTATGACTATGTCCTTGTTTTCCTCAGTTTCTTTCATCAGCACTTGTAAAGTGGTGTCTTTGTACCAGGCTAGTTGTACTGTGTTGTAGCCTTGACTGCACTTTCAGACGAAACCAAGGCTTACTGAATGCAATGAGCAGACCCCCTATCTGATGATCCAAAGTGAAGTGTAGTATCTACCATAATTTTTAAGAAAAAGATAAAACAAACCCAAAATAATAATACAAAATAAGAAAAGAGTAGTAACTTTTATCTTTGCTTTTTCTTTTTACCTGTAGTAATACCTAAGAAGCTGTTATAGTGTTCATCTTACTAATGGCATAATTGACAGAATGATTAACTGAATGAATGAAGTACAAAAGGCCAAGAACAGAGTACTTACAGAATGGCTCAATGAACAATTAACTAAGAAAGTATATTAAGGTCTGACTTATTTTAATAAACTGGTTATACTGAAAAAAAAATCCTCATCCCTCTGAGCTAGTGTCACTCTTCTGAAGCATCAAACCAAAGTGCACAGGAACTGCAAGGACTACACACACCTTAAAATTAAGATTAATTCTTCATTATTGTCCTGTGTCTGCATCTTTATGGGTGAGATAAACCTCCAGTTTATAGCATAGCTGAATTTTAGCTGCTCTTCACACAGGGTTACTATAAGAAGGTTGTCTTCCAGAGTCAGAGCAATTTTATCAGCTTCTTGCTAGTGGTTTCTGTAAACTATGGAAACCAAACAAAGATCACTCTCAGCCTCATAATTGTGTTTAGTAATCTCAACTCTGCAGTTCTTATCACTGGGAATGATGTAATCACATCACTGGGAATGGATCGTTATCAGGCAAAGCTCCAAACAACCAAGCATCCTGGCAGCACCTGGCTAATCACATTCACTTTCTTGGTTTCTTCCTCCACATAACTGGAAGGATATACCTTTTCCAGGCTGCCAAATCACTGGTCATTTACACTGTTACCTTCTGTAACATTTAATCTTCATAATGCCTCACACTTTTCATCACTGGCAAGGAATCCTGCTCATGAAATAAAAAAAAAAATAATACAAACAGAACCAGAGCTATCCTTTCACTATTCTTACAGTAACAGTTCAATCTAATGAAGTCCTAGAAGGGTAGAGAACCAACAGTGGAGCTACTAAAAAGAAAAATCCATCTCAAATTCAGAAGTGATGAGAATAGTATGACACATTACATGAAAGCATACGTTGCAAATGAGTGTGGGTGTAAAACAGAGGAAACAGTAGCCTGGGTTTGCAACAAAAAAGCATCTTCAGCAGAATAAATGGTGTTTATTAGACTTCTGTTTATAATACCATTTATTTCACCTCTGAATTTGTACCAAGAAGTAGGAGTTGTGACCGTCATGTACAAATGGTCAGGGGATGTACAGTGTGTAAGACCACACTTACAACAGAGGCTTGGTGTAACAATGACCAGAAGTAATTTGAGGAAACTCAGAAAACAGTTGTGTAAATCCTAGTGCCAGTAGAAATCATCAAAACAATCTATTATAAACATCATGATTTATATTTTTTTCCTATGGACTACCTATCTGTTTAGATGAAGAGAGTCTGTGGAGCCTCCAATGTACACTTAAGAAAGTAATTTCATTTTAAGGTAATATTTGGTTTTCAGGCTTGGGGTGTGTGTTAAATATTTAATTGGTTACTTGTGTGTACCTGTGCCTGTGTGTGCTGAGGGGAGGTAGTGTGTGTGTGTGTGTGTAAGTTTATGTATATGTGTATATAGGTACATACAGTGTGTACATATCTGGGTGGAAGTTTGTGCCAGGCAGGTCAGATTACCCTGGCAATCACCAAACAATTCCTTTAAGAGCATGATTACAACTCTGGAAAACACAGTGATAGGATATACACTGATAATTAGAAAACACAGGTATCAGATAGCTCCACAATTCATAGAACCCGAGCAGTGACATTTGCAGTCATCTCTGGACTCTGCTTTTTAATGACCAACCACACAGAAGACTAATTATTTATAAATTAACTGCAAAAAGAGAAATGGCAAGAGGAAACAAGAGTATTCAGCTTGCTAGAAAAGTTCATCTGTCATAAGCTAGATCAGTCAAAAATAAAATCCTTCTCTCACTCCATGATAACTGCGTATTTAGGGTGGGCTACTTTAAAGAAACAGATCACAGGAGAGACTACAGAGAGGGAACACCCATCACCTACAGCTTTCTTAAGTGTACCAATAAAAACCAGATCAAAACTGCCTGGGACTCTGGGACTGCCAGACCGAAGGCAAGTAATACTGTTGGCAAACAAAGGCTTTGCAGATCTGAGAACTATCCTAGCACCATCAAGAGTTAGGCCCTCTTGTCAGAAGGATTTTCCAGGAAATGCGTTAATGTCTATGTAATGCAGGCTAATTGCAGGATGCATAGCAGAAGTATTGAGCATGAAACAGAGTGTAATGAAACTGCCCTCCCCTTCACAGGTCACTATTTTCACAACAAATAAGCTTGTATTTAGATGTCAGCAGTGGATGTAATTTACAAATGCTGTCCACTTCCACCGGAAAAAGAATGCTTTCATCAGATAAGCAAAACTTTTGACTCCTCTGGCACCTTCACCCGTGAAGGTAATAAGCATCGCAGGGTTTTAGCAGATTATAGTTCAGTTTTAGAACCCATTCTGTAAATGCCTATAGCGATATCTGGTGGAGTTCAAGATTTTGCTTTTACAGTTACTGACATTCTCAAGTTGTGAAAATAACCTAAAGAAATAAGTTCTGTCTTCCCCTCTCTAACACTCCCACTACGTTCTGCTATGCAGATTTTACACAGACAAGCACATCCACAATGGACTCGGAGGCTATTTGGATGGAAATAGAAAAGCTATGGAGCAAGACAGAGCCAGCCTAGATGTAAACAAGCTGAAACTGCTGGCAGCTGTGCTGTTACAAATAAAATTGCATTCCCCACCGTCTTCTCACTTATCAATTTTGACAGAAGACTGTCCTGACTTCTCATAAACAGCATCGAAAAGGACAAATCACATTGGGTGTCAGATTTGTCAGTATGGATTTGGTTGGTAGCTTACGACAAAGAAACAGAGGGTTATCTCCATTCCACATGGTGGGGAAAAACAATGCTCTGTCCAAGGGGTGGAAGCTCTACCTTATAGGCTAAAGTCTCATTTAATCCTCATTTTTTTAAAGTCTGGTTTAGATTTAAGAATCTCTGACACAAGATTTGTTTACATCAAAGCAGAAGGGAAAAATACCATCAAGTATTTCTCAAATGCATAATCCAAAAGCAAATACAACATAGAATAAGAAATATTTCAAACGAAAAGCACTTTCCTGCTGATCCCTGCTTTATATCTACACTTAGAGCCACATGCTGCTTTGTGTCCAGACAAAGAATGCTCTGGGACAGCAGGATACTGTAGACAATGATACCAGTGTTAAAAAAAAGAAAGAAAAAAAGTAGCAGCAGAAACAAACAGAATTAATATGCTGACATATAGGCACCTATTAATAAAATACCATCTTGCAACTGTGGGAGCAGAATTTAGTCCTGTAGCTGACGAATCTTTTGATAATAAAGAAAATCCATTGAATACGGGAATTCACTCCCTGCAGCTCTAAAGAGAAAATTTTTGGTGTGCACTACGCTTCTATGTAGGAAATTAAACAATGGAGTAACTTAAGGCATGGTAAGCCTGCCGGTGCATATTCAGCAGTCTGATGTGTGATGACCAGTAACAGCCTGATGGCTGTGAGTAGGAGGAGGATGACACCCAAGTGTCAGCTGAGACTCCCAATGGGTGAGGATGGGGGGCAGATAGCACTCATGGAGCAGATGGGGGGACGGGCTGGGCTGGATGAAGGATGGTGCTGGACTATGAATGTGAGACACCTTTGATCACTGTGCTATGAACAAATTTAGCGTTGCAGTAGGAGGAAGGGTCTAAGCATATGGGGATGAGATAAACATAACTTTAAAACTTGTGGGCCTAACAGGCTTGGTGTGGCCTTTCTGACTTGCATATAAAGGATATTTTAAGCTTTGAGTTTAAAGACACATGGTGGACTTTACAGTGAGTGTATCTCATAAAGAAGTCAGAGGGGAAAAAAAATCTTTTCTAGATTACAGGCTTCCTGGCTGCAAAAAGCTCAACAGCTGACACTATATCCTCCAGGAATTCACAAACATCCATTCAAACCTGAGTTTTCCCCCTTAGCTAGGCTGCATCATACCAAATCTTCAGATTCCTGTCTAAAAGATTAATCCAAAAATCAGCCATTATGGGAAGTATTAAACATAAAGTACCCTAAATGCTATTAAAAAACCCACATTTTTCTCTCTATTGTCTGGATGATCATACTTCCTGGAAAGTAAAATGTCCTCAGCATACTTTATTTCAGACAAGACATGGTCTTACTTTTCTCCCTAATTTTACCTCCCTATTCATTCTCTTTCTGTTCTTTCCCTATGCTGCAGTATGAATACTAATTTATTATAAGCACTTAACTATATACATAAATTTTCCTATTTTATATATGCAAACATGTTTTCACCTGCTTGAGAGCCAACACCCCTTCTGGTATGTTCTGAACTTGCGAAAACCATGAACTCCTGCTTTCTGAGCAGAGAGATCCATGATGAACGACTTATATATAGTATTTCTCAGCAGTCAGCTTTGGTCCTCACTTTTGGTCTTTCACTCAATATAAGTGTGAAGTTGCAAGGATACAAGAAGAGTTTAAAGTATAATTAACTAGCTGATGATATGTAGCAAAGGGTTTCCTTTTCACTAATCTTAGACTCTACATTCTCACTTCTTTCTCACTGAACAAAGTAGGTGGGAATAGCATAGACAAGGCAGAAACTGAACCTTATGGTAAAATCAGATAAGCAGACTGGAGTAGTAACTATTCCATTGTGCAGTGTGAGTGAATATACTAAACTGACACGTTGGTTTACAGACTCTATATTCCAAAGGAGTACTTTGCTTTTGGACAGTTTTTACAAAAAAATAAACAGAAGAGATTTATTATTACATGTAATTGCAGAAAAAAATTTCTGACATTTATTAAAGCTCCTATCTTGATCCCCATATTGAAACTCTTTGGCTTTCAACACTGAAAATTAAGAGATACAACTAAGGAATCACTGGTCTGAGCCATTTAAGGGGTAGAGGGGACAAGTCCCTTAAACCTTACCTGTCCACTTTGTTTTGGTTTTGGGACTTTCCAGAATCTGATACCCATTCTGTTTTCCAATAATATGGTTTTGACATAAAATTTTAGAACAGACCTTCTCTTGATTATCAGGTTGGAATACAGTACTCCATGTCTGGCCAGAAGTCCATTAACTAGATAGAGGACTAGAGTACATCTCATACGAGGGAAGACTGGGCGAACTGCCTTCAGTTAGCCTTTTGATGAGAACTATGTCTTTAATAAGGGATCTTATTGCTTCCTTCAAGTACCAAATGCAAGAGTCCAGAGAGGTCAGAACCAGACTCCCTGGAGGTGCACTGTGACAGCCACAGAAGACAACAGACATGAGTTGTGACTCAGTAAATTCCAATCAGATATTTAGGGAAGTGTTTCTTACCATGAGGGTAGTGAAACACTGGAAGAGTTGTCCAGAGACGTTGTAGACTGTATACTATAAACCATAACCAACTATATCAGATATATGATCAGCATCCACTACTTTGCCCCTTTATGATAGGCTTTATCTGCAATCTCTGGACTTGTCTCAAATAGCAGTACTTGAAAGCAACTTGGAAAATTTAATGGTGATGTCTGCTGAAGGGAATGGGACAATACTAGCATGACATCAGTCCTAAAATCTTTACAGTGACTTCTTCTACATTTCTGTTTGCCATTCATTGTGCTGGATATTAAGGTCTGGAAGGGATACAACACCTGCAAAAGCGCTATATACTTGGAAACCAGCCTCTGCACATGAGACTGTCAGATATATCCTTCTCTGTCCCCTCGATACACCAGGGACCTTCTCAGAAGACCCCAATGTCTGGAGTTTTCCTGACTCCAATGGTATAGAAACATTCAAATCTGGACGCTTCAAAGGAGAAAGGAGCAAGGAAAATCTGTTGAAAGTAAGAATTCGGGAACTTCAAGCCCCCAGAAGATAGCTACTCCCCTTCCAAAAAACACATACGCTGCAGCTGTTGCTAAACCGGATTCCCAACTTTCTAAGTTTATTAAAGAGCCCCTTCATAGCTTAGAGCTCTTTTTAAACTGTAGCAAGTGCCTTTTTCTAGCCAACAAACCCTAGATACACAAAGTTCAGAGGTTTATGGGTTGTCATATAAATGCAGTTCAAATCAGCTGAGAATCACTTGGCATAATTAGCTTTCACTTCTCACAATAAATTTCACCTATTACAGGTAAAATCATACTTTATTTTTCCTGTATTTCAAAATGTTACTGCCCAGCACTTGGCTCTGTAAACATCATTATTACTGCTGCCTCCCTGCTTTGGGCCTGAAACATGTCAGAAGATTTATCTGTCTCATCAGCGCTTTCTAAACACCCAGGCAGCCAATCGAAATGGGGAGGCATAACAGATGTGGCAACATCTGCTGCAACGCGCATTTATCTGGACAGCAGAACATGTAGCTGAAGATTCAAACTCCTAACCAGCTACAATTCCACACGTTTGGACAGCCTTGATCTACAACTGTGTGAAGGTTAATTTGGAATATTAATTAAAATCAAGATGAAAACATAATTTTTCTATTTTAGGCAGCTGTGAGAAACATATCTTCCTGTAATTTAGTTTATGCCTTTCAGACAGTAAAGGCAAAATACTATGGAAAAAGCTAAATTTAAAGTTGAGCTTATAAAATTAGAAATTCTTAGAAAGTGCTAAGCTAAAATTCTATTCCATGCATACTCTTGTTTACTTTGAGATACATACATATTAAAATACATATAGTTAAAATAAGCAAATTTTAATCACATACATGTGCCTATAAATCAAGCACATGAAGTGACAGTCAATGACTTTTAAAACACATTTTTATCTTTCTGGCATGAAAATGAGGTCTTGGGCACGATATCCATGCTGAGTTTCAGCTGTTCAAACTTCTGTTGCACATGGAAATGTCCTCCACCCCCAAACACATACTTGTATAGATTGATGAAATCATGAGATGAAACACAAAGCAAACTCATCATCTGCTTTTTTGATGCACAATACAGTTTCACCTGTATTCCTGCTCACCAAACCATGCCCTCCAGGAATGACTATCACATTCTCTTTGAAGAGCTGCCTCATTAAATAAAAAAGCAAACTTGGAAAGAAAAGACCTCTCCTGCTTTTTTGATTTCTCCTCTGAAGGCCCAGCATGCATAATATTGAAACCTTGTTTAAAGTCCATTTTCTTGTAACAGGTTCACTCTTGCTAGGGGGATTCGGCCCTTTCTTCCTGTGCTCTTGAATTTCCTAGGATACTAAGCTTAAAATAGCAACATTATATTAAGCTGGTTAACATGACTTGGGTTACTTTTAAAAGAATATGCAAAAGAAATTATTCTTTCCCATCTTTTGTCTGTACTGCTAGATTCCACGTCTCCAAGACAGACTACACTAACTTTCAAGCAGAAGAGATATGAAAAATAGCATTAATAAACCCCTTAGAAACATTTTCACTGTAAGGCATATATGGAGGTATGTGGCATAATCGTATAAAAGATGTCTAAACAAAGCATTTCTCCAAAACAGAAGATTTATAATCCATGGATCTCCATAAATATGAAAACATTGCCAGCACCTTTCTCTTTCTTCACTGAATGAAAAACACATACCATATGTTGTAATGTTGCCCAACAATAAAGTGCTGCTGAACTAAGCTCACTTTTCTTCATTTTCCTGGAAAAACATAAGCTATGACAACAAGGAAGAATTTTTATTAGCTTTCAGATGAAGTGAGGAGTAACCCTGTGTTTGTTTTATGAAATCATGAAACAAAATTAATATCACTGACTTGATAAATTTTCCTCCTGTTTTAAAACACAATAAATGGTAATAACTTTGATAAATTTTCCCATGTCCATTTTGCATCTTCTCCCTCTCCATCGTTATCCTCTGTAGTTGTGGACACAATTCAAATACCTAAATTGGGATATGCATTACTTAGAGGAGGTGAGATGACAGCAACTTCATCTGCTTTGAATGTCAGAATTTTGTGATGACATACAGTAACACACTCAAAATTAACAAACAACTGTGGCAGAGACTACCCTGACATCCTCTTCCATCTAAATGATCCAATGACTAGCAAGGAAGAAGAGTGATTTAACGTCCAAAAAAGAGATGCATTACAAGTAAAGGCTCCAGGGTTTTACTGCCAGTTCTGTCACTGACTGACTTGGCAAGTCTTTCAATACAACTGTCCTTAGTTCACCTGCTTGTGAATTCCTGTGGCAACATAGGGCACAGTGACACTGAAAAACCTCAGTGGAATGGTGTTAAGTTTAATTAATTTATACTTGAAAAGTCACTTCAATTCTTAAAAGACAGGTGAAAAAGAAAAAGGAAAGGACTGTTTCTTTTGCCACCCCCTTGCACATTTAGAGCGTACAATTGGCCACAATTTGGAGAAATTACATATTTCTTATTGTCTATCTGTAAATTATGCTGACTTATATGCACAGGCATTTAAAAAATAAAAATATCAGTGAAATACATAATCTTCTTCTGTAGTATGCCAAATGCATGCTAAAAGTGTCTTTTAATACTATAGTGTTATTCAAAGAATTACAGAAAAATACATTCCAGTGCCACTTCTCCATTTTAAACGTGAACACTTCCATTTCTAGTCTGTAGTGACAGTCAGCTGGATCACAGGCCAGGTGTAGCAGCTCACAATCCCTTTTGAGTTAAAAAGAAAAAAATCTCAAAGAAGAGTTTTAGAAGCCCCAACCATTGTAGTGTTTTCACAGGTCCAACTGTCCAATAACCTATTTACTTGTCCAGGAGGCTTCCTCACAAGCTTTTAAATTAATAGCTTTAAAATACAGTCCATTTTTTTCTCTGGATCTTTATGATAATGACAGGTAGGCATGGGAAAAAGACCCCACCCCAAGACCCCACAAACTATAAAGATTGTCCTAAGCAACCAAGACCACAGGTCACAGGCACACACGTACCTGTTCCTTCCTGACACTTCAGGACGTTGTTATATAACAGCAGATGTTATATAATGTTACGAATTGTCACCAAAAAAATGAGACTAACAGTGTCAGTAAGATGTCTCTATGCCATGAGGCACCCACAGTTCCACCATAACTGCTAGGCAGTTACAAACTGATGGCCAGAAAAGAAACATAATACAGTAAGTCTATCTGAGCCCACTCTGAGCTGTCACACCAGTCCCTCCACCACAACAGCAGCTTCATAAGATAAGGCACATGGTGGGAAGTATCTACTTTTCCACTGAAAATCTACACTACACTTTTCACGTTCTTTTTACCACACCGGTCAGGTCTGATGACAATAGAAAGACACAAACTTGTCCAACATTTCAGCTCTTCTACACTGCAACACCTGTGTCACTGTTAGGATCTTTATTCCTTGAAGGCTTCTCTTTTAAATTACATTTGGTGGCTGCTGAATGAAAAAAGTGCCTTTTATTCACTAAAGGCTCTTCTTTGATTCATCCCAACTTTTAAGAAGTTCAGGAATCCCAGTTGCATTAGGAAATACAAAACAAACAAGCACAACCTGATAGCAAGTCACAGAGGTATTAAAGTGGTTCTGTCCCTTCACATCGCTGTCGTCCTACCTGAAGATGTCTGCAACTTGGCTTGAGTGATCCCTGCCAAAACAAGGGGTTGTTCTCTCTCTCTGCCCTGCCTCCCTCCCCCCCTTCATAGTATTAAATAAAACCCATTACTTAATAGCTGTGAAGAGAAACTCCATGCTACATGTAAGGAATTTCTAGAAAACTCTTATCCAAGACGTATTTTCCATTTTGATGGTTACAGATCCATCTTCTGGATTAGCTTGGTTGTACAGAAACACTCATCAGGTAACACAGCAAACAGTGCAGTGACTGGAAGCGCTGGCAAGTGTTTGCACAGAAGCTGCTTCCATAAAAACTGTTTATTCAGGTGTTAGCAGTTGAAGCAGGAGCTCCAATTGCGTTGCTGCAAGTGCCTGTAATGCTCACACAGGGGTGTTTGCAGGCTATCACAGCTCTGACGGGAGCTGTTACAGGCTATCAGCTCAGTAATCCTAATGTTAAAAAGGCCCTAAATATGTATTTACAAGATAGACAGATCTGTTTTGTTTACTGGTTAAATAATCCACGTGTTGAAAAGGCCTTAAATACGAATTCACAAGGCACTGGTCTCTCTTGGCCTATTACAGTAGTGGTGGGCCTTTCAGAAAGTCACCAGAGACCACACTTTAGTGGTCCATGAGGGCCTTAACCCACAAATACTTACACATTTAAGTAATTTTATTCAGATAAACAGCCTCACTCAGACTGCTAACCTGAACAAAATCACTTCTTGTTTTGTTCTAAGGAAAAAAATGCCAGTAAAATCCATCACTTCTAAACTGTTATGTAACAGAAACAGGAAATTTGAATTTGCAGCTGAAATACCTTCCCTCATCACGATGGGATGAGCGTTCCTGGAAGAGTAAACCAATGCATTACTGCTGCATTGCATCAGCTGCATTGCTCAAATACAGTAAGAGAAACGAAGAGAACAGCATAAAATTCTCCCCTATGGGAATTTGTTCAGTGAGAAGGGATCTACACAAAACCTTACTTGTGGCCAGTTCCTAAAGTTTTCCAGCTTTTTTCTCTTTAAGGCCCATTTTTAGTTGTCTGTGAAAACGGCCAGCAGTATCTGATCCAGAAATGCTCAGGTCAATAGGAAACCTTAGCAAATTCAGTGGGTTTGGATCAGACCAGTGGTAAACTTAAAAGACTAATCTACATTTACAGTAAACAGGTTTATGAGTGCAAATACTTATCACAACATTTAAATGAATGGCTGTGAATAACCATAAATTAGCACTTACATTCAACAAGCATACACACATTTATTTCTTTATTCTGACTGAAAATCTGTCCCTTGGGTCTACAAAGCAGAACATAAACTTAAGAGTATTCATTTTTGCACTGAGGTATTAAATAACCCTCGGAGCGCTGTGGGTTGTTTTGCTTAGGAGGAGATACTGATGATGGAGTAAAGCAACTTCCATATGAATCTTCTAATTTTCAGAAGTCCTGTTTTCGAGAGCATAGGAGGAATCAAAATGGCAGGTGTGTAGTTTCCAGCTCATGCTCTGTTTCACAGAGGCATCAGGTGGGGAAAATCTCACATGGCTTTTTCTCAAAACGCTATGTGCTGTTTTGTGGCTGCTGTTTCCTGCAGGACCTCTGATCCTTTCATTGTCTGGACACAGAAGGCTTCATAAAAACTGACTACAAAGACTTCACCTGCACATCCCTCATGTGGTTGTCTGTTGACTTAGTGACATATATTAACTTCCTGAGCAAAAATGTAAAACAAAGTCAGTGGTTTCCAAGATCTTAAGTGAAGAGCATCGGAGTACCTCACAATTTCATACAGAAATGAAATTTTCATTATTTCAATTTCAATTCAACCCTTAGCAAATTCTCCCAGGTATGGTCTTAATACTACCCCAATCTGTCAGCACTAGCATTTGCATGCAATAAACTCGAGTCATCAGACACGGGCAGGGTAACACCATGGCTGCCACCCTGCCTTTATACCCTCTGAAAACACTAATTCTGGCATGGTGGACCATTGAGGTCGTTTTGCAGACTCCTACAAGCTCTGTCACTGTACTGAAGCAACCACCTGTCCTTATGCCTAAGAAGGAGAACAGTCAGAGCTGGAAAGACTTATAGGCAATTACACTGGTCTCCTTCGCATACCCACATCAACTAACACCCAAACTCCCTCAACCCTCCCTTCCCCCCCTCAATTCTGAGAGCAAACTTCAGCCGACTCTTCCTCATATATGCAACAACAGTTACCTCAGACCCACTGCTATCCCTTCTCTAGGATGTCTACCTTTGTGGTTTGTAAGAAGCATTCAGACAGAAATAAGAATCTTTTCCTATCTGAGATGTATGAGATGCTAAAAGCTGTAATTCCCCGGAGATATTTGCTCTCACAGCAGAAACGAATCACTTTCTGTTTTTGCTTCTGCTTGAAAGCTACTTCAGTACACAGATGGTTCGAAGGTCTCTGCCCTTAGACAAGGACCTGTTGACTAAATGACACTACCTGCTTGTAACATCGTATTTTCTTCTGCCCCTCTTATTGAAAGGCTGTCTCCTTAGACTGAATATCTAGGATCAGACATCAGTGATGCTTTCTTTTGTCCAGTTTTGTCTTTACAATGTTCTTTGTGGATTTTAAACCTATTTTCTCACTGTTCCACCACTTCAGTGACTTTGTCCCCTTAATTTCTGTATTACTGCCGATGTTCCAAACCAAGTATATATTATGTTTGCTCTCCTGAATAGCAGGTTCGAAATGGTATTAGGGAAGTGCACGCCCATTAGCTTGTTTACTCCTCTCCAGCACCAGTATCCTGTGTTCTTCTTACAGAGACAAATTTTAGAGCCATCTTTAACACATTTACTGGAGGCTGTGATGCCTTCAGTCCTTTCACCTCATTGGTACCAGTGTGACATACACTGTAACATCACATGTGTCATTGCAGCAGCACAACAGCCAGTGATAGCCAGACTGGGTGGGTTTGTCCTGAATGTCTCTGGCTCTCTTTCAGTGATACTGACTGCAAATCCAAATGAGCATTTACAAATCGGTCAATTCCTGCTTTAACTTAAAAGCCCTCATGAGTATCTGGCTATGCCAGAATTGCAAATCTTTTGATCTCTTCCTTCCCACACTGACTGATGCTGGCTCTGACCCCTGCCTGAATATCTACCAACAATTCAGATTCCTTTTACAACAAGTTTTGCAGCAGCAACATGAGGATGCTCAAGTTGGCTATCTTCAACCCTCCAGCTTTGTCATCTTCCCAGCCATTTGTTTAAAGTATGGTACTCTATGGAGCCTAATGAACCTCCCAGGGAGTTCACCCTTCCAAGAAAATTGGACCATACTTGAGTTTATTGCGCTGTGACAATCTAAGCACAACCCACTGGGGTTTTCTAGCTTAGAAATGGAGTAGAAGAGTCTTGTGTCTAATCCTACCAAATCCACTGGCAAGTGTAGTCCATATCCCCAGTACTGGCTACCACGTGTGATCCTCCTATTTGTTTCTTATGGTGGTAACTCATGTACTTAAATGCCAGCACATATCTGTAAGCAAGTTCCAAGCTGATCAAACCTTTCAGGATGTTCCCTTTCTCGGAAAACATTCTTGTTTACACTGATAGTAACACGCTAGTCATCGTATTACCTTACTTCCTAATTTGGCTGAGTATTTTGCATTTGTGCCTCAGAACTGATGCATTCTTCACTTACAAACCATTTCTAGGCAATAATGAGGTGTTACTCTAGTTCTTTGTCTTCTCACTATCTTCTTTCAATCCCTTTCTGAAGACTCCAGGTTTGGCTTTGAATACATTTAAAAACTATGAAGTTTGCCAGGGAGACCTGTGAGCTGCTTATCTATAACCCTTTCGTATAACAGGAATGCTAATGTGCAGTTTGAAAACTGGACTATACTCCTGAAACCAGGTAGGTCTTTTGCTGTGTGTGATTAGCTAAGGTTCACTCCAGAAAGTTGTTACAAATTATAAAAAACAGTGATAAAATCAGGGAACACTGACACAACCCTCCTTCTACAGAAAGCACAGTAATAACAATAAACCTCTTTCCCTTCAAACAGGAGAAATCAAATGATGGGAGATGGAGAACACTGTGCATCTTCCACCCATCCTACAGCCCATAGGCAGGCATGAGGAGAGCTTCTGCACCCCCTCTTCTTGCTGCTTTCACCCTTAGGTGGTGGATGGATAATGCTGATTTTATAAGTTGTTGTTTTCTCAAGTGCTTGAGCATTTTTTCCTTTCCTGATGCTGCTGCTACAGCACAACAACTTGTAGAGCTATGCTGGAAAGTAGGCCAGGCAGCAGCTGGGTTAAAAGCAACCCTTCTAAAAATCTATTTATTAAAAATTATTTCTCACATCTGTTTTAGAAGAAGTAACATTGGCATAACTGAGGGGCCAGAACACATCTATGTAAGGGTGGGACTGAGTGCCCACAGCAGGGTACACCTAAGGCAATACTGTTGCAGAGACCTTGACAGCATTGTATCATAGCCTGTGCTCCACTCACTGTCCTTCTGTTTCTCCTCTGGGTTGGCAACAACAGCTAGTAAATCCCTTTTGACTCTGTCCTTTATTGGGCTTTTTTGGGATGGGGATATATATATACATATATATATATATATAATTTTGGGAATGTCTTTTGTGTTTAGAGCTCTGATAGTTAGGGGCTCTGAGATGTTCTTGTTTCTCCTTCAAAACTTTCATATTTAGTAGAAAGCATTCTTCTCAAAGGAAGATAGACAGTTCTTTCCCTATTTAAATTTTACATGAAACACTTTATTTCAGTCACTCAGTGAATTTGCCTTGGGCAACTGAATCACAGCTGACAGCAAATTAATGACTATGATGGTGTGATTAGTAGAGATTACAGGCAACTGAGAACCTGCCCAAGCATTTGCTGTTGTCACAATACTTATGCCAGCTATTATTAGGGATTAATAATGGCCATAAAGAGGACTTGATTTCACAAGGTATACTCTTTAAAAACTGTTAGTATTTTAATATGTCACTGATATTCTGATTAAATGGTGAATTTTATCTAGCCATTTATTAAATATTCTTTCTAGATGCTTACATTACTAATTTACTTAAATAATACTATAAATATAGTTTCTATTACATCTAAGGAAGAAGTACCAAACAAACACACTTGACATAGAAATTTAATATTATATTACACATGGGGATTCAAACCAGAACTTAAGCTCTGAGACTCTTGTGCTGTGAGATCTCACACCAAAACCCAACAGGGAAGAAATAATGATTTCACTAATCCCTTGCAATGATTTTTTGAGGAGTTCAAATAAAAGTTTGCTTGTTCTGATTGAGATTCACTAAGTAGATGTTATTTGATTTTTCTCTTTCCTGGGGGAAAAACTTCAGATTTCCCAGGCTGCTAGAAGAAAAGAACAATGGGCTGAACTTGCACAAGAGCATCTTAGCTGCTAAAGACACGATAACAGTGAACACACTGCATATTTGCCAAAGCTTTTGCCAATCATTTGATTTCCAAATGTCAACCTGTTCTATGAAACCTTTGAAAAGGTTTCTTAAGGTAGAGCAAACAGGAAGATAGGATATTTTAAATCTTGTATTAAAGATATTTAATTATTTATAATCACCCTTATTTAAAATACAGTAACTTGAACTTATGCAAAGACCCATCACTGGTTAATAATAAAAAGAACCATCTGCTTCTTATGTCTGTCCTTACAAATATGTTGTTACTGGATAATAGTGGAAAATATGAAAAGCTATTGACTGACTGAGAAGAATATTCAGATATTGAAATGAAAATCTAATGAAAAGCAACATCACCAATCACAAGTTATCATTTTGGGAAGGCTCACATAATGATTTTCCAGTGAATCAGAAACATACCTACCCTTTTCATTGCAGAGTACAATGCATTAACAGCAAAGGGATATTCATTGTACAGAGCACAATTTCTTATAATTGCAATACTTAGAATGGCAAATATCAAAGAGCAAGTAATAGAAATTATATTCATTCTCAAAGTTGTAGCCTGATCTTACAAACACTTAAGTACACCCCCAAATATGTGGAAGACTGATCCCTAAGGCATGAGATACAAGGCCAATTAATTCTTAAAATTAGGGGGGGAAAAAAAGCAATTAGGCTTCCAGTTACCATTTTTAATTTTGGGAAGGCTTGCTTTAAAATGTTAAAACTGCAAAAGCATCTGAGTTATAGTCTGCCCTGCACAAAGAAGAAAATAAGCCTCCTGGACTCGTATGTAGCCACCAACTGCAGAATTCTGCTTTCACATTTCACACGTGTAACCTAACCCCACTAAAGCCTGTGACATTACACAGGTATAAAATAAAATAGTCTTTGGTTCCAATTTTTAAAGAAGCATTCCCACTCTCATTTTTCTCAGAGAAGCCTGCTATCAGCTGTGCAAATACCATATCTGTAACAACAGGAAGAGAGGCTGCAGTGTGCCAGTGATCTTACCTCATACTCAAAGTCCTCTGCTCTATCTGCATCAGCAGGCAGGCTGGAAAGATACTCATTACCTTCATAAAACTCATGCTCCACTGGGTGAAGAGAATGGCAGCTATGTGGAACAAAGCAGTACAACAGTAGATGAGATAATAGGGTTTTTTTCAAATTAAAAAGCAATTAAAAAACTCCACTTCTCTGTAGTTTCCTCATTCCTGGAATGCTACTCTGAATGGCCTGACAACCTGAAAGGAAGTGTATCAAGAAGTAGTACAGGCTGTTTTCATTTCAAAAGCTCCTACTCTGGCTGAGTTTATTTTGCTGGGTTCATCTTTTGTCAGATTTACTCAGGGTGATTTCTTAAAAGTCTCTGGTTTGGGGGCAAACTACTTGTGACAATTTGGGATTCTTTATGCTCATAAATGTACCTAACTCCAGATTCACATCCTGCATCATGGCCAGGGGCAATCCACTAATTATCTGGACATAAAGTCTTGAACATCCACAATCTACAACTCACAACAGGCTCACAAATTGTTCAAGAACTCGCATAAAACAACTTGCATTATCCTCTTCTGTTAAATTGATAACAGGGTGGTGAAGTGCATTTGAGCAACTACACACTTACAAAGGTCAGTTATCTGAATTATTAAATAAGCTTGGAGCACAAAGAATGAGGTCTTTACAATGTTCGCTTTGACCCAAGATTGGATCCCCAGCAAGCAGCATCCAGTGTGGATCTATCTTAGCAGAGGTACGAAATTTTTCCCCACGTGGAGAGCATGGGAACTTCAATCACAGTATCACACAGTTTAGTAATATCTAGAAGCAACTCAAAAATATACACACATCATGTTCGTAGCTGTGCAGCAGTAAGTAGTAGGCTTAGTCCAGCATTTGGCTGGCAAGTTCTCTCTGAGAACTCTCTCTACCCAGTTTACCTAGAACTTCTAAATTAGAGCTTCATCAAACCCCAAAGTGGTATGTTCTCCATTAGCAGAAATTCTGCAGAGACGCAGAGCATTCCAGGAATTCAGTGGAAAAGCTCTAGCTCTACATTTTCGCTGGCTACAGAGAGAAGCAAGGGTCAACTACTAGATGGTGTTACTCGTGAGTGGAGACCCAAGAGGAAGAAGCTTACACCCTATTTTTGTATAAGAAAACACCTGCTGGTGTTTGCATTCAATTCAGTTTCAAATGGCTCAGATGAGGGATAATTTAATTCATACCATTTGCCACATGACAGGTAAAATTGTACTTTTGATCTCTATGTTTTTGGAATTGTTTTGCTTTTGATAAGGGGAACTTTAAATAATTTATTTCCTTGATTTTTTGGTAAGAAATCTGGAAGAATAGAAAGCAACAAGACAGCTCTTTCTAGGTTTGAAGAAGCCTTTTTGGTACTTTGGAAAACAGAAGTGTTTTTCTTCTTGACTAGGGCTTAGCTTTGGATGAACAAACACACGAACGCAAAGTAGACACGGCCAAGATTCCTTCCTGTAGTTCTAATCCAAGAAAAGACTACAGGAAAACTGTCACTGAAACCTGAATGGGATGGTGGTTATCAATGACATTTATAACTTATTTCAAGTGTTCCATGAGACAAGAGAAGGCTAGAACCCTACCACTGCAATGCCTCAATCCCACAGGTAAGCAGCAGAAGAAAACCCATACCTGTCTGAAAGCAGAAAAGGGCAGATATCAGGAACTGGAGGTGTGGAAGGCCTTAGTTTGGCCAGAGCCATAATATGTTCAAAAGTGATGTCAGTCTGAGTGCTGGCATCCACAAGCCGAACATCCTGAGAGCTACCATGAGCTTTGCTAACTGGGGCTCGTCGTAAAACCTGAACTACAATTGGCTCCTTGGCATTGCGAAAAGCTTCCACTGCCTCTTCATGAGTGGCCTTGGAGAGGTCCTTCCCATTGACCTAGGTTAAAACAGAAAAATATATCAGAAGTTACTCACAAGAGAAAAGGCAGCATAAAAATATGGGGTCAAACACAGGGGGATGAACTATTTGTGCAGTACATCAAAGCACATGTTGACATTGACTGGACTGTATTTTGGAATCCATTCAAGAGAGAAGATAAAGCTGGGAGGAGAAACACTTTCTTTAATCTTTGCTAGAAATTAGAAATGTCTAATTTCTTCCAGACCTGTCCCAGGGGAATCCGAACACAGCAAAGAAATTGAAATTATTTCTTTCATAGTATTTTATTCACCTCATAAAATACAAAGAAAAAAGGAAGGGTGCCTTTAATTTTCAATTTCAGCATTTTCTATGGCATGCAACTGTTTTATAGGATTTCTGGCACATCATTGTCATTAATGCAGATGTCAATAAACATGTCTCATGTCTAAAAAGAAACAAGGCCAATTTTCACTGTTTTGTCACTTATCTGCTATGGCCATTATACCATCATTAAGACCAAAGATAGGAAGATTTGACTAACATAGCCAGCTGCTGCTCTTTTAAGGAAAGAGAAATCTAAATCAAACAAACTGAAGAAATAATTTGCTATAAACAGACAAATAATAAACCAGAGAAAATTATGCTGCAAATGTAGCATAGCATGGCAAAACTAAAAAGACTGCGGCAAGGTTTCTCTCTACTACAGGCAAAGAAGCAAATTCCTCCCAGTCTAGATGAGGCCTTTGGATATTAAAAAAGGTAACTGCAAGGCTAGATGATGCTAAACTCTCATGAATTGAGGTGTTTAGGGCAAAATTCCCAAGTATCAGCCCACTACAAAATGTGAGGGCTAATTTGTCAATGATAGTCAGTAGTTAAGCCCTTGGACACTGGGGCCGTGCAACATCCTTAAACAGAAAATACCATTCTGCTCTTTCTAGAGCAATGGGACTGCTGCACAGGACCTAACTCTTGTGAGCTACTGTGGAGATGAGATGATTCTGTGCTGGGGTAGAAAGGCAGGATTTCCTAGCAAGAAATGTGACTATCTGAAGGGTACCAAAGCCTGATTAAAATTTATGTCCCTGGAAAAATCTCTACACTGGCAGCCAGTCAGAAATAGGATTCTACTGCAAGTTGATGCTCAAATTAACTTTGTTATGAAGTCATAAAACTTCTGCTTAATGAATTAACTCTAAAACCTCACAGAAATGTGACAGACCCCATAACTGACTATTCCCCAATTCCTGGAAACATTGGTTGAAACTGAAATTTCTTTGCCACTTCACTCTTTCATTCAAGAAATTCTTGGAACTTTCTTGTCAAAAAGAAAAAAAAAAACCCACACATAAGCAAGAATGACAGCAAACTCAAGAGAGCCATTCAGCAGTCTTCAGTAACATTTTTAAACCTGTCAGGAGAAGCATTTGCAATTACAAATATCATATTTGAGGTAATACATAAGCTGTCTATTTATATTGATGGCTATGATACCACTGATGATTAATCACATGTATATATCAACTCATTTACAGAGCACAGGGCAAGTACAAGGTAGAACCAACTTTCCTCTGACACAACCTTCAAGGAAGCAACGCTTTCATGGGTGTGTTACTCTCAAAGACATGGAAAATAACCACACCATAGTGTTGTCACCAATGCAAAGGTTGATTGATCTTTCTAGCTAGCCTTGATGCTGTGATGATGAGAAGGCTAGAAATTATCTGAATGGATTTCTACATATAAAAAAGCTCAAAACTCCCTGTGCTGAATGCCTGGATCCTCAGAAGTACCATACCACTGCTGCCTAGACTGTGATCAAGCAATATGAACAGCAGTTAGCTTGGTCACCTAAGTTTAATGTGTATGTATGGCTTCTCTGATGACTGAAGTAAAAAATGTTATGATTTTATGTTAAGATTTTATTGTTCAAATTATCATCCATCGAATTACAACCTTAGGGTACATTAATGCAAGTTAGATGGAAAAGTATCTGCGGTATGTAAGAGGAAGGGCCAGAACAGTCAAAGTACAAGTTATGCTGTAAGAAAATAAAAGAAATTTCCCCAAGGAGTGAGCTTCTGCAGACCCTCTCCAACAGCACAAGTTATACTGTCACTGTGTTCAGACTCAGCCTCATCTAATAGAGGCAATTAGAGATAACACTTCAGGCCCAGGTCTTCTAGTCACTCTTCAGTTCCAGCCTCTGCTTCATTCTTGCTTCTAACTCAGATCCTATCAAAGACACAGTTTTCACAATTTCTAGTTTTTTGTAACAAGAGCATTCCACAGGCCCTCCAAGTAACTCTCATTCCTAAGGCTCTAGGAACAGAAAAATTACTTTCCTGCCTCCCCAAACCCTTTTAATACTTTTAAAGTTTCAGATAACCGTATGGTGTTTCTCCTACAAGCAAATGCTTGGGAATAAATACCACATAGCACTGTATCAGTTTTTTCCTCCATTCAAGTGCAAAACACACAGTCCTTCTGTGTCTCATCTGAACCACATGGTTTTTGGCACAAGCTGACCATTTTATCACAGATCTGCATCAGCAAAGCAAAATGATACTTGGATAGCATAACAAAATATTTTATTAGATTTTTTTTGGAAACCCAGAAGCTCTGTTTATTCATGTCAGTCAATACTTACCACTTATTCTGAGGAAATAGCCATAAATTCACAACAATGTCATTTAGATGCAGATTTTATTTCTACATAATAATAATATTTTAAAATCACGAGTGTGAAAAATCACAAAACACACATTTTCATTTATCCTGGGAACCTATGGCTGACCTCTATTTTCATTTAAATGCCTATTTAATTTGAAGACTTTAAAAACATTCCATCCTTTATGTTAGTTTCTTATGAAATACAAACACCTTAGACACCCGATACTTGTTTAAATTGTCACTTGAAGTTCATCAACACACTCTGTCGATCTGCATAAAGGTCACCTGATTTATGAATGCCGCCTTTCTCAGAAGAAAATCTATAGCTGAATTACTCTATGTTGGCAGCTGTCCTGCCCACTTGGGGCTGGGAAAAAAGAATTTATTTTAAAACTTAAAGCCGATACTACAGATGGGGTTGGAAGCTCTCTTCACATAGCTTCTTTAAGGGTTTTCTGCCTCCTACATTATCCCCCAATTTAACACTCACATATAGTTACCCTGGGAGCTGTAGACAGCTGAGCACTTATTTACAGCAAGCCACTTACAGGTTCTTAGTGGATGATTAAATAAATTCCTTGCTTCGGAAAGGTTACTTTCAGTGGAATCCAGGGTACTATTTTAAGTGGATAGAGAAATCAGTCACTTTTAACAGTCAACACAAAGACATGGCAATACATTTGTTGTAGCAGATGGGCTAATTAATCCACAAGCAAGTTGTGAATGTTAAGTAAAGAATATATCTTTTCTCATGTAAACCATCCTCCTGCCCTGTTTGATTAAGCTTCTGTTTAATGAACACTCTCCCCCTGCTTTTGGACACACTGTAAAGTCTGGGACACTTGTCAACATCTCCCCCAGAGTGACTGGTGGCCACTGCCTGGATCCTGGCCATCCCCTTTGGATTCTTGCTCTAAATCCAGCCACATGCAAAACTTCATCAGCGTCAGAAAATAAACAAGCAAACGGTCTTTGTCTTTCATGCACAAATCAACTGACATTGGCCAACTGCCACTTCTAATGCCAGCACCACTGTATACAGGCTTATTCCCACTCACACAGAGGTGGACAGCTGAGACGGAAGGAGGGACAGGACTAAATAACAAAATTGACTATAAAAAAATGTAAGCAAATGGTTATTATGTTATTCTTGTGCTCTGAGTTCTAAAAAAATCGCCCAAAACCCAAGAAAAAACAGTCCTTCAATTAAGGCTGCTTCCAGAATTTAAATGCCTGTGACTGTGAAACGAAATAGCCTTGTCTTCTAACACTTTTTTGCTCTTGCTAATTGCTTTTAACACTGGCCAGAATTTTTGAATCAAAAGAGACAGAAATGTTGATATGTTTTCTGAAGTCTTTACTTCTTCCATATTAAGGGAAAAAGGAAAAAAAAAAAGTACAGCCATGTGAATGCAACCGTCACAAAAGATGTCACATTAGGAGCTCATGAGATAACCTCCTATCCTGAGCAATTACCCAGAATATGCAAGTTGAAATTCAAGATCAGCTCTGCTGAAGTAAAATCCTTGGAGACCCTCTGTTTAATCAGTAAAGGCAAAGGGAAGAACAACCAGGGCATTCTGCTAGCGCAGAGATGGCAAGACATGAGGATTTCCAGTGAAATGACAGAGATGCTGTCTGACGTGGTGATGGCGTTCACACAAGGCTCACTGTCCTAGGAGATTTCAACACCCATGAAGAAGATGTCTCTGACCTGACAGGTGCTAAATCTGCTCTCATCACAGCAGTCTCTTCACCTCCAATCCTTCACCCTAAATACACCTAGGCTACCACACCCTGAGTGGCAAACTGGCACAAGGGATAAAGCACTGTCCCTTACTTCTTTAGGACAGGAATTTGAGCCTTCCCTAACTGCAAGCCACAGAAAAAGAACAAAACCATACCACCTTCCACGCAGACTTGCAGCTTTCGGCACATAAAGACTCTAGAAAACATCCATGGCTGAGGGCCACCAGCTGTGAGGCTCTCTGGGAAGGACAGGGACATGAGCTACCAGTGACACACATGTTGGAGAGGACACTGCAACTCTTCTGCTAACACAAACGTGATAGCTCATCTACACAAAGGGCATTCGACATGCCGACCTTTCAGGTTACAGTTTGCTACCTTTCACATTAACTTGCTGAAGGAATGCAGTTTAGTACCAAATTCAGCCATTATCCAATACCCCTAGTTAGTCAGGGTTCACCAAGTTCAGTGAAGGGACAACTTTTATTATGCTGGTTAATGACATTTCCTCTTCTTTAGCCAGATGAGTTAAGCAATGTTTGTTCCCATTTGATCCTTTGTTGCCCTGACTGCGAAATCTTGTCATCCCTCCTAAAAGCTATACAAGCTGCTGAACGCACAGGCTCTGGCTGGTTTCCCCAGGCTGAACTACAGGCCTGTAATAATAACAACATCACTATTACTTGTAGAGATGAAGTTTGTCCTGTTTGATAGTTTGTGTAGCCAATTCAACTATATTGACAGACTCAGGCTATGCTCAGTACTGCAGCCTTCTGTGAATCTTCCTATGTGTAACCAGCACCACTTCCATTTCATAGTAGCTGGAAGAAATCTACAGTGGCTGAAAAGCGTATGGCTAAACCTAAATGAATTTAAATAAATTTAAGCAGCCCTAAATAAACGCTACAAAAAGTGGTAAACCAGAAATATATCTGTTTCCACTCTGCAAAGCTTCCTTCCAGATGCAGACAACCCAGTGACTTCTTGGAAATTTTGATTATCTAAATAGCAGCTGTCAGAAAAAAGGACCCTACTTTCAACCGACCTCAAGCTGATGCTTCATTTTGTCAGAGCTGTCCACCACATTAAGTGCATCTGTGGGCAGGTCTGACAGCTGCAACTCCTCTCTATGGAAGATATGACACATCCCCAGTATTGTCTAACAAGGTATCCTAGGGAATTCAGAAGATTTTTAAACTAGATTGGATAAAGTGCCCTGGGCAGATGTACAGGACATGGAATAATAGCTCTCCTCACAATGACAGTGAACTACAGCAAACTAGTGAGTAAGGTAACTAACACAGAAGTGCTGTGCAAGTTTGGTTCTCCAGCAAATACAAACTCAAGTTAGTATCTTTCCCTCCATGATTCTACCTTCTCTACCCAGTCATCTCTAACTCAAACAAAACTGCTAATAAAAGAAGTGTCTCACAAAACTTTGTGTGGACAATCATGCTCCGTATGTTGAAAGAAAACTCTAGTCTGTTATAAGTGATTAAATCACCAAAGATTTCCCTTCACCTTTAGGAGGAGGTTTGGGGTTTTAAATCCAAAATTTATTGACTGCCTAACTGCAGTATGGAGTCTAGGAAAATTATAGTGTTTTAGATGCACAGCTATAGCCTGCTTCCAGCTGGCTGGGTTAGGCACAACCATCATTCACCACAAATGTCTTTGAGCGTTTCTATCTCCTCTAACAGTGTATGGAAACGTCCACCTGGGGAAACACCTGACATTTCCATGGCTAACATCTCTTTGTGGATTTGGGTCCTTACCTTGGGACATATTTCAGAAACACACTTGGATGCTACAGTTCACAACTCCAGGACTACTAAAAGCACTACTGGGTTAGCAGTTTTAATCTGTGGCCAAAATGCAAGCTGAAACCCTGCACTTTGTAACACAAGGCTTGGCAGCCTGTGTAACTGAAGAATACTCCCTCCACCTCCTCACTGTGTGTTAGAGCAACAAACATCTCACAAAGATCCTTTCAAGTCCTTCAGCATTGATGTTCAACAACATCACAACAGCTCAGAAAGCTCAGTTCACAAAGCACAGCAACAGCTCAGAAAATTCATTTGGGTTTTGAAAGAGAGAACATACTATTATCTGCATTCTCCTGGTTTGTGTTACCTGCAATTCTCTTGGTTTGTGAGTGAAATGAAAACATCAAATTAAATTTCAGAATCACTGTGTTAGTTTTCTAGTAAGCTGCCCAGAGACAAGTGCTGGTAGACATGCATTTGTGAGCAGCTGTTATTCTCCAATTCTGATGCCCTCAATCTGTCCAACAGACCTATTACTAGTTTCTATGGCCATCTTTCTTGCATCCTCCTTGAGCAGATATCCTGCCTCATTCTCCTCTCTCTCTCCTCTCTTAGGTATCTGCAATTTTCACTCTGCCTTTTTCTTTCAGTGCAGACCCTTTGTTGTTTTCCATGGTCCTCCCTTCTCTCATGCCTGTCGACTCCAGCGCCCTCCATCTTTCCTTTCCTGAACCCTTCTCCAAGAAGCCCTCCTGCTGCCCTCTCACTGAACCCGTCCCCTTCCCGCGGGGTGGGAACGCCAGCACTTGTCACCCTCCCACGGTGACAGCTGGTCAGTCTGAATGCTCGTGAGGTCTGCCTTCACCAGCACCGCCTGGTACCACCGTGAAGGCTCAGCTAGCCCAGATGGTGATGTAACAAGGCTGGAGTGTATTTACTATGTAAATTGCTTTTAATATTGACAAACAGTTTTTCTGATGATATTAGGATTCTGCCTGAGGGCAATAAAGACTAAGTTAGCTGTGGCATGCATAAAATACGTTGAGTTACTTCTTGATGTAATTAGACCATCATTTATTACATTAATCATTGAAAACTATTTCTATTTGTGGATAGGACATTATATAAATCTCTCACGAGATCCACCACATACAGCAACCCTTTGATGGTGGGGAAAAATACAATCAAAGGCCAGAGTGTGTGCTCAGAACAAATCATTTTTATCTCTAAGCCCCTGCATTGAATGCTGTATTCTCCTGTGAACTTCACAATGTCTCTGCCCTACCACAAGCTCACACTCCAATTTCTCTTCCAGGGTATGTATCTTGCTCATGAAAAAGGCACTTCAAAAGGTAGTTGCCATTAAAGTTTTAGGAGATCAAATTAAAGACATTCTTTAATCATCTGCAATTCCTAAAGTGTAATAGAAGAGGCTCAATGGCAGATTTCAGGACTCTCTAAATAACATAGTAATTTTTCTCCTTTTCAGGGAATCACATTCTACATTTCGCTAATAAAAAAAGTCTCTCACCTCTAAATAAACAACCCTGTCTTGCATGAACTTAGCCACGGCTGGCATTGCCACATGAATGTTACACTTATCACTGTCATAACAATTCATCCACGTACAGATGCCTGAAACTCCTGGTGTCCTCTGAACCGAGTAGTTTAAAAAGATAGATGGCTGCCTTCTGGCTAATTGTGGGAGTTCTTTCATTACTATAAAAAGACTTTTTATATCTCAAGTGACTTTATAAGCAGTGAATAATGACACTTAAAGTCTCTGGAAAAGAGTCCACTGATCAAATGCTAGGATAACTTATGGGCACAGTGACCTTTTCCTGAGTAACATACTCCAAACTGCTGCTGTTGGCACATTATTAAAATTCCCCATTTAAGGAGTGCAGTTAAGCGTAAGGCAGATCTTATTTTTTATTTTTAAATTCAATTTAAGGTAGCACAGCAAGAGCTAGAGCTGTCCCAGAGCTGAGGACTAACTCCTGCATGCTCCAGCTGTGCAGGAGCAGGGCAGACAGCTGCAGCAGTGCGGGCAGCTGGCCGGGTCTCATCACGCTGCTCCCAGCTGTGGTGCCAGCACCAGGAGTCTGCTTCCCCTGTGCACAGCAATCCTCACCCCAGCAAGGGAGCACGTTTCTGCCAGCATGTCCACCAGCAAGCACCAGCATACTGGGTTGGCTCTTACAAAGCTGCAGAGAAGAGGGCTGACTCTAGTAAGTAGAGTTTTGCCTTGAACAAGAGGGTGATCCACATGCCAGCATTTCACACCATGGAACAACAGCGATGTTAAATGTCAGAGCACTGAGCCTGGTCCCAACCCTGACTGAAACCCTGGCCAGTTCCCACGTGCTGCCACACATCTAGTCCAACCCAATGATCTGCTGGGGTGCCAGCGACATGAAGCACTAAGGTTAGAGTGCGTCCCAGAAGCACTTGCGCTTGATTTTCATTAATGAACATACAACAGACTTGCTCCAACATGCGGTTCTTACTGTTATCTGTTTAAATTTCATCTTGAAGGAATAGAAAAGGCTCCTCCTTTTTTGAAATAAAACTTGGAGGGTCCCTTCTTTTTTTTTCATTCTTCTCTCATGCTGTCTTGACACTAATTTGACACTGTTGTGCTCTCCATTGGTTTTCATGGCTTTCCTCCTGAAGCAGCATACTGGCAATTTTTTTTTTTTTTTTTTTTTTTTTTTTTTTGCACAACAGTACTTGCAAAACCTCCTTCCATCTTTTTACAGGACTAAACATTTAAAAAATACTTCTGAGAAGCTCACATGTATGTAGATTCACTCAGCCATGGGGGATGACAGAGCAATAGATTACAGTGAAGTTGAACTTCATCCTGCCTCTGGAACATGGCATACTGCAACTTCCTTGATCTCTTCTTCAAAGAAGAAAATGTGGATTCAGAGGAACCACTCATTTGACAAAATGAAGCAAGCAATGGCACCTTACCTGCCATTCAAAAGTCTATTGGATGCTTTTGTACCAGAAAATTCCCAATAGCTCTTAGGAAAGCTTAGCAACAATTTGTATCTGAACATCGAGAGAGGGTAATATTAATGATAGGATGCTTGTACATGCTTAGTTACACACAATGAACACAAAAGAAACTACACGTAGATGCACAGAAAAGGGACCTTATGAAACATTTTGTCTGTTTCTTCCCTTTTGCTTCTCTCTCTCCTACTTCAATTCTCCTTTAAAGACTAGTTATGCAGGATTACTTTATGCTTCTACTGAGTGAAGGCTTACTGCATTGACACTGAAATATTTTAAGTTGTTAGTTTCTAAAGCTTAATTGCCTCATTCCTTCTTAGCAGGAAAAATGGTAAGCGATGTGAATATTAGGACCAGCCTAGTTCCATCTTATTTACACAGCACCATGGCTGTGTACGTGTCTTCAGTAGTAAGACCTGCAGCTCCTTCCTGGCTGAAAACCAATTACAGCTGCTATTTCTGTCCCAGTGTTTCTATGTCTGTTCTTCCTTCTGGAGTGTCTCTCTCCTTATCTCTGCCTTCCCTCACCACTTCCTTCCTCTCTTTTATTTCATTTGCCTTTTAGCTTCCCTCCTTTATCTTTCTTTTGCTCCTTTGACTTCCTTTATTTTCATGGGTTTGGTCTCTGCAGCGTCAGCACCAGCTGCCGCTCCTGTACAGCTTTAAACATAACACCTGCAAAGGGAACCCTCCCCAGCACGAAGGCTACACATGAAGCCCCTCCATACCGGCTTTGGGAAAGAATTAAAAAGCCTGTCTCTTTTCTGCAACAGACTCTCAACAAACCAGCAGGAAGTTCACACAACGCTCACCAGTTTCCTCTTCCCAGGCAATGCCGGGTGTATGGCAAGACTCCGTCAGAGCTGCTGTTCCAGCTCTTCATGGCATCGCAAAGCTTTTAAGGACCAAATGGCTGAAAAATATGTCAGGGAGCTTACATATGGCTGGTAGCCAAGGCTGTGCAGTCAACCGGTCACTGAATAAACTGCATGAATCAGATTTGTACCACTACCTTGCAATACTACAAATATCACTGACATCCAAGCAGATTTTGAAGAATCTCTGTGTTAACTATTCCAAGAAAAGCACAGCTTTCGGATACATGTGGGCAGCTCTTGCTGCTTTCAATTGCCATGCACTTACATCAGATGGTGCAGTTTAGCATACAGAGCAGAAAAGACCTTTTAACATCAGTAACAGAGTAATTCTTTCTGTTTGGAGCAACTGAGTTATCCTTTAATATGTAAGGAGATTATGTGACAGGCTTTTGATTATCTTATGTAAAAGCAGCATGAACAATTTAATTAAAGCACTGACAAAAATACTGCAATCCACACCCTATACCTCCTGTACTTATGTATTTAGAAAAAAATGCCTAGGCACAAGGAGTGTGCCTTTCTGGTTATACAGTATCAAGCCCGACAGATCCCCCAAAGTATCGAGATATTGCTGCAATAAAAATAATGATTACACATCTATACTGAGAATTTAGAGAATGAATTATAAGGGGACATGAATTAAAAGAGACACTCTTGAAAATAAAGTTTATGGCCTAGCCAATGAAAATACTTTAACCACAGCACACTGTGGGAATATCAAGACAAGGCCAATGTCATCTTTGTTTTGTCACAGGAATAAAGTCCTTTTAAAAATGTGTTTTTCTTTTTTAATTTATATGATATTTCATAAAAGAAAAAGGTAAATACCAGTGAAAGAAGAAATAAGGCATTTTATTTTTTATATTATCCATTAAGAAAGAAGTGTTAGGTGCACATAAATTCCTGCCAGCAATATACAAATTATATAAACAGGATTATTTTAAAAAGAGAGATATAAGTTCTATATGTGCTTATAAAAGAACGACCAAGTAACAGCTATCTAGTAATGCCTTTAATAAGCTTTAAAAACAGCACAGTGTTTGCAAAAATAATGTTCCTGAAAAAATGAAGTCATTTCACCAAAATCACCAACACTGAAAGGTAACACTTCTCAACTGAACTTCTTAATTAAACCTCAGAGACAAAATTTAAGAGGTCATATTTGTCATCTTACCATGACTTCTGCCTTGCAGTGTTTATTACACTAACTTCTGCAACCTTCTTCAGTGGGAGGCAAGAAACTGTACCAAAACATAAAATTTCTACGCTGGGCACAAGTATAAACTGGGAGAGGAGTGGCTGGCAAGCAGCCCAGGAGAAAGGGATCTGGCGTTGCTGGTCGACAGCAGGCTCAATATGAGCCAGCAGTGTGCCCTGGCACCCAAGAGGGCAAACCACATCCCAGGATGTGTTAAATACAGCATAACCAGCTGGTCAACAGAGGTGATTGTTCTACTGCATTCAGCACTGGTGAGTGCTGTGTGAAGATCTGGGCCGCAATTTAAGAAGGGTGTGAAGGTCCTTGAATGTGTGCAGAGAAGGGCAACAAAGCAGGTGAAAAGGCTGGAAGGAATGTCCTCTGAGGAGTGGCTGAGGGCTTTGGGCCTGTCTAGTTTGGAGAAAAGGAGGCTGAGGGACAACCTCATTACTCTCTACAGCTCCCTTGAGGAGGGTAAGTGGAGAGGAAGGCACTGATCTCTTCCCCCTGGGATGCAATGGCAGGAGGTGTGGGAATAGTTCAAAGCTGCACCAGGGATCAGACTGGACATTAGGAAGCGTTTCTTTACTGAGAGGGTGGTCAAACACTGAACATGCTTCCTAAACAGGTGGTCAATGCCCCAAGCCTGTCAGTGTTTGAGAGGCTTTTGCACAATGCCCTTAACCAACATGCTTTAGCCTTTGGACCTGAAGCGGTCAGGCTGTTGGCCTAGATGATCACTACAGATCCCTTCCAACTGTAAATATTCTACTCTATTCTTACATATTCCAAAATATTCTATTCTATGCTCACAGGAACCAAGATATGGTGTTGCAACATTACAACACGTAAAATTTTCCTTTGTACTTTAAATAGGAGGCAGTCAGGGAAGAGCAGCAGAGTATTGCAACTGGATGGATATATTGTTGTGAAGTGCAGATTTCAACCAAGTTTTAATTCTAGATGGTCTTATAGCTCAGATATACCTGGATTCAAGGGTTTCTGCTTGGCTTACTTGTTGAAAAGGTTATTTTTTAGAAAGGCTCGGTTGGAGAAAAGCATATTTTTTCCTCTTAAATTTAAAATCAAATAGGCTCCTGTTTCAAAATCCACCTCGTGTAGGACTTGAGAGTAGCTTTCATGTTACTGCGATAGATATATTCTTTAACAAAGCCAGGTTCCTTTAAACTTTCATGGTAAGCTGACTTTACAAGCTAGTCAAGTAAAATGTCATAGCATAAAGTTATTGGTGAAAAGAACTGCAGCTGGAAAGCAGAGACTTCCAATAAATTGAGAAATGTCTGAAGCCAGTTCAAAATGGCAGGGCAAAATTTAAACAAACCTTCCCCACCCATGGAGAGGCAGACAGGCATAAATCATTCCCAGCAATCAATTCTGCTATTTGAATTTGTCCTGACACTTGTTGGGCTCGGTCGCTGACATGGAACCGTGGCAGAAAGGCCAGGCCACCGGGGAAATTTGGCCAGCTTCCACATCTAAAAGTGAACCACCCGACTGCAGGTCTCCAACCCTCATAGGACCGTTCTTTGTTACAAGCATAAACCATTTTGACTGCTATGTTTTAGGTCTGCCTTGAAGACCTCAGGATAAAGAAAATGATTTGATTACTATTTGTACAAGAGACAGGAAATACTGGGTGAGATTCCAGCCTGGAATGGTACAGGTAGCTTTTCAGGCAGATGATTTAAAAATACGCCTGCCAAGTTAATATTCGTGGTTTTGATTCTCACTGCAACTACTTTGCTGTTAATTATTGATATTCTGTTAGACAACAAGCAAAATGTCTGAGAAAAGGGACTGCAGGTTTCAAATTCTGCGAAAATTCAATATTTACATATGTAGGAGACAGATCTGCTCTTAATGGAGATTCTCAGAGAAGATTTTTGTGGGAAAGAATTTGCATACTGGCCTCGAGTGCTTTCATTTACACCAAATGGAAATGCCATCATGCTCAACTGTCAGTGCAGAAGTCTCACTAAAACACTGTTAAGGTAGCCTGTGCTATCTTACACATATCCAGAACATGCATTTTTTTTTTCCCCACCTCCACCTCCAAAACTCAGCCTTAGGAAAACCCCAAAAAGGTGAGGTCAAGTACTCGGTCATGCAACCTTAATCTCCAATTTCCCTCTGATGCCTGCCGCAGTCAGTAGAAATGAGCTGCAGGCGAGCCATCACATCCAGTACGTCGCATAGCTCTATCGAGCGAGAGAGGGATTACCTGGAGCAGCTTGCGATACTGTGATCCCTGAGAGGGCAGTGCTGTCCCATCTGACAACCTCACGCGTGATAAGCAGATGAGGTGTACGAGTACCAAAAGGGATGTGCTATCCTCATTTCACCCTGTGTCGTTTGGGTAGGAGGAGGCACAAAGTCCCTCAAAGGCTGTCAGGCAGGAGATACACGTGGTCAATGGGGAAAGCGAAGAGCCATTGTGTACAACAGGCTGGATGCAAACTCAAAAGGCACTTCTGGAGCTGCCATTAAAACCCTGCAGTTAAGCAGCCATTTTTCCCCACTAGGTCTTCCCTTTTACTCCAGGCCCAAGATAGTTGGCCAGACTTCTTTAAAAGTAAGGAAATCAATAGAACACAAAAATTTCCCTTAAAAAATGAGGGAGGCAGTAGCAGTAACGGTTGTAGGCAGTAGCAGGTGCATATTGACACAATAGCCTAACAGATAAGTCATTTGCCTAGAAACTGGGAAAGCTGAACTCAGCATAACTGAGTATGAAATCATGTCTTTCACTGCAAGGGAGTCTTTCCATCAGGTTACTGGATATTTTGGAATGCAAGAAATTATATACTGCTTTCTGAAGCTATAATTTGAAGTAATTAAACATAATCTAACCAGCTATTAAATAGGGCTGGAGTTAAGGAGCTAGTGTGGGTAGATGAAGGACACTCTTCTGAAATGCTCCCTCCATCCCACTCAAATGGGTACAAGAGTTATATCCACAAATCTCCCAGTAGTAGAGAAAATGAGACAAATAACAGGTCTAGTTTCAATCTCTGTCTCTCTTATTATTACAATTGTAATTATTGCAATTTCCTAAACCACTACTTCTTATGTCATTTCTCCTTTTTTCCTCCACCTTCTGGCCTCAATATTTAGCCTTCTCCACTCCTCCCCAGGGTTCCCAGGTAAACCTCCGAGTCCTGCTGAAGACATTGGTATTTTAGAAGACATTAGACATGCCATTAGGAATTGGCAGGTGAAGTTTGCTGATATTTCTGCAAAGGTCACTAATAAAAGTATTAAACAAGATCACTGCAAAGGCAAACCCTTCTGGAGCTCCAGCAGTAACCTCACTCCAGCCTTTCACTTTCCTTTTTAACATTACATGTAGATAGGTACTCCTCCAGAGTCAACTTCATATCCTTCTTACGACTGCTTATCTAGCCACTTCTGTTTCACTTTAGCTAGTATCTTCCCTTATAATGTGACATCAGATATTTTTGTTTATCTGAAGTCCAGATAAAGAGGACCTATCACATACTATTCATCAAGATAAGGCATTTGCTAATCTAAAATTCTATCAGGTCAGTCTGGCTTTGTAACCATCTACAGCTGCTTAGTCTGTGATTCATTATATCCCACTTACCCTTTGCCTACCCTATATGTAATCAGCCTTTTCTTCAAATTATACTTTAACACCTTCCAGACTCTGTATGCTGAACTTAAAAGCTATCAAATCCCCCACTGATCCTAAGCATAGGTACACCATTTAATTTTATTCCACCATCTCCTGAAGCTGAACTACTTTAACAAATCTCCCTATTCATCATGGCTACTACTATTTTCAACACTGGTGTCCCTTTCCTCACAGTGTAACTGCTTCTGGGGGCTGTGCTAAAAATTGTATCACTGAAAAACCCCACACTGGAAATAATCTTCATTAGAGTTATTTATCCTACAGGCAATTACCTTCTCCCTCCATGTTGCCCATCATGTTCAATTCAAATCCCTTCTCCTACCCCTTTGCTCTTCAGGGGCCTTTCCCCTCCACGCAAAACGTATGCAAATCGTTCTGAGAGGTTTTTAAACTTTTCTGCTTGATGCAAACCGTATGTCTCCTGAAACCATGAAATAGGCTGTATTTCATGCAACTACCTGTACAGAAGGCACAGACAGTGCACAGTAGAGCCAACCAGGTCTTCGGGTTGAAGAGGAAGACAGCAATCGTTCTTTAGTACTAAACACCTCACATTTGCAGTTAAACTGCTTTGATGGAGAACTACATTAGGCTTATGTTTATGTGGCAAAAATAACTATTTATGAGGTTTTCAATTGTGCCACCAATAAGCAAACATGTCCTACATAACATAGGGCATGAGGTGGATGAAGCAATACAATCAAAACTGAGCTCTGATTCCTGAACACACAAAAAGCATATTGTGACCTTTCAGTTTTATGAAAAATTATCTTGCTGGGGGAATACACCCCAGAAGCCTCAGGTGACTTCAAATTTGGGACACTAACCCTCAAACGATCTTCTGTGAGGCAGACTAACTGTGAGGAATATTCAAACTGAATTTCAGAGTCCTTAAAGAGTTTCCCATTTAACCACGTTCAGCCTTAAAAATAGAGACACTTGTGCTTCACTAATACAAAAGTCAACAAGGACTACACTTCCGACATCCTTTGGTATTGCAAAGCATTGGCAGCATGACAATAAGAAGCAAGTCTCCAGCATTCACTTCCATCTCAGTTTCATCTGTAATACTGCCAGTAACATCCTTCAGGAGCTCACCAAATTCTACAGTCAACTCTGACACAAGCTGAAGTAAAACCTGTATTCCCCTTGTATCACCTAACATCCACACAAAACCCATGGCTACCTATTCTGACCATTAATTATCTGCATGTCCATCTGATGACATGGATCAGCTGCTGGTCAGTGGGTGAAAGTTACCAGTTCCACCAATCTAACAGCAGTTTTTGTAAGCTTTAGGGAAAACCAGCTCTCAGGCAACCTAGGTCGTATCACCTAGACCGTATTACAGAGCGACCCGATGAACTGCTCAGCTAGCCAACTGCTGACTGTGTTGACTTTCTGACTGGGACACCAATCTCATCCAGTTACTTAAATCCAAACAGGTATCTAGAAGAAAAGGGAAACAGTGGTACATATGCCTCTTCAAAAATGCTGGAAGACGTGAAAACTGGGGAGGTATGGGGGGAAAAAAACCCAGAGATATATAGAAATAAGGATTTTTCATACACAGAGGGTAGGTAGGGTTATCAAGGTGCATAGCTGCAAATACTTAACCAAGCCAAAATATACAGGTCTTGAGCTACTATATAAGTACAATTACTCACATAATTCATGCAGGAAAAAAATGTGTTATTTTTTAATTCAAAATGGGAGAAGATATTAAAGACGACCAAACACAGTCACCTAATTTAACTGACTTTCTCCTATAGGCAAAGACAAGGGATGGGAGGGAAAGGCAAGTCAGAGATGTAAGCTAGCTGAATCATCCTGGAAATGACCACCTTCCTCCCATGACAACAGGGAGTCTGGAGAAATGAGCTGGTTATAAATTTCAGCACCTTGGATAATATGTGAATACTTTTTCAATTTACCAAATAGCATGATCTCAGTTTTGGATAATTTAGAGATTAAAAAAAACCCAAAAAAAACCCCCAGGCATTAATATAAGATGGGTGAAGACAGGAAGAAAACAGATTTTTTAAATGCTGAAAATTATAAATATACTTTCCTATAGCTTTTGGTAATCCAGGGAGAACATCTCTATTAACAGATAGCAGTATTCAAGAGTGTTGTAAACACGTTTCCCAGGATGAGATCTGATTTATAGTCTTGGACAGAAATCATTTTTCCCATGTCTTATAAAAGCAGAAAAAAGCGTATACTCGGCATGGTTTCAAGTTACAGAAGTATAACACAGCAGAGACTCCACTGCTTCTTGATGCCTTCTGTGTTGCCATAAGTTAACTCAAAGATTGTTTTATTTTTTTTAGAGTAATATTTTACAGGCTGTTAATCCAGAAAGTGGATTATTGCCTTTAGGTATTTTGTGAAAAAATAAAATAGAAAACAATGGAGGTATTTCATTTAGTAGAGCTGTTGCTGTGCATGGGCAATCATTTATTTTTCTCCCATAGTACATTAGGCTTCTCAGCACTTGGACTTCCTCAAGCAACTTCACTAACATAGTTGGCTGTAAGTCCCTCAGAGCCTGTCTTGTCAATTATCTGTGAATTTAGGAGGATTTACACAAAAGATCACAATAAGCTGAGTTTGGAAGAAGCTGTAAAGGTGTGAGGTATTTATCCTGAAGCCTAGAACAGCTATGATGGAGATAGGTATTGTGCCAGCTCTTGCACTTAGTGAGTGTTTTTTAATTTAAAAGTAAAGTTACAAAAAATGGAAGCAGAGCTGTGAATCGACAATGCAGGATTGAGAATGTCCAAGGTCCACCTTCATCACTGGCTTGGTCCTGTCATCTTTGCACAGTGACTTGACTATATTTTGACTTTTTCCCTGCCTGTTGTTACACTGAAGATAAAACAGTAGCATTCTACTCTATCTACACTAACTTAAATAATAAACTATTGAATTATATACATATTGAATTTTTACATACAGAACATAACTTTTTCCCTGTATACACAGAGCACCATGTCCACCCATGATGCACGCCTGTTACACTGCATCTCAGAAACACTATGTGGCTGAGTCCATGTTTGCAAAGCACTTCTGGACCACAAAAAAGAGCACACGCACAAAGCAAATTGTATTAAGGACAGATGTTGAAATTTGATAAAAGCTGCAGCAACAGCACAAAGCAATAACAGGTGAAAGTTATAACTAACATTTGACCCTCGTTCGTGTATCTCCAAATGTCACCAGTGTTTAAGACTAGTATTGGATGAGTTACAAGAGGGGAATCACACAATGGTGTTAGCAGAAATAGACAGCTCTTGTGCCAGAATATCTGCATTTCCAATCTATCTGGTATCTGAAGGACTCCATTTAAGGTCTGGACACCAGTTGGCAAGTACAGATGTAAACGACTTGCAGGTACAGATCCTGGAAAATATGATGGCTGCAAAGAACAACTCCTATCTGAGAGTGCTTCACAGGGCTCCTTCCAGCTCTGCTGCCGGCACGTTCCCTGGGTAGCAGGCTGGCACAATGCTAGCATCAGAAACGGCTCTGGCCTCCAGTTTCTGACCCTCAGCTTCAGTAGCACAGCAGATACAGGCAGAGTTAATCACAAAACTGGGGTCTCTGTGTACTTGTAGGCTGTAGCACACGGATACAACTGGGTCAGGACACTACTACATTGGTTTGCTTTTAACTTGTGACATGTAGTGTATGCCTGTTTGCGCCTGGAGTCTGTTCTTCGTCACAGTGCATGAGACAGGCTTTTAAACCACCATTTACAGACATCTGACACATTCGGAAGTCCCCTTCTGTATCAAGAATGGACTGGAGAAGTCCTCAGGATAAGTAGAAAAAGCTAGAATATATGTTGTTTTATACAGTAACTAGCCTTCTGGAACACATATGTAAAACAAGGGTTGTGACATGTAAAATTAATTTAAATTAAAAAAAAAATAAACTTTGTGAAAAAAGTTTGAGGCATATTTGATGGGAGGCCAGAATATTGTTGCCTGAAGTGGAAAGATAATTATAGACCAAGATATGCAAAACTGGAACTTCTTTTTTGCCAAGTACAAATTAAGCTAATGTACCATTAAAAGCTGGCGGCTCATATACATTAAAACCATGAGATTAGGACACAGACTGTGCTATGACAAACTATCTGTGCAGACACACGATAGGGATGATCCGGCATCCAGCTAGGAACTCAAACATCAATGTACTACTTCTGCAGCATATTTAGGATGAGCTTTATGAACACTAATATTACTCCAAACAAAGGTGTGCTTTCTTTTTGGCGAAAGGAATTAACAATGGGTAAAAAAGAGCAAAAGGGTGTGAAGCCTAATGAGAGGTAAAGCAGTACTTCTGGAGATAGCATATATTGTTTCGTTATGATGTACAGTTCTTCCTTATGTCAGACCTGATATTCCTCATGCTGCAGTCACTTCATTGAAGCCATCTGGAGGAATTTTGCTGCCTTCAGGAGAATAAAAATGAGGGAGTAAGAAGAGCATCTTATATTCCAGAATAGTGCCATTGTAAGCTAAAGTGCCATTGGAGGACATTGGAGACTACCTTTACACTGCCTGTCTGCACCTTCAGCTACAAAATCAGGTTTCCTTCCATGCTGCCCCTACCTCACTGTAGTCTCTCTATGACCTTTTTTACCATTAAAAAAATCACTTGCAACTTTGTTCCCTCTTGTTCACAGGGAACCACACAGGAAACAAATACAGACGACAAACGAGAATTTAAAAAAAAACAGCAAAGCAACAGGCTGTTAGCATGTGATCACACAACTTGTGTCAAGTGACCAGGCTACTCGAGGCTCACGGGTCTGATAAAATGATAGCCTCACAGCCGGAGTGTCCACCAGGAAACAGATGATCTGAACCTAAGGCCCTCCACAGCCTTGGAGAGTTCAGGGCATTACAGTACTTAGCTCTAACCACCGGGCCACAAGCTAGTGCTCTGGGTAGCTCTGCTGACACTAGAGAAGAAGGACAAATGTAGAAGTGGCTGGCGAGGAGAACAAGACAAGGCACCTCCCTGAGCAAAGTGCCCTTGGATATGTGTGCTCTAATTGCCTCCTTGCTCATAGCCATGACCTGTAAGCTTGCCTTTCCAGCCTCTGTAATGACACGTGCTGCAGTCAGCGACAATGAGCTCCTGACCCAGCCCCACTCTTTCTTCCTTCAATTTTTCAATAGTGTGACAGAAAGGGTCTGCTACCCCCATGCACGCACACACACACGCATGGAGCTGCCAAAAATCCAAGGCATTTGGGCTCCAAAAACCAAACAACCTATCCCCTTTAAGGTAAGTTTCACTATCTACAAACTAATTTCTAAGACATCTCTGCTGAAAATATTTCTGCAGTAATGAGAAAGAGATTTCAAGGGTACTGATGGCACACAGAAAAACAAAACCTGTGGATTTTTGTAGGAGCTCTTCGCTTTCTTGGTCCCATTGGAAAACTCAACCCTAACTTTATTCATAAATCATGAAGGAAAACATAGCTCTAAGCCACCTCCTAGCCACACAACAGTCAGTCCATCAAAACAAGAGTGGGATGCAAACTGCCAGACAGCACAGAGGAATTTAGGTGAGATTCCCAAACTCTGAGGACAGCTGACAAGCAACTTGCACCTCCAGAAACAAAGACAACATGCACACTGAAAATCAAACACCTCCATCTCTGAAAGTAAGTCTCTGCTGCCGCTTTTTTTCACGTGTCTGGTTGGTATGCTGTTTTCCACATTTGCTTCATCAAAACAATTATCATCTGTAGTCTTTTGAAATTATTTTCCAAAGATAGAACAATTATGCCAAGGACTAGTAAAAGCTCTCCACTGTTCCATATCTGCACAAATTACCTTGTATTTCAGATGATTTTATGTACATTTAATCACTACAGATTAATTAGATGGCATACAGAAACCAGCAAAACACTGAAGAGCTAACTTCAGTTTAAGTGCACATCCAGCTAACTTGTGGCTTTTTAGAACGATTTTAATTAAAAGTACTAGAAAAACCTATCCAGTTGAAAATATTGGGAGCTTTGGGATGGGCTTAGCATAGCTAATTAATTGTATATTTAATCAAAGCAGCCTTTGGCTGTAATTAATAATCTATTTTCCTCTGGTAATAAATATAGTAATTCTGTAAAACAGAATATGTAATTTGCAGCATGTCATATGTACAGAAGATCCACGCTGAAAAGACATCACTGCAATCCCAACCATCTGAGAGCAGCTTGTTTTCCTTTTAAATATGTAAGACTCTTTTGAAATCAGCTTTAAATGTCATGTCATAACAGCAATTTCTGAGAAAGATGCCCCAAAGTGCCTTGGATTCCTCCAAAAGAGGAAAAATAATCTAAAGTGACAGTAGGTTTGAATGAGCCTGACTTTTCCAGTGAACCATAGAGAGAATGCAAGAAATGTCCCACTGGCTCAGACCAACCACTTCCATCTAGGTAGCCTGCTTCCAGCAATCACGATGGGAAATGCTACTAAGAGTGAGCATGTGAGGCAGTGCCTTTTGGCAATCCATTCCCACGTACCCTCCCAGGATCTCAGATAATTTTACAGATCAGCTTTTAAAAATGTCAGTTGCACAGAGAACCTCAAAAAAAGCCTTTTTTCACTCTGTTTCTAAATAAGTAGAGTATAATAGCTGGCAGATTTCCAGCTCTAGCCATCCTGGCCAAATGCTGGATTTGATCCATGCAACCAGATGAAAACACTCCCATTAATACAATATAAACCTTCCAGCTTTGGGAGTCACAAAAACACTCATCCATCTACTCACACAGTGAAAGCCAAGAGCTGCTGCAGCATCTTTCCTACTAGACACTTCCTTTCATTTATATGACACAAATTCCCAGTTGTGCTGCTGTAACATGTTTTTCATGTGGTCCTGCACTGAATTATCACCACTCTTTTACTGGATAGATGCAAATTTAAATAATAGCTACATTAATCTAACACAATGCATCTTCTGCTCCTAAAATATCTAATGTTCTAATATAAATAACAGCTTTGACTAGCTGCTTGTTTAGTTAGATCAGAATGCAAAGCATTTTATCTGCACTGAAATATTCCATTCATTTGTAGCAATAAAAATATTTTCTTACCTTTTGTTCAGTTAACATAAGAGACTGACTAGAAAATTATCAGTCTGATGCACCCTCCTGATACAATTAAATTGGCAAACAGATTAGATATCGAACTGCTAGCAAACACATATTGATGAATACCAGCTTATTGGGAATCAGTGTTGAAATGAAAATAGATGCTTCATTTATAATACATATTATACATATATACACACTGCAACCTCTGGTCATTATGACTGGACTACAGTAAATTTATAGATCTTTGCTTTCCTCAAACACACTCAAGTACCGCTGATCTGCATAGATTTCATACCATTACAGGGAAAACAAGCTGTAAGCACTTTTCCTGTAGGAAACCCTAACACTGCAGTCCTCTTTCAGTGCCTACTTTCCACTTTCTGTGCATCTATTACAGGTATATTCTCTCTTTTTCATACCCAGGAATAAAAACCTGCTCTTCTTGATATTCATGCAAATACTACCTCTTTCAGCAATGTGCACAAATTTAAAGCTGCAAGTTCTCAGTGGACAGATTTCTGGAAGCCTTTCCCATGTACCTCATTTTTCATGGCTTGCTCTTTCAACAGGACATCAAAAAACTTAAGCACTCTAGTCAAACAGTTGCAACAGGGCTCTAAAGTCATCTCTGTGTCTCAGCTGTACCTGATCTGGCATTGAAATGATTTTCTCTTTTTGAAAACATGGGAATAGCATTTAACTATAAAACTCGTTGCCTTCCAAGAGTTACTGTCAGGCCCCTCTACATCGCAAACACATCCTAATCATACTCAGCTCATTCATCAGCCTTGTTCTTACCCATGAAAAATCGTCTCTGGAACAAGATTCTATACTCTAATTACAAGTGAAACAGCAAAGGGGCTTACTCTGCATATTTACTCTGTAACTAGCATTCCCTAATAGCAAACCATTCTCAGTGTTCAGCTACGTTACCCCACATTCTGTTGGGCCTGACGGTGGCTAGTTGCATTGCGTTTGGCATACCTTCCATTGCCCAGCATATCATCACTATTTTTCAAGACATTCTCAAATTATATGTTAGTGGATACCTTTGGAATAAAGACATAAATACGTATGTACATTACGTGCACCAAGAATATGCAGAAAAAAGCAGCAGTCAACAATTTGTATTTGGGCTAAACCTTGATGACAGGCTTTCCTGCTATTTTCTACGCAGCCCACATTTTAAAAGATGTCAGCCTATGTAGGCATTAGTCCTACTGAGGCAGTGTGTTCTATAAACAGTAAAGACAAGAGACTTCTTTGCAATAAAGACAGACAATGGAGGAGAATCAATCAATCCATAACCATGGAATTTGAGGTATAAACCCCTTCATTTCCAACTTGTGAATCTTCCACAGCAAGCCACTTGCTGCCAAGGTGTAATACCTCAGGCAGCACTGATCAAAAGATAGAGATGATATTTTAAAGTAGTCCAAACTAGCTGTATTGATCAACAACTGTGCATGTAAGGAGAGCAATAAAGATAGATGAGGCAGTATGTCCACCTACACATGGCATCCATAACATTTCATATTCCACATCCTGAAATGGTAGAAATCTTGCTATCTGTAACACTTAGTATATATGTCCTTGAGCTTTGCCTTCTATTCTTTTGCACAATTGTTTCCCACTGCATATTTCATGGGGAAAGAGACTGGAAAGAGGTGTGTTTAGTAAACAGAACCATTAAAAAGTTTGTGTTGCTCTTCCTTTCGCAGGCGTTATCACAGCAGAAATAATTCATCTATTCTGCCCTGAGTAGATTTTCTACCTCAAACTTAGTGAAAATAAAAGTGTATCAAACCAGTAAAAATGGTAATCTGATTGATGACCAAAAATGATCAGAATGCTGCTTCATATGTCCTAATGCTGATGCCTACCCTCAGGATCTGCTTCAAGAAGGTTGCAGAGTGACCGAACATTAAAAAAACAACCAACCAAAAACACAGGTAGCTTTGAAAACATCAGAATATGCAATATGTCTTATTTCTACTTTAAGAGATGGAGTTGGACTTGATGGAATCTCCAGTTTTCAATAAATGATCTAATAACAAAGTATTTCTCTGTTTCAATGACATACAACACAGTCATGGTGTTATTGCTACTATTATCTAAAGACATCAGAGTAAAGTACACAGAGCACGATAATATATCTCGTACAAGGAAAGGTCATGCAGCGGTTCCACAATTTGCTGATCCTAAATATATGTACAGTTGTATCACCCTGCATTATAATCACATTTCTGATGTATTGCCAGAGTGCATGATAGCAAGTTTATGGTAGAATGCCAATTACATGACACTGAGAGAACAGACAACTGTTGAACCAGCATAAAGTTAGAATGGTGCAGACAGATGATATCTGTTTTGGTATTAAGCATAAGCCTGCTGGTAGGAAATTAGCAAATCAACATTTTTTTAACAAAAGTGGAAGATGAATTTTAACCTAATCAATGATAAGTGCAATGCAGTCACAGAACTTGCTCTCTTGTATTTATGAACCATAGAGCTGCATTTACTGCATCACTGAATAAGAGCCCAAGAAAGCTGGGGAATATACATGGAATGTAGCCAGGCAAGCCTTTCTTCTCATTCAAAACAGACACAGCAACTTTAAATGAAATGAGGACTACAGCAGTTGCTCTGAATTAAACTGAACTGTATTAATTATACAAAGGCTAACAAAAGGGTAGTTAGCACATGTAGAGCAAGAGGTGGGGTAAGCAAGTGGTAAGAGTCCAGAAAGAGACAAGAACAAGGAATCAGCAGGTTGTAACTGTGAAGGGTTACTTTAGTCAGGTGTACATTCTGAGAAAATAATATGTCAAAACATGTCTATCTAGTTTTTGATTTTGAGTATGAATGACATTTGTCTGTCTCCAAGGCAAGAACTTCCTGTTTTTCAGGTCCAGTTATAGATTTTATTTCATTTGCAGAAGAAGTTATCATGGTAAATGTTTCTTATAGATCGATGGAGATAGGATCCATTATTAAAATTGTTCAAAAATTAGATGTTGTTTCTCTAAGACTCCCAAAGTGGAGTTTCTGTGAAAAAGAAATGGGGGAGGAGGGGGGAGAGCAGAAATCAAAATCAATCTGTTGCATTACAGAACAATACCAATTAAAGCTGGATTTAACTAATTCTAAAATATTATTGACTACATTGGCACAAGGTAATGTCAAGCCACATCACCAATTAAGAATAGGGAAAATGACTGGAAGACTTGAATGAAGTACACAAAGATAATTAATCCTCTAATTAGGATGCTAAAATTAGTTCAGTAATTGAAGGGTGAAATGCTTTCATCTGCACTTATCTATGCAAAAGAGTTTCCATCTTTTACTTTTTAAGAAATGATTAATCTTTTCCATTCTGGCGTATCAATGCTTTTTTCTTTTTCTCCCCATTGGTGTCTGACTGGGACTGTAAATCACATGTGAAAGCCTGATTCTGAGAAATTTCCTGTCTTAGTTTAGGAATGTACCCACTCAGATAAATTGGATAAGCAGACACCTCACAAAGGTGCTTTGGAAATTCTGGATTTAGCGCTGAACTGAGCTTCCCGAACTCATGAGGAATTTAAAGCTTTTTGAGATATGTTTCAAGGTCAAACCCTTTACAGATTTTCTACCCATGAAGCGCTAGGTTTTTAGCACCAGCTATTATGCAGAAGCGATGTGCAAGGAAGCTTGTCTCCCACACCCAAACGTCCTCTTCCAAAGACACAAACTCACTATAGAGACTACTGGACACAATCAAACTTTTGCTATTCTTAAAATAATTTTTAAAAAAATGAAATAAGAACCTAAACCTTGAAAGCTTCCAGAATTAATCACCTGTAGATCCAGTAGTGTAAGTTGAGGCAACTTAGGGCCATAGTGAGCCCATTTTTCAGTCAAGGAGAAGAGACAAGGAATTTTCAGCATCTTTTTTGGAATGAGTCACACCTGAGAAAACCACACTAAATATCCCAAACTTCAAAGCTGCCATGACATGGCTTTGATCAAGACAAAGTAATACTCAAAATTCAGTGCACACCACACATTAGAATAAGATCTACTTCCAGCCCATCCCACTCTTCATCCTGGTGGCAACGACCTGGATGGTATATTGTATTGAATCACAGTTTCACGGAGTGGTAGGGGTTGGAAGGGACCTCTAGAGATCATCTAGTCCAACCCCCCTGCCAGAGCAGGATCACCTAGAACAGATCACACAGGAACAAGTCCAGGCGGCTTTTGAAAGTCTCCAGAGAAGGAGACTCCACCACTCCTCTAGGCAGCCTGTCCCAGTGCTCCGTCACCCTCACAGTATCATCTAGTATCCCATGGGTCAGTGTTGTAAGACAGAAGGTTGCCTGGTGTGAACTGGTCTAGCTGGTATCGCTGAGATAGAAAATGGCAGGACCACAATCTGAAATGGAGGAAAAGTATCCCTAATAGAAAAATGACCAGCTACTCATGAGGCAGAGTGATGGAGAGCAAGGGGAAATGAACTGCTAGCCTTGCTTCTTCAAACCAAATCCAGGAATAAATACATCTCAGCTCTTAACTCTCACAAGTTTCAAGCACATCCATAGTAATTTTCTAAATTAGATAAGGCAGCAGGATCAGATACAGTATATTAAAAAAGAAACCCTGTAGAGAAAGGCAAAGCTTGTTCATTCTTGTTACGGACCACTTATAAGCTCTTTTTGCTGCTCACATCATTGTTAAGAGTTATTTTATTTATTTATTTTTTAAAGTTGCATGACTTTCACTGGCGAGTAAAAGAAGAACAGCAGGATCCAACTCCTATCTTCGTAACTCTTTCATCTGCTTAGCTGACTGTGTTAGCCACTTTCTCTGAATGGAGAATGGGGGAAAGTTCAACAGCAGACTGACATAATAACGAGGACACAAAATATAGATGAAAAGAATACACGTCTAAACAACTGATGAACTGATATTAGCATATAAATGCAATATATGTACAACAGCAGCCTTTGAATTAAACCACAAAGAATACTGTCTACTTGATTAGTTGTTTATTTTTTCTTCTGAGGGGACACATCAGAGCCACAGATTGATGCTTTAATAAGGAACCCGAAAACCTTTAGTAGAGATTAAAAGGGCTAGTGGTTAGATGTCATAATTCATGGATACTGATTGCACGGGACTTTGACAAGACCCATTAATTGTCACTGTGTAGCTACCTTCTAAATTCACATACTCAATTTAGTTCTAGTTCTTACAAGATGTGGTAGGATCATTAAAGGAAGCTTGAGGCTAAGCACTGATAATGGGAGTATTTTAATATTCTCGGTACTTTTACAAAGGAACAGCATGTCATACATCAGTTCTATGTAGTGCACCTAAACTCTCAAAAGAAAATAAAACAGCTTTTTGTTGCCTCCACTGTTATGTGAGGTGTTAGGGTATCTGTACTCTTTTGCAAGCCTGAGGCACAACAGGAATCTGGAAAAAAGCCCACAGAAAACCCCAACCCACAGAGGGCTTTCTTATTTCCTTTGTCTGAGGTCTGGTTCACCTTTTGGACTAATCTTAAGGATTGCCTACTGTTCCATGGTACAAGTAACTGTTCCTTCAAAATAGAAGGAAAACAATTAAAAGCAAAGAGTGCCTTCTTTCTTCCTCTAAAGACTTCAGGAGTTCTAGAAACCGAGATAATTTTTTCACTCCATTGACAGTCAGGAGGGATAAACCCTCAGATATTGTAAAACACAAACAAAACTTTTCCATTCTCCCTTCTTTCTTCTCTGCAGCTGCTTCAGAGCAGCACAACAGACATGCAGCAGCATAAAGAGAGGCTAAATGTGCCTGTGCAGGCAGAAAAGCAGATGAACATTTCAACATAAGGCTCGGTCTCAGTGCTTGTAATTAAGGCAATCGCAGGGTTTAAGTTGAATAAATAAGCATAGGAGAGGTATGGAGGGGAAAGAGGTTCCCTCAGGCCACCTGCCTGGTGGGAGGACTGGCAGGTTTATTCTACCACAGGCTTATACTACCATACGAACACGAGATAGCATCCACCTCACCTGCCTTTTAGGTATCTCAAGCTGTATGTCTAGTGGCTGCAGGCTTCCTTTGAAGTCAAGGAGGGGGAGAAGGCAGCTTCAAGCCAAGGCATCTGATCCATTTTATCTCTGTTAAGGAGGCAGTCAGCTGCTCTCTGATGGTGCCCATTTCTTACCCTGTTTTTCCCAAGTCCAGGCATATTGCTGAAATAGCTAAGATGAATCCCATTCAAGCTTCGCTCATTTGTTGACAGCTTGGGTGCTGCCTGCAATGAGCTAGTATTTCATCGAGTGGGTAACTGGGCATCAGCCCCAGTGGAGAGGAAAATATACAATAAAAAAATCCATCAAGAGTATAATAAAATAAAAATAGCTTCACTAACAAGCCACCAGAAGTTTTCATTCAGGAAGTCATACTTTCACTTACATTTTGCTAACCAGATGCAGACATTTGCTAATTAAGATCACCTTCCAGTGTTTTAATGGCTTAATCTGAATACTGTCACTGTTCACACAGGACAGCTTCCAGTCTCACTTCAGACTGACACTGAACTCAGATCTGGCTTTATGCCACTTAACAGCCACAGGGGTTTTGTTTTTTCTTCCCCCCCTCCCCCCCATTTCTTTTTTGAGAGAGAGAGTTATTTCTCCAAGTGAGACAGCAACACTGGTATTATTTTAGGAAGCTTCAAAATGGAAACTAATTCACTGTTCATAAACAGGGAAACAAAGCCTAAGAAGAAGGTTCAGCACTACAATTTCCCATGAGGTTGGCCAATTAATTTTGGTTGCGGTATATTTGGAAGATTCAAATCCTGCTTTGTTTACAACTCCTTCTATATTATTTAACACATTATCGCTGTTGACATCACATTAATTAAATAAGCACAGAGACAGATTGTTCCAGCTCTTGAAAGCAGAGTGAATAAAAGACCCCACAAGAACAGATTTCTCTCCCTCACACATTGCAAATACCAGATCAGAGCTAGAAGTATTTCCTGTCACAATTTCATCAGGTACCAATCTTTCAGCATCTGAGCAATTTCTGTTTTGATTACACGCAGCACATGATGAATTAAAAACTGCCAGAAGTCTCACACAGGCATTCCTATAGTGGGTAACCCACTTTCCTGGGCTCTCTCCAAGATCATATGCCCCACAAGGGGAATTTACTGGACCAAGAGGTCATGGGAAATGTGTGTGAAGAGGAAGTTTGCTCTCGGCAGTCCCTGAGCAGCACTGATTCCAGTCTGGAGTCATGTCCTCCTTCCTGTGTCTTAAGGAATTGATTTAGAGCAGTAAGGGAGACATGTATCTGGGAGAAAATCACGGCTAAAGCACTTATTAGATAGTGAAAACTATCACATTTAAATGTTTACATGTTGATAACCCTGGTAGGGTCTCCTAGGACAGCTTATCTTTTAGCTACCCTTACCCATTCCATGGCTCCTCACTCATCAGTATATTCTTAATGTCACCAACAGAAAAGAAGTATTTCCTTTGGATCCTGGAGACTGTGAAGGCTGCTGCTGAAGGAAGAGCCCACTTGGGAATATTTGGTCAACAGCCACAGCATGTTGTTAGGCTGCACTGTTCTTGCTCTCTCCCACCCAGCACAGCCCATCTAGAGCAGGGCTGCTCAGGTTGTGTCTCCCTCCTGCAAAAATAGTGTTTCTCTCATTGGTTCTCCTAATGAATATTTCCTCTTCCATGTACTGATTCTAAGAATCAGAATAACTGCAGTTGTTTGTGTTTCAGACCTTGTCAATATTTCCTTTCATGTATCTTTTTGTCCTAGATCAGTGTCCTCCTCCCCAGATAACATGCTCTCTCTTGCCCAACGAACTCCCTCCATGATCTCCGTATCTCCAGATGTTCAGTCGTAACGGATGTACTATGCAGAGTTCATTTTCTTCATATAAATAGCCTATGGGAGCAGCTTGGAATGACCACACATCTTTCAGGTGTGCTATTAATATAAAATAAACGATTTTAACACATCCTTAATCTTTCTTTAATAATCCATCCTAAGTAAATTATCTTGAAGCAATGCTGGACTATGATTGATGGCGCTCTCTATAAAATCTCACTGCTGGCTCAGTATAAAAGAAATACCCTACTAATAAAAGAAAGCTCTCTCTGGATATTCAAACTGATTTCCTGAAGAAATAATGGGACGGAAGAGAGTACTGATATTTCTGAAACTAGTTCAGCAAGTCTCGTATTCTGTGTGAAACAAGACATACCTTGCTGTGCCTGCTCACAGTGCTAGCAGCTCACCCTGTGTATGCATCACCGGAGTTATCACCAAGTGCAGCATCACTGTACATGAAGTACTAGCACTTCCATGCAAACAGCCCTTATCAGAGTTGTATTTGCACATCTATACAAGGTGATTGTTGCAAAGGCATGGACACTTACTGGAACAGCCTCTACCCCGTGCTACTTGAATTATTGATCAATTACAAACAGATTACTAACAACTATGAATCGTTAAAGCCTTATAATAAATCACGTAGACAAATAAAACATGCCTAGAGTGAATAATCTTCTCTTTCTCTCTTCCTCTCTCTGAATTCACTACCAGAACCATGGCACTAACTTATTTATAGTAAGGCTACCTTCTAAAAACCAAAAGGGCAATATATTCAGAGAGCTGGTGGTCTTTTGAAGTAAAAATAGCACCTCCTCATGCATTATTATCTCAGCTGCCAAAACAGAGACTGCTAATAAGTTTATCTTATAAAATACTTAGGTCTCTGAAGAAGTTCATAATAGAAAACTGGCAAATATGGTAACAGATTGCCTTTTTGTTCCTTTTAAAGCATTTTACTCCAGCAACTTTGGTAAACACAGAATCCTTGAAAAATGCAGTGATGTTATCTAGTAAGACACATCACAGTGTCCTAATTCAGCAGACAAGTGAATAATAAAAATAAATCAATCTTACTGGTCAGGTAAGGTAGATCACACAGTACCTGAGAAACTACAGCTCTGCTGAGCTGTATTTCAACATTAATCTGCTTCTGATTTACAAGGACTTTTCAACATTTCATTGTAGCTTATTTAGTAGACTCCTTATTCCTTCCCCAGAAGGAAAACACTTGGATTCTGGTTCAAAGGCTCCCAATTCCTCAAAGAAATAGAAAATGCAGAGTTTAAAAAACACTCAAGTTCTTAAATAGTTTGCTCGATCTAGGCCCTATTCCTCATGCCATAGGGCATTACTTCTCCATGTATTAGAAGAGACTTTTCTTTGCCTGCTGCTTTACTTTGCTCTGCTAAAGAGTAAACTAACTTTTAACCACTGAATAAGCCACCAAATTTGGGGTAGACCTTAAGTTTTACCAGAACTGTCATCTGTATATAGAAAAGGGAGTGTGTAGGACATCAAAGAAAAAGGCTAATACTCCAGATGAAGTAGCTGGCTCTCCAATTTTAAATTATAAAGACAGGTTTCTAACACGGTTGACTGGAGCGAGCTGGTGAATACCTGAAATAAAAACTTTGACGTGAACTCACAAGAACCAGTCATTCTTATTCCCTCCTAATCCACATCAGGTTTCGGTCTGTGAAGACCAGCATTAACCAAATCTATCAGAAGTCATAAATCTTTTATTCCTCTAGGGTACAATGTTGATTGCTTAGAAACTCACCACAGTATGCCTATTTGCATTTTACTGTTTATTTCATTTTCTCCAGAGCATGAACCAAGCTCAGGGTGTTTCACATTCTTTTTAACTCATATACTATTCTCTTCAATACAAGACACCCTTCTCTCTATTCTATATCACCTCTGAGTCTTCAAATCAGTGCCAGTATGGATCCCACCACAGAGATGGAGTAGTTATTATTGCATGCATTGTTATGGAGGCTTCTACATGTTATAGCAGAACAGCAGTATCTACACACCTCTGCCACAGCAACTGCTTTAATATTGCAGTCTTCCTGGATGCTTCAGGGCTTTGTCCTTACAGGAATAACATAATTCTGCCTGGACTTTAAAGCATTTTTAAACAGAATGAATATGCATTCTGTCCCAGCAAAGATTTAGGCAACTGTGACTGTTTCACTACTTGTTCTGCTACTGCATATGCAAAAGCTGTCAGTACCATGACTGCCAAGTGCCAAGAAAAGACCACACCAAGGCTGCTGGGATATCAAAATACAAGATGACTTGAAATCAAGCGTTCACCAGAACAAGTGAAACTATAACAGAAGCCTTCCCCAGCACTGAGGCAGACATCCTCTCTGCTGATAAAGTCCTCCTTGCCTGATCTTTGAAGAGTTTTGAGGAAGCACTGGGAAGTACTAATTTATCTTGCCTTATCCTAGTCACAATCACCAGTTCTCTATCCAAGTTGATCTGTACAGGCTGGGTAAGTAGATGCAGCTTGAGCTAAAGCTTTTTGGCTTTTGGAAGGATTTGGAGAGGAGCATCCTGCAGACAGGAGCAGACCAGTCTGCTAAGAGCAGGATGAGTGGGAGGACTGCTAACAAGGCACGTGGATAGGAAGGCAGCTCAGAACGGAGATCTCAACCCATTTCACAGTTTTTGGTAAAAGAAAGAACGAAGCATCTTGCTTGATGCTACACATCGTAAGACAACAGTGAGCAGCTACAACCACCTTGGGTTTTATGCTGTTCTCAGGGACTGCAGCAAGTGCTTGCATTGCCACTCAGACATTACTGCCCATCATCTCATTCTGTAACTTACTACTAACATATTAAATTATACCTGTTTTGAGACTATCATTAGTGCCCCTTGAATGAGTAACAGAAATAAGTGCAACTTCAAGGATGCAACAAAAGGCAAAAAGCTGCTAAACACTGGAGCAAACTGGACCTTATTTTTAAACAAATGCTCCTGACTCTCCAGCTACTGGAAAACAAACAAAACCTGAAACACTGAGCATCTTTAAATATGTCACCACATTCATTCTAATTACACTGAAAGTCTGGCAAGATGAGTCAAACACTTCAGTAATCCTCAAATGGATTCCTTTAGTTACATTTCAGTAAACCCCAAATGGATTCCTTTAGTTCCTTGGAAAAAAGGAAATATTTTATCATAATATATGAACAGATTTAACTTTAGAATTGCTACTTAGTCTCAAAATAGCATCTGAAAATACTATTTACACAGAAGAAATAGGAGGTTTTATCACTCAAAATCAGTGGCTGCTACTAAGATTTCCGAAAGTTAGGCATGACATCAGGGAAAGCCCAGAGAGCTGTTATCACTTGTAACTTCAATGCTTTGTTCTACACCCAGAAACCGGAAACACAGACCCATCTCACAGGATGGGTTCCAGCACTGTGAAAAGAGGCTAAGACAGACCTCACTGATGACACCGACAGCCTCATGGAGAGGTACCAAAGGGACAGAAGCAGGCTCTTCCCAGCAACGCACAGCAGCGGGACCAGAGCCAGTGGACACAAGTCAGAACATGGGAAATCCCTGTCAGACACCAAGAAAAATGCTTTGCCATGAGAGTGGTGAGACAATGGGGCAGGTTTCTCAGGGAGGCTGTGCAGTCCTCATCCCTGTAGAAGGCCCTGTGCAACCTGCACAAAACTGGCCCTTGCCTGGGGAGGGGGCTGCATCCGGTGGCTTCCAGCTATCCTCTCCAACTTAAATAGCTTATGATTCTGTTCACAGCATGTCACATGAGGGAAGAGAAATGATGAGACATAAACAACTTACCAGCCAGCTGGGCATTTTAAGGAAAATAAAAGGGCCCTTACCTGAAAAACATAACAGAAAGCAAAACCTTAATAGTTCATCAAAATCACCCAGGTAATGAATTGTAGTAACTCCTTGTACATAAATAACATACACAATTGTGCATTCATAACACTGTAAACATTTTCCGCAATATGCTCGTACCCTGTAAAAGATAAGATACAGCTATGCTGGAATGCATACCAGGGGTCTCTCCATGGCTGAACATCCTGTGGCTTATGCCCACAGCTCACAGAAAATAAGTTTGTCATCTGCAGGCTCTGCGACCTGAACGTTTTTATACTCACTTCCTTACTATTTCAATTTCATCAGACATGTGCCAACATTTCTTGTACACAATTTCACCTTCAGTCCCCGCTGAGGATCTGTCCACTAATGACCATAATGAAACATGCTTTGTGTGAGAGCCTGTTCATTTATTTTCATTCCCGTGAGTGCCTTCAGAGACCAGTGTTGCAATCACGGCTACTTACTATTTAATTCCCAGCCAAATTTATGGCCAAATTGAAAAATGGATGCAGGCTGCCTGATGCGGGATGCTTTTGTCTGAAGTGTCCTCATGGAATCATTATACTTGCATTAATCTTTAATCTGCAATTAAACAATCAGTTCTATGTAAAAGATAGCTGCAAACAGATCTCCTGAATGTGTACTAGACAATATATCTTAATAGGCGTATGCGTGCCATGGAGGGTCTGGGGTAAGAAAAGCCAGCAATTAGGACAGCATCCATCACTGGGCCCCAGGTCAGCAAAAGGTTAGGGGAGAACCAAACCCTCCCCAAGGTACTGAGCATCCATCCGCTACCTGCCCTGCTTTAGGGCTGTGCCTGCAGCTGGGGAACGTGGAGAGAAAAGCCAGGTGGAGGGGGGATAGGAAATACAATGGATTAAGGCATGGCTTCACTGATAAATCTGTCTTGGCAGAAAATGCAACCTGCTTTGAATCTGTTTCTTTCCAATTAAGAGCCCCGCTTCCAGCTCCGGCAGATGCTTAATTGGAGACTGAGGCTGCCAGGCAGGCACCAGCGCCACGATCATTAACAGGTAGTTTGAAGCCATTAAGGTGCTCCTGCTTGTCAATTCCCCTCTCATATACCACTGACATAAACAAATGCATCTTCTTCCTCATGGCAGTCAGCTCACCTCGTACGGAGAGGTGCACATGTGTGTGCTGCAAGCTCGCCTTTGGTTCCTGGGACTGGGAAGTTATTAAATTAGCACCCAAGGCATCTGATTCAGCAGGGAATACAAAGGGCCTTCCTGCCTGGTGTCAGTGCAATATTAGAGTGGTACCAAATGGCTTCAACAATAGGTAAGCAGAAGGGCATCTGTTTCAGATTTGACTAAAATTGCATAATTAAATCTTGGTAAGAGATCCGTCTGCTCACGTGTGGTTTTATCAAATGCTCTTGCCTGATCCAAATAAGGTACTATCTCTCAGACCTCAGTGGACATAATTTCTGAGGCGAACATAGGCACTACCTTAAGAAACTCTACACCTGTGCAGAGCCTTCTGTATGAACAGATGACTGCGCCAATACACCAGGTTTGTAGTTACAAAGACAGAGAAACAAAACTACAATGATACCCACGAACCTCGTCTTATTCCAAGACATCTCTCCCATGTAAGTTTTGGTCTTATAATTCACTCACTGGTTTAGCAAAATAAAAAAGTCACTGGATTCATGTCAAGCAGTAAGATTCATTTTGTTTTCTCTTACAAGGGTATCCTGACAAAAACTCACAACTGTTCCGTTTAATGATGTAAAGAATTCACAAGCATGTACCATTTGCAGCTTACAAATCAGCTGATCTCGATAAACATACACTAATTAAGGGCAAGGAAGTAAAAGGCATTTATTGATTGCAAGGTCTGAAGCACCAGAAAGCTGATTAAATATATGTTGTTAAGGAGTTAATAAATGATTTAACTCTGCTATGCCATGCTCTATGTACACCTAGGGCTATGGTAGCTAAATGACAATTCAATGCTATAGTCTTCTATTATTTCCAGTGGGCTAATAAGACAAGCAATTAGACTGCTGTCTTCCCTTCAAACCACAGCATTAACATACTCGCGCAAAGGGCTAAATGATATCCAGCAGGTGGGGACAAAACTACCATATATAAAAATATCTGGTAAAAAGAAGACCCATCAGTTTAAAACAGTTGCAAGAGAAGCCTTAGTCAGCTGCGACATAAAAATATTACCCTAAGGTAATATAGACCACCAACAGACTATGACAACTGTGAAATGATTAATCGAGATCCCTTTTTTCTGACAAAATGACTCTTCTACAACATGCTGCTCATGGTTCAACGAGCAAGACAATCCTGACACAGAAAACCTAGGGCAAGATGCCATTAGCCAAGTCTCAGATGGGAAACGTATGGAGTTGTCTTCTGTAAGGTCACATAGATGCTGTCAGGTTTGCTCCCTGCACCAGCCAGCGGGTGGGCACTCCCAGATGAGTAGGGAGAAGGGCAGACATAGCACACTGCACCCACACAGCCAGGGCAGGGCAGCGGTCCCTGCCCAAGGAGCTTGCTGCCATGTCAAGCTGCAGCCGGACAAGAGATCACAGGGCTGGTTATGAGCCACAGGATGGGGCTGTCTGGGGCTTGGTCACCCCCCCTACCTATCACTGGATCTAGGCCAGACAAAAGCCAGAGTCTTCAAGTTCTGCCCTATCAGAAGAACTTGCTGCTCAGGTTGAATACACATGATCATGTCAAGCAATGTACTTTCTACTTCCCAATCCCCTTTCTACCTCCAAGTGATGCTATACTGCACTTTTACTCATAACTCTTCTATGCTGCTTTACAGAATACCAAATAAAGATACAGCTTTCACTAAAATTTAAAAAACCTGTCCATTTTCTCCTTTGCTCCTACAATATTTGCAATTGCAGAAAGGGGTCAGTGAACAGAGGATTTTTTGCAGGTTCCCTATGAAGTAAAAATCAACATCTCTCCTTTTTCTCCTTCCTCACACATTCACGAGCATAGCAGACACCTACACGATGTAAAATCATTGAATAATAGGCCTAGACAAACCTCAGATGATCACCTAATCCACTCCTATCCCAAGGATTTACCTGAGAGTTATTTAATCTGTTCTCAAAACCTGCGACTTACATACGACTACTAGCAACTCCAAGCCATCCTTCTTACTCTTGTAACGTTTTTCTTGGATTCAAACCCAAACCTATATTGTTGCAGTTTAAGAACGTTATTTATTGTCTCACCCTTCACAGGCATGGAGAAGAGATGCTCCTATATGTACCTTTAAAAAACAGACCTCTTTCATCCATAAGGATAACAAACTTCTTGAGATTCACTTTAGATTCACCTGAATTCCCTAATTCGTGCCAACCCTTAGGCTCTATAATTCTGTTATTTGCGTATTTATTCTCTTTCTCTCTCCCTTGTTTTCCCACTCACATAAATTATGAAGCTTTACACATTGAGCCATGCTATATATCCTTAGCAATAATGTGTTTGCTCTGAGAGTACTTCACTATTTTGACAATGCCAAATTTAAAGCAGAGCATGTGCTGCTTTGCATCTGTCAGTCACTCTCCTTCGAAGCCTATCAGTAAGCACAAAGTGACGGGTGGTCATCTGAACAACGCTTTGTGCTTCCATATTCAGCTCAGCAGTCTACACAATTTTCACCAGGGAGCTGCCAGGATAAGGAGAAAAGAGATTTTTTCCAATCAGGTTAAAATGTTTCAAGTGGCACATTTTCACTTTCTGTACACTTCTGAAAGATGACTAAGAGTCAACGTGAGAGATTAAGCTCTGCTGGTGGCGTAGTGTGTTCATAATATATTAACAAGCACGAACGCCTCAGTTTTGGCGTGACACTGGCAACAGACTGAAATACAAAAGGACATTCACACAGAGGTGAGAATGAAAACTGAAGGTAGTGACAATGGATTACCCTCCAGTAGCAGACGACCTTGGAAAACTGTAAGAATGATGTTTTATTTGCAAAAATACTGTAAATCAGTTATTGCTCAACAAATCTCCAAAATGAAATACTGCGTCTATGCATTTAGCATTTTAAGCTCTAGGAGTTCCAGTAAAGCCTGTGAGTAACATACAGCAATGGAAGGAAAGAGGTGACGTGCTGTTCAGATATAATCTCACAGACCTGTTATGTTGTTGTAGCTAAATGCACATTTTGGAGACAGCAGGAGGCCCTGTCAGGAATCACAGCCCCGTTGCTTGGAACCAGTGTACAACTGGGATTTTCTCCCCAGCCAGCTTACCAGCAGGTTAAGCCTCTTCAGATAAATGAGTTGATCCTATCTAGCCATTAATGCCTTAAATAAATACTCTTTCCTCTTTGAGGGCAAACTTTCTACATCTGAACACACTTTCAGAAATCATGCATAATTGTATTTATTTAATTGGAAATAAATCTACGCACATTACAGGCTTTTAAAGACAGAAAGCATACAACATGTCACAGCTCCCATAAATAATAGCAACTGGAAGTCAGGCTCCCCAGACTCCAGCCAATAACCCCCTGACCCCGCGATGGATTGGAAAGTCAGTATCTCGATGGGAAAATGTTTTGTCAATTAAGAAGTTCTTTTTATTACCTCTGGAAACAGAAAATGTGAAGTCAGGTTTTTAACTGAAATGTTTCCTACTAATGAATGAACTTTTTGCTGAACCATGTCAAAACCAGAAGGTTTCTTAAAGGATTGGGATAGCTCACATTTTTCTGGTTGCTTTGTTATTATTTCCTTACTGTGCCCAGTTGGGATTGGGAGACTCACTGGAGTGAAAGCATACATAAGATGCACTTGTAACAATCTGAAGACATAACAATATTACAAAACACCAGCTTAAAGCATATTCTACTTACAGAGGCTTCCTATTTCCTTTACAATATACTGAAATTCTACAGCAATTACCTCTTTTAAGTACTTCCGTAGGCTGATCAAATACCTACCAAACTTCAAAACTGATTTAGCTTGGAACCGGATCATATCTTACACACATTAACTGAACATTCAAAACATAATCTACATGCTCACTGACCAAAAAAACCCCATAAAACCAAAACAAAACCAAAACCCACCACCAACAAAAAAAAAAAAAAAAAACCCACCAAAAAAACCCCAACACAACAAGAAAACGAAACTCCCAAAACCTCCCTTGCTCTTCTGTACCTTTACTTAACAACTGCAAGAGAAGTGGAAAAAATTATTAACTAACTTCATAGCAGCAATAACAGAACATGATTATGTGACAGTAAAAGCTGAATCAGAACATGATCATGCTGATCCCCAAGACAGTGAAGGATCGGCCATCGCTGTAGGTTGCCCACAGTCTTATGGGGCCCTTGTTAATGTGAACGTTAATTTCATCACGCTGTGAAAACATGTTCTTGTCTTAGATGCTGCTGGCAATAGGCCACTCTCCCATGCTTTCTTAGGAATGATGAAACCCCCAAACTTCTTAGGTCTGAGGCCCTTAATAGTTTTTAGCTCTCTTCAAGCGTGATTCTCTTGTCTCTCAACTTCTATCGACTCTCTTTGTAATTTCTCAAGTGTTCCAGCAAGGAAGTACCCCAAAAGACAAGAGATCAAAGCACTCCTCTAAGAGTTACATAGGTGCTTTGCTAATACTTACCACCTTTCCACCTTCTGACACTTAGCACATACATACATACATTTTCTATATTGCTAGTGGAAATACAGAGCATATAAACATATATGAACCACAGACACATTACAAGTGCAATGCCCGTGAGTTCAGGCCACTTAATGTCCAGTGGAAAAAGACCAGGGAAATAAGCACTAGGAAGGAAAAAGGACACTAAAGAAAGCAAAGGTTATTTATTATATCGAGTGTTCTTGGCTTCTATGCCTGAGGATCAAGACCATGCATTGTAAATGCTAATTCTGCAACTAACCTTCAGATATATTGTACAAGTCCTCTATGTTCTGTGGCTTTTTGCATTGCAAAAGCAGATGATACAGGTCAGGGATCTGGTGGTAGATCATAACTCAAGTTGAAGCTGAAGACTGTGGTTGTCTCTGGGTCATGGATTTTTATATTCTTTGCTTGTGCTAAGCTAAAGATTGAAATATGCTTTACCTGTATGATCTCTCTCTGTCATTAAAAGTAATGATTTTTTTTTTCTAGGGAATGAGGCATGAAGAACAAACCAGCACAAAATGCATCCATTTGTATTTCACTGCAAAACATTGTGAATGAAAGTGAAAATGAAACCGACACATCGAAATCTGTTATTGATGTTCACATTTTATACTGCACCTTCAGGAATCTCACAAGGATTGCTCTGCTGACGTGTAGATGCTGCACCTACAGGCACTACCTATGCATAGAAGCTATAACCAACTACCAAGCATTTTCTTTGGCATTTGAAAAAAGTTAAGTCACAAAATGCAAACAAGAAGGCATGATATATACCATGATATCAGTTCTGTCTTTTATTTTTCCTTTACTCGTATACACTCTCCAAAACTCAGAAGCCTATTTTAGCAATCCTGCTGTAACTTCCCTAAACCAAACAAAAACAAGGGATGCTCAGCTCGCTACTCTCTAGGCTTCTTTTTCTTCTGCAAAATTTGAAATTTCCTAACAACCTCTCCGCTCGTACAGTCTACTGTCACCCTTAGATGTCATTGAAACGCTACTAATAATATTGGTCGATGGGTATGACACTCAGCCACCAGGAGCAAAGCTATTTGGCACTGTAATGCAAATGACTGCATTCATCAAATGAGCTTTGTTAGTTATTCATTGTGTTCCTTATCGTTCCTTTCCCAAACCCCAGTGCCTCTGTGATGCGCAGGGAGGTGTGTCTGAGGCAGCAGTCCCGCTGTCAAACCCACCCTTATCAGGCTGAACAGGGTGCCACGGGAGTGACCTGCCAAGTCACCGCATCCCTTCTCCTCTCCCCCACCCTTTTGTGCCCAGTGTCACTCTTTGTCCCCATCCATGGGATCTGTCTCCCCTGTTCTGCTCACCATGCCAGACCCTCTCCCACAGCTGGAAGAATGATTTGCAATGAAAGGAACTCCTGAGAGATCTGTAATTCCCTCCTCCTTCTACCCCATCTCCTCATTTTCCCCTGAAAGTGACTGTTCCAACCAATCTTCTGCAGGGACTGGCTTTTAAAAACAACTACCGCAACAGAACAGCCCAAGCCATCGTGCGTATCTCAGCAGCCCAGCAGGCCTGCACAGACAGAAATCAGTATTGACAAGTTTCAAAAGGGACAAACACTAGCTCTGATGCAAGCCGGCACTTGGGGCTTTTTTTTCATTAAATCTTTCACCGCTTAACACAGTTCAACATATCATTCTGTACCTCCGGAGAAAAGCTTTTGGGGGCTGGAGCCAGAGATTAATCCCTCTGTAATTTCTACTGCTGCTGGCGGTACTAACTGCCAAGGGATTTTGGGGAGAGATAATGGCACTGTTAGCTTGTAACCTAGGTGTAAAAATGGTCTTAATAAAACCAGGATGGTTGAGGCCCCATCAATAACTGCCACACAGCAATTTTATTGGGTGTAATAGATGCAATCCATGTGATGTGATACAGGAGAAGGCTCATCCCAATATGGTAATTAATAGAGGTTGGGGACCTACTCAAAAAAATGTCTACCAAAATGGCAAAGAATCCAGGGCAATCCAGTCAGTTTAACCTCTAAAGCAAGTGTAAAGCTGTAAGAAAGAGCTTTAGTAAGACGACTGGTCTGGATCTTTCTTCAGTGAAAATGCAATTAAACAGAGTATAAAAACTGTATATAATTAAACCAGTTTGGAATGATTCTGTCAGATATACCATAACTAATGTTTGTATAAGAACAGATTTTCTGTTTTGCAAGAATCAGCAGATAATCAGCAGTTGATTGTTAAACTGCAAATACGCTGATCCAAGCACAATTATTTTTACACATGTACCTACCCTTCCATGAAAACATAAGCAAGAGACATTTCCTCTACCCGAAGACCTGCTGTAATATCGTGAGGCATAATTCTCAAACAAAACCATTTGTATATTTTCTGTGTAACTTCAGCAGAGTTGTTAGTCTTTATTTTGTGGAGAAAAAAAAAAAAAAGAAAAAAGTGCAAGCCCTAATTCCAGGTTCTTGGAACCCTATGTGACCTTGGGTAAAACTTTCTTTTATATCTTCATTTCCTGTACTTCCTTGTCGCAAATCGAGATTATTCTATTAGACTGATAGGTACTTTGATTAGGCTAACAGACCTAAGTGGGTCTAATAGACTATTATACGCCCTATGCAATATACCTATAGATACCTTATGAACTAATTGCAAGGTTCCTGTAAATCCTTTTTGGGAAAAGGATAGTAAGTAAAGGCCAGGCGGGATGAGGCTTTGAGCAAAATGGTCTAGTGGAGGGTGTCCCTGCCCATGGCAGGGGGTTTGGAACCAGATGATCTTTAAGGTCCTTCCAACCCAAACCATTCTATGATTTGTGAAAGTCCAAGTCTAAAAGAGGACTACTAGGAATTCATCAGTGTGACAAAGAAAACAGATATTTTAACACCAGAGACAGTTTTTGTTGGAAATTCTCATACTGCAGGCCATCTAATCTCTCCAACTTTCATAGAACCCCCTTCACCTTCCTGAATCTTTAATTTGTTTTGCACTAATGGAGTGCTCATCATTGGGTAATGAAAAGTATTAATGTGTAGATGGTTTATACTGATTAAACTTACCTGTGAATTTTCTGTAATTAAAGTGAAAATTTTAGAAATACAGTAAGTCAGAAATAATGAGTTAGACTGTGGGGTTTGTGAGAAAAGTGATTTCTCCTTGCATATGAGGATTTCCAACTGACTCCGACACTTATTTCCTTAAACTTCACTTCTTATCCCATCCCATGAAAGCGGTCGCGCTTATGAGCAAGCCATGGGACTTGCGTGACCAAGGTTGTGAAGAATTCTGCTCATCAGAAGAAAAATGCAGCTCTTCCTATCTCAGTAGTAAGTGATAAGTAACCAGTTTCCAAAAGCTCCTGCTAGATTTGATCATATAGTGCTTCTAGACTCCTCACCTCACCTCTGTGCCAGGGAAGGTCATGGAACAATTCCTAGAAGCTATGCTAAGGCACATGGAGGACAGGAAGGTGATTTGAGACAGCCAGCATGGCTTCACCAAGACCAAGTCTCGCCTCACCAACCTAGTGGCCTTCTGTGATGGAGTGACTACATCAGTGGACAAGGGAAGAGCTATGGATGTTGTCTATCTGGACTTCTGTAAGGCCTTTGACACGATCTCCCACAACATCCCTCTCTCTAAATTGGAGAGAGATGGGTTTGATGGGTGGACTTGTCAGTGGATGAGGAATCAGTTGGATGGTTGCATCCACAGGGGAGCAGTCAAAGGCTCAATGCTCAGATGGAGATCAGTGACAAGTGGTGTCCCTGAGGGGTCTGCATTGGGAGCACTACTGTTTAATATTTTAATCAATGGCATAGTGGGATCAATTGCACCCTCAGCAAGTCTGCAGATGAGACCAAGCTGTGTGGTGCAGTTGACTCACCTGAGGGACAGGATGCCATCAGGGGGACCTGGACAAGCTCAAGAAGTAAGCATGTATGAACCTCATGAGGTTCAACAAGGCCAAGTGCAAGGCCCTGCACCTGAGTCAGGGCAACTGCTAGCATCAATACAGGCTGGCGGAGGAAGGGATAGAGAACAACCCTGCTGAGAAAGACTTGGGGTACTGGTGGATGAAAAGCTGGACATGAGCCAGCAGTGTGCACTGGCAACCCAGAAAGCCAACCGTATCTTGGGCTGTATCCAGAGGAGTGTGGCCAACAGGTCAAGGGAGGTGATTCTCCCCCTCTACTCTGCTCTTGTGAGACCCCACCTGCAGTGCTGCGTCCAGCTCTGGGGCCCCTCAACACAGGACAGGCATAGACCTGTTAGAACAAGCCCAGACAAGGGCCAAATAATGATTGGGGATGGAGCACCTCTCCTATGGGGAGAGGCTGAGAGAGTTGGGGTTGTTCAGCCTGGAGAAGAGAAGGCTCTGGGGAGACCTTACTGTGGCCTTTCAATACTTAAAAGGGGCATATAAGAAAGATGGGGACAGTCTTCTAGCAGGGCCTGCTGAGATAGGACAAGGGGTAATGGTTTTAAACTAAAAGAGGATAGATTTAAATTAGATATCAGCAGGAAATTCTTTACAATGAGGGTGGTGAAACACTGGAACAGATTGTTCAGAGAGGTGGTAGATGCTCCATCCCTGGAAATATTAGCCAGGTTGTACAGGGCTCTAAGCTACCTGGACTACTTGAAGATGTCTTGCTCATTGCAGAGGGGTTGTACCAGATGACCTGTAAGAGTCCAGCCCAAACTATTCTGTGATGCTGTTCTTGATTCTATGATAATATTTATTGTTATCAAGTTCGTTCCCATTTACGATCTTATCTTCTTTTGATTATGAAAGCAGTTCTAATACAGCAGAGAATCCAGGCATTTACAATAATAATAAAAGAAGACAGCACTTCAGTCATGCCTGTGTTAGCTTTGCTATGTATTTTTAGTAACTGTGATTTACAAAGTTTCTGTCCTCTCTCTCCCTCATCTTATTCCAATCATGCAAAATTCACCACTGAGTATAAGGCCAACCAACGCTCAGACAATTTTTCGTGCTCTTCCTCTGAGACTGATAGACCATTATCAGAAAAAAATGCCAAATTGCTGCTGGCACCTTCAGTCAGTTGCCAGGAGCTGGAGATGTAACATGTTTCATCCCTACAGGTGGTTGTGGTACAACAGGACTTGAGGAACATTTTGGGAAAGCTTGTTCAGGTGTAACTCAAAGATACCACTTTCCACTTAGACTTGGTTGTGCTCCATCTAACAGGGTTTAAGACTGAAGGGTCTACAGAACACTAAGAAAATTGCTGAAACTGCTTGTAATTCAGCCACAATAAATACCTAAGTCTTGATCAGGTCTTTGAAAATCCTGGACTAAAACCTGAAAGCAGGAAAATCAACAATACAGAGGGTAGAGCACCACGTGGAACTTACTCTGAGACCAACAACATAATTTTCATGTGTATAAACAACACTGAATAGAACAAACTACGCATCAACCTATACAATATTCATCATGTCTGTAGTATGTCTAGTGCCTTACTTAACAGTACCCTCTACACAAAACATCACTGTTGTTGACATATCTATAAAAAAAGAAGTGTTGTTTACATCCCTGGTATGCTGAGTTAGTGAATGACACAGAAAACACAACCTAGCTGCATATTTCTTACCCTTAAAAGGACATATAAATGTATCATAGTGAAGAAAAATCTAAAGGTGTACTTACAGAAATGGGAAGTAAAAAGCTGAAGCATTAGATATTCTATTAGTGAAGGGAAAAACCTTTCAATTGGCCACAAAGTCCATAGCATAGAAAATTAAATTTTAGTAGAAAATTATCAAATCAGCAGAAAATAAAATTGATCGTTCCCATGCATACTGCAAAAGCAGTATTTTACTGAGAAGACTGAATCCCTCAAATACAACATAAAAGCTTGCCATAATGACAGATAGTTCTATTACAAAAGGTACTGAGTGCATAATTAACTACTGCTAATACCTATCTGAATATTTGAAAAGAAGAAAAATTTATTCAAGTGGGATATAAACTATTCATCAGAGTGGCAAAAAAAATATATAAATGAAATTGCAGCAGCGAAAACATGCACTAGTCAGGCTATGTTTATGATCCCCTGACAGAAGACATATAAATACGAAAAATTTACCACTCATTCACTAGGGACTAATGAAGTAGAACTAAGATCACACGCACACCATCACTCAAGCGCAGGACATTTCCAACTCCTCAATTTTATATGGAACTGCCTGTTCAAGTCATATATGCTGTAACAAAGGTCATTTTTTTTTGTTTCGGTCTAAACAGTAAACTGTAATTGGCTTGGAAGTTTCATTTTTCTTAAGCTAATGTTAATTTAATGAGTATTCTCTCCACATTCCTGGATATAGATAATGAAGGACTTTGCATTTTCAGTTCCCCAGTATCAATCAGTTCAATATAGCAAGACATAAAAAGTAATATTTAATTGAAGTTTCCTTTCTGTAAAATGATTTATACTCTAAACTTTGGGGTTTTTTTAATAACAATTCACAAAACTGAAGAAAATATAACCCTGTTATTTCCATATTATCCAAACTATTGCAACCAAGCTGCAAATCTGGAAACAACTAAGTACCCATAATTTAAGAATACACTTCTTAGAGCTAAAACATTTGTAAAGGATAATCAGAAGTTTATACTCTATAGACAGGTGCAAGTAAGGTCTAAATTCTCAAACAACGGCAAGTTTCCAATCTCTGAATGTTCATTTAGGGTAATGCAAGCTGCATTACTTTGTCAGCCAATAGAGGCATATGGACAATATTCCTGAATATACTCTCAGCTCTGAAAGCTGTAACATTTGCCACTCGTAAGTGTAAACATATTTATGAATTTTTAGCATCATCTTATTCTGACAACTTTATCTGCACCACGTAGTATTTTCTAGAAGCTGCTTGTGAATGAAATATAAATTAGCGCTCTTCTCACAGAAAGATTTGAAGTATTTCTCATGAATTTATATTCACAGAGGTCCTAACAAAAATGCCACTGTGTACTTTTAGTCAGTGGATTACCCCTAAAACACTACTTTCTTCCTAATTTATTTACACAGCCTATAATGCACTTAACAAAGATCTTGGTGTGCCAGGTGAATGCTAAATTGATTAAAAACTACAGGCCTGTTTCTAAGAATAGGAAACAAATAATACCTTGTGCTTCCAGCAGCATGCTAGGAAAATACTCTCCAGAGACAAATTCTGTCTCTGTTCTCCAAGTGGGCCCAATGTAATGGAAATCTATAGGAAACAACCTTTTCCTGCTGTAAATACAAAACTCCACTACGCTTACAGCATAAAAGGGTCCTTGCTGAAAGGTTTAATTCTGCATATCGTTTTCCATAAGCACACTTCTACAGATGCCTGAAATAACAAAGGGAAAAATATCTTACAGCACGTGAAACTTTGGCCATGTTTCCCTGAGAAAGAAACAGAAAAAGCCACCTTAAAAAAAAAAAAAAAAATGAAGATCAAAGGGATCCCTTCTCCTCACCCTGGCCAGGCTGAAGGCAGAAGCTGAAAGGAAAGGAGTGAACAGAGGCAAGTCCATGCTTGGGGCAGCAGGCAAACCCCCTCCTTTCCCACCTCACCTTCCCAAGCACCTCTGTACAACAGGTATGCAGCTCCAGATGTGGAAGGCCAGTCAACGGATGATGGTCCCTCTACACCACAGGTGTTGCTAACGTCAGACAGGCCTACCCCCCATATCACAACCACCTCCATGAGGAAGAAAAGATGGGTTACAATTGCAGGCTACTCCTTCTTGGGGGAACATAGGGTCCAATATACCAGACAGACTCTCCTCTTCGGGAAGTCTGCTGCCTCCCTGGGGCCTGGGTTAAGGACATCACTAGGAAACTTCCTAGCCTAGTACAGCCCTTGGACTATTACCCATTACTTCTCTTTCATGTGGGTGGCGATGAAGCCACAACATGTAGTCCAAGGGCAATCAAAAGAGACTTCAGGGCCTTGGGATAGTTGGTAAGAGAATTTAGAACAGAGGTTATTCTTTCCTCTCTCCTTGACATTGAGGGCAGTGGCACTGGAAGGAACAGATGGGCTCAGTCTATTAATACATGGCTCCAAGGCTGGTGTCACCCACAGCTTTTTTTTTTTTTCCTTTGATAATGGGATAACCCACATGGTACCAGGCTTGCGGGTGTCAGATGTGATTCGCCTTTCTCAAACGGGGAAGAGGGTCTTTGCTCACAAGCTAGCAGGCTGACCAAGCTTTAAACTACACTTGAAGGGAGAGCGGGATAATACCAAGCTTGCCCATGAAAAGCTGTGGAATGATGCCAAGGTTAGAGGGATGGGGTGCTAGTGAGGGTCCATCAGCCTGTTGCTCTGAGACATGTTGGCTAAACCACAGCACACCTGAAGTCTTAAGGAGGTGAGCCAGGGACTCCTGAGCTAATAGGAATGAACAGGGAAGCACCAGTGAAATACATGAAAGAAATCAGAGGGTGTTCCTTGTTCAGCCTGGAGAAGAGAAGGCTCCAGAGAGACTTTAGAGCAGCCTTCCAATACCTGAAGGGGCTGACCAGAAAGCTGGAGGAGGACTTTTTACAAGGGCCTTTAGTGTCAGTGACAAGGGGTAATGGGTTTATACTGAAAGAGTGTACATTTAGATTAGTTATCAGGAAATAATTTTTCACGGAGAAGGCGGTGAGGCACTGGAACAGGTTGCCCAGAGAAGTTGTGGATGTCCCATCCCTGGAAGTGTTCAAGGCCAGGCTGGATGGGGCTCAGAGGACCTGTCCATGTTCACTGCAGGGGGGTTGGACTAGATGACCTTTAAAGGTCCCTTCCAAGCCAAACTATTCTATAATTCTGTCTTCATCTTCACTCTGTTTAAAGTTACCTACCTGGAAAGGGATGACCAATACAGCCCTGTTCTACAAACATGACCATGAGACTAGCTTGCTTACAGATCACCCTCAGAACACATGAGGAAAGCTGTGAGAGCACCACGTTGTTACTGCAAGTGGTGGCACATTCTGCTCAGCAGAGGCCAGGAAGATCCTCGCTTCCTTCTGCACCTGCTATCCAAAACCCATGCCAATAGGGGGAGGCAAGGCGAAGCTCCCTGGTGCAATGCTGTATTCGCTTCTTTAATAGCAAGGCCATAGACATAACCAACAGTTAGAAAAAAAAAAACCAGCCTACCACAGGACAATATTCACAGTATTTTAACTGTTGATAGTAAAGTTTTACTCCACATTGCTGTACATATTAGTAATGACATTGTAATTTGTATTATTCAAATGACTATACATGTGCTGTAGAGTGGAAAGAAAGCTAGTCAATCAGAATTCAATACTTACTAGTAATTCAACACATACCTACCATACATAGAAAATCTCTCACAAGAAGAAGGAAAAAAGGAACATCTTTTGGTAGAAATGACTTGAGGAGTCATTTCACAACACTTTGTACACCTGGTGCATTTCATTGTGGATGAATTTGCAAATAAATCTTCTAGAATGGCTCAAATCTTTCATTCTTTCCTGTCTTTTAGTTGTTGCTGAGGTACATGCAGCAACACCTATGATACTTTGTAATTTTGTTTCACCAATGAACAAAGATTGATATGGTAGTCAGAGAATCAAATTAGAAGAAAGAGGCAGGAGTAAATATTCTGCCAGTGTTGTAGAGTATTCCTGTGCAATAAAAGGAAATCCAATTTTCTCACCCCTCCCTCCTGCATTCAGATTTTCCTCACTACAATAGAAAGCTAAGCATTTCTCAGTGTCTTCCAAATCAAAAACATGTGAACGACAGCTTTCCTGAAAATCTGTATCCCAAGGCTTAGAGTAGCTTCCAACTAAAGTCTCCTGAGGTATGGGGAGTTGGGAGGCTGAGAACTCTCTCTTCTTAAATCACACTAGAAATTAACAGCCCTATTATTTGAATTATGACCTTTCTACAATGTGCTAATAAGTGCTTTTGTTTGGCAACAGAGTTTATTTGTTGGAACCTATTCCCAGCAGCTGCTGCAGTTATTGCAAACCAGAAGGGTAAGTCAAGCTTTCTATTCCACTTCCCACCTTCTTCCTATCCTGCCGAAGACACATGCATGGGGAAAAGATTACCATTACAGGGGTGCAGATTTCAAAGCACTAGCTATCTGTTGCATACTTTTATCCTAAATAAAAGAAAGGGTCTATTTTGCCACCAGTCTCTTTTCCCCAAGTCATTTTTAGCACAGAGTAAAAGCGTGGCAATATACCCCTGCACGTAAAGTTTATACCCATTTACCCTGGGGTTACCAGTTGAAGTGTCTCTAATGTTAAAGGTGACAATGTGCTTGAATAATCCAGAGCTGTCCTGCATAAGCAGGACCTGACTAAAGTGTTTTTGCCTAACTTCCACTCATTTCAGGAGTTAATTATCTGTAAGAATGTTCCTTTAAAATAATGAATCCACTCTCAGCTGGAGGTCAAGTAAGCACCTAAAGAGATCTGGGAAGTTCAGAGAGAAAGTACTAAATTAAGGTTCTTAAAGTCTTATTTGCCTATTTTAATCTTAATCAAGCTCCTCTTTACAAATAATAGATGTGAACAATTGTCTTTAAAATACAGATAAATAATAACATAAGTGAACCTACTGCCAACATGAGAATATTATCCACTTCATAACACAGCATCTCCAGTCCGAGAAAAATGTTGGACAAAGCAACAGGCTTTGATGCCTTTAATTTCAAGGCAAAGTCTAAGAAACACGAATTTGTGCCATAGAGTTTTACAAAACCAAAACATATTTGAACTTTTCGTGGAAATAAACTTTAATACATACTACTACCATTAGGGCAGTAAACAGCTGCACTCAGCACTTGCTGAAGTTGCTGCAAGAACATCAAGGAGCTTAAAGGGACCCATTAAGTTGCATTTTTGGGGCACACGAGTCCATGGTCAAAACCAAAATTTGAAAAAAAAATTACAGTCTAATTACTATGCACAAATGGGAAAGAATGGTTGTCACATAAGCTATAAATAATCAGACATACTGATCACTCAGAAGCCTTCAGTTTTGCTTTTCCTCCGTGTTTCATCTTTGGTTGTCAGCAAATATGACATCTATCCTCTCCATTCAGCTGGCTAATGGCCCTCATCTAACTCTGAAACATTGGACTAGCACTTTGGGAAGCCATCTGTATCCATGAAATAAAGATAAAGCCAATACTGTAAAGGCTGTTGTTATTCCTAGTCTCCCATTAATTGCCCTGAAGATCTTAGCATAAGATGAGCAAGCACTTAATCACTGAGCAGAACCTTGTGACATCCCACACAAGTGCTTTTCCAGGGCACAGGAGCTGTGGACAAGCACAACCCTGTTGGTTTTTCTTCCCAGGAAAGGCCAGGGCTTGTCAAATATGCCTCCAGCCTTCCCTGAGAGGGTATTCAGGCATGCTAGCTATGTCTCATGGGTAAGATTACCAGAAGCAGCTGATACATCTAAACGAGTCTGTATGTTCACTTACTGTTGCAAAATTAAAGGAAAAAAATATTGGCATAAACTTACCACTCTCAATAAAATATCAAAATGACAAATTAAGGGATCTACTGCTAATAAGGATTAATAAAAGTTAAGTAATACTTAAAAAGAGAAATAACTGTTCAATTTAGTCTAGATAGCAGTAGAGTCTCATTTGCTCTTTCAAAGGCATAATCAGTTGAAGGGCACATTTTTCTTCTCTTTGTTCTTTCCCATCAATTTTAATGGGTGCAGAACATCAGTCACATGAAATGTAATGGGACAAGAAGATGGATGAGTACATTTGAAGCGACTAGTCACAGGACAGAAAACATCCTGACAAAGTGACACTGGCAGCACAGGGTTCAACAATAGAGCCTGGACAATATTTAGTAAGTGAAACTATAGTGCTACATGATTTGGTATTCTCACTGGGCAAAATCCTTTCCCTGTCACTATTCATCATGTTTGCACAGGTCAGACTTTCAAAGACATTCTCCTACTGAACATGACCAAATGACATTTTTAATTCAAGGGAATACGTAAATCCGGGGACAAAGAGGTCATCTGGAGATAAATGGGAACAACCTCCTGTATTAAGAACTTGAAACTACTTCATCAAGAAGATTTTAAATGGTTTAGTAAGATTCACACATAAGATTTGAAATGTATTATGCCCAAAGGATAGAGCAGACTTTATAACTATGCTGAACTTACTGACAGTAACAGGACTCCACTACTGATGAACTAGTAGCCCCCTATTTTTACTAATATGTAAAGAAAGTAATACCAATAAATTCTTATTTATAAATTGTTCTGTCTTAAAAAGTCTCTAATTTTCACAATAAAATAAAATATATTAATAAAAAAGCATCCTTCCCCATTAGTTATCTGAGATTATGTTCTGGGGAAATTGAAAAAAAAATTCTTATGAAAACTGACCTTTAGTGTACAGTGAAAGAAAAAACAGTCTTCCAATAAACCAACCAAACCCTTTCTGGACTTTGAGGAAGTGTGGGAAATGTAGGCAGATCTATACTCTACTGCAGCGATCCGCTTGTGTTATAACTTTACCAATAATTGCTAAGTAGATCGATCTAGCATTTCACGATGTTTATTGTGATCACCATCAACATTATTAGGCAATGCTATTCTGGGTCCTTCATTAGCCATTAGCTGAGACCTCTACAGTTAATCTTTAAAGCTTTAAATAATACAAAACTTTATACCTGAAAAGGAGATGAGAAACCAGGACCTCTTCAAGTATACTCACAAGAGAAGGAATTAAATCCAGGCCTCTAAGTCCTAGTGCTATGCTAAATAGGCCCTACGCCTCAAGACACCACAGTCACCTATCCAGCGGTGCGTGATGGCCAGAAGGCAGAAAGATGGTTTTTGGCACACTCTCTTAAACAAGGCAACATCACTCTCTGGCATCACACCTCACACTGCGAAGCTGATAGTGTGTTCCTTTTCTAACAAGTACCTTGTTGGAAGCTGTTTACACAAATGTTCCTTGCTATATATGTCCTTCTTCTCTCCCACAAGATATGAGACTGTTCTCTAATAAAATCTCTACAAGAAGTAGAGATTTTTCCTCTATCTTTTCTTGCCATTAAAATTTGTTTTGAGCTGGCAGTTCATATGCCCACAGGTATCATGAGGAATCTGAACACTTCACATTCTAGCCAAGAGGAAGTTGAAGTCCTGAAAAATGATTATTCTCCAAGCAGCCTTCCCTACAAATCCATCACTATAATATGCAAAAAAGCACATTACAAGTACAATCAAACATAATACATAGGTCAGTCAATTGTTCTGTTATACCACAGTTAACCAAAGATAATCCCTTCCTCTGATTATTTCAATTGTTCAGTCTTCATATGGATTTAATGTAGTTCACCCATTCCCATGCTCCCCTTGGTCCTCAGGACACAGGCGTCCTGGCACTGCAGTTAATTATCTTTCTGATATTAGAGAGCAACTGAACACCTAATAAGTTTGTTTCCGAGTAGCCTCACCAGTTTGCTGCACATGGGCACAGAAGTTGCGCTGACATTTGCAACCGAGACAGTCCCTGAAGGCATGTCTGCAGATGCAGGGGCAGAACCTGTGATCCTAGCCAAAGAGCAGCCGGAGTCTCAAGTGTGCCATGATGTGCCGACACAGCCATGGCTGGCTTCTGTTAGTGCTGATGTCTGTGGTAAAGCCCTGAAAGTCCAGAGCCAAACATGTTCCTCCTCCTTAGGGCCATACCCAGCTGCTAACCCCACATGGGTGGCTCTCAGCCTCACCTCTCAAGAAATGATGCCTACCCTAGACAGGCAGAAAAATATCAAACACTCAAGAATTTAGTCTGTTTCTAAACATCATTGTCTTTCAATTTCATCCTAGTTCCTTTCAAATTTCCTAAACTGTAAATTAAATCTGATTAATATTTGCAAACTGATCATAAGTGAGGCTAATTTTTTTAACAGGTTTTTTGTTATAAGAGAGTATGATTCCAGGAACTAGGAAAAAAACGCCAGACAACAAATCCCCAAATACAAAGAGATATGAAACAGAACAGAAAAAATTCTCCACCTGGGTGAAGAACACAAAACCTACTTTGTACCTAGACAAATTAAAGATGCTTGTAGACTTTTGCAGATTGAGTCTTCCCTGGTTCCACTCTGACATTAACACGTATGAAGCAGAGGAACTGTATCCCTGACTTTGTAGTCTGAAAGATTACTAATTCAACTGTACTTATGGTGTTTCAGAGGTCAAACTTCATGACCAAAACCTCTAGAGAATAAACTTCTACTGTACACAATCAGCCCACAAAACAAAGGAAAACTAATGTTTGCTTTGCTTCACTTTGCTGATCATCAGGGTTTGCTTCTGTTGGTTTAAAAAAAAAAAAAAAGGAGGCAGGGGAAACCTTCCTCCTGAAGGAAAAGGAAAGAATTATTATTTCCAACTGAAAGAAGAAGGATATGTAGGATTTCCTAACTTCCTCAACGCCAAACAATAAAAAAATGCAACAGTGAAGGTCATGAAAGTTTACATCATCCTATTATGTAGAAATGGCCAAACAGCCACTCTGTCCTTTGCCTGTCCAAGCCAGTATTTTACCCTCAAATACAACTGTAAGAAAGAGTTTTCAGTGTGTTGTTATATAAAGACACTGCAATTCCATTTGTAGGTTCAGTCTATGGCATAGAAATATCTGTCAACTTCTCTGAATGACTGCCTATTATAAAAATTATAGATAATCTGTTTAATAGTTACTAATGTAATAGCCTCTCTTAACAGACTGATTCTTGTTATAATTATTGAGCAAAGTAAAACAAATAACAAGCTTGTTACACACAAAATAGCAAGTAACTATTGTCACTGCAACCACAAAGTAAGCATATGAAGAATAATCTGCATGTAAATTTTGAAATTCTTTCACGTCTTGATATTTTGAGGTAATATGTGCAAGCTAGGAAATCCTTTTGCTCTTGAAAAACAATGATATAACTAGTAGTATCATCAAACTGCTGTGCACCCAGAAGATTGGAAAAGCCTTTGTGGTTGAATTAGCTAGTGGGCTCAAAGTTATGGGGAGGACAGAAAAGCAGGTACTATTATAAAAAGCTCATTTTCTTTAAAATAACAGGTCAAATGCATTCTGAAGTTAAACAGTCTTTAAGCCACAGATCCAAGCTTTTTTAAGCTTCTTTTTTTATTATATTTATGAGACCTCACCGAAGCCCTAGGGGTGGAAGAACTGCTGGTTATCACCAAGTCCTGCTGTACGTGTCTCCATTAAGCTCTTAGCTCTTGAGAGAAAACTGGGTGAAACAATCTACTGTCAATTAACTCTTAACATACATTTGGCAGAGTGTCTGGCTGACATTTTAATGCCTCTCCCTCTGATGAACCACAAAACAAAAATACTGAACCCCTAAGATACGCTTCTTCAGAAGTTAGCAGTCTGTGAATGCTCCAGGTAGCAAGATTGGCTTCATCCAATCACTGAAGTGTAAGACTCACATAAAGATTCGTTTTGCCTTAGGGGTGAGGATAATATCCACACCAAATCACATCAGGAAGCAAGCCTCAAGAAAGGATACCTCTTTAAAAAAAAATGTATAAAAATCTGATCATCAGAAGAATCCTTAATTCCCATTGCTAAATTCAAGATGCAAGGAACAGCAAAGTAAAGGAGAAAATCGTGCTATTCAGTACCTCAACCAATTTTTTATTTTTCATGGCACTGCATATCCCTACAGATTACTGATATAATCTCAGTACAGCTTTTTATAGCTGCCTCTGTTATACCCATCCCCTGAATTCTTATCTTACATACTATTGTCTGCTTTCTTATCTCACGACTCTTTCTTTATCCTTTCTCTTGAGGTATGTGCAGGAACTATAATGCCTTTTACAACACAGTAAACAAGGACAGAAAATGAAAGCGTGGCCCTAGTGACGTCAGTGGCAACACTTCAGAATTTCCTGGATTTTATCAGAAAAAAAGAAAGCATTGTATCAAAGGCAGTTGGTATGAGATCCAAAATAACACTTAAGCACTTAGCATATAATTCAGATTCAGGTGTCATGTTCAAAAGAATAATAAAAAAAAAACCTATTAATGGGTTTAGGATTTTAGGAAATTATGTGATGACTTCCTTACATGCCTAGTTGTGTGCATGGGTGTCTTTGTTATAGCCACCATCCTTCCAGGTGGCCAGAGCTGATTATTTTAAGTGGACTATGTGTCCCCAGACACAAATCTCCATGGCACGATCCTCCAGGACTCCTCAGGGAGCTTTCACACCTAAATGCAGTTCTAGGGTGAGAGCATAAAGCCAGGTAAGAGGTTGCCTTTCAGATGTATCTTCTCTTTTAAGCAATTGGCATGCAGTGGCTTGAAGTATAGAGCAGAGGTGTGGGTGCCTGGGGCTCTGGGGATGGCACCCAACACTCCCCTAGCCCATGGATTGGCACTAGTCTGGGACATGGGACAGTGAGCTTCTCCACCAGGAACAAAATCATAGGATCACAGAATGGTTAGGATTGGAAGGGACCTTGAAGATCATCTAGTTCCAACCCCCCTGCCATGGGCAGGGACACCCTCCACTAGACCAGGTTGCTCAAAGCCTCATCCAGCCTGGCCTTGAAGACAGCCAGGGATGGGGCATCCACAGCTCCTCTGGGCAACCTGTGCCAGGGATTCACCACCCTCTCCGTGAAGAACTTGTTCCTGATATCTAATCTAAATCTCCTTACTTTCAATTTAAACCCACTACCCCTTTTCCTGTCACCACAGACCCTTGTAAAAAGCCCCCTCCCTGCTTCCTTGTAGGGCCCCTTCGAAAGCCCAGTTGTTAGCAATGCCACAAGACTGCCATCTCTTTTTGAGTACAGCCTGAAGAAACGTTATGGCAATAAGGTTAGTTATTTAGATGAATGCTGCTTAATTACCACTGTAAAGAAAATAAGCAAGGAAGCAGAAGAACCAGGAAAGCTGTGCCAGATGACCACAAAGACCATCTCCTTATCTGTAGGAGAAGTCAACTTTAATGAACTTGGTTTTAAAGGACCTCAGCCAAGGTTCTTTAAGGAAATCCCAAGTAAGTTTCTAGCACATGGCTAGAAATACATGACAAGCTTTACTTGACTAAGTTTTTACTATAAATACATTGCACCTACCAATATGAGATGGTGCAGCTTTGAGGGGAATTACATAGAACATAACTCTAAAATTTTTCAGTTAAACTGAAACAGTACTCCTACAAGCTTGTTGGCTCCTTCAGCACCTCAAAATTTATTTTTGAATTTTTCAAACAGATAAATTAGTATTCAGAATTGCTGCTTATAAAAAATAAGAATCAGGGGGTTCTGAACTGTTTAGCTAAAAAATTTAGAGAGACGCAAGAATGAAAAGCTAGGAAATGCACTAAGATCAAATCAGATCTACTTTTACTACTGATTTAATTCAACTCAGATAATTCAACTAATTTCCAGACAATTAAATTTAGAATTTTTTCCTTTCATATTCTCCAGAGCTAAAAGTGTTCTGCCATAGAATTTTTATTACAAATAGGACTTAGATATAAATGTGGTTTGCTGATGCAGCACAAGATGAATTTCATCAACAACGGGAAAATACTATGAGGAGCATTTGGAGGTAGCAGTGATATAGAGCAAATAAAGGTGATGCAAAAGCTGCCAACAGATACCTCCAGAAAAGAATGAAAGCTAATGGCAAACACACTGAGGAGCTGTCGTGTGAAATAAGTACCGAAGATGAATATTGGGTTGGTTCAGATGGAAAATAAGGATTATATCATCTAGTCTATTTAATTGTCTGAATATATCCAAACTTCATTGAGATCAGAGAAGGCAGGTCCCAAGGACAAAGAACACTGCTTGGTCCCTAGTCTGCTTTGCTTATTCCAATGCGAGCTGTAAGCATCATCTCCTGAAAAATATAGAAGTGTCTCTGCTGTTGCAGTGGGCAGCTTTGATATCTCTCTTGTGAAACACCTTTGAATTTGAAGAGACATACCACTAAAACTCAGTACTTCAAGTAGCCCAAGGGATATCAAAATGAACATAAAATCATAGCTCTAAACTAGTGAAAATTTGAGCTTTATGCTAATTATGGAAACCAACTTGAGAAGCAAACTGCATAATCAGTCTTCAGAGGATTTAAAAATGCTGCAAGCAGGCTCCACTATCATCTCAGGTCAAATGTAAAATATAAGCGTGCAACCTTCCAGTTTTAATCCCAGATCCACTGCTGACTTTGTGAGTCATCCCAGATTGCCTCTGTTTTCCCTTCTAGCTTTTCTTTTTAGTCCCTTTCAATTCTAAGCTCACCTGGGCCAAGTCTGCTTCTTATCATGTAACTCAAAAAAGAAGTTCACGCTGGTCTTTGGTTGACCTTCAAAAGTATTGAGTTCTTTCTCCCCCTCCCTTCCTTTTCTCTGGGCCAATGGCATATTTTGTAAACATAGCATAAAAATTTCAGCAAACAGAAATTATTTCCATGTTATATCCATGGAATTTAGTGAAAAGTTTGCATTTTCTTGAGTCTCACACAAGGCTATTTAAGACCACTGCTGATAATTGATCAGATGGTACTCCAGTTTCACTCCCTCCAATCCCTGCCATATTTCTCTTATCCTTTCCTCTACAGGGGAAGAGTCCTCATCATGCAGCCAACAAATGAAATAAACTCATTTCTTTCACCCCAACAGTGCAAGAGAAAACCAGCTGAGAATGGCAAAGGTCTGCTCCTAATGGACACGAGCACATACCAGGTCCCACCTTCTCTAACTGACTTGACATAGACTTCCTGGCTGCACATCCATTAGCTCAATCTTGCTTACACAGCACACAGGAAATAAAGTACTATGTAGGCTATACATTTCAAATTGAGACATCTTCCATTATTCCACCAGTAGACATATGGAGAAGAGGATTTAGGGGGTTGCTATGCCCAATACCTTCTCATGGTGAAGTCAAGAAGTAAAGCTGAGCCATCCTCACGTCATAAGGACAGGTGAAGAGGCACTCAGAAGCACAAGCATCCTTCACCAATGTGTAGTAGTATCTCAAAAGCTTTCATTCTTAAAACACGACTATTTGACTTTTTGTTTTAATCCCAATCTGCACAGGTAAACCAGAGTTATCAAAATAAAAGTCTCCACACAAGCAAATGCTGTTTTTGGAGAGGGCCTCTGTGGTCTCTGAACTGCTATCTCAGTGAAAGGCAAATGAGCCTGGAGGAAGAAGGTGGGGGGAAGAGCGAGGAATTATACATATTCTAACAATGTCTTCATTTCCCAGCAGCTCTACAATAAAAAGCTCTCCGGTGCTGAATCTGACCTCACTACAAACAGTAGCAGAAAACATGCCTCATTGTAAGTGCTTGCATGGTTGTCCTCTGCAAACACGCTTTCCTTTGTTTACTGTATTTTTAAGTACATGAGTGCACAGACCACCCACAGTATCAGGTAGCCTAGCATGGGAAAGGTGAGACATGAGGCTAGGATTGCTTCCTTATATGAATATAAATTAATATATCTGATCCACATATGCTAGTGAGCCACAGCTCATCCTCAGTCAGTTCATGTCCCTGACAGGCTAACTTGTCCCAAGCTCTCCAGAAATCATACAGATGAAAGAGCCAAAGCTGTGGTATAGGAATTACAGGACTGGAGAGTTAAAAAGGGATTTGCAAATCAAGTAGTAATGCTTGCCTTGGCTTAATTTAATTTATCCTAGTCCACTGCTGCTCCCGCTCCCCGCAGCAGATGAGTATTGTACACAGAAGCAGTTATGGTGCGAGATACTACCTGATGTCTACTGTAGCACCTGGTTAAAAATATGCTCAGTATCCTTTGGGCTCTGACCCGCATACACGGAAGCAAAGATAGGGATGAGTTTACAGATGAACACAGGATCTGGCAGCAAGCACACTAAGTCATTTCTCTGCTCTCCTTCTGCACCTTATCAGTGACATTTCCCTAACAGCACAAGATGCAGCACCAGGCTCACTGCATTTCAACTCCCCAAGGAAACTCACTCAGATCCTCCCAGGGATTACACTTTATCTGGCAAGCACCAGAGTAAAAAGTGAAGGCATTAGTTCATTTTGCACCTTGGCTGTTCACATACACAGACACTCCAACTCAACAGCAGAGAAGATGACAGATAAGGGGAAGAATTTCTCTAGAATCTCTTAAAAAACTCACCTTCGGGTTTGCTGATCATTTCAATATCATTTATTACTATGCAACATTACTGCAAGGAGTATTTTGAAAATGCATTCACTCTAAACCAGGCACAGCCTCCTTTTCCCTACACACATGCAGCCCTTTAAGAAACATCTAATCCCCTTCATAGCACAGACTGCATTTCTTATTCTCTGGCACAGAGAAGCAGACACCAACCTATTCCACTCTCTCTATTTTGCACTTTCAGATCAGTTTGGCAGTCCAGAGCCGGGGAGGGGCAAAGGGAGGAGAGGGAAGTGTGCTGCTACGCTTTTCCCTGTGCTATTGCTGTAAGAAAGCATGATGATGGGATTATGACTATTGAACTAAAGGGAAGTGTTCCACCTAGAGACGGTCTTCACCAGGCAAGGCAACGGGCAGGTTACGTGCAAATGGACACTCTTTTAAAGATTGAATATGACTGCAGTTTCTGTGGTAAAAAATAATGCAGAGGTATTGCCCCCAGTAGTGATTAACAATGTTAATCTTCTTCTTCCTCTCTATGGTGATAAAAAGAGTCATTTTTATATTTAATTAATGCAGAGGATCATTTTGGAAACTGGCTAATGAGGCTCTGATCACATTACCATGAAAATGTGCATTAACACTGCAACTGAGGAGGCTGCTTCATGTGTAGAGAATCCACTTTGTAATTAGCCCACTGTGAAATGAATCACGTCAGGAGGAACTCGGAGGGAACCAGTCGGCAATGGGCACTTAGCTGCTGCTGTGCCAATAGACCACCAACACCGTAAGCTGTTTTTTCTCCTCCACGCTGCCTGTCAGCAGCCGCGCAGTCCGAAACGGCAAGCGTTCAGCCTCCATCAACAGCAATGTGTCAAAGCCAGGACAAATTATAGAGAGGGAGAGAACAGACGCTGAAAGGCACTAAACTTTAGTATGCGAGGGTCTGCTGTGCCGAGAGGAAAAAAAAAAAAAAAGCCCAACCAGAAAGCTGCAAATCAAATACTGATTCAATAGGATCTGAGTAAAAATTATGGGCTATTATGGTAAGTGCTTGTTTCTTATTTCTCATCTTATTCTAAAGGAGCAGGGAAGACGTTAGCAGCACACTGCTACACTGTCACTCACACTGCTATGATGTTTAAAGAGACACCAAAATATCCAGATGGGATTAAGATCTTTGTTTAGTAGTGAACAGAAATAGCACACACACATACAACGAATGAACAATCAGCACACCTCACCCGTGGAAACCCCGTTGTACTCAATACCTGTTTTAAAGGTGACAAGCACGTTTCAGAATAATTTCAATTTTAACTAATTAATCTGAAAATTTAACATACTTCTTGGTTGATGCAGACATGCCATAAAAACTTTGTTCCTTAACTTAGAAATACCCGAGATCACAGACCTAATGCTCTCAGAGGCAGCAGTGCAACTTATCTGAAATCAGTCTTATTACCAAAGCCAAGGGCTCCCTTAAAACACCACCGATACGGTTCAGTGAGACTGCTGCTATATGACTGACATCTTGGCAGAAGATGCACAAAAATGTTAAAAGAATCCCACAGGAAGTCATCTGAAGGGGGAGTGGCAAATGAGCAAAAAACAACAGGCACCCAAAATACTAATAATTACCACCCTCCCCCCCCCCCCCCCCCCCCCCAGCAACTTAGCTAGCAATTTTGCAAAGAGAAAAAAAAGGCAAAGCAAAACAAAAGCATCTCTACTTACTCTCTGTAAAGAACACACATTTTTTACTCTGGAGATGCCGGTAATATCCTCTGCACTCACCTGTGAAACTTCATAGAGCAGTTTGTAGTGCTCCTCTCTCTTCTGAAAAGTGCACAGATTGCAGCCCATCCTAATAAGCAACAGTAGAGCAAAGCCTCTAATTTCCCCAGCACTGAAAGGCAAATGCACTGACAGGGAATCACCCTCCAGACTTGACTACTGTTTTTCATCAGTCACTCCAGCCCCGAAACACAGGCACACCACTGTTAGCTGGAAGCACAAGGCAGGGCAGTGTGTAGCAGCATGCTCTTCTTCCCTTTCCCTAACTATCTTACACTCACGTATACACACACAGAGTTTCGACTCAGTTCATGGCAACACTCCCCCTGTCTCTGCATCAGTGCACATGACTACACAGATTCTCACTCATGAATATTAATAGCCTCTCATTGATTATTTATGACAGAATGTGTTAGCGGGGAGGGGTGTCATAGCTGCTGCTGATGACAGATGAATATTCACTAATTAAGAAGCAAATGTACTGTGGTTAAACAAAATTCACTTGTGTCAATACCATCTCTGTTTATTAAGGTTAGAGGGACTAAGCCTCACGTATTTCACACACGCACACCTTAATTTTTACTGTAATTGTGAGACTAATTCATGAATGGGGGTGGGAAAGGCACAAGAGTCAAGCCTTATGTTAGGTCTCCACCTTGTGCAACAGGGATCATGGAATACATTTAAAATATTTTCAAGCCTTTTAGGAGAGTGCTTGTGAAACCTGAGCTGATGTTGCTAAAAAATTGAAGCAAAGGAAAGGAGAGAAAATTAACACAGATGTCTATACTGCTAGCTTCACCTTTGACACTGCCAAATTCAGCCAAAATTCCAGTGTACTCATAAAAGGCATGTCTATAACAACTCATCACACATATTCAGTATATGTGGAAATGCAGGTGTGCCTGATATGGTGCTTTTGACATTTATACACACACATTGTACTGTTCATTAAATAATCTCGCATTCAAGGCTCTTCTGGCATGTAAACCAGATTAATAGTAATTATAGCCCTGATTTCTAAGGAACCCAACAGATATACACTCTTGGACTCCTAGATATCAAGGCTTTTATTATAACACACCATTATATCAATTTTACCATTTGTAAATTGGATTTTAATGGCTCCACAGTTCTCAATGTGTGTATAAAGGCAAAGATGCATTTAAAATTAAACCCACATGTTAAATGTTAAGGCCAATGGAAATCACAGTTCCAGGCTGACATTAATTCCTATATTGTATATCATGTAATCCACTGGTAGTTACACGAGATCAAAAGTGCAAGCCATGACAAACCAAGACAGAAAATAAAAAAAAGTTGCTTTTGTTTTATCACTCCTTTCTCAGCTACTCTGCTAATCAAGAACTATGTCCTTGTTTCAAACCATCTTTAATCTGGAGGAGATAGCAGGTGGGATCCAAAGCAGAAATAATTACTTGGAAACCAATGAAACCAGTTAGTTAAGATTGACACTGGGCCCTAAAGAGTTGTAATTACTAAGCACTGATGTAGAGCTAATTTTTTTTTTTTTGGGTGCAGTTTCCTAAAAGTGCTTTGTCAAACATTTAAAATCGATAACAGGAAATGATTCTAATGAGCACTAATTGTTAACAAATTGGCTTTGCATCTAGCAGCCCCTCAAACACCACCAACACTGGGTAGCAAGCAGATCAACAATCATGTGCTGCTTATCAGTCTTGCCCCTTGGGATGTAATAATGCGATTTTCTGGGCCTTAATTTTACCTAACAGCCAGGATGAAAGCCAAGCAGAGAAACCTACAGGAAAAACTGGACCATTACTGTGAACTCTGCATATTAGTAAAGTTTCATAGAACCTCTATGTAAATTACAGACAAGTTGAGACTAAATCTTAATTAAATTTCATCTCCTTTAATAAATAAGCAGAGTCAGGAGAAATCAAATAATGACCATTAACAGAGCAAGCTCTTCTCAAAACAGTTTCCAGCACTGTTGTGAGACATACCTTTAATTTTTATCGGTGGAAGAACCTGAGCAGGCAGGTTTGGTTCTGAACCTTCCCAAAGACTAAAAGTTTCAAAGCCAAACCACAGAGGTGGGCTCATCATTGTTAGAAAAATCATCCTCTATTCTCTTCCTCCACACTCCCATGAAATGATGTTCACGCTGAGAGGTTTAAGCCCAAGAAGCAAACATCAACTCAGTCTTTGAAGGTTTCTATATTGTGAGGTGCAGAAGGATTCTCAGATGTGTAAATTTTAAACTTAAGAAAGTCAGATCAATGAACTAGACAACAGTTACGGAAGGACAACCATGCCATCTTTCAATGAAAGTGTTCTCTCCTTCCACTGCTGCAACTTCTTTCTCTGACACATGCACAGGCTAAATTACATTCATAAAACGAGACATGATTTACCCTGGCATATTTCTGATAGGCCCTTAAAATTAGTCCTTAAAAAAAGGGATGTATTACTACAGGAATCCACTGGTATAGGTACAAGAAATAAACAAACAGCAACAAAAAAAACCCCAACAGATAAGTAATGGAAAACTACAGTTAATCTTCCAGCAGTTTCCCCTGACAGTCTCCTTTTTCATTGCTCTTCCTCTGGTTCTTTTGTTTTCTTCTCTGAAGCTGACATAAGCTTCTCCATTCATTTATCAAGTGCCTGCCCTCTGCCCATACAAAAAGTAAAAGGGTTCTGTCTTCTGCTTCTGTGGCCGCTAATGGGCACAGTCTGCAGGGCTGAACAGACTTAATTGAGAAGGAAAGGTGTACTTCCAGGTTCTTGAGCTCTATCTGAATATAATTTTACATATGGTCACAATACCAAACTTTGTGCAGCACAGAATGACATTCAAGGAAAAACTTGATTGAACTAATGACTGAAATGAAATTATTATGTGCTTTGGTCAAGTTGAATTTGATGTTGGGGAGACAGCAATCTCTTTCTTTCCTTCCTGCTCTCCCTCTTAATCAGCCTCCAACATCAAATTTGTAGCTAAAGGGACCAAAAAGGTACTAAAAAATAATAAAGTAATTCTTATTCTACATGTATTTCGAAGTTACTTGAATAATTCAATGCTTTTCTTGATTGTGGAGTTCTTCATGTTCATCACCTACAATTTATAGTTACCATAAAGGCTAAAATCATAATTTATAGTCAAACCAGGAATGCAATAATGCAAAGGGATGGAGTTTAATTTCAAGACAGTTACAGCAAAATTTCTGTTAACATTTTCAAACAAGGTGCCCTTGTTTAGGTCCCCTAATTCATTTTAAGCACCTAGGAGATGACTTACACATATCGAATAGAGTTTCCTCATTGAGGTATAGAAGTGTCTAATCCTAAGCACCTATGCTAAAAAGTTTATAATTTCAAAATTTCAAGGCAATGACACTGAAATTAAAGGCCACTCACCCCTTTATATCTTTTTTATCACACAGCTCAAGACTTATAATAAAATATAACATTCATTTTAAATGAGGATAGTGAAGTTGTTGGTCCAAACTCATTGGCGAAACCCAGTGAGGCAAATGTGGAACTCCCAAGTTTCCTTTGCATCCCCCTGAATTCACATTCTCCCCCTGAATTTACCAACCCCACTGCATTTACTCTCTAAATGTTGAAGAACTCCCAGAAATTTAGCTAATGGAATAGATGGCAATGCAATTTATGGACTTTGGGCTGCATACCTGTAAAACAAAAAAATAAGAAAAAGGAAGTTGGAGAAACCCTTTGCTTATGCCCACTGTACTAAACAAAGGCTTGAACTCATAAGGCTTGACCTCACTTTGGCCAGATCTTTTAGTTAATTATGATAATTAGAGGGTTTTGTAAAGTTGATTGTATGCATCAGTCAGTTTGCGTATTAGAAAAATAAGGAATTTTCCAGGCCTACAATAGCAGAGAAAAGCTTAAAAACCTTCAGTAAATGTAACCCAAAGACTCAGAATCTGCATACAAGCTAATCACTTGAACTCCAAAATAACATAATGTATACTACCTAGTAGGCTAAATGAAGGTGGACTTCCAGACTAAGAAAGTACAAAGTCACTGAAATGAGCTTAGACTCCAATAAAATGAACTTTTGCAAATATAAAACACTGGAAAATTTAACCTCACTCCCTACAAGAGAGACATGAAAATCTAACACAAGGTAAAAATGCACCATACATTTTCCACAGATATTAGAAAGCACTTACAAAATTCATGATTAAAAAGAGTAAGAATGTGTATTTACAACAAAATGCAATATTTGCAGGAACATTAATTTAATGTCCATAGAAAAGACATTTGTTTAAACTCATATCCTTTAGTCCAGCCACCAAGGCTTCATGCACTGCTCAGAGTCACAGCAAGAATAAGGGTGCTAGGAGAAAAAGCAGGCCATAGAATTCCCATGTTCTGTATTTCCCAGGAAGATTATAATTTATTTGAAGACTATCCAGGTCTACCTGACTGTAAATCACATGAGTTCCTTAAGTGGAATTTTCCCATTAGGTTCAGAAGCCTCCTGTAAGATAGGTAGCACCTACAACATCATATGATACGAGTCCAGTCTACTGATATTCTTTTTTTCAATCCATGATTAAATTGACACAGATCTATGGGATTCTCAGTCCAAAACGTAAATACATGTCTAGAGAGGAAATGGAAAGCAAGCACAGGAGGAACCTTCTCTGCGACAATTGCTACTTGTCTCTTTTGTTGTACACAGGGGAAAGCAAACAAACAAACCCCTGTTTATCTACCACTCCCATGCACACAGCCTGGCTAGCTTTCCTTGAACCATTCCTTTACCAGATCTACTGGCCAAACTTCAGACAGCTCAGATACCTTGTTTTCTCTTTTCTTTCTCAAAGTTTCATCCAGGATATTCTTCTCTGAGATTTTTACTGAGTGGTTTCCTTATCATCTCTTAAACTGTCTCTGTAATCAATTACAGAGTGTTGCAGAACACCAAATGATGCCTATGCTGAACTTTAAGGCCACAGGAATACATAAAGATATCAAATAGATGGTGTCAGTTACAGAGTGACAAATGTTGGCCCTAAGAGGCTTCTCTAAACTAAGGATGTATTTAACAAATTCTAAAAGAAACTGGATGTTCTCTTGACTTTCTCTACCTTGTCAATTAATTATATGGAAACTATCTGACACACATTTACTTTTTTCAACCATGTGATCATGTGAAACCAGGCTGAGAGCTCTTTACTGCACTAACAGTTTCAATACTACGGAGTGTATGTAGTAGAATTACTCATAAATAAGCTTGGAAGGATCTAAAGGAAATGGTAAAATGTTATTCAGGATAGCCAAACCTGAAATGGCTGCACAAAGTTGTGGAAAAAAACTCTGATTATAAATAAATTGGGATATGAAGTCCCATGACAATAAATATTAAATAATGCACATAGGGAACATTACTAAAATATCCAGAGTTGTCTTTAAAGTAGTTATTCACTAAGAAAGTAGAACTGGAGTTATGGATAGCTTCCTTGAACTAACACTTTCAGTGCTTAACCACACTAAGAAGGCAAGCAGAATGTGAGGAATTTTAGAAGAAGACTGACAATGGAGCAGAAACTGTCATCATGAAACTGCACAAATCCCAGCAATACCCACATTTGAATACAGCCAGCAGTCCTGGTCTTTCCATCTCTAAATCATTTAAGGGAAATGGAAGAGCTATGAGGAATAGATGAGAAACACAGATGTGTAATAGTTCACTTTCCCTGCATCTTTCATCTTAATCTATAATTTTTTCCCTCATACGGAAGCCATTTCTTCTCACACTATGCAATGAAATAAGCAGACAATACACTTAAAGCAACAAAAGGAAGTCTGGATGGTTTTTACTAAGCAATTTGACTGTGGAACTTATTATCAAAACTCACTGGAAGCAAAAAGCAGAAAAGGGTTCAAAAAGGTATTTGACAAGTTTATGACAGATAACTGTCAGTAGTCATCTGCCTGCTTAGGAAGCCTGTAATTCACCGACTCTTGGGACCTATGAGTACAGCAGGGAGATTTCTCTCCGTGCATCCCCTTGCTGATAGCTTGCCTGTGTTTTATTGTTGGTCTCTTCAGAAATCTAATCTTGGCAATATGATCCCTTTACTAATTCAATTCTAAAGCTCCAAATTTACCAGTGCTTGCACAAAAAGCTAGAATATGTACTAAACTGAAAGTTCCTTAGCTAATGTTAGCTGGCAATACACAGTATAGTTCAACTGCACTGCAAGGCTTTATTAATGATTGCATAATGACTTTGGACTTCAAACATGTTTATGAAAGTACATTTTATTGTTGTCCTCACTGGTTTCAAAGCTATTCAAGCTACATTTGTTTAAAAAAAAATAAGTCAGATTTTTTTTCCCCACAACAGAAGATCAAATCTGGGCTTTTGTTTTTTATATGTGTGTAGGAAAGAAAGACTGTCTGGAACTGAGATATTGCATACCAAGTTCAGGCCCAGGTCAAACAAAGGCAAATATCAATGAAATGCCTCAACGAGAAACTGAGCTCACAGTACAAAACTCTAATTCAAATGCTGAAGCAGCAGGAACTGGTTTTGAGGACGAGAGCAGCGGTGAGGACTCCTTAGCTCTGTTCTTTCCTCTGATACCTGCATCAGTAGAAAAGCTCTTCCTTTTTACATTGTTACAAGTAACACAGGTCCTGCAAGACCATTAATTCAGTGAACCTTTTAAGCCTTTTCAGAGCTTTTCAAAGAATGTATTATGGAGGGCTGTTACACCCATCGAAGTTCTTCTGTCGAGGCCACCCTCGCAGTCTCCAGCCATCAAATGTAATTAAAATGTCTTGCTTGGTTTCCTAATTCAAAGTTTTAAGTAATACTCAAGGTGTGATAATCAGTCTAAAAGTCCAAAAGATAAAACTACTCATGACTTGAGGAAGTCCCTTGCTAAAAATGACAATCACAGGAATTTGATGGATTAGAAAAACTAAACAAGAGGTATATTTAGGTCAGGGTGATGGTTGAACATGTCTTCAGCCCAAAGTGGCTAAAAAATACTAGCTAGAGGTAGATTGGACTATTTCCTTTCCAGTTGCCTTCCAGTTTAAGCACCGTTAGTTGGATAAAGCTACAAGAGTACCTTGGCATATCTGAGTATTTCAAAAGTGAAAAGAGGTAAAGATGCTGAGAAGCACAGCCTGTCATGTATAATGCACTACCATTATAGAGACATATTTACCAATACGGACACTTCCCTGTTCTCTTTCAAAGCTCATACAACTGACAGTGTGGGAAAACTGTTGAGGTATACACACAATATAATAGATCATTCTGCCTTGCCTCGTATAAATGACCTGCTGTACCCTAGAAAAACACCCTGGGATTAGGGAAGTTTTCATGGCCTTGAATAGATTTTCTTGGTATTGAAGCTCAAATGGAGACTAGTACCAAATCAGGCCGTAAAAGCAGCTGCTTTCCTCCTTTGCCAAAGCATAATGATGTCATAACTGTCAGAAAGTCCATGTTTCTGTAGTAAAAAATAATTGTGCAACACAGATTTTCTAAGTCTTTAAAGGAGTAGTGAGGCAGATGGCAGTGGGTTGGTTTTGTGTAACTAATCACAACCTTCACCACCCTAAAATTAGTAATAGGTGGTGTATGTGACTGCATCTCAAATCTGGCTCCCAACACACACCTGATAGAATGATGGATGTGGGATCAGCACCACACGATAGTGCAGGAGGAACCATCCACACCGCTCCTGTGTCTGACAGCTGGCTAGTTTGATTTAAAATTACAACTTGAACTTAAATCAACTCTGTTTGTTGACAGTCATTAACCGACTGCCATAAAAGTGCCATTAATTCTGTTGTAGTCAGCAAATGCTTTGTAATGATCTCAAACTAATGCGGCTCCCCCTCCTACAAAATCCCCACAGCATCAAAGGTTTACTTTGTACACTGTTTGGGCTTTCTAAAGCTTAAAATCACTGCCAGTGCACCTGCTTTCTAGAAGATCATTAGGTAAAAATCCCAACGAAGCCCAATCAACCTGGTTTTAGTTACCTCACCGTCTGCTCTAGAAGAAAATTGATGTTATTAGATGTGTCTTTCTCTGAAAATTGCTGGTGTTTTGTTACCGTGCCAGCTGTCTGGGAGGTGCGTGGGTCTGCTGGATGCTGACCCAGCTGTCTGCCTGGGCACAGCCCGGTTCCGGCCCCCGTGCTGGTGCTGCTGGGGCCCTGCATCAGCTACTCCACCAGCACTGGGGTGCCCAGAGCTCCCCCACTGCCCCTCAGCCTTGCCAGCACATCACCCCCAAACTCCAGCTCCCTGCAATGCTCACCCAGGCCATCGTGAAACAGCAACGCAAGGTCTGAACCCAGGTATATGGACTTAGCAAGAAAAATGATATAAAGTGAAAAAACACTCCTGGTGAGCCACACAGATGGAGACAAATGAAATCCGATTAATGATGCCTCTTTTTCTTCTATTTTGATGTGCTGTGGAAAAGAAATTAGCATAGCAAATCCTGCTTTATCTCTGAACAGAAATTCAGATCCTTAGTCTGAAATCTGCTCTTTCTTCCTGAACAAAAAGTCAAACCCCAGAGCTGGTCAGCTTCAGAGGGGAGACTTGTCACACGCCAGTGGTTTCCAGGGGTGGGTGCCCGCCTGGCCCCCGCTGCCCAACCCACCACAGGGACACCTCTGCCCCACGGCCTGGGTTCTGCTGCTGCCTCCCCTGCACTCCACCTCAGTGTTACTGCAGCATGCCAGGGCTTCTGAGTTGTCTGAGCTCTCTGGACAAGGGCATTAAAAACAGCTTTTGCCTACAGCTTCCTAAAATAGCCAAAGGACAATGTACAGTAGAGGAAAAACATTCAATGACATTACAATCAAATAATGGTGTCAATTAAAGTGAAGTGCTTAACTAGTATTTGGCACAGAAACCACCAGAAACCCTACAAACATGAAAATCCCTTGAAAGGAAACTTCATGTGGGAAACAGGAATTGTAGCAACATGGGTCTCATACACTTTACCAAGAGCAAAGCAGTTCAAGACCCACAGTGTGTTCTGAAGGTGATCCCTTTAGCACCCGTATTCACTGGTAAGTATTAATAGATGAAATAAAAGCAACACCAGTACAATTAATGAGTGATGAAAATCCTTTTGAAATTAAACTTTCACACAGTGAAAACACTATCTCCCTGAAGTTTTGCATTTTGGATTTAGAAATATGCTTCTCTTGAAATACATGCCTGAGCTCCCCAGTGTATTTCAGTTGTCAATATCAGTCATAAATAAAGCAGAGTCTAGAACAGAGAAATAGGATGAAAAATGAAACAGTACTCTCCTGCTCAAAGCATCTCTTCTTTGTAATTCTCCACTCATGTTCTCTCCTGTCCTAGGGCTGGGAAAAGGCAAGTGTCCTTACATTTATCTGAATTCATTTACATACTAGGAAATGTCCACCCTGCTTCATCCAACAGTGCAGTGACTGCCCCTGGTACCCATATACTTTACCAAAATGAAACTATGCTATTTCTTAAAAATAATAATAAAAAATAATTATATCCTTGCAGGATAGGTATTTTAGGAGATGTTGTTTGGAGCTATCACAGAAAGTTCAAGGCCACTTGTGCAACCTCTGCCAGCTCCTCCAGCAAGACAGATACTGTACTTATATTTGTAAGAGTTTAAGGATGCTCACACAGACACACACCTTCCTTGTGCGCCTGCACCTACCCATCCACTTGCCCACTCAGATCAAAGCACTCTGCTGTAGTATAAAAATGGATAAACCTGATCTCATATACTCCAGAGACAATTTCAGTACTACCAAATCATTTAACCTCAAAAGGAAAACAATGGGCTTCAGGCCAGTTAGGCATCTCCTGTGGCTAAATCTGTCCATGTTTCTACTTGTGCATAAGTGAGCCCCCGCATTTTCAACTCATCTTCAAGAGAGGAGAGATGCTCTCATTTACCACAGGGGAGGAAGTGACATCTATGAAAAATGAATTTACTTATCAAGCTTCAAACTACAGGCGGTATGTATGCATGTGAGCATGTACACTGGAGGGAAACACAGCACATTTCCAAAACTCACTTGTGTTTCATTTGTACAGAACTACACTTCTTGCCTTATAAAACAGAAAGATCTTTTAATAGAAGGGGAAATATTTAACCTTCTCAAAGTCAATGCTTATTCTCTTCTCTGTGATTGCTCTTGTAGAGATATGAAACAAATCATAGGAAAAAAAAAAAATCCAGAGGAATAATGGATTGGGGGAAGGGGTTTTTTTTCTGCAAGACCTTCACATCTAGTCTGAATCTCTTTCATTTCTATTCAGTTCTTGTGCAGGACACAAGGATTATATGTATCAACTTAATTCAGTGATAAGAAAATCCCTACTATAAATCCTACCATGTGGGACAAATCTGTCAAGATCTTGATTATCAAAACAAATGAACAGACAGTAAAATGTGACATACGTAGCATACACTTTACATGATAAATTAGCCCTTGCACAACTGACAGACATACTGTAAGGGGATGTTAAGGTTGCTATGGCAAACAATGCCTTTCCTCCCCCAGCTCCCAAGTCACAAGTTTTCTGCAAGAGCCATTGACTTCCAGAAAAAGGCAACAAATATTCTATGGTTAAACACCATCTGCGTGTATTTATGGGACATGTGTGTATGGGACATATTTCTCTGTCCCACTGTGGTCTCCTTCAAAAGCTACTGCCTTCAAGAGTGACCTCGCTGTATCACTAGAGTGACTAGCCAGAAGCTGTAAGGTTGTTCTTTTTCCCTTCAGCAGGCACGTTAGGGATTTACCGTAATGCTTCAGGGATCCAAATAGTGATGGGCAAATAAATTAGGAAACATAGTTTATCATACTGTAAGCAACAACATTGTCAGCTCAGGGAAAACAAGACAGCACTGTCTCCTACTAGAAATGTGATCTAAAATTTCAGATGTTTTAGCTACTCAAAGGTTTGGACACTATGTATTCCTCAGAACTAGGTTACCATGTAAGAAAAGAGGGGTTTTTTAAGAAACATTCACACTTTTGGTTGGAATAAAAAAAAAAAAAAAAAAAATCAGCATACTTCTCATCCATATTGGTGTTTGGAATTACTAAAGCAGAAAATCAGTGAGACATTTAAAGAAACTAAGCAATTTCCCCTGAGAATTTAGTAAAGCATCCTTAACAGCTCTTTTTGTCAACAAGTCATAAGCTTGCACCCAAGACCTCTCCCTGCACAAAGACCAAAACACTAGAGAGAGAATAAAAGTTGTGAGAACATTCCTGACACAAGGTATTCAGAGCTTAAATCAGGATGGGCTCGTCCTTGCTGAAAAAATAATTACACAAGTCTTGTGTGGTAATCCTGACAACTTCATTGATTACTTCTTCTGGAAACCTGTCAGAAATTGAAATTAAATTAGCTTCTCCTGGCTTTCTTAGCAAAACTCAGAAACATAGCTGTGTTCTTGTTGACCTGAAAGTGGACACCAGTTGACCACAAAATCTCATTTAGCTGTTAATTTCACTGATAACTTAAAAGAATGAAGATACCCTGTAATGAGAGATATGCATATTGATCACCAGGTGACAAGGTGCAGGCACAGCTATGACCACATCAAAATCACCATGTGAAATGATCAGATTTCCCTATGTCTAGGAAGGAATGCAGAAGGCTCCTGTGCCATCTTTTTACTTCCTACTGTATCATGTAAACATTTCACAATAGGTCACAATTCAACTGACAAAATTAATCATTTAGGTTCTTTTCCAGATGGCTATCCTAATGGCAAGTTAAGCGATAAAGTAAGTATGAGAAGCAAAGATCTTGAAAAACTGTCATCCTCAGCTAGTTTGTCTAAACCCTCTTTGTACTACAGGTGAAGAGGAAATAAATTTATATAAAGGTTTGAAAATACTTTTTACGCTTTCAGGCACAAGCAGAAGACCAAAAAATTCTGAGCAATAAACCAGATTATTTTAAAATAATTAAATTTAACTTGTACAGAAATAATATCTAAATGTTAGTAAACTATTTACATAACAACAAAAGTCAAGTTTCATGCAGAATTTTTCATACAGACATATCAAAGTACTTCACAAAGTCAGGTAATGTTATCACCATTTTAGAAATGTCTGAGTAACACAGAAATCTAGCAACACATAATACTGAAATATGACAAATAATTTTCAAAATTCAGCGGCCATGTAGAAATCACCATCTAATAAATCTAACAAATTTCAGCAATTGTTTGGGATAACAAAAGCATTTCAAGGTCTTTGTATACCTTGCAAAGAAACAAAAATAGTATGACATTAAACCAAACAAAAAACTCTTTGCAGGTAGCTCTTAAAATAAACCACAGAGAACCCACAAAACAAAATTGGCACTACCAGCTGGCAACACAAACCGATGCAATTTTCTCTCATGTTGTCCCCTCCATCCTTTACTGTATGGTGAAATTTTACGTTTGCATATCCTGCTCCATATTTTCTTGTTTCCTATGCCCAACTTAAATTCTGTGCCCTGTATTTATTTTCCCATTCATCCACCCATGATTCCAAACAGGACCCTACTGCTGTGCACTGCTTTTGTCCATCACATCCTGCTCCTTCCCACCTCTTCTCTGCCTTAATTCCCTTCACCTTTGCTTTCAAAATTTCCCCAGTGTTCTCCCTCCTGTGCCTGCTCCCAGGAGCTGAACCCTAAAATAAGCCCTCTCACTGGGCAGGAGGCCATGGAGGAGACCTCCTATGACTGTGTGCGGCAACGGGTAGATGGGAGACCCTTCCAAAGCATCCAAAGCAGGCTGGGCTCAGCCGTAGCTCAGCAGGGCTGCTCCCCAGGACGGTCTCAGCCTTAGGTGTTAAAGAAAGCAACAGCTGCATGTCTGCTGTCCTGCACACAGCAAAATAAACCAGGATGTCTAGGTCACAGGTTTAATTGATTTTTTTTTGTCTTTCACCCTGTTTCAGAAGTCAGTCTTATTAATGCTATTTCACACTCTCCAGTGCAAGTTTTACTGATCTAACCCCTGACTAAAAATAGATTCATCAAAGCAGCACCAGGGGAGGCAATATTTATCCCCTGAAACACACAAGGAATGTCACATTACAACTTTCTCCTGGCTTTCCTCTTCTATTAGGAGAGGTAGGAAGGAGGAGAGGGAAGGAGGACTTGCACAGCTGAAGCGAGTGCCGGCACTGGAAACTGATGTTGTGTATTTACCCACTCGCATTAAGGATGGAAAAGGCAGTCACAGTTCGTGCTCCCTTGGCACTCTTGCAAATTCTTATCCTTTCCATCTTCCAGTGGGTGACAGAAAGTAGCAGCTACTGACAAATGCTGGGAGAAAGCACAAGACCTAACCAATAAATAATAAATGCATCCATATCTCTACAACTCCTTCCTTCAAGTCCACACAAAGTAAATACGAGAATCCCCACAGGAAGTCATGGAAGCTGCCAACTCCATTCATAAAGACAAATAAATGGAATTTGTACTGCTTCCCTGTATTGCTTTAATACTCTGAATAAAAGTTGCCAACTAATAACACAGCAGAACGTATTCATTCGCCCACACAAGACAGCCTTTCCCTTGCCAAACGCCCCAGTGTGAAGGGAGGTAAGCGGAGAGGCCATGGGAGCCTTGCTCCTGCAATGCACAGACAGAAGGCACCTACCTGCCATGAAGATGAAGAAAGAAGGCTTTCTCATTTTGTCGTACAGGTGAGATTACTTCCTATTCAAAACTGACAGCTACAAGGACTGCTACATAGACGTGGTGTGAAAAGTTACTTGTGCCACTTCAAGCACCTACTTGATTCCTCTCCAGCCATCTGCTCTTATTCCTTCTTAGCTTGTTATCTTGATGTCATTTTCCTCGAGGACAGATTCTTCGTTCTCTCCACTGGTGGGTCTATTGCTAACCCCTTTGGTGTCTTCTCCAAATTGCCCAGATTGTTTTTCCATATGGAATCAAAAAATCCCCCTGAAAGGTTGAGCCACATCACAGCTTGATTATTGTCAATCCTGCCTTCTGTTGACTGAATATTTCCATTTTGAGCAGTTTTGCTGAGACGACATATTTTCAATCATTTGCCATTCAAGGTGCACACCTTCCCCACCAGAGACTCAGACATTTAAAGCTCATCTGTCACTCTATCCTGTCATTGTCTCTGCCCCCACAGCCTTGTCCTAACACATCCAACTTGATTCTTCCACTTGCACATCTCTACTGCTATTCATGAAGTTCTACAATTTGGGGAGAACTAATCTATTTCCTTCTATGCCAAACTTCTTCATGGATCTCATTCATATATCTCCTTAAATCTATTTCCTTCAGGGTGTCCTTCGTCAGGTCTCTCACAATGAAATCTCAACTCCTCCTCAGCCTGAACTGAGTTTTGGATTTCTCCACAGCTGGGCTGTGACATCCTCAACTCTGACACCCTCCTAAACCTCTGTCTTCTTCTCTGAAGCCAGGATGTTGGAGAACATCAAAAGAACAGGTTTCTTTTCCCACTTTTGAACAAACCTGTTTCAGAAAATTATTTTTTCAAACCTGACATAATACAGGAAATCCAAGTCACTCTAAACTTAAACTGCAAGTGGATGAATGAAATACAACATGCTTCTGAGACTGAACTAACACAACTCAGAGCCAGGAAATTAGGACCTGGGAGTATTTCTGCTGATTTGAATAACTGAAAACATTTTACACAGAAAGCACACACTGAGACTGTAATTGGATGTGCTGTAATCAAACAAGTTTTCAAAAGCTACAGAAGCAAATGCTTACCTCCAGAAACCACAGCAGGGCATCAAACCACGAAGAGTTTGAAGTCACCACCCCTGCAAGCTCTCAGTTTGACCTCCGGGTACAAAACAAGGACTGTGATGCCTTCTCATTTCCCATGCTGATACAAATTATTATAATTATTATGCTAATACTGGTTATAATACTAATATTATACATGCCATATTATGATATACTATAATGCTAATACTTATTATAATACTAATAATAGGGTATCACTTCACATGACAACTGACTACATTTGCAGAGTAAACCATGAATTTCCCTTCAAAAGGCATGTCTTTGCAGAAAACCATAAAATCTAACCTGAGTATTCACCACATTCCCTAGCACAAAGTCTGTTTCCAAAGCTTCAGCCCATGGCCCTGAGTGCATCTACCCTTCACTGTCTGCTAATTGGACGTAAAACGTGCTGAAACAGTCAGCTGGAAAAGAGCCACCTTATCTTTGTGCTCCAAAGGAATTTTTAAAAGGAAAAAAGAGACTCCTGTTGTGAATTACGAGAATGAGCACCTTCCAAATACTGTTTAATGGAGTGATAAGAATTACCTTTTCTTCATGTCTATAATACCCCGATCCACGAGGACTCCTCCTCTCTTCCCCAAGCCTCAATTTAACATGTTTTTTATTTACAGTATTACTTTCCAGAGATATATATTAGCACATTCTTTCAAAACAGATAAACATTGCCAAAGCAATTACTAAACATATCTGTCCCTGCATAGCCAACCAGGGGCTCAGTTCTGAAAACTTGTGCTATTAATAAATGACACACTGCAGTAAACTAATTGTATGTAAAGTCAACGGGTGCATGTTTAAGAATTTTAATTACTGTTTCATGATTGCTTTATATTCAATACATAACATGCAGGTAACAGTCTTTATGATGATAAGCAGTTTAATTAGGAAGCCAAGATAAGGAAAAAAAATGCCTTTAAGTTACTGAATTTGTTCATGCTGGCCATGTGCTAACTTGAGCACAGTTTCCCTCGGTATTTTAAAACATGAAATGCTAATTCTACCTAAGCCTTTGTTTCCTCACACTGTAACAACCGCTTTATATGCCATTTGCTTCTCTCTCTTATGGGTGTCAAAGGCACACTTTAATTAGATCACAAACCTCAACCTGTCTTTAACCTTTGAATGGGTCCACGCAAGCGAGTGGTGCCCCACGCTCTGTGGCCAGTGTGAGCCTCCCAGAGAGCAGAGATGTGTCTGGGCTGTGTGCTGGCAGCAGCGCGCTTATCCTTTCAGCAAACTGTCTCGGAGGAGGGCCATTGATTTCCTAGTTATTATGAACATGAAATTATTGAATGACAGATGATAGAGTGTTAGGTCCTACAAGTATTTTCCCAAATGGGTTATCTAGCCGGCGTTGCCGTAGCAACAAGGCTGTTTGACAGTGCTTATGACAAAGAAGTCTTTGCTCAGAATTCAGCTACAAAATACCTCCTTGCTTCCTACCTTATCCTCCCTGGCCCTATCCACCATCTCCTCGATGCCTCCCTAGGCTGCACCTCCAGTCGGCTGCTCTGACACCAACCAGGGTACCGCCAGCCATCTCCAAGAGATCACCCAGCCCGTGGTGGGACATGGCGCTTTTGCCCAAGGTAATGTTGATCCCCATAAGTAATAGATCTGGCAGTGCCGAGTCCACGGGGAAATGCAAGTTCTGCACCAGGACACACAGCTGAAAGCCTAGGAGGAACCACACTCACAAATCATCCATCACCTTGCACAGCTAAAGGTTAAATAACTTCTTGCCCACATGTCACGTCTATTGCAGGGATACAGCGAATTTCTCCTTTATGTCTTTTTTGTTTGGTTGGTTTTTCTATGAATTGCAATAAATTAGGGTTTGGTACTGAATGGTTTCTTCATTCATGGGTAGCTTCACAGTCCAGAGGATGGTTATGCTCACTCTCCCTTTCCCCAGAGCAGCAGCCATGTCCCTGCACCACAGAGTCCTCCTTGCCAGGGAGGAATTCACAAGCAAAGCTCTCTGAGGAGCACAGACCCCCAACTCCACATCAAAACAACACAGCAGGGATGTTGCAGAGGCTTAGATCAAACAAAAAGCAAAGCACAGAAAAGCATTACACCTCTGGAATACTTGCTTAAGCTTTCCTTTCAATTATAGTCCTTCTTCACCTTGAAGTCATGACTCTGTTTTTCTAAGTCCTTTTTCTACTAACAGGACAGAGCCTGCATAGCCTAAAATAAAACTCAGCTACCCACCTTCTTCAAGTGCCGTCACATTTGCCCAAATTTTGTGGTCATTCTAGACAATGTTTCTCTTTTGAGCTTCTAACTCGCAAAGAAAGCTGCTTCAATCAAAAAAAAAAAAAAAAAAAAAAAAATTACATGTGAATCCAAAATTATGGGCAATAACAGATTATTTTGACTCACCCAGACTTCAAGTCACTGGTCAGTTTTTAAGAAAGATGATGACAGGAGAGGGAATTACTGAAGGACAGCCAGAGATGCTCTGGCTGGCTGCGGTGACATACCACAAAGCTAAGCCAGGAAGGCTCATGTGGTTTGAGTTTTCCTGCCCAGGTTGGTAACTGCTCTTCACCATACACAGTTCCCACCTTTTTTCGCCCTGTGCAGGCCACGATGAACTTTGCTGCACTTTGTTCCCATGCTGAGTGGAGATGAGCAGCATCTCAGCTGCCATCATTTGAGTTGCGATATATAAGTGGGAAAAACGTAACCGTATTTTCGAGAGGCATCAAGTTATCACAGCTGAAGGTGGAAAAGTACACCTGGGAAAGCTGGAAGAAGGCCCCATTGTGAAAATATAAGTTAAAAATGTGCCTAAATATTCCCTGATATCTTTACCAAATGAGATATCTTTTTCCTCCAATCTCCAATAAAAATCTATCCCAAAAGGTGTGTTTTACGTCAAGATGGAAAAGCACACCAAATAAAACCATATAAAGCACACAGCATTAATGGGAGCAAGTAATGACCAGATCCCCAGGAGAAATGGAGGACTAGGAATGAAGTGAGAAAATTGAGACAAGTTTCTACGATGAAGCTTAAATGCTCGGGTCCGTGCCAAGTATCTTGTTTCTGGCCAGAAATATTTTAGGTCTTAAAACATTTTTAAGTTTGCTAAAAAAAAAAAAAAAAAAAAAATTCCTAGTACAGCCACATCTGCTCATAACAGCACTTTTATAGGACAGCTTCAATTATCGTTGGCTCTTGATGAGCCTCATCTAGGCTGTGCTGCACGAAGCAATAAACAAGGCACTGAAAGCACATGGAGAGCTGCAGCTTCATGCTGCCACCAACCCCCACTGTCATATTTCCTCTCCTCTCCTCCCCTCCTTCTAGCATAAGCAAAGCTGTAAATGTTTTAGGGCTGTGTGATAGTCCCTGAGAAAAACAGGGAGCATATGTAGTGTATTTTCACATGGAAAAAAAAAAAAAGATCCTAATTTCTAAAGTGTGCCTTCTGTCCAAAGTATACCCTTGACGCTAACTCGGCTGTGATGCAAATCGCTTTACACAGATTACTCAGCCATGGATGATACCAAGGTACCATCAGAAGGGTATTAGTCAACAGTTTCTCATGAAGTCCAATTACACATTTTCTATATAATTCCCTGACTACCCACTAAAATTTTGCTGATATTAGCCCATCCAAAAGGCATTTCAGGGACCAGGAGTACAGATAATATGCATTAGAAAAGCATTCTGTGGTTTCTGTCAAATCTAAGTTAAATACACAATAGGGACTGGAAAACTGCTACAAAACTGCAGATTCAGGATCTAGACAAAACAAAGGCACTATGTCAATGCACTCTTCTTTTTAAATGGAGAGACACACAGATACATGAAGACCAAGCTGAAAAGGGTGCATCTAATGCCATAATACCGCACCACTGTGATACAACTGTGAGGACCTGCCTGGCCCACAGACATAATTGCCATCTTCTAGCTTTTCTGAAATTTGTCATGAAAATGCAAAACCAGAATCAAACACATGGAATTTTTAACTGGAATAAAAGGTGACAAGTTTTTTGGCAAAATCCTCTCCCCTTCTCTCTTCCCAACCAGATTTTCAAAAGATGACCCTCTGAAGGCATTTAAATGGCTAGATGGTTCAATGTACAGGTAATGGCTACAAAGTCCTTCACCTGCAGGTCACAGGTTTGAATTCAACCCCAGTTGGTAGTGACTGAACACTATTACGATGAGACAGCTGTTCAATGGCCTATCTGAAATAAGCCAGTAGTTTCAGTCCAGTTCCTACTGGACAGGTGTTTGCATCATTGAAATCATACCACTTCATTCAATAACCTTGCTGGCAGTGCCAGCAAAGAGGCCAAGGACAGAGCAGACGTGGGGACTAGGTACATTCTGAATGAGAATCAATGAGCTTTGGTTATTTTAGGATTGATGTATACTGGTGAGTAATAGAGAGAAACACGAGCTATCACTGACTTATAGTGAACACTATAGTGTTCCAGCCAGCTATTTCTTAGAGTATTTAAAGACTAGAAATACTATTTCAATTCTTCTTAAGAACTTATTTCATATGAATTATCATATGGAAAAACATCTGAAAGACTTTAAGAAGGAAGCAAGTCCCTATAAAGAGATTAAAAAGACTAAAATTTTGGGGAGAGGGCATTTGCTTTGTTTTTCATACTGCCCTTATACACTGTTTGCCAAAAGAAAGGACTCTAACTGGGGTTACAGAAACAAAAAAAATTGAAGAAGAGCAAAAACTGGGAAGCCTTGGTATGAGCCTATTTCTTATTTGTGGGATCTCCAGGGAAACTGTCATTGCTTTATTGATTTATGTTACAAAAATTGCCTAAGAGTAGAGCATGGAAACAAAGTAATAAATTGACCTACTAGCTTTAACAGCAATCATAGTCAGTGTCCCAGAAAGCAGGGGATCAACTCCAGTATTTTTAGTTACAATTAAACAGAACCGTGGCAAGCTGCTCATCAGGGTATCCTGATGGAAAACACTTTCAAATATTTATATGTGACATCTGCCCTTTGTGTTGATGTAGCAGAGAGTATGCTGCTTCTGTCTCAATGAGCACTTCTGGGTCCAACCATTCATTGGCCAAAGGAAGCATGAAGGATGTTACTGGAGCTGGCTGGACACACACCAACTATCCCTGACTGGCAAAGTTTTTAGGAGACAGATCTTCTAGGATGTGAAAGAAAATAGTAACTTGATTATGCTTCGCCAAGTTAGTAGAGAAAAAATGTATAGGGAACAGATTTCAAAAGACAGATTCAGTGTGTTCCTGAAACCGTTAAGTGGAAAAAAAAAAATTACACTGTTATGTTGGGAAAACAGGTGCTAAGGAATATCCCTTTTTCGCCTCACTGAAAGTCGCTTAAAGTGGTTTCTTTTGATGATGATGACACTGAAAAGTGAATGAAGTGAAAGGCTACTTCCCTCAAACCCTTCCATTTTAAATTCCTGATTACAGTCGTAGTACAGCGCAATACTGTACACACACACTTGTTTAAAGATAACACTAGTTAAGCTTATTTTGCTATGGGCAATCCCAGCAAGCTTTAAAAATAAGAATACATTTTCTCACTAGGCAGATTTTTCCTATAACACAAATAGCAAATTCAATCTGCTGTTAAAAAAATTACTCCATTCTAAAAGCAATTAAGAAGGGCATTTTCCCCCCAGCTTGACTTGTCAATCCTATTAGACCAAATTCTAATTAAGGGTGGAAAAGTGGCTATTTTATCTGCCAAATGAAAATAATTTAGTGCAAGTTAATGAGGACTGGCTTATAACTGATTAGTCATTTTGATTCTGACTTGTTACAGTGGTAGAAATTACCTTCAAAAGATACAGTAGGATCAGCAGTCATTTTCACACATTTGATAAACAAGTAGTGCTTTCCTTTGTGACCAAATTAGGCTTGAAAATATCTGAAAACTTGAACAAGATAGCTGCAACAGCTTACAGCTAGCTTGGAAAAAATAAACTGCCTTGAATAATAATAACAACATCTAAACTATTAAGACTTTGCAATCCTTTCTCCACATCACACTTGCAGCAAGTAGACTCTGACGAAGGCCAAGTGTCACTCTGAGACAGGGGAGACCAATCTCACAAATCGTTATTCATGTGAGCAGCTTTCCCTCACCATGCTATGGTGTCACACAAGAGTGTTGTCATGAAGATTTTCAAAAATCAAATTTATACCTGTCATCAGATACATTTTTTGAAACTAAGCTCATTACAGCATGCAGTGGCAAATACTGTACAAGAATAACAAATCCTGCTAGTCCTTCACAGGTGGGTAAGGAGCCGTTCAGATGGTTAACAAGGCACCCTAGGGCAGTTTGAATTCCTTGTGCCAGGACAGGGGAGCGCACACAGCAAAAATACCTTAAAATAGGTCACCTACATCTGTTTTCTCTCTTACATTCTTGATGCCTACACAGTTGTGTAGGTGTTTGCATTTCTCAGTAATCATTTAGAAGCATTGAATACTTTTTTATGATAACAACTGATACATTCTACTTCTGTGGCACCTCACCTGGCCTTGGCAGCCATACAGAAATTAAGTGATGACATTTCATTTTCAACATTTTGTGTAAAGATAAAAATAATGTCAAATAGAATCCTAAAGCTAGATCATCAGATGACTGAAAACTCATTTTCTTATATGGACACAGGTACCCAAATGATTAACTGGCTTCAGAAAAATAAATTAAAACCAATTAAGTCAATATTGAGCTGGTCATGTCACTACCTAAAAAACCCCAGATTTACGATGGATTTCATTCACATGAAGCAGATGGGTCTTTTCACATACTTGCCATCGCTGCAACAAAATTATATAAAAGTAGCTCTGCTACTTCAGCTGGGAAAGACCCAAAGACAGCAGTATGGTTTATTGTTAACATCAACCACTAATGAGACATTACCTGGCTGATAGTCTTCACACTTAAAAAATTTCATCTCAGTATTGTGACTTTACGTAGATGATCTCCTCCAGAATCCAAAACAAAACCTGGAACTTAGAGGCATGGGGAAAAAAAAAAATCTCCCTTTGGATACCAGAAAGCTAATCTTTGCGAGAGGTTTTTGCACTTAAAGGTTCAGAGACATAATCGAAGTTTCTTGAGTACGTGACCAGTTCTTCCTTAACTTCAAACCTATCTCCAAGCAGCTTTGAAATCAGACCACAACAATTAGTTGCTTAAAAAAAATACAATGGTAACTCAGTGAATAACATTCCAATACTTCTTTAAACTGACAATTTATATTCTACCTGAAACGAATCAGTGTTCGCTCTTGTCCCCTTCTCTGCAATGATTTAAGGCAGCTGCTGCATCGATATTTTATAATATTTAGACTTGACATTGAAAAACACACAGTCTGCATTTATTGACATACTGTGGCACATGACACCTAATTTAAAGCAAGTCACATTGACAGAAGGAGTTTGTTGGGCTCTGCAATGTACATTTTTATATTCCCCTACATTTCCAGTTTACAGGGGAGTCTCAGTCATCAGTGAAAATTAACAAGGAAGTAAGAGATTTGGAAAAAACTTTGGATGTCTCCTACAGCCTATTTACATGCAAGTTCCATGATGACTTAAAAAAAATCTAGATGCTTACACGGGATTCTTTTAGGATTCAGGACTGTAACAAGCTTTTATTATTAGATACAGGTCCACAACCACCATGACAGGATGTTCATCACAGCAACTGTATCCAGTTCACTGCAATCAGAGCAAGGGGCACAAGGCCACTGTGGCACTCCAGTGCCCCCCAGTGCAGAATGCTAAGCAGGGGAGCGCCACACGCCCTCCTACCTGTCAGCAACCTGCCACCCCATCCATTCTAATGCACTACGCACAAGAGAGAAATTAGTTTTACCACCTCAGTCAGGACATTTCGTAAGCACCAGCTTTCAATTTCTGTTGAGAAAACAGATATTTCTGGTTTAAAATTGTGCAGCGACTTCATTGCTCTTTAATTTCACCTAGTCCCCCTGAAGCACTTTGCTACTGAACAGCCTTTAATACAATTTGAAGCAGATACCACTCCAGGGCTTTCTCATCTTCATCACTTGTTTGTTTTGACCTTGACATTTATTCAATTAGAACTGATTTGCCAGTCATGCACAACCCTTCTTAAAGTCCATTTCAACATGCCAGTGAATACGCCCATCCAGTCAGCAATGATCTTCCCCCATGCCCAAAGTAAAACTGTACAAAAGGGAGGAACATACCAAAGCTACGGTGCCTGTTCCAAGGCAGCTGCTACTTTCTTTCCTATCATTGCTCTCAGTAAAAGGAAATGAAAAGGAACTATAAAACATCTTTTGGCAAATAATCAGCTCCAACATGGCCTAACTCTGTCAGATTAATCAGTTCCTTGAAATCTGCTTGAGTGGAGGAATGTCTTGAGTTCAGGAAAGCAGGATTCATCCCCTGATTATCACATCAGCTCCCCCACAGCTGGAGAAGAGAGGAGAGCACAGAGTGCCTATCGCATCTCTGTCACATGCTCAGTGCTGGGAGAGGGGACTTGTTAAGATTGTCAAGTACCATTCACGAATTTATGCCTGTGGAGTTGTTCCTCCTGGAAGAGAACCAAATAACTCATACTTTCTGAAAATTGCTTATGACAGCTTTTCAGTCTGCTTCAGGCTGACTCTCAGTGATGATTTGTATTTTCATATACTCCTCATACATTAAGAAATTTACACCTGTCAGGTCCTGACAGAGTGTCTCCATCTTCAACCTTTTCAGGGAAAATTCTTTGCTTGCAGACATTATCCAAATAAGTTTCTATCAGAAGTCTGGGTGACATAACAGGTGGAGGTATAAGAAATATGCAGCAGACAAGCAGAGAATTTTAATGAGACACAAGGACTTCTGTGCTAGCATAAAAGGGATGGAAATTACAATACTGATCCCTGACACTTTAAACTGCACATGAAGCCCATGGGTAATTGTTAAGAGAAGACATAAATGCTGGTTACAAAACTTTCTTTACTACCCAGGTTGACATCAGAATTTTTATTTCTACTTAAAGAATCATGCTTGGGGTCAAACAAAGCAGCTCAGTGAACAAGAGTTCTCATAAATAAGCAAGACGACGGTCATTCCTGCTGGTAGGCTTGTTGATAGCAAAACAAATGTTTGTTCCCCCAGCCACGGTGGCTGGAAGAGAGGCTGCAGTGTGCAGGGGGACCCTTGGGCACAGGACTCCCTGTGCCTTCAGCCAAGCCCCGATCTGAAACTCCTCTGGAAAGTTGACACCTGGAAAGAAACTTGCTACTCATCACAAAAATGCTACACTTCTGAGAACCTTTCAGAAAAAATGTAAGCTTTGTAGCTCAGGTTCAGCACTATGTCAAGTAACACTGTGCTAAACCCAAGCGTTTCAGTGAGAAGACACATTAGCAGTGCTGCCAGCTCAGACAATACATGTTCACCATGTGCTCAGCAGCATCCTTGCACAGCAGCTCCTTCAACAGGCTCACACTTCTCCGCAAATCCTTCCCTTCACCACCCCTTCTGCCAGACACAGATTTTCACAACGGAGACCAAATTTACAGGAAGGCTGGCATAATGTGGGGCGGTAGTGTGGGGAAGGGAAGCAAGCATCCCTTGCATTTTGTTTCTGACCTCCTTTGAGCGCTGGCTAAATGAAGACCAGAGGCAGGATGACCAGAGAGGGCTCCCTGCTTCCCGCACCCTTTGGCAGCAGAGGGATGAAGGGAAATCAGCAGCATTGGCAGTATTATTATGGTCCATTGTCATGGTTTAACCCCAGGCAGCAACTAAGCACCACACAGCCATTCGTTAATGTCCCCCCTCCACCAGTGGGCTGGGGGAGAGAATAGGAGGAAAAGCTAAGAAAACGTGGGTTGATACAAGAACAGTTTAATAATTGAAAATAAATTCAATAATGATACTAATAATACTAACAATTCTATGTAATCAAAATTCTGCTGCTACTCTTACTACCATGTATTAAAAATAACGGGAAAAAAACCCAAACAAATAATATAAATGCTCACCACTCACTCACTGATGCCTAGCCAGTCCCCAGGCAGTGACAGCTGGAGTCCAAGAGACTCAAGTGCCAGAACCCCTGGGCAACTCCCCCCAACTTATATACCAAGCATGATGTTTTGCAGAAGGAAATATATCGTTGGTCAGTTTGGGTCAGCTGCTCCAAGGCTGTGTCCCCTCCCAGCCTCTTACAGAGAAGAAGCTGGGAACACAGGGACAGGGTGAGAAACTGAGAAAGTCCTCCACTTAATGTAAACATTGTTTGGCAACAACTAACAACACCAGTGTGTTATCAATATTCTTCTCTGCAAAAATCCAAAACGTAGCCTCATGCCAGCTACTGTGAAGAGAATTAACTCTATCCCAAGCAAAGCTAGCACATTCATTCAGCAACAGGCAAAGATAGAGCACCCACCCTGTTTCTCTTTCCCCCCACACCCCTCTCTCACTCCACTGCAAAAGGATTCAGTGGGTAAAACACAAGGAAGAAGACGCTGCAGCTGGCAAGGACCGCAGCGCAGCACCATGCCTCTCCAGGCTTCCTCCCTAGGAGACCTAACACTTATATTCTCCCTAACGTCATAATGCAAGTTATTCCACACCCATCCCTGCTGTAAAAGTAACCATAGTAGCATTGCTGGGCAGTAATACTTAATTACCATTGCTTTTACAGTTTAATAAATGATTGGATTGCTAATGCTAAAAAGACACAATTTGTCAACTGTAAATTAATGTTATTCAAATTAACTTTGGACCATAAAGAGGGCTTTTAATGTCACTCATCCATTCAACATTTACTGCCCCTATTTTGTAACTAATGTGCAAACTGCTGAATTATTGGATTTCTTTAATCTTTTTTAATTCTTTATTACTCTGCACCTTCTGTTGTACTTCAATGATCTATCATGCCCAGCTCTTCCAAATAAAGGGCTCTGTTAAAGGAAAAGGCCTGGCTAGCCACTCAACAGATTAATTTCCCTCCTTCTGCAACTCTTACTGCAAGCCTCTCTTCTCCCTTTGATTGCAGAAGGAACCAAACCTCTGATATGTATATTAGTTCTCAAACTATCTTCATTTGCTTAGGCAAGGTGTGCAAGACTAAAACTTGCTGGAAAGTAGCAAAGGTAAAGGTAACTATAACATACATGCACACAGCGCTGGAGTTAGAGGAGGGACTCACATATTCACTTGAAAGTTTCCGAAAAGGTCACCTCAGTCCTAAAGGCAGTCAAACCAACCCCATTAACCGCACAGTCAGCTGTTGCTGTTGGCATTATTCTTTCCAAAAGGCCACTTTTAGGTCCAGGCTACTGAATGCAGACTTCACCTTTATTTCATCCAGAAATGCTTAACAAATTTCAACTTCATTTTGTGTGCAAAGATTTCCCAAGCTAATTGCCACATTTAGATAGCCCTTTTATGAAAATACTGCTTTACCTAACTGGGACAATATTTCATCACATGCAAAAGGAAGCATTTCTTTAAGGTTTTTCTTTGAAAAGCCTTGTAGAAGAGCAATTTTCTCCTGAAAAGATGGCAGTTACCAAGTACTGATGTAATGGTTAATACGTATCTGAATGCATACACAAATACAAAATTATATCATCCTGTATCAAGTGACTGTTTGCAATTAATTTAATTAAAAATTAACAAATATTTGTAAGTGGAGACAGACTTTCTATTCAAATACATAGCAGTCTGTCAGCCATGACACAGCTGATGAACACCTGCTCTAATTCTATATACAGCATAAAGCCTAATCATTTTGTCATTCTTGATTATCTAGGGGAGCCTCATCGCAGGATTTAAGGATGTGCTGACATAAAGACTGGAAGGAAGAAGTGGAAATCATCTGCCTGGTCTGTTTGTGGTGGGCCAGGAGGAGCTGGACTCACACACAGCTTTCTCCACTTCTGACACTGGTATGAAAAAACTCAAGAAAACATTTTGAAATCGGCCTGAACACCACTAGATGAACGCAAAAAATACATGAAAACAAAACAAAGCAAGCAGTAGAAGTAGTGTGGGATTTTATCTACTTTTGCGTGTGTGTGAGACATCTTTATTTGTACTGGGAAAAGTAACAAACTCCCTGTTAATGCCATACTTAGGCAGTGCTACACCTGGAAAGTCACAAACACCACAAAGAGGAAAAAAACCTAAGCCCACAAGTATGCAAGGGAACTGAGTGAAATGAAAAATATGGGCAAAACACAGAATGAGAGTAAATGTAGTCAAATGGTCAAATTAATTGTGGCTGAGAGAAAGAGTCAAATGAACAGAAGTTCAAGAGACACTTCTGACTCAGAACTCAAAAATGAGTGTTGCAAATAAAGTGATGGTGAGCGAGAGCTAATGCAAAAATCCACATCACCATTAGTGAATGACTGGTGCACATTCACACCATAGCAACATTCACTTCTTTTTAATAAACTGATATCTATGTCAAACACTGAAAACTTGCATCGGATTTTTGAATAGGTGATGAGCTTCCTTTCTCTTCCCAAAATATTAAAAGCAAAACCTCAAGAAGAGCTATACCATAGTAGTTGGAAAGATGTTTACTTACACAGACTGAAAGAATGTTTGAAAGCCATCAGGGTCAAAGGCAAGATATAAATACAGTTTCTGTTTTTTGACCCAATCTACACAAATTTAGAGCAATCAAGAGATTAAAAGTAGCTTTTTGTTTGGCTAGGACTAAATCCTCATGTTCTCCATTCAGATATCTCCAACTACTTTGTTACTCACATGCTCAACTACTTCATTACATCATGTCTGGAATAGGACTGTAAAATTCACATGAATCAACAGTTTTTTCAGGTTACTTCCCCCCTTCCCCCCCACCCCCGTTTATATTTCATGGTGCTTCTTAAACTTCTGGTAGCTTAAAAAAAATAAAGGCAGGCAGCAATTTAGCAGTAGCTGATCATCCCAAATTATTCCTTCTGTTTCTACTCAACTGATTCCATCAACCAATACACAGTAGCTGAAAATTATCTCTGCATAAAAAATCCACTGCTAAAATTGGAAATGAGAAATAATAATTTATTTCAGCAGAGTATCATCAATTACCATCAACTAATTCAAAATCTTGGGGTTTGGTTTTATTGTTTTTGTGGTGGGTTGGTGTTTTTTTTGTAGTGGGTTTTGTTTGTTTTTTTTTTAAACCAGCCTACCACAAAGCTGAAGTAGGTTTGAATAGAATATTGCCCCAATGCCAAAAATCATGAACAATACCTTTCATTAGTGATCTTATTAGCTGAATCACTGGAAGAACAGAGCAATCCAAACCCATGTTGTAAGCAACCCAATTTAAATGTTTCCCTGATGGAAAGCATCTTGTTTTCTCCCAAAGTCACAAAGACTCTTCACGCTGCAGATAGAAGAGATGCAAGAAAGCCTGGTGGTACAGTTTCCTCCTCAGCAGCAGAGGCAGCCATGTGCCCTGGTGACTGCTTGGTCTCCGGTGCAACCCAAGCAAAGCATCTTGCACACAATGCTTTCACTCCCTCCATTTCCTTGGTGAAATGCCCTTGACCACCAGGCCTTACAATTAGATGCTTGAAATCAAGAGATGCTTAGCCTCTTAATGGACTCCACAGTGCCTGCAAGGGGCAATCCACAAGTGACACTCATTCCTTGCAAACACAGTGTGACAAAGGAGCACCATCCAGCAAGACTGGGAGTCAGCGCCAGCATTACTGTGGAGGGTTTCCCCTATAGCCACCACTGTACTCACAGACTCCAAGCAAGTCTGGCCCTGAGAGACACCACACTGCCCTGCTCAGGCTTCCTTGCAAAGAAATGCCTTCCAGCAGTCGATAGAAAAGTTGTCCCATGCTCAGTTCCCATAAAACATAATGGACTAGGCATCAGTGACATGTGGTGACCATTTTACCGCAGCCTGAAGTTAGTTACCATCAGCATACTACTACTTCACACATAAATGGTCACTTCTCATTAATGTGCCATTGTGGCGCTACTCCAACAGAAGGCAGGGGACAAGCTGATAGCCCAGGTGCAACATGCATGAGATATATTTATTCACAACAGATAACTTGTAACATAAGGGGGATAGTTACATGGTCAACTCACGTGTTGAAAATTAGAAGTTTGATTCACCACTTTGCACTCCAGTGCTGTGCCAGTAAGACCTATTGGGAAGTTCTCCTAGACCACGCTGCAGTTTCACAGGTTACAGAATTAAGTAGTCAGTTTTGGTGAAAGACGAAGAAATAAGGACACAATGATGGCATATCTGCTTTCACCTTTTGTGATATTTTCATTTTTTAGGTAAAATCATCTGACACAAGTCAAAGTTGGATGAAACATATAAAAACCCAGGAAAGGGAAGAGAGAAAATACTACAATATGGCAGGGGAAACCAGCACAGAACTACCAGTCCTACTTCAGAATTAAGTCTTTAAAGGCACATAAATGCACAACTCAGGATATTCCATATTTATCCATGTCTAATAGTGTCAGTGTTCATCATCCTATCAGGTCAAAAATGCCCAGGGGGTTCCTCATCATTTTACCTGCAAGACTGGTTGCAGCATTTTTTCTGTTCTTCATGATTTCCTCAAATAGATTTATAGCAGAACTTGCTCCCTGGCAGACATAAAAGTCTTTTCATTGAAGGTGACACAAGTTTTTCCCAGAAAAAGTAACTGCCTCTCCTCTGTCATACCTGGACACTCACTTGAGGGGTACACAGCCCATTTTGCTTGCTTGTGTGAAGAAGCTGAAAAAAGCAAACTAACTATGTGGTCCTTCACAAAGAGATCTCAAGCAGACGGAACAATTCTTGAGATCGTCTCCCTCTGCCCTTAACACCATAGAGGAATACCAACATGGATCAGCCTTTATTTCCTTCCTTGAATGTCATGCCATTGACACTGAACTGCCACACAGTTTTAACAAATGGAGAAGCAGGAGGATATATAGCAAAAGCCCTTAAATCCCCAGAGTACTTGAACTACCCATTTGCCAGAGGAGAAGAGGAAGCTCTTGCTGCTGAGAGCCAGGCCATCAATTCCTGCGGAATAGATGCTCTCAGTGACAGTAAGCCTTACTCTCATGGCTGGGTAGACAACCTTCCCAATGTGAGCCCCTTTTCACCCCTGGATGCAGCCAGGCAAGCGTGATACCTCCGCTCCTCCTCATAACCTCTCAGAGAAGCAACAGAGAGGAGTTAACAAACCATGGAATGGCAGAAGTATTGCTCTAATCTGGGGATATCAGCATTGGTCAAATAAATCGGCACTCAGCAGGCACAGTTACTGGGGATGGACAAAAGATTTGGGGTTTAACTGACTGCTTCTCCTCACAGAGCAGCCAAGAATTTGGAAAGCAAAATATTAGACCCTCTAAGATTGAAGAAAGAGAGGAAGGAGAACATAATAGCATTTTCCCACTTTCCCAGGAGCTGGGGCTGGGCTAACTGTCACAAGTCTGCTAAAGTATACAAAATATTTAGCTATGCAGAGCAGTCCACATAGACCCCCCACACTCTTTTTATTCCTTGAAATGGAAAACTATTCAGATTTGGTCTTCCTTAGCTAGCTTTTCCACTGCTCCAGACAGCAGAAACTTTATTTCTCTACATAGCACATGCCTATTAGTTTTTTTCCAAGTCTCAGGACAGTACACGTGCAACTGGTGGAAATCTTCCCAAGGTGAGTTATAGCTACCATCTTTTCAGGAGAAAAGCAGCGAGGCTCTCTTCCTCATGCAGAGTGCCACAGAAAGGGTGGTTTTGTTTTTTTTGTTTTTTTTTTACAATCAGGTATTCTCAAGAGAAAAGACAATGTAAAAAATACAAATGGATAATAGTTTTTCCCCTAAGAGTTTTAAATACAGACGAAAAAAATGCCATGTAGTTAAAGGTCATGAATAATCACGATCAAAATGCCCATGTCTTTAACCCATACATTTTTTTTATACTATGCCCTGATTGAAATTATAATCTCATTTTTGAGGCTGATCCCTATTTAATATCAACTGAATCAATCTTCTATTCTTTCCATCTAAAATGGACTTGGTAAGTGTTAATGGGAGATTCAAAGCAAACAGCAAGATGTCATTTGTCATTTCCCTTTTCAGCACCAAACAAGTGACTGGCAACTGAAAAAATGGATTGTACAGAGCACTGGCACTGACTTCATTTACACTTCTGCCCTTTACACAATGGTTGCTTTTTGATTACAGAATTATGGACTGCATAAAATAATTTTCTAATCACTTTTGAAATTCTTCCTCCAAGGCTACTTGCCACTCATGCTTTTCTTTCTAATACCTTTTGAATTAAATAATCCAGGTTTTTAATACAATTGTAAAATTAGGAAACATTTTTTGTTTGCTAAGAAGCACATGCCTATCCTGGCAAAAAGAAGACATGTTATCTACATCAAGCCAACCACTGACATCACACATTTTCACTACGTATTTTCAGATACATTAGATTCTACACCACACCCCCCCCCCCCCCCCCCCCCCCCCGAACCACCACTGTGGCAAGTTTCTGTAGTCACAGAATCTTTCTTTCATCAGACTAATATTTAAGGTTCTATCTTTTTTTTTGTCTGCTATTTCTGTCAAACCTAGTAATACACATTTTATTGCTAAAGTCTTATAAAAAGAAACAGGTTACCCAAAAAGGAAACATTATGGTCTATCCCATTAAACACAGTAAAACTTTAAATCTCACATAAAAATAGGTCATCCAATTACATGGTAAAAGCGACATTTTTTCATTGTCCAGTACACAATATATTTACAGGAAAATTACCAGAAACCCCTCAGCTGTATCAGATCTGAACCTTGTATTTAGATGCAGTCATATATTACTGCTGATAATGTGATGTCAGTGAATAGATTGGAATTTTTCACTGTCCTTTATCAAGATAAATTGTTCTGTCAATAGCAAATGGCTGGCAAGTATTAACACTCTGCACACTATATGACTTTTCATTCCAAGCAAAAATTGTATTTAATGCTTTTGCACAAAATCTATGGCCGTGACTATCCCTATTACCTATTTAACTACCTTTTAAAAGGAGGATTTATTTCTGCAAATTAGGACCTGGGTAACAAGACGGTATCATGCATCATAAACTTTAAGTCAATACAAGGCAGGACACTTGCAGTTCGAATGGGGAAATACCTTAGTCTCATCACTTGGTCATCCAATAGCATTACCAAGCTGTGGTGGGAGCAGCTGCTCACAGCAGAACTTTATCTTGGCGTTCTTCCACCTACACCGCCACCGCATCCCACAGTAGCAATTTGCTCATTGGCCTATTACTTTCAATAGGTATTTTCAGTAATTGGCTATTTCACACTTGTAAGGCTTGAACTGGCAGAGTGCAAAGGGCAGGCAACCAGCCTGTCAGGGTCCTGCAAGCTGGTCATCCATCAATTATCACCAGCTTTTACAAGAACGAGCAAATGCTCCAAAACCTTGTTGGTTTGGATCAGCTTTGCTATGAGAGCAATTTATGCCCAAGCCATGTTAAGTTCCTGTCTGAAGAACAAGGAGGTTGCTATGGAGTAACATGTTTGCTGGTTGGCACATGCTGGGGCAGGAGGCAGCGGGCGGGATGTTGATTATCTGGAGGATTGTAGCTTCTGCTGGGTTCTGCGGCCACCTGCTGTCCTACACCCACTCCCTTTGCCAAGAAATACGCAAAGCAGACAAATATAGTTTGTTTGTAAACAACGACTTCAATGGAAAAAAGGTCCTGCCTACAGCAGCCTGGAAAGGCTGGGCACACCTAAGCCACTGGTATTGGAAGCAGATTGTTCCACATCTGCATTTATGATGGAGAGAAATATATCTGAAAGAAAAAGCAGTGTTAAATCATTCAGGCAGGTTAGAAAGTTATAGTGATTGAAACACTAATCACTTTTCTGCTTCAACCCAACAGTCCAAGAGGCTTCATTTGCAACCAAGTCAGATCTGAGCTCTCACGTTTCCTGCAGCATTTTACTCTGCGTTCTTCCATGCCAGGCTTTGTCATTACCACTATTTAAAAAGCAAAAAGGGATGCAACATTTTTGCTAATCTTCTTTTCTATTTGCTAGATGTCCCAATTCTAGGTAATGCCTTTTATTATAAGATGGCTGGGTCTTATTATCTACCAGCTTCTTGTACAAACAATTCAGACAAATCCTTCCCAAAGGCCAATTTGATGTGTTGCCCAGCTAATTGACAAAGTGATCTCTCATCTAACAACTATCCGCCTTGAGCAAAGTAAACAAACCACAGATTTAAAAAAAAAAATAAATTCATCTATTAGATGTGCTAATAAAAAAACCCAAGTACTTAAAAAAGATGAGGGGGAAAAAAAAATCACATACATGTTAAGAGCAGAGTGATTTAGAAAGCTGCAAAGGATGTTCAAAAATCAATTCCAAACTTCGAGAGGACATGACTAAGGCTCTTAATAAATCCACCTCCAAATGGATCTAAGAGTTACGCACCCTTACTAGTTGAATAAATGAAGTGACACTGAAGCATATCTAATTGTAATACATCACAAGATAATCTGTCAAGCCCCAAGTGTTCAGGTCCTGTCACCCTTCTTCATCCATTATTTATACACAACCTTCATTGCCAGTGAAATCCCTATGAAGTATAGCCTGGCATTCAAATGCAGCCGTTTCAGCCACTCAGCAGATACAGTCAGGAATCAAAACAGTACAAACTCTTCAAAATAGCTGTTATTCTGCTGGAGAGAGAGTTCAGAAAGGAACAAACATGCAGAAGCCACAACGATTTTCTGCTGTGTTTAATGGACTGAAGAGCTACACACCCGTGTCTTTGCAGTGGACACTGTGGTATGCCCTGCTGCCAAAGCTTGCTTTATATCCATTTCAAGGTGCTGTCTGGGGCCCCTCTAACCTTTATTTTTTTTATCCTATCTTAGACATGAAGGCTCGCCTAGAAACACATCTCAGTGCTCTTAACAGCATCTGCTGTGGTAATAGGCAAGCAAACTAATGGAGCAGTGCAATATTTTCTACTCCAAACTTGCCAAAGATGTGTGAAGGGCAAACAGTTGGACATATTTACATACATTCATGATCCAGAAAGTCTCAGTTCAGCAGCTGCTGCAGCAAAAGGCAATCCTTCCCTGTTAGCCCGCTCAGCGAGCACAGCTCTGCTTCCCATCCTGCTGAGTGATGGGTGGTTTGCAGGGGAAGCCTCCGGAGCGACACCCAGGCTGAGGATTTTTCGCTGACTCTCATTTTAGTAACTAAGTCGCAAATTCTTAATCACCACGTTATTGCAGAAGGTACAGGGGCCCCTCCCCTTGTTCCTTTTCTTCCCCCAAGACACACACAAACACTTTTTAAATGCCAGAAAAAGACGCACATTTCACGGTACTTCAGCAGCTCAGGCAGGACCTCTGCTTCACTCACAAGGCTGCGATAACAACCCCAATCTGCTTCAGGCATGCAGCACTAGAAAATTAAAGGTCCTGTAAATTACATGGTTATATTCCTCCCACATCCCAATTAAAGGCTTTATTATTTGTAAATAACGTACTAAATAAAAAAGGTATCCTCCAGATAAGGCAGCTGTTGCCATTTGGCTCTGGTGAGCCTTTATGTTCCGTAAGTTTGCAGCATGAAAGTTGCTGATAGGCCATGTGTATTATTACCAGATGCCCCATGGAAACTACTTGTGTCCCCAGGGCCAAGTCCTCAATAGCACACGTCTTTTCCAGTGGGCAAGCAGTCTATTCACTCACGGTGCGATTTGTGTTATCACTTTCTGCCTTGGTAGCTCTGAAACAGCAGACGACTGCCTCCCCATTAACAAAGCATCCTCCAGCAACCACAGACCTCGGCCCTGAGCCGGTACTCGCTCGGCTTGCCTCTCAGTATGACGGCCGGTATGTCCAGAGGTGGCCAGAGATATCCATAAGATTTTTCCTTGTTTACGCAAAAGGAAACTGACCCAGGCCTCTGAGCAATACCTTCGTCCTGCTGAGAGTTGCTATTGCTTATTTCTAGGCTAAAAAGGTTGGCTGCTGTTGTCTCTAATGCCCACATTCCCTCCTGGCTGCCCAGCAGTAACCACACAGAGCTGAAGCCTCTTTTTCCTCATCACCCATTTGCATTGACTTAATTAAAACATGATTTCTTTTTTTTTTCAGTGTAAAGAGCAATGGCTTATGAGCTCTTATGACGCTGTATGTTTTCATGTCTAGGTATGGTAACAGCCCTCAGGAAGAAAGGCATTAAGACACCAACACAGCAGTTCCATGGCTTAATGTGTGCAATTCTCTCCCCTTCCCCAGCTTTTTTAATTTCAGTCACTTCCTACTTTCTATTTGGGCTTCTGAGTATTACAAGTGTGTAATTAATGAAAAAAGACATTAACACCTACAAGGCACTCTTCAGACATTAAAAAAAAGAGGCATGCAATTGTGCTTCCTGCTTCTTGTAATTACATTATTAATTTCTTACTTTTAGGGAAAAATTCCTGTATTTCACAGATGATGGCAGAGCTAAAAATTAATTTAAGATGATAATGTTACATGAAAATAAAAACCTCTTCTGATTGAATTTCAAGGACTCTTCTGTTTAACTAGCTTCAAGAGTCCTTTTTTTGATCATAATAAAATTATTTGCCATATGGTTCAGATGCTTGTGATCCTCTCTCAATGAGAGGATTATGCATGAGATATAATGCCTACTGTAGCTGCAGCCAAGCACACAGCTGGCTCTGATAATGCCAACAAATGGCTTCATCTATCTCAATGTCACGTAGGAGCTGGTGCGATGAGAATCAGCCCAGACTACAATTAAAATCTACATCATCTGTGAGAAAGGTGATGGAGGTTCTGACATCAGAGCTGTGCCAGATTCATCCTCTTTCCATTGTAACAGAAGAAACATGTTGCCCCTTTCACCCTGTCACACTAATGATGTGCTTTGCACATCCCTTCCTGTGCACATTAAAGGTAGTAAATCAGGGAGACTCCTATTTAAAAGCTTCACCTTTATCTGACATTCAGTAACGAGAACAATTTCTAAATTTAAGTTAAGTGTATTCCTTGCTCCCCTCTCTGTGATGAGATAATGCCATTTGAAGTCTGCAAATGAAATATGTGTAGAGGAGTTTATGATCCACATGGTCCCAAATTGTGACATTATGCAAGAATTTCCTTGTTTTAGTTCCACAATATTTAGTCAAACTAATAAAAACAGGTTTGCACATCCATTTCTTCCACCAAACCAAATTTTATTGCAAAAATGGCCATAATTCACAACAAACAAGCTTGATGTCAAGACACTGATGAACGTCCTCTTTTAGGTTTTTAAAGCTAGTGTGCAATTTCTGCAATGATTTTGTTTTATTGTTATATTCATTAAAGGGAAAGCCCACAAACATGTTTTATTAACATTTTCAACGACTTAACGTAAACATAATTACTCATGCCTGGCTCTCAAATTTTATTACAAGCTAGGGTTCTATTAAAATATTTTAAGCTTTTGGACATCAGAAATGTAAAAACTTGTCTGGTGGAACATGGCAAGACACTAGCTAATGCTGTTTTCTCCTTTCTGTCAATTTAGCTGCATCAGTTTGTGTGGCACATTGCAAATGGTATTGCTAATCAATGCAAGGTAGGCACTGGAAAATGAAGATACGCAGGCTTACACTCACTCATGATCTTTCCTGGGTTTGAGATGTAATCAGTCTATTTAAAAATCTTTAATCACACAATATACATGCAGACCATTTTCAACTATCTCCTGGCTAGGACTTAAGTCAAAGTCTCAGTGTATGCCCATTAATTACACTGATAAATGTTTTTTTAAACACACATGTTTTGTACTAAATAAGACAAAATACATTGCATTTGACTTTCCACTGTGTTACTCTAGCTTAAGGCCATTTGTCTCATTGGTGTTACATATAATATTTACACTATGATAAAGCTGATTAAGTATTATATTATGCACCAACATCAAAAATCTAAATCCAGGAACATGTTGCTGATCCTCTCTCCATATGAAAATGAGCACCTTGTTGCTTTCTGTTAAGCAGTCAATGATAATAGAAGGCTTTGCCTATATGCCAGCTTGCACATCTGTAACAACATTGCTCTATTAAGTTGATTTAGACAAAATGACAGCAACATCCTCTTCCATGAGAGCTTTGGTGGTACAAGCTTCGGAAAAACATCCAGGTGCCATACAAATCTACTGCTTAAAACAGCAAAAATTCCAAAACTTACAGCTTAAAGAACTAAATCAACCCAGAGTTTCTAAGGAATACTTAAGAAAGCTGATGTCTCTAAAGTTAACAATGCAGTCCCTGCAGTTCACATAAAACTCCCAGAGTAAGAATAAGAAAGAAGAAAATCCAAGCAAATGTTTTACTGCACTTGCTATGTCTGCCCATACCTAACCTTACCAAGCTATAGGTAAATGAAACAAAAAGCTGGGTACCAAGGCTTCATGCCTCACTGAATAAACGTTTGTTCTCTCAGCCTTTACTCTTGTGGGTTTTTTCCTCCCCAGATAATAATAGCTGCTAACTGCACAACAATGCACCCATTTGTAATTCAGGTACGGGCTCTTGTCAACTCCATAGCAAAGAAACTCTGGCTTTGAAAATAAGACACCTCCAATTATGTCCAAGTTTGAAAATGAATTGCAAAAACTCATAAAAGCAGCCACTCCAAATGACAAATTGTCATTTTCCGTGCACCTTTCAATAGCTCTGAAATAAATAAGTCAAACCACAGAAAAGCTAGAAAAGGTAGAATAAGAATTCATAATATCAGAATCAGAATACAAACACGTCCCACTGTGAGGTGAAAATGCCATTGGAAACTATGCATATACTTCCTCTACATCCCCAAAATTGTACTACAGCTACCCCAACTCAGCTTGAGAATAATCTACATACTTACATGTACACCTCTGCAGAGCTCCCACAGATCCAGGAGTTTATGAAAATCTTACACATACCAAAATGTAACATATATACAATCTTGAAAAATATACATTCAGTATTGTATTTTAAGAGACACTCTTAAAGTAACAGAAATAACAGGTTTAGAAAATTAAGGCTGGGAGGTTTCTAATAGCAGCAGAACATCATGTTGGCTACACGTGGCACTCTAAAGCAGACATCAAAGTTATAATGTAACTAGACATGCAATAGAGACAGACAGACCACTATCCTCCAATGTTAAGAATTTGAAGATTAAAAATCCATTTATTTAATTACTCAACTAGTTTTAAGTTGCATAAAATATTCATTTGAAATCACACTGCACAATTTCTACAAGCAAGACTTCAAAAATTTCCTTGTCTCTGGTAAACTGAAAGTTCTTGATGGTGTGTAACTTGGCCTAAGTCATCAATATATTTTTCATATACAAAATTTCATAGCATCCATATGTGCAATAATACTTCAAAGAAAATTAAGACAGAACTAATTCCAGCATTAGCTACAGGAAAAGAAATAAAAGAAGAAAGAAAAAGGAGATACAACTGACTGAGAACAAATGTTATGGTAATCCCATCCTTTAAGACTTGTATGTGCTTTTACCTTGTCAATGGGCACAACAAAATTGAATTCTGCAAGCTGTCACACATACTGCCAGACCCCTTAGCTTCCACTGTTTCAACTAATCAGGCTCAGGAAAAAAACACATAAAAAGTTTGATTCTGTCCAGAAAAAAAAAAAAAGTAAAGTTAACCGTGTGAAACCCTGCCATCCCCAGTACACACGTACGCACATATACAAAAGAGGAAAAAAAAAAGCTTTAATACTTGAATTATTTGGTGAAAATAGCAGAAATTATAAGTGAAAATGTATAAAGGCATGCAGGCAAACCAGTATCAGACATGAAATAGTAAAACCCCCATTTTTTTAGAAAACAGATGAAGATTACTGACTCAGTGAGGACCTCATAGAGTCCAGTTTCAGCAAGTGGTAAAGTACCTTTAAGTCATGATAAACTAGACCTTTAATGAAGCACTGATATCGGAAAGGAAAGAAACAGAGAATCACAAAAAGCTATCTATCACATACAATGCTCTTCCTATTTTTCTGATACTTAGTAAATCTCTCCAACCCATCCCATCCTCTGAACTTACTGTTCTAAGTAATTTAGAAGCAACAACTTCTATGGAGAACGCTTCTTATCTTAGCATGCTGAGTAGTCCATTTCAGCTTCTGCTTAACATGCTTATCAAGCATCCAAAATGTTTTCTTGCAAGATTTTAACACTGTTTGCCCCTTTTGATATTATCCACTTCTGCACACTACTGAGGTCCTCACCACCAGTTGACACCTAGATACAGACAGCAGAAAAAGCTATTACAAAAGCAAACTTTTTCCCATTGACTGAAATGTGGTATTTTTAGCTGGTTTTGTTGTTTAAGATAAGAGAAGAATTCTCTTTAAGATGTGAACATTACAGTTATTTAAATAAAAACATCTGTAGGCCAGGTTCCTTAAAAGCTGCAAGAAGTTGTGACAGAAGAACAGGTATATGTGTTTAAGTTACACTCATCTCCAAACAGCATTGCTTCTTGATTTAAAGATCATATCATAATCTCAAAGAGCATGAGAAAAGAGAAAGAAGATGAGGAAAAGGAGGTTTATTTTTGAGCTTGCTCCAGTGCATGTTGGAGCTTTGATATTTTCTGTTCACCTTCTATTTCCATTTTTCATTTTCCTAGAACCAGCTGTCTACTCATAAAGCCAGAAAGATATTGCTTAATATCAGTATTCCTGGTATAGCACAGACAGATTAGAAAAGGTTGTTGAAAAGCAAATGCATATATGCAAATGTTTTTTTATATTAAATGGAAACATTCCAAAACCTCAAATGATCCATATGAAATTTTAATTATAACTTAACAGCTGTTTGAGCTAACCGAAGGATATCAGAAAGGTGATTTCCTTCTTATTGTAATTAAAGAGTTAAGCCTAATTTACTGTTGTCAGAACAAGATTAAATACCAATCTGGTCTGCCTAATTACATAAAAACGTAAACAGGAGAACTCCAAGACAGACATCAGAACGCCTCTTCCCACCTCAAAAAAACTCCCCAACACGCACACAGTCCCCCAGTAAATGAAAAGTAAACCAGACAAGTTTCACAGCGGTCACTTCTGCCCTGTACACTTCTGGCAAGAAGATGTGCAACGACCTTTAAAGCAAGTGAACAACTCTAATTCTGCTTTGCCACCTTTTTATTATATTTGCCTGTAAGCTATTTTCAATTCAATTTCCTTGGCTTTGCAGCCTTATTGTTTGCTACTATGACTATGCATAAAGGTAAACATATGTTTTGGATTCACTAATGTGGTATTATCTAGTTGCCACCAACAAAAGAATAATGTCATATAGAAATAATGCTGAAATATTTGTTGGTCTACAACAATATAACAGGTTTTTTCCTATAACTCTGAAGGAAAACAGAACAAGAGACGGTTTTGATCTCTATCATTGTAACATGCATACTTTTTAAATGATGCATTAAATACGATGGTCTTCATAACAAATATAATCCTTCCAAATGTACCTGAACAAAAATTAAAACATATTCCTGTAACATTAAAAGTTGAAATATTTTTTTTTCTAAGCAATCCGCTTATCAACAGACAACCTTTACAGATCATGGGAACCTTTCTACTCCATCATATGCCACATCCCTTACAACACATCTGCCATTATTGAAAAAAGCACAAAAGAGAGACACAAACCCTGGCTACAAGCGTCAATAATATTCAGTGTAAAGTTAATTTCTAAGTATGAATTATGTCAACATTTCTATAGATTTTTTTAAATATTTGTATATACACATATATAAAATTTACTAAGCTAGGTTATCTCCAATGCGTTATATTAAACACCAAAGAATTCCAAAGTGATGTTTTCAGGCACAAGGGCAGAAGTGGTGAGAGATGACTAAAAGGTATGTCTCTGAAGAAAAGTTCAACTGTATATTTAATTCACATTTGCACCACACCTGAAGCTTTGCATGGCTCACATGCAATCAGCATCAGACCCTAGGGAAAATGGGCAGCAGGATTCCAGGAGAATAAGAAGCAGCTTCACTATGTGGGATGTCAGCGATAGATCAGGAAGTCAACTGAAAAATGTGAAATTGTTCATAGGCATTTGGACAATGTGGATGAAGGAAGTGCCAATGTAATATGGAAAACATTTCCACTGTCTTTAACGAAGATCAGTGCTGGTGGGAATGAGGAGAGGTCAAGCGGTTTTAGATCTGTGGAGCACCCAGACGTCTTGTGCTGAATATGATCTGTGGCCAGATAGCTGTAGTTTTCAGCTCAGTTCATTAAGGCTATTTTAAGTAGACATATGTAAAACAGAGAATCATACTCTGAAATATCAGACAAGTTTGCAGCAAGCCCACTTTCTGCATTTTGCTGCACAAGAATCTGTACCTCATCTGAAATTGTACTCTAAGCACTAAACACTCTGCTTTAAGCTCAATTAATGTGACTTAATCCAGCCATAAACAGAATATTTCAGACAGTTAGATTGTGCTGGGATTCCCCTGCCTCCTTGTGCTCTAGTGGTTCTCCTGACCTTGACAAATCTCTTGGTTATACTCCATACTACATAATTTTCTACATCTTTCTAAACAGCCAAAAAGAGACGATGTACAGCAAAAACTTAATGAGGAGTTATAAAAGCACACTTGATAACCATCTCCGACTAATTAACTTCAAAGCAGATAATAAAATAAATAGTAATTTTATTCTCTACATATTACAAACATAAATTGTACACAGTCTATTTCAGCAGGCTTGCCCTCTGTACAAAGCAGGGCTTAACTCCCAGGTCACTAGGAACAGCTAAAGACATCCCTCCACCTTCCTTCCACTGCTTTCTTACTCATTCCTTTGTGCTTTACCCTATGACCAGATGTTTTGAAAAATCTTAATGCAGATTTATCTCAGGAACATTTACAGAAATATTTACCTTTACAGGTATCATCCCATTGGTTTACCTCCCTGGATAAGAAGCTACTAGAATCACATTATTTTACTACTCATCTTTCTCTGTCCTGTCAAAAGTACGTTTAACGCAATCTACGTGATGAATGTGGCCTCATGAAAAGTGGGAGGGAAAATTAATTTGGGGGGTCTGACAATGAAAAGATCATTTGTCATTACCATGCTGAGCTGTGCCAGCAAACGACTAGAGCCATGCAATGTATTGTTAGACCCCAGAGGCTGCTGGCTGTTTTCTGCCCCTTCCTTTAGCAAACTCCTCCCTAATGCTCCGTTTTGCTTTGAATGAAGGTTATTAGCAATACTAACCAGCCAGAGTGGTGATCTTGGATGCAGTGGGGGTGGGATGTGAATTTGTAAGAACTAATTTGTCTAATGTTCGGTAACAAAGGCAAAGCGTCTGTGCTGTGAATTAATATAGCATCAATCACTGACTAACTGCTTCAGCACATGTAATGAGAATATTCTCAGGCCAACCCCATGGTCTGCACAGACAGCTGGGGAGATAATAACCCAAATGGAATTTTTATTTTAATGTAACTCCCATCTTCAAAGCAAAAATGAACCAGGGGATTCTATCCTTGGTGTCTGTGTGTATTTAAGTATTTTTTATATATCTGTATATACACACATAACAGCTTTTCAGAAGAAAAGCTTAGAAGAAAAAGTATTTCAAAAGTAATGCCTAGTAGTTAGAAATATGTTCAGTTGATTGTAAGGTTCCCAGTCAAATAGCCCTTTTCTTTTAATTCTCTGAGTTGTTTTACATTCTCTCCTGTAGATTTTTTGAACAGTGTAGTTAGCTCATCTTATTACAATTTTAGTTGGTATAAAAATAAAGAATGCTTGAAAGTAGTAGTCTTCATATCCAGAAGAGGTTTTTTCCTCTCCCTCATCTGCTGTTCACATTAAAGGCAGACATATTTAATACTTTTACATTAAATGCAGTCATAACTTGAAAAACGCATCCACTTGCATTTCTTTAACAAGGATATTTACTGTTTGCATAGTAGCAAATCTCCCACTGTTTTCAAACACACACACCCCCCCCCCCCAAAAAAAAGCAAATACATTTTTTCACATTTAAAAAAAAAATCACTATGCAAAGAAGTCTAGGATCACCAGGAACAATTTAGTGATAAGACCAGAGAATGTGGCATCAAGTTGTGCCAGGGAAGGTTTAGAGTGGATATTTGGAAAAATTTCTTCACTGAAAGGGTTGTCAGGCATTGGAACAGGCTGCCCAGGCAGGTGGTTGCGTCACCATTCCTGCAGGTATTTGAGACATGTGGATAAGATGCTGAAGGACATGGTTTAGTGGATGTATTAGCAGTGTTAGGTTAATGGTTGGACTTGATGATCTTAAAGTTCTTTTCCAAACAAAAAGATTCTACGATTCTATGAATTAGCAGGTGCACTGGGCAACTCACTGCACTGCCACCACTGGGAAGAATTAATTATCTGTATAAAAGGATTTATCAGGGAGAGTTTAGGAGTGCCAGAGAAGCTCAAAGAACAAACTCATGAAAGAGCAAAGACTTAAGGACAAGACAGGCCTTTATTATGAATGTGAAAATGAGTATGCCATTTACAATTAAAAGGTTCACTGAACTCTGCATCCCAATCCGTGCTCCAGCACAACACATCCAGACTACTTGCTCTTCAGCACTCCCAACCTGAGAAGGCTGCAGTGAAGCAGTGAGGATATTTTATCTGGTATTGATAATGAGGAGAAAGACAGCCCTTCTCAAGTCAGACATGTCAAAGAATGAGAAGCTGTTGAAGGTTATTACCAAAGCACTCTCATCATGCCTCCAACACTGCAACTTTATGTTATTACTCTGTTAAACATTTTGCTGCCTTCAGCTGTGTATGATAACCTCAGAGACATCTAGAACGCCTCTTAAATAAAACTGTAGGCTTTCAAGGGTTAAAGGTATGCTGCCACCCAGTATAAATGGCTTGGCATTTCACCCATCTTGCACACATTGTTAGGTACAGGTCTTGAATAACACCAAAAAAAAGAAGTTTAAAAACTGTGAGTTCAAGGCAAGTTTAAGACCATACTATCCTCTTTGACAGACAAGGCCTGCACTGCCCCAATCCTGTCTCTAAGCCACCGTGACCCTGAGGAAACAATAGGAGGGAGAGAACCGTGGCCTAGTGTTTGTGATCAAGACAGTTTTGTGGAAATACTGTGATGTGACATTTTGGAAAATATACGCTATAATATAACACTGGGAAACAGTACTTAAGAGTGGCCTGAAACAGAAAACTGAATTCCAGTTGCCTTTGTCAAAGGAACAGAAGAGCTGAGAGGGAGCCATGGTACAGCTCAAAGTACTGTACAAAGAAAACACCTCTTTGTCTTTTAGCAAAGAAAGGAAGAGCTGCAGACATCCTTCCCCAGCAGGGCTCAGTGTAACCCCTGGGAAAGGCTGCAGTCTGTGCTCTTGTGGGCGAGAGGCACTGGAACTAATTGCAAGTGCAATTTCATTTGAACTTCTGTAGATAAAATGTGTATTTATCAGGGAAGGGGGAAAAAAACCCAAAAAAACACATGTATAGGAATAGCCACACAACATTCTGACCAATCAGGACATCTCCATGCCAGTTAAACACTGGATAAACTGAACACAGAGAAGAAAAAAATTAATTTGTATTATTTAGCTGTGGAGCTATTACTTACTTGAAAAGATTGATAGGAAACTATTAAATACGTACCTGAAATGCCCCTTTACCATTTGCACATCACAAACATTTTTGATCATTTTTATACTTCTGAAGTATTAAGCCTTTAGTTAGATACATGTACATATACACTATTTTTATTGCTGGAGGAAGTATATCCTGTAGCTCCAATCTGAATTAATAGAGAACATAAGCCTCTTTTTCTCAAGACAGAGAATAAGCAGTCCATAGCATCACTCCAGGATGAATCCTAGGAAGGAACTGTGATTCAAATACAGAATTCTTTCCATTAATGTGACAGAGGAAGGAAGTAATTCCTGCAACCAAATAGAGACTGCAGTGTATTTCCCTTCTCTTCTAGGGGCTGGTAGGTTGAGGCAGGTGCAGGGAATAAAGGCTGCATATCACAACAGCCCTTCTTCTGCTCAGCTGGAAGCACAGCTACGTGCAGCCTTTCCCAGCCCACACTTCAATTCCCAGGACAAGAAAAAGGACTGGGAAGACTGTCTCTCTGGTCTTACAAAATGGTGTTCCTGGAGCTCTTTTGCAATTTGGTTCCTGATGGAAAAAAAACATTAAATAAATACCAATGACTCAGAGGGGAAGCTCTGAATCACATACTGAAGGACTTCCTTTTCTTACATGTCCTACATTGTTTCAATCCTTTTATAGATTAAAAAAAAAAAAGGGCGTATGATTTATTATTTATTTAAAGGTATAAACAGGAAAGAGAGCCTGTTATTCACTTCAGGTGCATCTTTCATCAGTTAAGCAACAAGAATTTGAAAAATTGTGATGGTGATCAAATGGCAGCTATTACTGGCAGTATAACTTTCCCTGTCAGTATCCTATAAAGTGTGTTGTGCTGTTGACACCACCTTCAGACTATTTCTACAGACCTTCTCATTAAAAATCATAAACCATGAAATACCATGTGTGATTGGTAGTGAATACATACATGTATTTTGTTAATTTATTGCATGTTTCACATATAAAGAGAATAAAATCAGTAATAATTATTTCATGTAGATTTAAAAAATCACTGCAAGTGCACATGGATTGTGGGTTTGTATGCTACTTGCCTGTGGGAAAATTATACGCAATATTACACTGTCATAATATTTATGGGAAAACAGTATTTACCAGCCTAAATCAAAAGTGGGTATGCTAACATTCCTCATGACAATCGATGCAAAAAAGGAAGTCACACATTCAGACAGCCAATGATTTATCTTCTAATGTTGCTGGATTTCTTGTTTTGTTTGGGAGGTTGGGTGGTTTGGGGGTCAGCCGAGTGCATGGAATTAAATCCAACTCCTAATCTGGTGAGTTATCTGTGGTGTGCAAGGCAGACACCATCCATTATGTAGCATCAGTGAGTGACAGTATGAATAGCAGCCTTTGCCAGTTAAAGCTGCGATAAGACCTGGATTCTGAGAGAAGTTCCTGCTCCAGACTGATCTCTATTGTTCTAACCATCAGTTTTGGCAGTAAGACTGATTCAAAGATAAGACAGCAATGATGCTGGAGTTTCACATAGAAAAATATCAGCAAATAATCAGTTCATCTGCATTCAGAATGACATCTATCAAGTTGATTTTTCTGTTAACAAGACTCAGTATCATGTTTTTAAAATGAAAAATATACAGAATTACCCACAGTCAGAATCTGATCCAAGGCAGAATTTGTCTACACTCAGTATTTGCATCCCCACGAGTGACTATTTCCATGAGTAACTGTGTGGTAACAGCCCTCCACTCCACCTCACCTCGTTTGTAACTTCACTGCTGCTGACAGGCAAGTTTGCTGTACTTCAAGCAGCACTCTGCTATTAACCCAACTTCCTGCCAGTCTGGATACTAAGCGTGCGTATTTCTCTCCAGTAAGGCTGCAGGAAACGTTGTGCAGGACTGCAGAATGTTAGGCGTGACCACAACCCCCACGCAAGTTCACTGGAGATGCAGGTGGCTGGTGTCCTCGCCGAAGACGGGCGGCCGTTCAGCACCACGGACAACGCCAGGACATACGCGCACCAGGTGCGAGCTACCCAAACCCGAGATGAAGATATGCGTCACACCGTGCAACCGGCGTTATTTTACAGAATGTCCTCAACCTCAACAACAAAGGATAGGCGTCCTGAGCTCTTCTTGCAACAGTTGCTGAAACAGTAGCTTAAACGACACAAGGTACTTAGTTTCCATGAGTTTTCAATGAGCTTTCCATAAATTCCCTCCATCACAGACTATTAAGGAAAATAAATAACTGTGGGGCAAGGGACAGAGTCCTGGAATTGATTCAAAAATTGTTAAGTGATAGGAAACAATGAGTAATGGCAAATGGCTGCTCCTCAAAAATGAAGAAAAAGTAAGAGTGAATGCTCCTGGGGCTGCTATTGAGATGAGCACTATTTATTAATGACTTGGAAATGGAACTGCACAGCCAGTTAGGAACTGAGGCAGTTCAGAGTTTATTGATTTTTTTAAAAAAGTAAATACTGGAAAGTTTTACAATGGCTATCTTCAAATAGCTAAAAACTACAATGATACTACAATAACAAAACAAAATTCATTAGGAAAATGAGGCTAAATAGGAGGAAACAGATCTCAGTGCACACAATGGGACAGTGAAGCAGTTTTTTCAAAGGGAAAAAATTAAAAGTGAGCAACTTCTTCTGCACATATGCTGTAACAAGCAGTCATTCCATTTGCCTCTGGATATATCAAGTACAGTAACTAACCTTTTTTTCCCCCTTTCTAGTAAATATGTAAGAGAAAGCAGCTGTCCCAATGACTGACTAAATTTAGTTTAAACAGACACAAGGTGATGCAAATCAGAAACAAGTCCATAACAGTCTATATAATTCTTACAGTGTATCACATCCCGATTACCAGACACAAAAGATCTGTTGAAAAGAGTGAAAGACCATAAGTTTCAGTTGTTTTAAATTTATAATTATTCTGCAGTCATTACCTTAGAAATAAAATTCTTCAAAAGACAGGCTATGTATTCTTTTTCTTTCACTGAATTTCCTTGCACCATGAGGAAAAATGAGAAAATTTTGGCTATGAAAAACAGTAGAGGCATATAAAATTTAAAAATATAGGCCTCAGATCATACAACAGGTAAATTTTAATGTTACTTTGTCCAGTTAAAAAAAAAAAAAAAAGAAAAAATCACAGAAAAAAATTTGATTGATCCTAAGACTGAACTAATAAACACCAGTGAATAAAAGAAATAAAGTTCAGAACTTTATAGCACCCAAAATTATATGCAACTTAAAGGGAATTTCATACAGGTATTCGTAATTAGGTAGGATATATTCAAATTTGATCTGGTTGCTCTCTGTTCCTTATCATATAAAATAAAAGGAGTTATAAATTAAAGAACTGTAAAGGCAGAAGCCATATAAAGAAACATTCCTTTTACATAGTCAATGGAACGGGCTGCCAGATCAGGTCATTGAGATAAAAACCATAGCTACATTTTTAAAAAGAACAGAATAATTTTATGAGTGCTAATAACATTTGTAGCTATGCAAGCTAAGATAATAAGGGTAATCAAATCTCATGCTTCAGGGTGTAAGACAATGAACTGCAAGATTTAGAAAGAAATGTGCAGTGTCACACAAATGGATAAGATGCATTAGCAATTTGAGAAGAAATTTACTTTCTTTTAAAATATCAAGAAATAGCCACTGCCAGAGGCATGGCACCAGACTACAGGGATCCAAGGTCTGATCTGCTGTGACAAATCCTTTGTTATTATGAGTTTGGCTTTGATAGACAATAGATTCTCCTGAGTTTTACGGAGCTGAATTCAAATTAAAAGCACATGCTCTATGAAAGCATAGCTTGGAGGAAGGATCTGAAGGACAGAACTGTTAGCCAGTAATTAAGAGTTCTGTACTTTGCTTTCTGGCAGCAATTATTTTAACATAATTCTTAACAGAGTCTATTAAAGAGGAAATGCCAATTAGCAATAGCTTATTGCACAACAAAACAATGACTACAGATATAATTTACTACCATAAGCTACACAGAGAATTGACTGCTGAAAACAAGATTGGATGTTTAATTAAAAATGGGGGAGAGGGAGGAGAACCTACATGCACTTAACATGCACAAGTCTGACAAAACTCCAGTTCCTATACAGAAAGCTCAATAGAGAATCATCTTAAACTAGCTAGGCTACACATATTATTTCAAGACACCTTTCAAATTACAGTGAAATGATAAGGTTTTGCATAGGGTTTTTTTTCAGATTACCTATTCATTTTTTCCAACCAGGCAGTTACCTGTTTGGAGAGAGAGAAATGTGTGGGCACACTGTCATTCCCACACTTCAACACGAGGAGGCCAGAGAAGCACTGATCTCTTCGAAGCAAAGCACAACTAATCAGTGTCCATATACAGAAGACAATGTGATGTCCTAGGATTTTCTAGCAGTGCTGCAAATTACTTCCCTGAATTACTGACTTTGCTTTTCCAGTCCAGCCTGAGTCCTGTTTTATTCCTCATTCAGTTATTCCATCAAAATGGAATATGGATAGCACAGAAAACGTGCAGCCAGTGTTGTGTAAAGAAAATGTACAGTCAGAAAGGCCTTCTTCTGCGAGAAAAACCTCCAAAAGAGTATAATAGTGTGCTTTTTTTAAGCTTCTAGAAGTGAAATAAGAATTGCATGTTCAGTATAGATCTGCTAGTTGTCTCTGCTTCTTAGTTCTGACAAATAAGGAGCAACCTCTGCGTATTCTTACCTTACAGAAAAAGACAGCAGCAGGAGAAAGAGAATTACCTTTAGGCTGGAGATTTAGAGGGCTTGAACTACAATCTCTTCCATTAAGCTGATAAAACATACCACCACAGAAACCTGGTATGCAATGGCATTGATGCACTCAAAAAGATAAGACAGATTAAAACAGAAATGTGAGGGTTCTCAGTCCTAAGAGCTGCACTGTTCTGCAATCAAGATCTTCAGCTATGTGAAAACACAATTTGGCATCAATATCACCTAAAAGATGACAGTTCCCCCTAAGACTAAAAGGAAGGGAAAAAAAAAAAAAACCCCGAAAAATTATGCTCCTGCTTTCCCCTTAGAGGGTGGAACAAAATTGGAATGAGAGGGTTTTTTGTTAATATTGTTGTAACATGGGAGTTAGAGACCATCTTCAGACTGATTTCTCCATGAACTTTTGAATGTCAGTTTGATAATCCCCAGAATTCAGTTTTGCTTTGTTATACACCCTCTTGCTTTCTCAACTTCTAGTTTTAAGCCTTATTTTGGGATGAAAACATGGAATCTAATTCTTTGGCTCCCTGCATTAAATTGCAGAATTAATCATCGCTTGCCTCAATAAATTAGAAGACAATCTTTATTTCTAAAAAGAGAATATAACTCAACTGTGCTTTTGCCTGTCTACCTCAGAGTGAGCTCATGATTCCCAAAGCCTCAGGTCACACGCAGCACTACAGAAGATGGTATATATTTATTGATGAACCACCTGATTGATCTGTTTTCAATTTTAGATGGAGTTTAGCCTTCCTGTGGAGAAAAAAATGCCTTTTTTTTTCCTTCCCTTTAGACACATTGACAGTGGATGTTTAGAATAATTAACTGCCATAAATAGAAGTAAAAAATAATCAAACCTGAACTCGTAACTAAATAGTGGTTATGAAGCATCTTGCGTACCTGGTTTGATTACTACAGAAATCAAATAAGTACGTACTTGGCCTCAGCTTCTCAGATGACTTATTAATCCCTTTCTCATAAATTATCATTCTATCTGTTGGGTTAACTAACTTATTACTGAAAAAAGAACAGTTGAAATATTCTTAAGATTTTTCGCTTTTAAAATAGCACTAAAAAGCTTTCTTTTGTTTCAAAGTAATGATTGGGGCAATACATATAATAAGTAAGTGAAAAGCCTAGGAGTTTCTTTCAAGTCTAAGAGTCTAATAACAAAAAATGTCAGGAACCCTATCTCCAGATACTTAGAATTTTGTAAAATGGTTCTTTTCATCAAAACTATTCAGAAGGGTTGTCTGACTCAGCTTCTGGTTCAAACTTACTATTTTTACCAAGAAGATGCGTTTCTGGAATGCAATGTAATCAACATAAGCAGTGTTCAGGAGATTCAGCTATTAGACTTGCTCCGCAACCCTCTGTTAAGCATATAGATAAAGCTACTATGTAGTAGTATTCTGTACTACTATTCATTAGCAAGGGTGTAAGGTTTTATAAAAATAGGTATTAGACAACTATAGGCTTACAACAAACATTGAGATGCTAACACTATATGCACAGTGAACTAGATTATATATCACCCAGCACAGACACCCTGTACACTGGTGTGAACATTGTAGATTGTTAAGAGCATGGGTACAGATCTTCTCCCTGTTTTAAACTGAAGTGTTGCTCCTAATGAGCTCTAAATTTTACTGAAATGTACACTACCACATAAAAAACTAAACAGCGCAGCAAGCTTTCTCCTAAAAAAAAAGATGGAGCTCAAAGCTAGGATTATTCAAATTACTTTATTTATGACAGTTCTTATTTACATTTTCTTGTACGCCTGTCTAGAAAAATGTTTTAAAATTTGAGTCAGAAAACCATAACCAGTTTTCCACAACACAAAGGCTAATGGAAATCAGACAGTTCTTTTTTCTGGCAGTTTAGTCTGAGTGCTGAAAGGATGCATCTGACTAAGCAATTAAAATAGTGCTGGGCTACTCAGAAAAAGGGCATTCTGACCAGAGATGATACAACTCAAAACTAAGCTTCTCAAAAGCATTCTTAGAGATTTATGTACTGTATTTAAGGAAATGCTTCTTTGGAGATTTGGCCAACATAAATATATTACTCTTAGGCAACAAAGCTTTCACTCCTTCTGCATAAGCCCATCCCCAGAAGACACTGTGTATTCAGTTTTTACCCCTAGAAATCCAACATATGCTTCCTTCTAAAAACAAATTGCTCCTGCTTCAGTCTTTTGCTTTTAAATATGTAGCTATGTCCGTTATGTCCTCAAATTTATATTTGAGCCATTCTAGCTATAGGTACAGGCTAACAAAGCTCTTTATTTTCTCAATTATCCACTGTCCATCTTCTAATTACATATCACAGTATTTCTTCATAGGAACATAGACAAAAACATAGTGGTGATCTATTGAACATTCTTCATTTCATTGAACTTGACCAACAAGCTGCTTTTTGTCTATAGCAAATGACTTTCAACTCATATCACAGTGCAGAGGAACTCACTCATCCCCTTCCTTCACTCAGGCACTGGACTTTCCAAGACATAAAGACCCCAAGAATTAGGAATCTCTCGATGGAGGGAGCCTACAAAAGACATTCTGTACTGGCTTGCTTACTCCTTCCAGACCTGGCAGAACAGCCAGCTTGGAAGCAAGTATAGAAATAAGGTATTTTGTGGTATCCCCAATGAAAACAAAAGATTAGACTTGAAAGCAGGAAATTCAGCTTAGTTACTCAAACAAATATAATGCGTATGTTTTTATTTTTTTCCCCCCTTCAAGTCGGTTCTTAGAACTGAACCTTAAAAGATACATGCTTTCATTTAAACACCTGCTACATCACTTCCATATCTAGGACAAAATATTTCTTTATCCTAACCAAAAAACTCTTGTCAAGTGTTGGCAGAATGCTATACTGCCAAGTCTTGCACTTCTGCTTCCAAAATATAAACGTAGACAGTGCTGAGTTTAACAGATTCAAGAGACAGAACTTCTGTTCAAGCTGTATGTCTATCCTTGTATATATTATGACATCATAATGGCTACATCAGCTGTAATAAAAAATGAATTCCCTTGACATATATTACCCATAAGTGCAGTGTAGTAAATAAATGATTCATGCAAGTTCAATTACAAGGGTATGATGTCTATAAATGCTAAGTACCTGCAAGACAGCAACAGTAAAGGAAATGAATCCATGCCATGTTAAAAATGCCTTCCAGCTAAAATTTCTGACCACACCTTCCATCTCTTTATACTTGCTTTTTACATGTGTTTTACTAAACACATTCATTGTAACAATCCAATAAAAGATCACATACTGAATAGAATTTCTACCCTTACTGTGGACAAATCTAAAAATAGAACTAGTTTGCTTTTTCTGATGAGGCGGTAAGGAAATCTTTAAAAGCCATATAGTTTAAATATACCTTCCACAAGTGTACGTTATCATAATTAGTAGAAACCTTTTGGCTGGATGGATGGGCCAAGGTCAACTGTATAAAAGTTCAACAAAGCCAAGTGCTGGGTCCTGCACTTGGGTCATAACAACCCTATGCAATGCTACAGGCCTGGGGACAAGCGGCTGGAAAGCTGCCCAGTGGAAAAGGACATGGTGGTGTAAGTCAACCACCGGATGAATATGAACCAGCAGTGTACCCAGGTGGCCAAGAAGGCCAATGGCATCCTGGCATACATTAGCAATAGTGGGGTCAGCAGGCCTAAGCAAGCTATTGTCTCCCTATACTTGGCACTGGTGAGGCCACACCTCAAATACTGTGTTCAGTTTTGGTCCCCTCACTGCAAGAGAGACATTGAGGTGCTGGAGCGTGTCCAGAAAAGGGCAATGAAGCTGCTGAAGGGGGGAGATTCTCCCCTTCTATGCAGCTCTGGTGATACCCCACCTGCAACACTGCATCCAGCTCTGCTGAGTCCAGAGGAAGCCACAAAGATGCTCAGAGGGCTGGAGCACCTCTCCTATGGGGACAGGCTGAGAGAGTTCAGGGTGTTGTGCCTGGAGAAGAGAAGGCTCCAGGGAGACCTTATAGCACCTTCCAGGACCCGAAGGAGGCCTACAAGGAAGCTAGGGGGACTCTTTTTACAAGGGCCTGTAGTGACAGGACAAGGGGTAACAGGTTTAAACTGAAAGTGGATAGATTTAGATTGGACATCGGAAAAATTTCTTCCTGTAGAGGGTGGTGAGGCACTGGAAGAAGTTGCCCAGAGAAGCTGTGGCTGCCCCAGCCCTGGAAGTGTTCAAGGCCAGGCTGGAGGAGGCTTTGAACAACCTGGTCTAGTGGAGGGTGTCCCTGCCCATGGCAGGGGGGCTGGAACTAGATGATCTTTAAGGTCCCTTCCAACCCAAACCATTCCGTGATCTAATGTCTGATTCAATGATTCTAGAGAACAAGTCTCTGAGGAGCAGTTGAGGGAACTGGGGTTCTTCAGCCTGGACAAGAGGAGGTTCAGGGGAGATCTTATCACTCTCTACAACTACTTGAAAGGAGGTTGCAGAGAGACGGGTGTCGGTTGGTCTCCTCTCCCAAGTGACAAGTGATAGGACAAGAGGAAATGGCCTCAAGTTTCACCAGGAGAGGTTTAGATTGGATATTAGAAAAATATCTTCACTGAAAGGGTTATCAGGTACTGGAATGGGCTGCCAAGCAGGTGGTTGAGTCACCATTCCTGGAGGTATTTGAAAGACAAGTGCTTAGGGACAGGGTTTAGTGGTGGTATTAGCAGCAGTTAGGTTAAAGATTGGACTTGATGATCTTAGAAACTTTTAGGTTGGAAATAGACCTTTAAGATTCTAGATTTTGGATAGCAACTTAAATATCAAATGAAGTGTGGAAATCCGTTAAACTCTTGTTTTCACAATTTCCTAAAGAATAAATTAATAAATAATTATTCCAGAAATAAAATACAGACTACATAAAAAAAAAAATCCCTATCTTAATCTTTAATTTCTTGCCTTCTGATGTTCCTTTGCTTTTGTACTGGGATAGGAAAACCAAAATTCCTTGGCCTACCTTCTAAACCTCATATATTGTTCTTTTCATCTGCCTGGGTTTTAACTCATGCAAAATTCCTTAAGCACTTGCCCAGTACTGGCAATGCATCCAGAGAGATTTTCACACCACAGATGAAGGTGAATTTCTATTTTTTAGGACCCCACTTTGCAATAAACAGCATATTTTAATGTGTTCTATATTACTGTGTATAATTGTATTTTCAGTACAATTAGAAAAACTGACAATAAATTGTGAAATTCCCTGTCTTTCAGACAGGGCACTGAAGCGTCTGAGTCTTGCAAGTCTATTTGTTTATAACAGATTCTTAAAATAGCCCCAACCCAAAGAGCAGATGACTTCAGGGTGGATCAAAACTTCATAATGCAGCAAATGAAAAATGCAAATATCAGTTAGCTTAATTCACTGTTATTGCCATGGAAGTAGAAAAAAAATAATTCTGTAAGTTGTCTAGCAGACGATTCTCTCATTGTGATTAAAAAAAAGTGTGAGAACAAGGACAGAGAGAGTTCAAAGTGAGACACTACAAGGAAATAATATACACATTTACTTTCAGAGTATTTGAGTCCACAAGGGTGGATATTGACATTCTAAGGTTATTTTTACTATAAGCAATAACTAGGAAAAAACCCTCTTCCAGGTCTGAGGATTATTTGATATTAAAACACTATGAGACAGATGCTGAACATGAACAGAAAGTTGCAGTACATTTCGTTCACTTCTTTACCATATGGCTGTAAACTATTAGAACTTAGAGCATCTGCTATGAAAAAATAAAAATCTTAGAACAACAAATCTTTAGTCCATTATAAGTGGAGGCTGCTAAACCTCTTGCCTAAAAATAATACACTTAAGTATGCAATTCCCCTATACTGTACTGAAAATGTACTGGGAAGGATTATTCATAAGATATCAATGCATCGTTATTTACTAATGAATTTACAAGTGACACCATCCTCCCCAAACCCTTTTTTCACACATGCACAACTTGATTCTAACCAAAGATAGAAATAAAATCTAGAGGAGGCAAATGATCTGAACTCTTCCTTATTTTACAAGCACTTTGCGTACAACAGCCAAATGATCTGAACTGCATGGCAGTGAACTGTTTTTATATAAGAAACATGCATCAGGATCTCTGCCAAATTTTATGTAGTAGTAATAACAACGTTGTCTGATATGCATATTTCTCCTCAACTCTTAAACGGATTTAAAGACTGATCCTTATACACACCTCCCCTGAAAACTGTACCATATTGCAACATTTATCTTTACGGATTCCCACAGCGAGTTTTAATTCTATTTTTTTCACCCCTTTCTTTTTATAGCAGTAAACACTATTATAGAGTTGTATTAAAAATAGGTACACACTATTAACTTAGACCACATGTGTAAAGAAAGCCTACTACCACTGTCAATACTGCACACTTCCGTTTTTTTAATGATTAAAAAAGTAGTTAATTTTATATGGGGCTCACTTTTAGTTTAGTGCTATGATTAATTTGTTGTTTATCTAAGAATATGAAGCCCCTAAATATCCTTGCAGGGATACTTGGAGGAGTTGCACAACTGTTCTTTATTAATTCAGTGTTCTCCATGCAGGCTCCAGCATATGCCATCACATCAACAGACTTAATAAATGTGACCCACTCCAAAAAGTGCATTTACTACATACATACACTCATGTTCTTCCCAAGTCCGTGCTTGGACTATGGCAAGCAGTCAAAGACTCAGAAGTACCTTGGATTATCCAGGAACTTCTTTTCACAAGATATACATGGTGCTACACCATACTCTCAACTTTAGTGTGTTGCAGCTGTATCTCCTGTCACTTTATACAGGAGTGGGGATACGAGAAGAATATGTGTAGTCAGAGAAGGAAAGGCAGAGCTGTTACTCAGACCACTCAAAACTGGGTTCTCACTACCAGTTGCAGCAATATTTCAGCTCTGAATCTAAAATTTGAATTACAGTTCTGCTCCAAGTCCACACTCAAATACCATAGAAACATAGTAAAAACAGATCCACCCCCAAAGAACCTGTTCCCGTAACCCACTCTAAGAATAACATAATTTCTGAAATGGCAAATAGATTCCTTTTCATTTAGATCCAAATGACACCCGGCACTCACTGCTCTAATGGAGAGGGAACATGCCTTAGCAATGTTGCTTTTAGAGGACATGCCTCCTGGGTCTCCAAAAAAAAAAAAAAAAAAGACAAAGAAAAAAGTAGCCAATGAGAAGGACCTGAATCTAGCTGCTCTCACACGTCTTCTGCAGGAGTTGCTCTCTATCTACTCACTGTTGTGAGAAACTACAATGTTCAATTTCACCTGGTGACTATCCAATGTAAATATGTAATATGAATAGATATTACTGTAGCTTGGACAGACCATGGAATGAGTTGGCCTAAAATCTCTTAGCAGATCAAGGCCACAAATCTTCATTCCCTGCATCCCCTTATTCCCTAAGTACTGTCTCCTGGCAGCTGTAGCTTAGTCTCTCCCAAAAGAGTGTATACAACCAAATAAAAAGTTAACATTATTACAAAGATGTTCTATCAGCCAGAACAGCCAATATTCTAAATAATATTCCTCTAAGATTTTTCTTTGTCCATTCTTTTATTTCCGGATCCTTTTTCCTCACACTTGGCTAGCTCTTTCAGTCTACATTGTACTTGTGTAGATGGCATTAAGGCAGCAAGATTAGGCCTAATAAATTTTCAGGTTTGTCTGTATCATTAAGATTCAGTGATCAAGTTCTTCACAAAAGAATACTTTAAAATTCCTATTAAAAACTTCTGAAATTAACATTTACTGGACAGATCTAAAAGCCAACAGCAAACACATAGCAACATTAACAACAGAAATACTTCAGGGGAAATAAAACAGCACTAGACTGGATTTTTCACATGTTGGCATCAGCGTTCAGATTGCCTGACGATTCAACTAATCTTTTTAATGACACTTTGCAACAGGCAATTGTAAAGGTGATCTGGCTGTTGCTGTAATAGGTAATCTGACTCCTGTCTGACATGGTGGCTATTTTCTGAACCATCATTATATCTGTAAGGGTATCAGTTCTGAAACTGGCAGTTTATTGCTACAGATGACCTGTTTTAAATGTGATAGATATCATTCTCTCATGCCCATCAGATTTGCATCTCTATTTTCTTCTTATCCATTTTTCTTTTGCATCTCGAAGTGACCTTCTAAATCAGTGTTATTCAGTATGGCAGAGCTTCACATCAAAATATCAATACTGTAAGCGTGGATTTGTCATGCATTTCCATCTCTGAATAAAATATGCCAGTATTTTACTAAAATAAGTTCTGCCACTGGAAATAAACACCAAAAGCAATACTTTTCCATACAGCAGTCCTTTTATTTTTCAGAACCCTACTTCTTAGGAAAGACCAGCAATTGACTGATTACTTAGCAACCTCACCGAGTCTGATAGAGTCACGCTGTGATAATGGAACTATCAATGCAGTTATAATGTACTTAAACTCTGTAGATAGCTGTTTCAAATGGAGCAACATTCCCTTCCAGCCCAATGCTTCTCTGCAAGGCTGGAAGGCCCGGTAGAGATTGAATACATACCTTGAAAAACATCAAGTTACAAAGAGATTTCACTGACCACTGATCTTTTGTGATACATTAAATATTGCCAATGTCACTTCCCCCTCCCCCCCACGGTTTTCTTTCTTCTCATATAACAATAACTTTTAAACTGATTTTCCATGGAGAAACACAAATTAATAAACATCTTTCATGTATTTTTCTTCTTTATATTACTTTATAGTAACAATATAGTTAGTAATTAGTAAATGACCATGTTCCATGCTATTAGCATTTACAGGTCAAGACTTTTATACAGAACCATTTTTTATGAACTATGGCTCAACAGAACTTAAACTTGTTTGGAAGCTTAATTTGCAGTCAGTTTTACTTTTATCTGGGTAGCAACTCAAAGTGCATCTGAGAAATACAGAGGTATTTTACAGAGCAGACCAGCCAGTCTGTCATAAGGATATCATTTATATCATAGAGGTACTTATTTAGTTGTACAACATTATGACAAAGGGTAGCATCTACAAAGCTGCATGAACAGCATATGGATCTAAGACTCAGTCTCACTGGCTGTATCTGAAACACACTCAAAAACCTCACCTCCAAAAAACCCAGCCCAAACCAACCAACCCTAAAAAACCCAAACAAAACCACACCACACAACAGAAATCAAACACAACCAGACCCACTTTCCCCTCATTATTGCAAAGGGCATGGATGGCTCAGCTCAGAAACAAACTGTACTCTTTTCATTGCCAAAGCAGGGGTTTCGTTCACCGTGCCCACTTGGAACAAGCCTGATTTCATGCGCAATATGGTCTGTGAGAATGCTAGTTAGCATAGGCCAAAATGTGCCATGTAACAGTGAAGTTACAGTCCACAAATAAATGGCATACACAATCGCAGTAGGGCTCACAGAAATACAACAGACAGCACTTTAAAGCCCTTTGACACAAAGAAATAAACAGAAATGCAGATAGGTGCATCTGCAATGCCTCAGTACTAAAGTGTCGTTAACCGCCTGTCCTAAAAACCTTCATTCCTCCAGTCTAACCTTGATCATCCAGGTGCCTAAATAAGCAACATACTCATCTAGACTTCACAGCTAATATGTGGAGAGAGACAGGCATCTCTGGAGATTCTTTTGTGTTTACCTGGACTGCAGTGCTCTAGCAGAGATGGCTGTTGCCTGAGAGACTTCACAGGGAGCCTCATTTAAACACATTTCAAAAAAACAATGCCTCAATTTGGCTTGTGAAGCAATGCAAAAGGAACCATAGCTCAACAGAACTTAAACTTGTTTGAAAGCTTGATTTGCAGTCAGTTTTACTTTCATCTCAGTAGCAATTCACAGTGCATCCAAGAAAAGCATCCTCAATGTAATGCTTCTAACAGACTATAATACAATCTCTTTTTAAAACATTTTAAAACACCCCTTTCAAAGGAGGGAGTAGATCACTGGCACAAAAGAAAGAATAAACATACCTGTACAGATTTTGTACTGACATGGCGGGGGGGAGGGGTGCGGGGAGGAAGAAGTCAAAGAATATGCTGGTAAGTTAAATATTCTCAGGTTGGCCAGGCCTGGTGGTGGCCAATGTACAGTATATAATGAACCAACTGAAGTTCATTGAGAATTTACAGAAAATGAAGAACTTTGAGACAGGAGGGCAAACACAGCACCTGTCCTTACAAATAGAAAAAGCAGTTGGAAAGAAGCGAAATGCAGTCACTCTGCTTTCAATAACTGGAAAGATACTGAAACAAATTATTAAACAATCAATTTCTAAAGACTTTAAGGATAATAACATGATAAGGAACAGACAACATGGATTTTCCAAGCAGAAATCAGTCAGGCCAATCTCATTTCCTTCCCTGACAGACCAACTGGTCTAGTGGATAAGGGACAGGCTGTGGAAGTGATATAGCCTGACTTCACTAAAGCTGTTGATGCTGTTGCACATGACAGTCCCAGAAGCAGAAGAGGGAAACATGGTCAAGATTGAATTGCACACAATTTAAAGGGAAGTTATCAGTTGTTCTCCATCAAGCTGAGAAAAGATATTAAGGAGTTCTGCAAGGATTTGTCTCATGTCCTGGAAAATCTGCCATTTTCATGAACGGCTTGGATAACAGAATAGCTTGTATGTGTATAAAACCTGCAGATATAACCAAGTTGACAAAATTTTATGCAATTTTAAGAACTTTAAAAATTGGAACTACAGTGATGGACAGGGCAAATGCACATGCACACACATATGTTGTGAGCAACTGGCTAGACACCAGCACTGCAAAAAGTCTGGGGTGATACCATTTTACCAGGAAAAAAAAAAAAAAGACAATAATAGCCTTCCAGTACGGGAAATTGTTACAGACATGCGACCATTAATTGTTTTCTGTGTTCACTGATCACAGAAAAAGTTTCAATCATCTTAATCTGCAATTTGTGTGAGGGGACTGGGGGAAAAGAAAAAAAGCCAAACCAACCAACAACACAAACCCAAGCAACAACCCTTTCCAATGCTCTTTAGTCTAGTGAAATTAGGAAAATCTAATCTCATCACAGGAGGTTTTCCAGACTGGTTAGTATCTGTCAAGGACAGTGATGTGTCTCATCCTACCTTGGAACAGAGACCTGAATGAGATAAATACCTGAGGTCTCTTCTAGGCTTTCATATCCTAATATCTCACCAGAAGTTAAGAACAATATCACATATCTACAACTGCCATTAGACTGGGCTTTCATTTACGTTGAATATGTGTCATCATCACCACCTTAACTTCTTTTTCTTTGTTTTTCCCCTCTCACAAGCCAGTGAAAAATTAGGAAGATAATAGAAGCCACATTTGTACGTGCATCTTCAAATTACCGTTAATTCAGTATTCCATTTTAGCTGCAAAGGGTCACTGTCTAGGCACAAGAGCATACCAGAAAGCACAGTGGCAACCTGTAAAATCTAGCTGGAAGATAAAAGATAAAGTGAGTTGTGGGTTTGGCCTGCATTAAGAATTAATGAATAGACTTGACTGCAGGATCAAAGAAAATACACAAAAATCCTTCAACTGCAAGTAAGTATAAAGTCAGCAAGGAAATTAAATGAAGCTTGCAGTATTTCTCTATTCACCTTACACTTAAACAAAAGGCTTTCATTTTATGGGTATCAGATTGGAGCTTCTAGAAGGAACTGTTCCGTAAAATTTATGTGAAAGCTTATGGCAAAATGTTCATGTATTGAGCTATTTATTTCTTTCAGATGAAAATATCTATGTTAAATTCCTGCATTCAGATAATAAATATGTTGACAGTAAAATGCTAGGGTTATCTGTTCTGTGATAGATAAAGCCATACTCTGAACAAACAGCTTGGAAGACTGACCTTGTGCTAGCCACATTCTTCTTTACAGGGAAGGGGGGAGAGGGCTTTTCCCCATCAGCATAGTTTTAAAATGGAATATTGATACATAGTGAAGAACAAGGAACTGAGGGAAAGGGCTTCATGCATTTATGACAGCTGCCACAATATCCCACTATTTTCTGACTTAGCTGAAATTGGACAATAAATCAATAAACCTCTAGCTGATTGTTACCTTCAGTGAAATACGATGAAACATAATTTAAAAGGTGATTTTTAGGGGTAATTCTCTGGAGCTTTTATGACACACATCTGAAGTTTATTTTCTTTTACCCCTGAAAAATGTTTCAAATCTGTGTGTAAAATTGGGAAAGATTTCAACTGAACCACCTGCCTTTGTTCCTCTCTACAGCTACTTCTATTTTCAGTCATATCAATATTATTTTGGGGCACTGTTTTCAGATTTGAAGTCATATTGACTTTCACAAGAGAGATTATTGTACAGGAAGTAATGTTGTTCATACCCGCACAGCTCAGCTAGGTCCTGCCTTCAGCATGGTTTTGATGAGCACATCTCTGCACTCACATGCTTCATCCATCAAACCAGACGCTTTGTATTCTGAAATCAAGATCATAGCCCAAACCCCTGACCTCCTCTCCTCCAGAAGTTAAAGAAATATACTGCATTTTAAAAGCACATTTCATTCTCTTTCAATGTTTTAAGTGGTTTTGTCATACAATTTCATGGTCTGGCTGCTGGAGAACTGATTTGGTTAACAACTTAAACACAACTACTCAAAGTAACCCTATGCCGTTCTGTTGTTCCATCATCTCCTTCAATGATATAAGGAGATAGGTAAATTTTAGATTTACATTTGAAATGTGTCCCGTAGTATTTCAAAATTACAAGGTAAATATCAAGTAACATTGTCTTCATTAAGAGTTAAATTCAATTTAAAAAGCAGACAGACAGTTCATGTACTTAATATCCTGCTGATTCCTCTGCCACACTCACATATACCATTAAGTATATGCATTTATAGTGTAATGCTGCCTTCGCTTTCGTAAATTTTTTGTTAAACTTTGAATATTACTTGGCCTGATCCAACATCATAGCATACTTGATAATTCCCCCAAAAGGCAATCTAGATCTAGTAAAGATTCATGATTATGTTCTGTGTATAGTTACAGTCAACAAGAGATGACCTTTCAGTCCCATACGTTCTCAAGAATACAATTTGACTTATCAAGCAATCTCTAGATTTACTTGGTTAAGTACTTGGCAGGGTATTAGCAAAAGTTGGACTCAATTCAAGTTTCAGTTGCTTTAATCAATACAGAGTTTGAAAGCTTTCCTTTGAGGTGACAGTAAGAGGAAAGCAGAAGTAGAGACCTGACAAAAACAACAATCAGCTGTCTCCTGTCTTAGTAGGGAATATTAAAAGTAGTAAGAGACTGGAAACAACATTAATGCTACAGAAAAACTCTGATTAAGATAGGAAGATTTTCCTCTAAGTGTTCTGACAGGTGTGATGCAGGTAATTCATTAACTGTAAGATATGAAGGAATAATTATACAGGTAGTTTTGATCATTCTCTGTAATGCACCATGGCTTTATAATATTTGAAAATCCCACATGTACGTCACTACAGACATATGTACAAAGTCAAACCCTTAAAAACTAATCCCAGCCTTAAAAGAGAACAAATTTTCTATTAAGCCACCAATCTGAATTTACAGTAATCCAGTCACAATTCAGAGAAAGGGTGGCCAACGTTTCCATGGACAGGAGTAACTTTTAAATTTCAGATTAAACAGCGAGCACAACTGCAGAAATGCAGAGAGCGTATACAAGTGAAGTGACACACAAAACAATGTCAAACAAGCCAATGATCTTTAGAAGGCTGCTGTGATCCTGAGACAATTTGCTTCACATGCCCAATACTCACTGGCCGCCTTTGTTCTAGGTTATCAGACAGAATTTGCAGAGTAAAGACACGGGTCAATCCACAAGGTCAGATCCACTCTGTGAAAAAATTCACAGGAGAGGATAATTGCACTTTTCTTCTGCATTCTCTTCACACTTACCATCCTGATTGCTTTAAAGTTTTATGAAGAAATTGTAAGAAGGATTAACATTCTTCTGTATGTAGTGTGATGCTGATATAACCAAAAGCTATGACTTAACTGATTGTGGCATTTTAAAACTGTTCAGTTAAACAAAGGCAAGATTTGCAGGTTGTGCATATTTTGGTTTTAAGCCAGGCTAATACACAGTATTTTATACACCACAGTAGTTTTACTATGAAGACAGTTTTAATACTAATAAGGAACTCCTATAAGCATAGAAATAAATTGAAAGAACATAATAAAAGAACTGAAGATGCACTGTCTTTCACTGTATGACAGTAAGTCTGGCCCTGTAGCAGCCAGTAAGTTGCAGAGGTATCCTATATTTCATGAAAATATGAGCAACCTCTCAAGCTAGTTGTGAATTTCTTGGTGCAAAAATTTGCACAATACACAAAAGTGAAAACATCCATCTAGTCAACCACCAGCACATAAAGGGAAAAAGTGCCAATTTCTTCTGTTGAACGCTAGCATCAGTGAAACTGAAAGCTCATAATCATGTAATGATTTCTCAGTGCACCCAGAGACCAGTTTTCAAATTAAACAGAAACAAAGAGAAAGGCAAACTCCTCCAAATATGAAGTAAAACATTTCATTTTAGGAAGGCTTCACCTACAGACAAATTTTTACCTGCTTAAACAAACTAGTTCAGCTAAATCACTGTAAATCCAGGTTCAGTATGTTGTGTTTTACCTCTCACTGTGAGTACAATTAGCTTTTGGATCTTGTGGGGAAAAAGGGGGTATTATCTGGTCAGTAGTTCTGACAGCCAGTGCACAGTTTTCCCCATTCTGCCCCACCAAATCCTGGTTGTGTTGTGCAGCCAAGAACAGTGCAAACCAAATCCAGACAATCAGCTGGCCATAGAACACCAGAGGGAAAAAATGGCATTCCTTACACCTTGTCACAAGTTGTGACCGTACACTTAACACGGTGAAAATGAACACAAGGCAGATAACAGTGAGAGGACACATTACAAGCATGTCAACAAATTTCAGCATGCAGGGCCCTAGTCAAATGCTGCAATGGCCATGAAGAAAGAGTGATCTAATGCCAAAGAAATAATAATAATAATGGTCTTAGCTGCAGCACTACATCTTTTATGTCTGTGTGGCTTCATCATCCCTCTGCCTGATTACAGACTGACTGATACGGAAAGCAGCAGGACATGAATGTGCAAGACATCTTCAAGTGGGATGTTGATGCAGATGGGACTGCTTTTCTCTATCAGCTTTGACAGGAGGTTTCAGAACAGGAAATGTCACAACAGCCATTTCCTTCCGAATTTCCTTTCTCCATCAGAAATAGGAAGGGAAGAAACATGTTTTCAAAATGCATCTACTTCACGGGTGAGCAGAATGCCAACATTTAAAAGCAGACTTAAAATAGTCCAAATAAACTGCAGTCCTTCAGGCACTTCAATGTTTTAAAAATTGTTTTTCTGCAAACCTTCCCTTCTGAAGACAGACAGACTGTGTCTAGCAACCTGCATAACTCAGCTCTTCATTTTGAATGTCTACATTCTTCTTTGAGAATTTCTAAGAATAGTTACGGAAGATTAGCAAGAAACAAAGATTCAAAATGGCAACAATTTGGACAAAATCAAGTCAATAGGACTACTAATGTGGATGGCAAGAATTTGACAAAATATCTGATAGAACATTCAATACAATTTTTTTTAAAGGTCTCAGCTAGTGCTGAGAAATTTGAGATTTCTAAAAATATCTTCTGAAATTAAGGTATGGGCTCATGGGAACTCTTCACAGGTTCTGGGGGTTTTGTTGGTTATTCTGTGCTCATATTTTTATTAGGGCGTCTGATTAAAGGAATCTTTCTATCAGGTCATTTTGAAAGAAGTCATAATGACCACTGTGAAAACTGGAAACATATTGGTGTTTTCCACAAGGCAAATGCTGCGTGTATCAAGGTGCGTGTAATAGAACTTCATTTTAAACAGAGGTGTTCTAGAACTCCTATTCCAGTTACAGAACCATTTCTATTGTAAAATATCACTAGAAACTTATTGGTGGTTTTGTACTTGTTTCACTAGTTTCAAGTCACAATTCATTGACCTCCCTGGCATGAACACTGCCTACATGCGGCATAATTACCTAGGAAAGGTATTAGGCCAGCTAACTATATGTATATGAGAAGAAAACTGTTCTTTAAGAGGTCATCAGTGGGTCACAACAAACAGCCTAACAATTAAAGGAAGATACACATCCAGTCATTATACTTATTAACATAATATCAACCCATTGTTCTGCACAGCTTCCCCACTCAGTACATCACTAGAAACCAATATTATCTATTACACTGTATTATCACTATCTAGAGATGGAAAATATAAATTATGCAAGGTATCAATAAATAAGAGCTCCTAAATGGTCTTTAACAATAAAAATTGCAACCTTATACATGGTTGAGTTGCAAATCCAATAGAACAAAGAATCAGATAAAAACTGATAATAGGATTAGTTTAAACAAAAAATAAAGCCAGAGACCATGACCTTCAGAATTATGCAATCTTTTTATTCATTACATTCCCAGAAGTCATCTACATGGTTATCTGGTTTAGCCCTTTGGAACCAAAATACGAGTGTACAGAGCTTCTCCTCCTAACATTTTCAAGACAAAGAACATGGCCCCATCTTTGCACAGAGGTGAGCAGTTAAGCCTCTCACTACCTTGCCGAATCAAACTGTTTCAACTGGGCTGGTTGTGCTGGACCAGGCTATGCAAAAATGTCGACACTGGTCATCTGGGCATTAGTAATAGATCCACTGAGTCTAGTGGATCAAGCGCTCCCTGTCCATGCTGAGCACTGTTAAAAGATACCTTGTTTGTTTGCTTGTTACAAAATTAATTCTCCAGTTTTGAACTCCTGCCATTACGGGTCCAACTTCAATAGCTGCAGGCCTGGCAGGCACTGAAGTGTCACGAGGGGTCCTAACAAGACAACAGGGAAGTTTAAACAGAAGAGCCAATTGAACCTTTTCAGGAGCCTACATCCACACTGGAATTATGACCACATAGGACCAAATGATTTAGAATGAATGGGTCTTACACCTATAGTAATTGCCATGGTATAGTCTTGTTTTCACATGAAAATAAAAGATATACTAAAATCTTAAGTGAAACGGTACTTTATAGAATAATGCATTTCTCCAGTATGAACAACAGTTAAGTGACGGGTCATGTTTTGATGGGTACAAGAAATGAAAACAAGTCTAGTTCATAATTGCCATGTCTTAGGTGGAAAATTGTCCCTTTTATAACAATGCTTTCTGCCATTCTTCACCTCCAAATCTCCACACTGTAAACTACAAAGAATTAATCCCCTCTGTATGGAGTTACATAAACATACTTGCACAAAAATTTAGGTCAAAATACTGTGGTTTTTAGAAAAAGAACATTTTATTATGAAAACAACAACATAATCATGCTCTATCACTATGAGTCTCACATTATGAAAACCTTTAAGAAACTCCCATTACTCCCTACTTACACACAATACTAGCTGTGACTCTGTTGGGTCACTGTTTCCACAAAAGCAATGCTGTATGAATTTGGAGCAAGAAAATACAGAGAAATTGGAACCAGCATTAAAAAAAAAAGAAAACAACAATTACAATTGTACAGCATACTTTGGTTTTGGGCTACAATACATTTACACATCTGGAAATAATTCTGAAGAGTTTAAAAGTGACTTTAACAAAAAACACTCATGTATTTGAAGAGAGAATCGGGGCGACCAATGACTATTTAGAAGAACCTTTAAGCAACACATGATGAATGAATTATATAGTAGAGAGCACAAAGTTACTGTTATTTTTTTCCCAGAAAGCTCCATCTGCACAGGAATCCAGAAGACTCAAAGCCAAAACTGACTTCGACTCTTTTCCCTGTAGGTTCACCTTCCTTTATTTATCAGCCAGAAACCACCAGGTGTTGCAAGTCACTTCAGTGTGAAAACCAAATATATACCCCAGTTGTCTAGTGATTTAATTCACTTGCCCTCATAAATACACCGGATGCAGTAGTGAGAAAAGAAGGAGATGGTAAACTAACAGCAGAGTGAATATAGGATTTTAAAAAACTAATCAAGTTTGTTGTTCATATTCAGAGTTTGAACCCAAAATATTGTAACAAACAAGAATTTCACGAACCGTTTTGAATCTGGTGGAGCCATTTCTCTGTATCACCATCACCCACTTGGAACAGACTCATTGCAGGCTACAAGTTACCAATTACCTTGGAGACGAAAGAGGCTAACTGTTTAAGTATGGGTATATTTGCACATAAAAGAGGTGAAACCATTAAATAGCTATTTGCAAATACCATTGAATGAATCACCCAAAATTCAGTCTTGCAACTGTATGTGTTATTTGGGTAGTTGTCCAAGGACTTTTAAAATAAAAAGTTTCAATCCAATTATATGTTGTGATACAGAACCTTTCCCAAGCTCCTGCTGAAAATTTAGAAGTGCTTAGGGATTGGGAAATATTTTTTTTTTTACTGATATAATGTATGATTCCTCTCAGTCTACTCCAGTGCAAAGCAAGTATTTATGAAAGTGCACTGTTGTAACACATTGTGATGCATATCTTTATTTCTGCATTTGTGTTTTACTGTTTTAGGTAATTTTCCTCATGCAAATACTCGTATCAGGTAATTTGTATGGAAATCTTAAACATAAAATATCAAGGGAAAGAAAAAGTCATAAAACAAAAAACTGACTGAAGGAAAATAAATAGCAGTAACTCGAAAGTTAGGATTTGTAAGGCTGGGCTCTGAGAATGACATCTAAGCTGAAAGAAAGGTAAGTTGTGAGGCAGATTTTTGATCATTAAAGTTGGTTATTCATCATTCGTGTTATGCTCTGAAATTACTCTGAAGCCATTTTAAGTAGTCTATAGACAGACTTATTTCCATTAAGTTACTCTGAAATCAAGTTTAAACACTAAATATTTAGTAATTGATATCCATGTGGAGAAGAAACTTCTCCTAGAACCCCAGACAGGCAAGAAGCCCAGAAGAGTGATGCCACATCACAGCAAGGAAGATTGGAAGCATTTTCACCTCCAGAAATCTGAACGTGACATCTGCATCAGTGAATGATGCAAGACTGTCCTGCATCACAGGGGAATGCAGCTCTGCTCTGGCATCAGGCCATACAGAGAACCCAAATTCAGCTCTAGTGAGCTGGTACACAGAGCTCCGAATAGAAATCATGTCGTTAGAATCAAGCAGCAGAGGCTGTTTTGAATTGCTGTTAGTCTCTGCAAAAGTCAAAGTTATCCAGCGTTACTGCACAGGCCTCTTTACTCTTTCTTGCTCCATATCCTTCCCAAGCAGGGAACATGCTGATCCGGGGACCCTGTCTCTGCTCTGTATAGGTGGCCACTGGACAGATTTTTCTCTTTCTCTTTTCTATTTTTGCACAAAGTAACTTTAAGAGCAATTGCATCTCATTGGCTGTGGGTCCCATGAAGAAAATTCCATGTGTGTGAACCTGTCTCAACATCCTTTGTGCAACCCCCAGCAGGAGTGTGCAGCAGCTCCCAGTATAATGGAGCTGAGCACAGGTACCCCGTCTCACATGTTCTGCACCATCCTCAGTTCCCTCTTGTTTCTCACTACTACTTATTGCCTTTATGTATGTGCTGGTGGTCTTCTTTCTTCCTCACTTTTACTTAAACCTGTTCTTCTCTTTCACCTCATACCATCTAATATATCTCCTTATCTCCAGCCCCCTTGCCTGCTGCCTCTTCCTTCTCCCCTCACCTACAGAGCATAAACAGAAACCTTAATTGAATAAGATTTTAGTTATTTCTCCCATTTACATCAGATTGTATACTCATAAAAGCTTAGCATGTATTTAGATGTCTTGCTTTGAACTCTTTTCCTCATCTTTCCCTCCAAGGCAGCCCTTACCCTGACACAATGATAGTCTTAAATTTGAGGGGGCATTATTTCTACCGCTTTCAAGGGAGCTTCTACAGATAAATACATCAATGCAGTTCCTGGTATCAAAAAAAATCTCAGTGACAGAATATGCACTTGATGTCTTAGGGAGACATTCAGAAAGACTGTTTTTACTTGTGCTTATCCCTTCCCTCTTGCATTGCATTTTATTGTGAAGACTACATGTAGCAAATGAAGTATTTATAGTCGGACAAAGGCAACATGAAATGGCATACGGAAATCAGGAAAAAACAAATGCATCCAAGTGCCAAACTCTTCAAACTCTGATCTGAATATTCCATGTGTTTTATTCACCATAACAGCTTTACAGAGCACCTGTAAGAACAGGTCTGTCTATGATAAAGCAGTTCAAGTGCAATAATGTTCCGCAGCTTTAGTTTTCACCATTAAAACTTATGTTACTGGCTTCATTTTTGCAGCACTACATTACTCTGTACAACACACAAAACAAGCAGACAGACGTGAAACACTCAAGAAATGAGTTTTAAGAGGACAAATGAGATCAAAGAACAGAGTCTGCATCACATTTTGTTGAAAGCACATTCAGCCATTAGATCAAACAGACTGTCACATTCTTGTGTAATTTCCAAAGCAACTTCTTTCTGACAGGGATGAAGCATTTCTTACACTTTGTGATGTGTTATGATAAAGTCAGCCTGATTCAAGAGATCAATTCTTGTTTCACCAAGAGCCCACAGCCCTTCAAAATGTGTTAACAATATAGAAAGCATTAGAAGGTATTCTCTAAAAGAAAAGTTGGAAACTGTCAAGCAAAATATTGTGGCAAAGGTTTCTAAGGACAGGAATGAATTCTTCAAAGACAGCTCAGTGATGGTCCAATCACGCAGTGAGCCAGAAGGTGCAGGTAGGATCTCAGCATTGCCATCAGGGCTCTGCCAACAAGCACTTTTGCATGCCAGACTGAGCACACCAGACTGCTACATGGGAGAGACAGAGACTTGTCCACAAATACAGCCTTCTTTCACCAACTCCCATGTGCAATAACAAGGAAATGGGTGTGTATTTGGACTGAGGATAAATCAAGAGAAGAGAGGATTGTTCAGAGTCTTGGGGCTTTAGGGGTATTCTTCCAAGTACAGGGAAATGATGATTGACAGTTTTGATATGATCACTAAGATTTGCAGTGTCATTTAATTTTTTTGCATATCACCTTCCCTTTATTTTCAGAGGATGCTGCACACACCAAATACTAACAAAGCTTATTCTGCAAATTCTTCTTTTCCTGTTACCAGACAGGACAGACTACAACATTTCATTCTCCAGCCAGATTCTCCTCTGGAAATTACACTGAATATTTAGAACCAAAAACTTCTGTTTAGGCATGTGAGTCCTAAAAAACCAAATAAAACTGCCATATAGGACCATGGTAAACAGACAGTGATTGTGGGGAAAATTGAGAAAGATACACAAATAAGAGCACACTGCCAGAACTGAAATGGATGAAAGGCAAATGGAAGTTACCAACAAAATAGGAAGCCCCTATTTTGTTTGCTTTTCTGCAAGATAAAGTGCACTGTTGTTTGTTAAATACACTAATGGAACTGCTTGTTATTTAACTTCTAAACAGAAGAAAGACCATTAGTCACTACATTGAGTAATCACATTAAAACTTCAATTTGCAAAAGAATATTTTTAAAAATATTGCTTTTCTTTAAAGTACACAATATTTTGAACAATTCCACATGAACAATTCCAGAGTAAAACAACACTAAATTACTTGAAGCTGAAAAGCTTAGAGATCAGCTACCATAAATATGAGACTAATTACACCATCCAGAGCTTGTAAGAACAGAACAGTTGTTTTAAAGGCATGTAACTCAGGAGCCACAAAGCTGTCTGGGGAAAACTTTTGCTGAGGACTGAGCAGTGTACTTTGAAGAGACACCCCAAAATGTGGAGCAACATGTTCCATTGTACCAAGCGACAGAAAACACTGGAAAATGCTATTCTTCATGCAGAGCCACGTAACTCCTATGCACTTAGTTGCATAGGTCACATAGGTTGAGGAGTGCACCAGGCATTCACATGCATCCTAGATCAGGGATGCACCCGGGGTACGATGGGCAAGACAAAAGGAGTCACGAAGTTTCCATGTAAACATGGGGAGCTCCTGCCTCTCCTGCATTCCTACAGACAGCAGAAAGAACTGATGTTCTGTGCAGCCTATGCAGAAACCTCCCATTGCCTCCATTGACAACTGAGCAATGACAGCTCCTGTGTGGCACCAGACACTGGGCAAACTAGTGACCCAGTCCCCCAGAGGTGCCACTGACCACTGTCCAGGTACCAGGTCCCCTCACAGCAGCCTCCCAGACATGCAGCAGCAGCCACAGTAAATAACACCACGCCTCGAGCTTGGTACCAATGTCTTCCTTCAGCAAACTATGCAATGAAAAATCACATGCAATGAAAGGACTCATCCAAGGATGAAGAAAATGGAACAGGAAATTCTGGAAACCAGCACTGCCACTGCCAAAACACGTGACAGTTTGCAGATAGAAGACCTTGCTCCTTCTCACCAAGGGCATGAAAATGGAACGGTTAGAGGAAAATGGAACGGTTAGAGGGGACCAAAAGACAGAAATGAGCATCTGCAACAGCTCTTATATGATGTGAAATTTGGGGTGTCTCAAGATCCTCATATGTATCAACCCCTACAAAAACACTGCAAAGTATAGCCAGAAATACAGGACTGGTCTTCTAATCACTTTGGATATTAAAGGCCATTAAAACTTTGTAAATACAACAACAACAACAAAAAAAATAGCCAGTAATTCATAAAGGTTTAAGTAGGAAGCATACAAAATTAAGGAGAGGCTACAGTAACACTCCATGTCAACTTTAGTCAGTTTAGATAAATGTAATTCTTTTCTGATAATATCTTGTAACGTGCTGGATACACACCATAGCATATTTTGTACATATGATAAAACTTATTAATGACATTCCACTACACCTTCTGCTTCGAAATCTTTCTAGAAAGTGGGAAGACTCCATCTTTTTAAACCTAAATAAGGAATTGCACAAATTAGGAAAGCATGGATTAGAAAGACTCAACTACCTTTCTGAAGAGCACCACAACATATAATGTTCTGAAAATTAAACTGAAATTAATGAACTTGAGAGAACTTGCATATTTTAGTGAAGTTTACACAAGCAGTTTTTTCTCTAATCTTGCATAATCAGCCCAGGTCTGTTTCTACCTACTCTGTGTTGCCATCATCTGGGCTGTCTGCAGCAATGATCAGCTGATATACACGGTAAATAGGGAAAGTACCTTTTCACAGTGACTGCCTAAATCAATGCTTAGGCATGTAAAATGAAAACAAAAGCGTAATTGAATTCTTCGCCCCCTCCAAAAGTCACCCCAGCATCAGAGCAGCTTGTCACTCACAGCACTCTCACGTAGCCCTTCAGAGACAGGGAGCCATATTGCAAATAGAGACACAAAACATCAGAGAAGAGCTACAGTTCCAATTAGGGCAAAATCAGCCACTCTAGGCAATAAAACAACAGGAGGCATCACAACATCGATACCTGAGAAATACTGCCACTTGTTATCTAACCATATCGCTCACTCAAAACATTACTCAGGAGATTCAGAGCCAGCCTAAACACTTCAGAAACCATCCAGAGCCGTATGGCACTGCATTCTTTCATACCTCAGGAGTAAAAGTTAGCCAGAGCCTTCTGACAAACTAAAATGATTTATTATCACAAAGCAGAACTAATGCATTCTGCTTTACAGCTCTCCTGGTAGTCTAGGAGAGATGTTGCATTTATTACCTACAGTACATAATGCCCACTGCAGAGCTCTGTATTATTCATAAGACTGGCTTTTTTGTGCCATCATAATGCTGATAAATTATGAGAAAATGCATATTTTATTTCAATTTCTAACATATTTTGGTATACATATCAATCCATCACATTGCTGTAGGAGGAATAAGCATTATTGCTGACAGCTGTGGATATGTTCACTTCAACAGGGACAAAACAAAAGGGCTGAAGAGATCATCCTCACTCATAGCTATCATTTACCTTTCATCGCTTTATTTTTTGTGGTTTAATATTTGGAGGAGGATATGGAAAAAGTCAGTGCTACCAGGGTCTGGCAGTGCCAAAGAATGAAACTGTACAAAGGATAAAAAAAGCCACCAAAGCTAGAAAGTGGTATTCACAATTTGCTCTTCAAGGCTAGATTTCTGCTAACAGAGTGGCTCCCCAAGATGAATCCCATTCCTAGATGAAGATGAGGTTAATTTCCACAGGAGCCGATATAGGTGCTGCTGAGTAACACAACTACAGATGCAGGTGAGGCTGAAAGGAAACAGGTTATTTCAGCTTCTCTGTCTGTGGTCAATTTCTTCCTCTCTTAGCTGGAGGTAACATGAGCTTATAGCACAGAGGGCCCCCTTCATGACTGCTCATCAGCCCTGATTAAAACCGTCTTGCTAAAAATATTGCAAAAACTAAACCACCCTGCCCTCAAACCTGCTCAAGTATTCACAAAAGCAACATCTATAATGATAGACAGATATATGCTGAACTATTTGTCTTCAACCCTATCCTTAAATTGTTTTACATGAGTAGACCTGATGTTAGCACTTCTAGTGCCTTCCACAGAACACAGTTAACAGGAATGACCCTATAAATACTGAGGTATCATGACAGTTGTGGGTTTTTTTCTACCACTACTGTTTTACACCATAGCACGTAGAACAGACGAGCACAGTTGCCTGAACTATTACACTAAAAAGAAAAAAATCAGCTCTCACAAACTCCAAATTCTCTAGTTCATAAATTATGCTCTTTTGGAAGGCTTAAATCCTACTATTTCTTATTATTTTGTTTGGGTTTTCACTTGAAACAACTGCTACCAATATGAAATGCAAGTCAGTTCTCTGCTACTTCATTTTTATTCATTAAAATGTTACTAATATTTACTGAAAGATCACAGCACGGACCCAACAGAAAGCGTGCCACTTTAATCTGTCGTACACATAGTGTACGTAAGGTGCCCTTTAATCTGTGCTCAGATATTCTGTGTGAGAGGCCTAAGTCTGACATACAGCCACAGCTTTTAGATCTACGAGACCATTAACATAATTGGCTCTGGAGCAGGTGAAGGGTTGTTTGCCTTAAAATCCTACCAGCAGACTAAAGTATCTAACTAATATCCACCTTTTGCTCAATGGACTTTCTAAAAATAACATGCTGTCTCCCTATATGAAGAGAAATTTGTACTTCGCACTCAGCAAGTTGCTTAAATCGTTAGAGGGGAAATTGATTTCCTTTAACGAGTGCTGCCTGCCCAGCACCGAGCAGGGTTGCAGCCCTGCCACAACCTGAGCTATGACATTAGTTCCTTGGAAAGCCACAGCAGCACCCCAAGCAGCAAAATCTCTTTCAGGTCACAACCATCCTGAGTGGTTGGGCACTACCAAAATGGGCCCGGCAAGCCTATTGCCACCCACCACAGAGCACCCTTCCTCCAAAAGCATCTGGCAGCAGGTGGTGCCCAGGTCCTTCGCCTCACCCTGGTAACAAAGGTTTCTAACTCAGAAAATTCCCAAGTAAAGTCAATCTTCATAAAAGTTGCATAAAAGCAACATGCAGGAGTAACCCATAGCCTCAAAGGTGCCTGCACACGTTAGAAGTATACTGCATTCACCAGAAAACATATCAAAAGCATAAATGCACACAATGCAGCCAGGGCTGCACCCAATCTGGGGCTTGATGAGATAGACTAGGATACCCTGCCATCTGCTGGGAACTGCCGGCTTGCTGCAGCCACAGCCTGCTTACCGCCACATACACAATTACATACTTTCAAAAATCCAAGGACACCAAATAAAGTCATGAAAAAAAGTGTGCAAATCATTCTGTGCATCACACAGGTCACTTAGCAAATACATAGTATTGTACATCCTTCAAAGGCATATCTTTTCTAGGATCTCCTCTGGTGTAGACATCATTTTATATAATTTTATTTTCCATAATAATTTATTCTAATAATAGCCACACTGCAAATGTTATCAGTCACATTACAAAAATAAAATAATTTTATTATGCATTATTTGAACAATAAAGGAAACATTTCAATATGCCAGTGATCTTAAAAGACTTGGTGATAAACTGTCACTTCATAACATTGAACAGTTACCTTATTTGTTGAATCTCATTCCAAGGTATTTTGGGGGTTAGGAGGTGGATTTTGTTTCAATTAAAATTCCAGCTACTTCATTCAGGAGAATTCACAAGAATTTGAGCCTTTTCATTCTTTTCAAGCAAATTACAATTAAACAAGGTTGAGAAAATGTAACAGAAAAGAAAGGATGGGAAAAAAAACCCCACACATTTTGGAAACAAAACTAGGCAACACCATTATGTCTTTGAAGACAGTAAATTTGAATCACCAGTATTGTCAGGAGTGAGGCAACTCCACCACAGATACCTAATATCGTACCAGCCAGGTTGCAAAATCTTTATCACCACTGCAATCATGCCAAATAGCTTAGTTTCTAGCTCATGACCCTCCACACAGACAGCAGAGGACCACTGTAGCATTCTCTGAAATGCCCAGCTAGAGCATGGAGTCCTGGATGGCATTCATCCAGTACAGCACATCTGCAAGCCAATTCAGAATAGATGCTCCTAGGCTGCACTGAAGACAGCCGCACTTTTAGCAGGCAACGTAACACACGTACCACCCTAAGATAACTGCATGGAGAAAGTTCCAGGATATCCAGGAATGTTACCCTGGCTGCAGTGGGGTTATATGTCCTCTTCTGTGTAAGCAAGCCCACCTTACTGCCCTGAGGAATGTTGAGGATGAAAAGCAAGATGGGTCACCTGGAGAGGAACGAGCACACCAGTATGCAAAATCCTTACCCAAGAGTATTTTGCAATGAGAGTTGACTGGGCAAGGCAGAGAAAAGCACAAAGCAAAAGGTGAACATTTTTAACAAATTCTTGCTCTGAAACTGCAATATGGAGAAAACACACTATGTGTGCATACAGATATCTTGTTAACTGTTGGCTTAGAGCTTTCCTAATACAAAAAATAGCTTAAGATAAAGAAAACACACCAAACTTTCCCCACTGTATCAGCAATAGTACAATTTATAATCAATGCAACATCATTTAAAGAAGGTGACAGAGTTCTCGGTTGACTGACTCTCGAGAATACATAGGTTCTTTAAAACTTAATAAAAACCTCCCAATGGCATACAAGTCTTTCTGCCTAAGTCAGTGAAGGCAAAATGTAAAAACAGTCCTGTTATTTCTAATACTCCTTAAAACACTAGTCTCTATTCAGAAAAATGCACCATTAAATATTATGGGGCCATGCCTGTAAATATGCACACTACTATGTAATCCAACAAGAGGAAATAATATGAAAACACGTAATATGTTACAAATAACCTAACTACCAAGGAACCCCAGCCACTTAACAAGTCTGCTATAAACAGATTTATTCATAATGATTACTTCATATCCACTTAGAAAGACTGCCAAGTAAAGGAAAAAAAAAAAAAAGAAGTTTAGCTGCACTGGGGAGTAACACAAACAGTTTGAAAAGCAAAGCAGACTCAAATATTGCAGTCAGTGGAAATAAGTAGCTGAGCAGAGTGCAACTGCTCGAGCTGGAATGTGGCCAGGACACTGAGGATGATGCCTCTGGTCCAGAGAAAGCTGCTGATCTAATCACCACCGGAGTCCCCATTTGGTTTTACATTTAATGGGAGAAGTGACACATTGAACCCATAGTGCTCCCCTTCTCACTTGCTGGCTTAAAGGAAACAGACCGCTGAAATGCCAAGCTTAAACATTACACAAAACTAAGTGCACGAAAGCAGTTTAAGTGTATTTCAAAAGAAATATGCTGAAGTTGTGCAAGTTCCAAGCTCCTGTGTTTGTGTCAGCATTAATTCAAGCCACATTTAAAGCACCGCCAGAAAGTAGGCAACAACTGGCTACTGAAAAAAAAAAAAAAGGCACCTATATGAAAAGAAAACACATCACGGGGAAAAAAGAGCAACTTTACAGAGGAAGCTCAAAGCGATGAAGAAATGCAGTCTAAAAATATGTTCAGTATAAAAATAGAGCAGGAAATAATTGCAACTTTGCTCACTTGGGTGGCCCATGCCACTCAAGGCAAACTGATCACATTCATTCTTGAAATAAAAAAAAATTGAAACAAGGAGAAAAAAAAAAAAGTATCACACTTCCACTGAGTGACTGATGTTAAATTATTGAATTTCCTGCCCTTTGAACTGCAAGCAGGACTCTTTATGACTAGTCAGAAGTAATCAAAGCAAAAACCACCGTGCACATTTCCCAGAGAGGCTTTTTAATACATTGGGTATACGTGAGCCTCCAGCCTACAGGATTCATGCACATGGTTAACAGGCAGTAAGAGTATGTCCCCACAGGTACTGCTGGGTCTGCTTGTGCCTGGGCCCTGCGGTCACTAAGGGATCTGGAGCAGCCCTGACCCCTATCCCTGGGGAGCTTCCCCATCCTGCCCATGACCCAGGGACTTGATTTCAGCCCAGGTCAGGGCATCAGTCCCTTCTCATGCCCCGCTGGGCAGCCCCCACTACCCTCATTGTTTCAGAAGATCCCAAATTAATTAAACTTCTCAGCAGCAGGGATTCTGAGTGAGCAAAGCACAGACTATCATGGCAGAAAACTCCAGATGAACTTCAGGGATAACATCATGGGTAGAAGCTGCAGCAGAGCCTCTGCACTCTGTAAATGTTACTAATATTTTTCAATATGCTTTCATATGTAGATGTGATTAATGATAACTACTGATTTAAGATGGGAGAGAAAAACTAAGAGAATGTATTTATAAAATTAATTTCCTATGAAAATATAATTTCAGAAGTTCAAGAAACAATTTGTAGAAAATTCTCATCTGAAATTAATGTAAAGCAGAAACTTTTTTAAAATCAAACAAATTTTGGATATTGAAATTATTTCTTTGAGGATGGTGCCAGAACTTAACGCAAATTCTTGTTTTTATGATGGCCACATGCTTTCTCCCCCACTTGTTCTCATTCCATTTATTATAACAGATCCTTTATATGTTTGCAGATGTGCATATGAGCGATAAGGGGAAGCATAGATTTTTGTAAGTGATCTGCTTTAAGAGGCACTTAGAGCAGTGACCCCTTAAAGCAATTTCAAATAGTTGCCAGGATTTAACACTTATTTTGCTAGACAAATAGCCTATTATTGGCAAGTTGGTTATTCTTCTAGTACGTCAATCAGGTCAGGCTTAAAATCAATACATGGCATTTGTCAGTTGTGTTTCATGTGCCTTCAGTCTGATTATATTCATTAAGAAAGAATAGACTACTAATAGCATTCATTGTAAATCAGGTTATAGTGTCAGGAAGCAAACAATCTTACTGCAAAATAATGAGCTTAAATTCTTAGCTAGGAGAGCCATACAGACAAAGCTCAGCTGTAAAAAACATAATGCATACAGTCTTTAGTCTAAGACAACCTTCAGCCTACAAAACCCTGGAACAATGTTGCCATAAGTATTCCACGAATCCTTGTTTAATAACAGTCACGAGAGGAAAAGTAAGCCCAGTGGAGCCCTTCTTAAAAAGAAATCAGATTATATCCCATGGTTTTATCCCACCATTATATACACTAACATTTAAATAAAACTCATTTCACCTTCAGCCTTCCACAGTCCCCAGCACCAATGAAAGAACGGCTGATCAACTTCCTGAAATAACCTTTCAAACATACTTCTATTTTTTCTTAGCAATACAAACTGATGAACATTAGTGCTTCACACACACCTATCTGATGTATTATACTGCAAAAACTTGTTCAGTATGTGTTTCATCTCCATTTGTTTCCAATGCAACTAAAGACACAGCAAAGCCTACCCTTCTGCATTTTCAATCCCAACCTGCACTGCAGCTGCAACCATCAGTGTGCCACCCCTGATTTATGTTCATTAATTACAAAAGCAAATGCAGGTGAGCACAGATCTACAGGCTGCAGTCTGTAAACAGGATCCATCACAGATGACTGGCATTTGGAGTCAAATCAGGAGAATATGAAAAAACAGATGCTTGTTCAGAATGAGAAAAAGGAAACAAAGGGCCAAAGTGGTAGGGCTCTAATTGGCATACCATAAATAAAGAAAACATAAAAAAACCCAACAGGCTGAACAGCCTTAGTATTTTTGAGAAAGGAGAAACCAATTATTTAGAAACACAGTGAAGTCATTTACAATGTTCCAGCTTTTTAGTGGTGACTGTACCCAAGAGCCAATTAAGCAAATGTTACTGCAGGACTGCCAGAGTTTCCATATTTGAATTGAATTATTATTGAATTGCAACCACTGGCTGAAGCAAAGGCTTAACAGACTCAGTATAGCTGCTGTTTGTTACCATGGAAGCAAGGGAGAATGACATTCAATATATTTCAGAAAAAAAGTCTTTAATGGTAATTATTAACTTTTACAGACTTACATATCAAAAACATTCTCTTTGATATCTTACAGAGCCAAATACATGATCAAATAGGACAAGAGAAGCACATTTGAGAAACATGATGACCACTCATGAATTTATTCAACTGAGAAAACTAAAGCATAAGCCATAGTGTAAACTGCCTAAAAGCTTGGCAATTTTCCTACGACTGTGGAGAAAGGACCAGTTATATATTTCAACCTTTTTCATATACTCTGTGTGCTGCTGGCTTCATCTAACTATTGTACACTTTTCTCTGTGGCACCTAGAGGATAGGGTGACCTAGAATTTCATTGGAAATGGCAAAGTCAAGTAACCTCCATCAGTACTGCCACATTGCTCTTAAAGCAGTTAATATCTTGTGTCAACACAGACTATTATATGTTTCATTATATGCTTCATTTTAATCTGTGTCTTGCCTTCCTTTGGATATGTGGATGTAAATGATACAGGAATTAACATATTGCTCTATACAGGTGAATGTTAACATGAATGAATTATAAGATGGGCTAATGACTAAATGATACTGACTTGAAAAACAGTAAAAAGTCAGTTTTAGATAAGTCTGTGTCATTACATCTTACCAAGCAATCATACTTGAAACACAAACAGATTTCTCAAAAAAATAAACACACAAATAGAAGCTCTAAACAGTGAAACAACTGGAAACCCTTTAAAGTCATTCAAGAGAAAAAGGACAAAAATCTCTTAAAGAATGTTGGTATTCAGCTATCTATGCAGATATCTCTGCCCTGCTTACTGGTTACCTGCAGTACATTACAGTCTCCAAACTACTGCCTTTTTAAAGAAAGAAGTGCACAAGCCAGATGATAAGCCTGAACTGAGTAGGTTTCAAACAAGAGGAAAAGACATTCAAGTCATTGTCTTTCTTCCTCCAGTTGGCAAAGATAAAGACCAGTTAAGAACCAAAGGTTTTACGATGTGCATTATCTAGCACTGAGGTTTCACCAGAGAAGATGTGCTCTACATAGGCCAGGCTTCCCAGTCGGCATGCAGAATATCACATACGCCCACCTAGTAGGGCATGCAGCAGAAGACAGAGCATGTTGAGGAGCACAGACTGGGCTGTCCCCAAGCTACAGCTGCCACCAACCCAGAACCTCTGCTGCACGTCCTTCATGAAGAAACCCTTTAAATGGTATTTCCCCCCCATGAAGCCAATCTCAAAAGGCAGAAAGCACTTTTTTTGTCTTTCATTGGAAAGGCTAATGTCATTCCAAGTTCTTTGACACAGAGACCACATGGACAGCATTAACATTATTAACTTCTGTGGTGCTTAAATTGTACTATTTTCAGATGATCTCCAAGTTAGACCCCTTGATCTTGCAACTACAATCTTTCTTGCAGAAGGTGGCATATATAGCAACACAATTTGTAAGTTACAGCTCCCCCTCACTGCTGTAGGTGGTGAGTATGCAGTAGCTCTGTTTCAAACACCAATGAATCAGTTGTAACCATTTTAAAATTTAGATTAAGTATCCCCTTTACCAATGTGACCAGACAGGCAAGGTTTCAGATCAACAGATTACCTAAAGGGTATATCATTAACTAGTTAGCAGCCTAAAAACATTATCCTGAGTTATTAAAATGACCTTCAACCCTCAAAAAGAAGGAAAAAGGCATACCTATGAAATTGGTGTCTCTGTAAGTAGAGACGCATAGTTTCTTCTGCCTCCTACTACATTGACAAAGTCTCTACAGTGGACTGTCATAGGTCGTGACTAATCTTTTAGCTGGATTGTCACCATTTGTTGCACACTTAATCTATTTTAATGTAGACAGGAAATGGAACCGTACCCTTTGCCCATGCATTTTCCAGTTTTGGGATTTGTGGAGACCTCCAAGCAAAGTAATGGTGTAAATAGGGGTTCTTTATAAAACCTACTCAATTGTCAAATTTGTGTTTTCCCATTTCATAATCCCCAGTAGGGAGGCGTGGAAAAATCAGGCTTACGAAGTTTAGCAAGTACCAGAGAATTTCACAAGACTTGCTTCCCACTCCCCCCACCTTGGTTGTTTCGAGGAAAAAGGGTGGGGAAGAAGGGAACAATTGGATAAAAGGAAAAAAGTGTAATCTTTGTATTACACTTTTTTTTTTTAAATTTAAATAAGCTAGAGTTGCTCTTCTGTGAGAAATCAGTTGTTTCCTGCATGATGTAGCTTTGATTTAATATTTTTTTTTCCAAGACTTGTAAAAGCAACAATTACCACCACAGCTATCTAAAACAATAAAACATGATAACCATCTATGCCAGTACAATTAACCCAGTTGGAGCCAGAGCCAGTCATTCACCCACAGATTTCCCCTTCCCACCCCCAGTTCCTCATCATCTGGGAAAGTCATTTCTTTCAGAAAACCATTCCCAGGGGTGGCCCCGGTAGCACGCCAAGGAGGCCACCCACTTTGAGCTATTTCAAACCAGAATATTTGGCACAGGTAATACGGTATGCAATAAATATGTAGTTCCTTCTTGATATCTCACATTATCATCACTCTCACAGAGTAATCATGAGCTACTGAATTACAGTGAAACAGTTTCTGGGTAACTCGCTCTACCTGTGCTTCTCTCTGATTTGTATCAGAGGAAAGCACTGGAGCCTCACTCAAGGCAGCCAGTGGTGGGATCAGCCTTGTGCTCCACCAAGTGCAATGTCACCAGCAGCCTTTAAATAACTGCTCGCAGCTCAGTATTACCTGGGTTTATGAAAATGGGTCATAACAAAACAAACAAACAGAAAATATGGCTGGCATGTTTTACAAAGTAGATTTTTAACTTTCGGTTACTTATACCTGGCTCATCCATCATACTAGAAACCCCTGACAGCTGACCAATAACATTTTCCCTTGTAAAAGCTAAGTAGGTTATTAATGTTGTTTATCTTATTAAGATGGGATTCTGTGCATCACATAAAAAACACTAGTCACACCTTGTAAAAAGTTTTAGGTAAATAAAAATCTAAGGCAAAATTCTGTTATACGGATCTTTTGTGAACAGTCAACTGAACACTCAAAACAGATTACACACACAGACCCTGCCCTATGCTCCATCTCTTTAAAAATAACGCTGCATAAATCCCACTTTCTGCAGGGGACCCTCCACACTGAGATTCAGAGCTCTGCGCTCTGAACTCCCAAGGGACAGGTCCCTCTTCTAAACCTCTAGGAAGCAAAGGTGTGACACTGTCGGACACAGCAGATCCATCAGACTTGGCTAGACTTTCCTGTCCACTGGGAAGGTGAAAAAATCCTCAAGTACTCCTGGGCAGCAGTCCTGCAAAGGTTGTGGGGGAAGGAATTAAGAAAAAAGAAAAAGCAAGCACCTTTTACCTTTAGGTGTGATATTTAGCCATACTTACAAGGCAACACACTAGGGCTATATGTTCCTTTCCAGAATATGCAGACCCTCTGGGAAACACATGCAAACATTTTCATAATGGAACCAGCACTAACCAGAAGCCACTGACAAAAATAGCACTGATGAGAAAGTGAATAGCTTTAGCACTGTTTATATATGCTGGCTCTGTGCAGCTTGAGTGGGGGAAACAACTAAAAAAAGGAAAACCAGAGTTCCTCATCTGTGTACAATTAATAAAAGACTGGATCATTCAAGCATGCGTTTTGGATGGATGCCCTAGCTCCATTTCAGGATTTCAGAGCAAAAAAAGCAGTTCTGCAGTCTCACTCCACAGGGTATACGCACTGCTTGCTACAGAAACAAACATATTATAATGCATTTTATCTCACAGTAATATTAATCACTACTATCAGTTTGTTTCATATTTACAAAGGAAATTTTAATAAAAGGTTTAAATTTGTAGGCATAGTTAAATTTTTTTGCTGAATTTCCAAATGAAAAACCATGCATTTAAGCATAATGCATAAATTGACCATCTTTATCAAATTACAATATTAAATATTCTCCTGAAATATGAAATGATAGTAATCTTTGATTGGTACACCACTGAGCGTGCCATACGTTCTCCATGGCCTGCTCCATCACAATGGATGCCTTGCAAATCACTTTAAATTTGATAAAGTGTGAATGTGAATATTTATCAACCTAAAACTTCTCCAGAAGAGTCTTTGAAGTCTGGTAATCACATCTGCACTTTTGAACCTATTATAGAAACCTCCTCAGTCCACTGACTTCAATTAAATAAATTGCTTTCCTAGCTGTCAAGGAACAAAAATATAGGTCCCTAATAAAACATGAAATATGAAGTTTGTTTGCCCATCTCATGTCAAACTAAAGGCTGAGCCAAGTCAGTGTTCTCTTTTCAGCAGTGGCTGCTAACACATGCTTAAGAAATAGAGAAAATACAAAGCAGTGTTTTTGCTGGCACACCTTCTCACGCTTCCAGCAGTTATCAGGAGACTGGAGAAAGATCAAGACATATGAAGTTTACAAGAAATTACCTTCCACAGTGCAGGCAGTGGCACTACATCTACAGCAGTATGTTTATGGGATAATATATTGTTTAAGTGTTAAAACTGGAAACATTCTGAGGTTTTATGATTTATTACCTTTTTAAAATCTGAGAGTATAAAGGTACTAAATGTCTGTTCTTAACAACACATATTAAGTGCTCTGATTTCAGAACTTCTGCCTTAACTTACTTAAACAGAATTTACATGCTTAGCTTTTCCTCAAAAAGGGTACAAAGTTCTTGACTAAGCAATTTGGCCATAACCAGAAAGTAAGTAAAATTTAGAAGGAGAATATGGAATTTGCTTTTCCAAGTCCTTTAGTCAATTCTCTAAACTAAGCAGATTTTAAGGAGGTTCTATTATAACATGCAAATCCATTATATTTACTCAAATGTCATACGAAGAACAAATAAATTATTTTTCTTGTTTTACTACTGAGCTAACATATATTCTGAAATTAAAAGAGCTTAATTTCAAATAGAAAACTGAGTTCAACCGTATCAAACTTGTACCTGTTGTCTGTCATCCTCATTGATGACTTCTTTGCAAACAGAGCAATATTAGATTGCCCTCTAATGGATTACTTGCACAACTGCACAATCATGTTTTTGCTGTTAAAAGTGTTTAAGAAGTAAACAGGGCTGCACTAGAAATGGGAAACTTAATGCTGTTTTGTTTCTGCTCTTGTTTAACTTTTTAGATTTGAATTAAACTTCGTAGAATTTTAATCATCAACTTATTCATTTTACTGTATTCAGCTGCAAAATGAAGTAACATGAGCTGCATTTTCAAGTTTTAAAAACAGCCTCAGACTGCAAATTGAATTTGATATCTAGAGTCAGACGGCTGCTTACAAAATACTAAAGTAGAAGCTGAGCCAGCAAAGGATTTCTCAAGCAAATTTCATCAAGAGACTCCAACTCAACTTTCACACTCAATTTACCTACCCAGGACTGGATGCTAAACTTGCCAACTCCACCACTGTCCTCCTTTGTCAGCAAGATGACAGCCAGCACGACTGCCTGCCTTTCTGCCCTTTTCTTCTTTCTCCCCTGAAATGAAAGTGCTTATCTCTTCCAGATGGGAAACAACTACATTTTCTGAAAGAGTACTTTGTAGAAGAGATCTAAACGTATCCAAACATGACACCCAGAGAAAAGACATATGGATTTACACTACATAGCTATCTCAAGAGATTCTATTCATAAAGCTTATACAATACCTGAACTGAAGATTTCACCATTTCCAGCCTAAATGCCCAATTTAAAACACTGTAGCATAACTCAAAGAAAATAATCTTCATGCATTTTAAAAAAGAAATGCGCATGCACTCCCCTAAGCCCACATGAAGCCTTCTTGGTTAGAAGTGAGAAGGAACTAACCACCCCAGAGGCATCCCATCCTTCAGAGTAGTAAGGCTTGTGTTACACAAATACAAACCAAAGTCTTCTTTCACTAAGGACTTTCCTCCCTTTGTATATCCACAGATCGCACAGTGGGTGTAGATGGGGCAGCCATCCTGAGCACAGAGGAGTGACAGAGCTTCACACAGTTCAGGTAAGCCAAGACAGTCAATTTCTCTCCTAGGTGCTCGGCAGGTCCACATCTGTGCCAAGGAATGATCTGGGACCTTCAGAGATACAGCCCACCCCTGCAGAAGTCAGCCCTTGGAGGCCACACAGCAGTGGCTACAAAAGGCCTATCCACACTGACCTCTCTTGGCACGCACTGCTAGCACTTCTCTACCAGCATCTATAATACACTTTATATGATGTCATAAACTATACACACAGATGCTCCAGACACACTCAAAACTTTAAAATACATATGCTCCTTTAGGTAAAAGGCAAGGCAACGTTTTTATTGTTTGGTTTTTTGCAGACATTTTAATGCTGCTCCAATGATAGTATTGAATTATCTTCATTATCGAAATGCATTTCACCAATTAAAAGAGTTCCCAAACAATAAACAGTGAATAAATTTCAATTCAGTGTAATATTTAACATATTAAAAGAGCAAGAGTGCACAAGTTTAAGCACAGCATCTATCATCCTGTAGTCACTTAGCTTTCTCCTTAAAACCACCAGAAATTAAAACCATTTATTTTTAATGTATGAGGAATAAGATACAGTAAAAATTAAGAACATGGAGACTTGAGTCTCTGAACATTACTGTACAATCAAAGCTCTTCTTCCTGGGAGTAGCAGAATAAAGGAAGTTAAGAAAAAGACAAGGCATTTCTGGATTGCTAAATTTCATTAAGTAGAAGCAAAATGCAGACAAGTGTCAGCATCCAACAGTGGAAGAACAAGAGACCAGCTTAGATCTACATCATGAAGCTGAAACAAGTCATAGCAAAAACTGTGCATTAAAGATGTTTGAGTAATCATGTTTCATTTGCTGCAAGAGTTATTTGATTTTGATGATATCGAAGAAAATTACATTTTCTTCTTTTGTTCTTATAATGAGATGCAAGTTAATTAAGTCTGAAAACACATGTATGTACAAACAAAACAAATAAACCTTTCTGATAATATTCCATTGGTGTACCATGGAACAGAGTTTTCTAGCTAAAGCCCTAACCACTCACTTTGGGGGTTCTTCTCTAAAGCTTACAAAGGTTAAACATTTCCAGAAAAGCTATGTAATTTCAAGTAACAATGCTTGTCCTGTTCTGGTTGATCCGAGATTTGAGCTACTATATTTAAAACAAACTAAAATGAAAGAGAAATCCACTAAACTGACTATGACATTTTCACCCATGAAATTGGGTCTAACCTATTCTTCTGAACATAATGACTTCTGGCTCTTGCACTCAGAAAACAGAAGCAATTTTTACACCCAGACCACCCAGCACCTGACCATCTGATTAGGGCAGAAAAAGACTGAAGTAATGAAGATTATATTTATTTCCATAGTCAAGTACCCAAAAGTATGCTTACACAAGGAAAAGTGCATTTCAGGAAAGTTATTTATTCCATTAGTTGGAATAAATTGGACTAAAACATATGGAGCAGTTTCTAAATGACTAAGGTTTAACTAAATAAGCCAGTTGACTAACACAAAAGAGGTTATGGTGAAAAGTATTTGAAAAAAAGCTAAAGAAACCACACACAAAGAAAACAGAGTCAAAAATTACCAATCTCCTTAAGAAAAATGAGGACAATTGCAAATAAATTAATAAAGTGACAAAACTTTACTAGGAAACAGGTATCTTTTTAGGTATATTCAAATGCTGAAAGAAAGTGTTGTCAAGCACTGAATTACAATTTGCATGCAGAAAAAAATATGAACTGGAAGTCAGCATTTATAAAGTTATCTTCAAAGTATGTTTGAGACTGAAAACAGAAAAATCCATAAGAAAGAGGGAACTCTAACACACATAAAAGCTTATCGAGTGTCATACTTCTAAGGAAAAATTCTTGAAATCCTGCCTCAAACCTCAAAATAGACTGTTCACTATCAACTGGAAGTGTAAAGGGAGAGACGCCGATATGAAACAAAGGTACTATTTGGTGCAAGGTCAATAGAGGGTGGGGAAATGTAAAAAAAAAAAAAAGGCAGACCAACCAAGGTGACAATCCTCTTCTGAGACACAAAAGTGCAAAATAAAGCTGGGAAGGCTCAATCACCTGCCAGAAAGGCTGTAGAAAGCACCCTGACAAGATCCACTACAAGGCAAAAGAGAAGTTTCAAAACAGTTCAAAAAAGTATATAGCTCTGATTTTTTTATTTACTTGTTACACAGGTAAGTGTGTAAGAGTGTCAGAGTAAGTGTTTTCTTTGTCTTAAGTGATAGTAATGAAGGATTCTGCAGGAGCTTCTGTGTCAAGAGTGGCTTCAGATGATGCTTCTGTCTCTTAGCCTTCTTGTTATTCTTTCAAAAGAAAAGAAAAAAGATAGAAAGAAGGGATTGCACAGGTCTTTTACAGATCAATAGGAAGAAGAAATGTTTATTCTGCCAAAGGTAGAGGAAGCTGTCTGACTCCAGAGAAAATGGTGAAACATGGCAGAAGTAGGACTAGCACATAAAATAAACTGATCAAGAACATACTTTTCCTCTGTGCTCTTTTGGCGATAGCACCTTTTGTCTTTGTTCCTAAGCAGCAGACTATTATTCTCCCAATGATACTTTAAGTTTCCTTCACGGTGAAGAGAGAAAAGGGTTTTGAAACCATTATGGATTACTACATAATCTGGTTCAGGTTTGGAATGCCTTGTGTGTGGGGCAGTTAACCTGAACAGCTGGCTCCAGCAGAACCAGAAAATCCCAAAGGGTTCTTGATTGACACTGAAGATGAAAAGTAGTACTTCACAGCTCTGTGGAGGCAACCTACACAATCAAATGACCTGTCCCCTTAAAACAGGAGTTTCCCCTTTCAGTGAGAGCTTGTTTCATCACCATGTTTTTCAGACCCCACATCTATATACCAATTCTCACACAAATCCAGCTCTGAATGTGCCCAGTTAATCTAAAGGAACTAAGCCCACTGAAAGCTCTTGTTGTACAACAGGCACTTATTTGAAGTTACTGCATGGTTAGTGTTTGCTGACAATGCTAAAAAAAAATATCCTGTAAGTTTTTAATTACTTTCAGTTTAAAGCAAGGTGGATAGAATTCCCAAGTACTAATAAGAACAGGAAAGGACTGGATGTTTTATCACATGCACTCTAACGCCTTAAGGATAGAAACTGTAACTGTATAAAAAAAGGAAAATCAGAACCCTGAAGGTTAATTTGATCACATGACTAGCAATTCACACTTCTCACCAACCTCTATCACAAAAAGCAATTACACTGCTGAATAACTAGGTTCTCAAATAGACTACTAATTTTAAAATACATGTGTGGGAGATACCATCTCCTGAGATTTTGTTCAGGTTGCATTCATTTCTCCTGTTAGAAATGCAATCCTCTACATCTTCCACCTCATTTCTAGATCCTTATCTAATGGTGCTACTAAGAAAAAAAAACCCAAAACACCAAAACCAACACACCAACAAAACATCAGCCAGCCTGACCTCATGGATTGCTTCAGCATCCCTGTACATAAACCTGGAGATGACATAAGGGGGTGCTTCAGAACAAATGCTTACTCTGTTCTGATTTGGTTTCAGCTCAGCCACCATCTTCTGGCTGGAAAATGGCAAAGACTGTTTGTTCAATTAGATGATGAGTCTTTACAGGACAGGTGGAAGTTAGACATCACAAATTACATTCCAGCCATGCAATTCCAAGGAAGTAAAAGAAATCATTTAAACGCATCTGAACAGGAAGGAGCAACTTGATTCTGGCAAAGATTCTTGCAAGTCTCAGACAGTCAAAGATGCAAAGGTACATCAGCAGGTGATGAAAGATAAATGATAGGAAAAGAAAAAGACAGCCAAGAGGAGTTATATACCTGTAAGATGTTGCCAGGTAATAAAAAAATTTTTAAAAAAATTTAAAGTCTGTACGTATTTGTGAGGTGGGTAGAAGTGGTAGAAGCTGTTGGTGATAACATAGCTTTGAAGGAAATCTTTCCTAGGCAGAAGTCTGTTTTTAAACCCTTGGTTCTGAAGCTGCAAAATTTCAAAACCTTACTACACATTCTGGACTTAAATACTTAAAAGCATAAGCAAAAAGTTTTTCTTGCCTCAAAGTCAGCTTGCAAGAGCACAAGCTCTTACAACTTTGGAAGTGTCAACAAGTATATACCATAATGAGTGTAGACTCTCCTCTCTGACCTATAGGGGCTCTGGCCCCACTTTCATATGAAACTCAAGGCACTTGCTCTCTCACTCACTTTCTTCCATTTACAGTACACATATATGAAGTGCCTTGACTCTTTCTCTAATTTTCCTGCATAATTTATTTGGAAAAAAAAGAAGTGGAACAATTTCTTACCTACCTTCTTCACTTTTTATTTATCATGTTCTCCTCCCTTTCAATCCCACTGTCTCCTTTTTCTTTTGTTCTTTTGTTTGCATTCAGCATCAGGGCTTTGCTCCAACCTTTTTCCCCTCCAATTGGGCTTATACCAAAATTGCCAGCTGAAACAATCTTTTTGCTCTTTGTTTGAAGACTGCCCAGCCCAGAGCGTTAAGTATGACTTCAATCTCAATATGTTACAATAACAGTAAGAACTTTTCCTTTGTTTTATATTATGTAAGGCTATTTCCCCCCCACCAATTAAGACTTAGCTAATGAAAATCATAGACAACCTTAATAACTAAGAAACATACTCCTAATTTCCCAAACTATTACAGTTTCTTCTTACAGAAAGAGACTACTCTGAAGTTCAGCAACTTCTGCATAGAGAAAAACATAAAGAAAATGCAAATTGAGTTCCACTGAGTTACATTCTATAATGAAAAACCACGATAAAGTTACATTAAGAATTCTCAGACATTTCAATAAGTAACCGAAACATGCAGTGTTTTCCTACGTGTGAAAGCTTGTTTCAGTAGATTCATTCACATGAAGTGAGCACACATAAGCAACAGTGAAGAAGCTTAAGTCCATTTTTTAAAGGGAGACGAGGTGTTTTTTGTTTGGTTTTTTTTAATTTTAACAACCTTAGGTTTCCTCAAATTTTGGTAACATTTTATTGTCTTTATCCCAAGAAAACATGAAGAAAAGAGAAAGAAAGCAGACACACATTTGATGGAAAAAATAGTAGCCACCAATGTAAGTCTCTCCACACTCAATACACTTAATCCTCCAGGAAAAGCGCTCTAGGGCTCACAGCCTGCGATGTGCCTGAGCAGGTATATTTTGTTATCAACAATGAAGAAGTGTTAACATATTTATTATCCCTGGAAGTGCTAACATTATTCAAGGTCTGTATGCTCCACTATTTCCTACAGTAAAAACATCAGCTTTCTATTAATGTTTTCTTCTGGTAAAAGTTAAAGTCAACATGATAGATTTAGATTCTTTTTTGAGAAGAGATGTTGCTCTGTATTCTCGTGATATGAAAACATGCAGGTTTCACGATTACCTGACCAGCCACAGGTAAGGAGATGATTTTTTTTTTTTTTTTTTTAATGTGGGCTACATGTTCAGAAGTGCTGCTGGAGGCATTGCAAAGAAGGGCAGGGAAAGTAGCTGCAGGAAGGTTTTGACTCTGTGGTTCAAAGAGCTAATCAGCTAGAGATTTGGGGAGAACCCATAAAATCTGTAGTGAAAACTCTTATAACTTTACTGAGTCAAAAGACGGCGGGGGGGGGGAAGGCTTTACACTTCCCTCAGATACAATCAACTCTAACTAAATCAAAAACTTGAAGAAGTTATAGAAAGTTTTCTTAAGAACAGAGAAAGGACTGCTTTTCTCAACAAAGCATCACATGGGCAACAAAATTGAATCTTTTGCAAATTTGTGCTATCTCAGGTTAACCTTCAGAGCTGGTAGCCACAGCACAAGATAAACTCCCTCTGCTATGGTGAGGAATGCACCCTCAACCTCCTTCAGGAGGTCTGTCTACTAAGATTTTCTCAGCATAGATAGAAGAGTTTCCAGTTGCTGTGGACCTCTGAGCTTGAAAGCCAACGGCAACATCAAGAAAATCTGTTCTGCTTAACACTGAGGGATTTATTTGATAAACCAAACATTTTATTTTCCCAAGCTGGCAAGCATCAATGACCACATGCTGATTAAATTAACCCAGGTACTTCTACAGGTGATGGTGGTCCTGGCTATACCAGAATTACAATAATTCTGACAATATTAATGAAAATATTAATGAACAAACCTGATTCACTGAAAAAAATCTCCTGCTAATACATGCCAACAAAAGCAACCTTACACCAAGTATGTCTCACTGCTAACAAAAACCCAGACGATCAGGTGGACTGTTGTTGGGTTCCAACACCACTGTAGCATTACTCATTGCAGCTTCTTAATATAGGTTCTCTCTTGTTTACTGTAATGGCTTCCAATGCCTTGGCTGTGAATTCCTATCATTAGTTTTTCCATGATGAAATCAGTTAGCATTAGAGCAGTAATTAGTCCCACCTTCAGACACTCTTGGAAATAACTCTTTCTAGACACACCCACTGTACGCAAATACTGAGACATGGCAGTCACTTTATCATTTTGGTTTTGTCAGCACTTTTAGTACACCTTGAAATTACATATGAAAAGACTTGACTGTCTACAGCACTTTAATTCAACAACTTTGTTTTTCCTTAGCAGCTTGCCCCGAGGATACAAATTCCCAATGACATGTCAGTTCATCAAGATTACGTGGTACAATGCAGTGAACAGTCATTTATCATCCGTGTCACGAGGCTGCAAAAATATTTCTTTCAAATGCAGTATTGACAAATACAGCAAATTATAGCTGCTTATCCTGCTTTGTGTTGCTGCTTCTTTACAAACTCTGTCAGCTTCAATTTCTGGTCATGAATATCAGCCCTTGTTCTGGCAAGATGTGGTATAAAGAGCAAGTGAGTTCAGATAGCAGATAAGAAAACTGACAAAATTACTTCTAGCAATGAGACTGAAAAGGCAGCATGTTTGTTTATGCGGGCCATGGCTTAACCATCCAATCACTCCAGGAATTTCAGACATGCTGTCATGCATATGTGGAATGACATGTTGGAAATAAATTAAGAAGGAAAAACAAAGAGATAAAAAGACTGAATCAGAGGTTCTTGATCACAAAAGCATTAGTCCAGAGAGGAAGATACACATGAATAAAAATTGTACATGTGTATGTGGTCTATAATACTGCAAACACAGGGAAATTATTTTTGAATCAGAAATTTTTTTTTCTGTATGCTTATTTGATTATATTCTTGAGCTCAGTAACACTTAAAAAATGCTCATGTTGGATTTTACACCATTTTATAATTCTACGAACCTTATTTAATATTTAAGATAATTGAAAATATGCAGGGAGTTTGTCACTTAAATCTAGCCTGGCAGCTAATCCAGTTTCTGCATCCCAACCATGGGGCCATAAGGCTTACTGCCCAAGTGGGCACCAACTTCTGGCTTCTTAAATCATGTTGCTTGTATCTACAAAATCATAGCCATGAAAGTCTCAAAAATGAATCAAAGACTAACACCGTATTTAAGGTTATAAAAGAAGGTAGAGTTAGTTCAATATCATAGGATCATAGAGTGGTTTAGGTTGGAGGGACCTTAAGGATCATCTAGTCCCAACCCCCCTGCCATGGGCAGGGACACCCTCCACTAGACCAGGTTGCTCAAAGCCTCATCCAGCCTGGCCTTGAACACTCCCAGGGATGGGGCATCCACAACTTCTCTGGGCAACCTGTTCCAGTGCCTCACCACCCTCTCTGGGAAGAATTTCTTCCTGACATCTAATCTAAATCTACCCGCTTTCAATTTAAACCCGTTACCCCTTGTCTTGTCACTACAAGTCCTCGTAAAAAGTCCCCCCCCAGCTTTCTTCTCAGCCCCCTCAGGTATTGGAAGGCGCAATAAGGTCTCCCTGGAGCTTTCTCTTCTCTGGGCTGAACAAGCCCAATTCTCTCAGCCTGTCCCCATAGCAGAGGTGCTCCAGCCCTCTGAGCATCTTCGTGGCCTCCTCTGGACTCACTCCAACAGTTCTATATCTTTCTTATGTTGAGGGCCCCAGAGCTGGACACAGCACTCCAGGTGGGGTCTCAAGGGAGCAGAGTAGAGGGTGAGAATCCCCTCCCTCAGCCTGCTGGCAACACTTCTCTGGATACAGCCCAGGATACAATTGGCTTTCTGGGCTGCCAGCACACACTGCCGATTCATGTCCAGCTTTTCATCCACCAATATGTTCTTGCAAGTTCTAATTCCAGTGAGAGAAACCTTTTCCCTTATTTATTTTCCTGCTTTAGGGAACATACGGGAAAGCTCATCTGCTGACATGCACTAGCATTTTGGTTACTGAATACTGGGGAAATATGCAATAGCTGTAAGAAACACTATGCCACTGAAATGACATAACCATGAATACTGATGGAAATCATAACACAGTAGATATAAGTCAGGGGTCTGGTATTTGATTAAGTGTGTTTTTCTTTGAACTTCAGAGGAATAAAACTATGGTGATAAACAGGGCCCCTTGATGTGAATAGAATCCCACAAGACACAAGTGTGTTATTTCTTTCACACAGTTAGAAAAATTTGCTATCATAGACTGTAATCTCTTCTCAGAATTAGTAGGAAGTCTCATCTGAAAATGTGTAAAGAAAAAAAAAAGGGGGGGGGACACCAAACCACACATTTCAGCCAAGAAAGGATCTTGATGAATTCAGGCTGCTTAACAATTCTAGACCAACAATACTGTTTAAAGTGCTCATAATGCAATTGGACCACAACATTTTTCCTGCAGTAAATGCATAAAATAAGTTGATAAAAATGAATGACTAATAAAAACAAATGGAAGCTAGAAAAGCTTAATTTATTGCTGTCTTCATAGCATACTTCTACAGCGCTCATAAAAGAGAAAGCTTATCATTATGGTTTTTGAGTTAAAGCCACACAGGATGCATTTTCTCAAGCTATTTAACAGGACATACCTATAATTAATCGACCGCCATTATTCTGAAAACACACATAGTAGGTAGAAGCACTGATAATAAGCCAAGCTCTGGCAGCTGCCACCATGGTGTGCAGATCCTGACCTTGTGGGGCCCTATATCTAGGGAAACAAATTAAATTCAGGAACAAAGGCCCAGCAACAAAAACTAACTGGGGCACACAGCTAGTGATCAGACAGACACACTTCAGCCAAGTGAAGTCTTGCAGCAGGAGCAAGAGCATATGAGGTTGTCTAGAAAGGCAGTTCCTGAAGTCTGGGAGTACCCATAGAGCTGGTACAGAGACTGCAGTCAACTGTTGAATGTACATTTGCTAAATCCATTAAATACATGCAGGTGGAGTAGCATGTACCTTGTTTACTTTGTATTACTGAATCAAAAGACATAAACCTTACTATCTACTTGACAGGAAATCATTTAGTTAGCCTTCCCGCTTTGCAGATTAGTATTCTGAACATCTGAATATATTTTAACTGGGAAATATAACTTTTAACTCAGATCACTTCTCTTTCCTCTAAGGGAGAAAAAAGCAAACAAATTTGATATGAAAATTGTACATCTAGTTCAGCTTAAATGCTGTAGCATGACACAGTGTAAAAGGATCACACTGAAGACACTGTCAGACACCAGCAAACTCAGCAAATCTGTCAGTTAAAGCAATTGACATTTCTCACATTGAGTCCCTAAAGCAAAGTTTTTATCACCTTAATGCTCTCATTACTAGCAGATTTTCTTACTAGCCAGCTATTGATGAATGAAGGCAAGATCTCCCTGTGCTGTGTTTCACATATGGCAATGAGAGATTCTACAATCTCATCCCAACTTCTGGAGCAGATCACTTCTACTGGTGTCAAGTGATCAAAGGAAGATTCACCATCTGAGATGAAAACGCAAAATGGTATTTTGCTGTAGGCTTTTCTACTATTTTTAGTACAACATGACAAGTTTTTCAAAATAATCACAGAAAGCACATGCGTAAAACACATATTTTGTATTTAAACTGTGACACAGAAACACTTCTGACCATTACCCAAGCAAACATCAGTACGAAAACCAAGTTAGGGTTACCTCTGACATGACGTAAGTCACCTTACAGATGAACTTTTTATTCTATGTTAATCACACTAAATTTCCTAAAGTTCTTTTACTTTGACTAGACACACACCTGACTTGCAGTCACATGGAGCTCTCTGTGTTTATGCTCTTTTTGTCAGAATACAGACTTTCTTCCATCTGTTGGCATCTTTAGCTAATTACTGCTTATCAAGTGTGTTATAGCCCACTTCAGTCATCGAAAGTGCATATTGCACTCATTAACACAACCTACCTCCATCACCTCTAGGTACTTGGCAGTATAAACTAGCAAATAAGAATGTCTGAATGGGTAGCAATTAATATTGATCTGGATCTACCCTTTCTTAAGGCTATTTTAACCCATTTATATTAATTGGTACACAAAAATTGTATTTTCCCTGTTCCACCCTGATGCATTTACACATATGGAACAATATGTTCAGAGTTTGTAAGACTTGTGTCAAGCCTAATCAAAGACTAGTAGTACTGCAGTGCAGCTGTCCCTACACCTTGAGTACCACGCATCACATGCAGATGTATCAGATGTCCTTCTCTGCAGAAAAATTTCCATATCATCAAAACTCCATGACATGATCCAGCTTTTCTTAGCCATCTTAAAGTTACACTTATGACAACTTTCTAATGGTTTTAGCAAGAATTCAGCTGTATCATATGCAAACACCAGATGTGATGATCTGCTCAACTTGAACGATGCAAGGTTAACTTTCAGAACAACATCCCTTCGGCTGTCCCACAGAGATGCAACTCACTTGCATCTTTCTCCATTAACTGCCTGCTCCATACAGGTCATTTCCTGCTTCACACTGGCTGCCTAAAACAACAGTCCTGCCCAGCTCACATCTGTAAATATCTCTCAGCAAATGGATCGGTGCCAACCCCTCATGCGGCTGAAATATCCAGCGACTGTACAAGCTCTCTAACCTTGTGAGCTGCAGCCTGCATTGTGCCATGGGTTGCAAAACAAGCACTTTCCCAATGAGTTTCTGCAAGCACAAGAGTTACTGTTTCTCCCACTAAAGGATCCACACTTCTTTTCAATTTCTTTACATAGGTTATTGCACTTTTCTCCTTCATTTAACCTGCACATATATAGAGGACAATGTTATTAATTGCAAAATGACTTTGGATTCAAAAAGCAAAAATACATTTTAATTACAGTAAGATTAACTCTCTGAGTTAGTGTTGAAATTACATTTTCAGTGAGCATAATCCTCATTACACTTTATTTTTTTAAGAAAAGTCATAAAAGCTTCACTGTACCGGAAATACCCCTGATCCTTAAAGACTTCTATTAAATAAAGCTGTAGCAAGCATTACTTTATTCTTAATCAGGTCTTATTTATTTGCCCATCTATCCTTGTGAATTACCTTGGCAATGAGAGAAAAAAAACCCCTCAGAACTTCACAAAACATCCAAGTTTGAATAATTCAAAACATACCTAGGCAGAAGCTACAGTGCTGCTAGCAAGCCAAGGGTGAGAGAGGACAAGATGGAGAAGACAAAGATGATCAGAGTGGTGGAGCACCTCTCCTGTGATGAAAAGCTGAGAGAATTGGGCTTGTTCAGCCTGGAGAAGGGAAGGCTTGGGGAGACCTTATTGCAGCCTTCCAGTGCCTGAAGGGGGCCTACAAGGAAGCTGGGGGAGTGGGGGGGATGGGGGACAGACTTTTTACAAGGGCCTGTAGTGACAGGACAAGGGGTAATGGGTTTAAACTGAAAGCGGGTAGATTTAGATTAGATATCACAAAAGTTCTTCATGGAGAGGGTGGTGAGGCACTGGCACAAGTTGCCCAGAGAAGCTGTGGATGCCCCATCCCTGGTAGTGTTCAAGGCCAGACCGGATAAGGCTTTGAGCAACCTGGTCTAGTGGAGGGTGTCCCTACCCATGGCAGGGGGGTTGGAACTAGATGATCTTTAAGGTCCCTTCCAACCCAAACCACTCTATGATTCTGTAAGACATGTTCCTGGACCTGCTGTTTTCCAAAGGCTTTCACCAGGGCCCAGACAACCACTGTTCAGTTAGCAAAGGGTTATTCTGGAGTTACTCTGGGGAACAGCATTATATCACACATGGGACTCGGCACGTATGTGGAGGACTTAGGCACATTGCTCAATAGATGACTGAAGACATATCTAGTTGTGGTAGCAAGGATAATCATTTAAGCTTTAAGAAGACTGTATCAAGAGCTTCAAAGTCTCTACAAGGTCATTGATTCACACTCACAGGGGAACATAAAGTTATTAAAATTGAGCTAGAAATACTGCAACAGGGAATTAAGCTAGATTTGGCCAGTAATGAAAGGAAGAGTGATGAACAGCGATTAAAGCACAGAACTAAGTTGCAGAAAACCTGAATGCTCAGCTCAGCTGTTTGCTTGCCAGATGACGTGACCCAGGTTACACAAAGCCCAGCACGCAATTTTATTTGTTCAAAGTACACACAAGTTGAGCGGAGCAGCTCCTGCCTGCCTGACCCTTAAAAGTAGGGGCATTTCTGCCATACAGCACTTCATTTTGTCTCCTTCCCCTTGTCCTGACTAGCAAGGCTCGTGGAGGCCAACCAGCAGCCATCTGCAGGGGTAGAGAAAAGGTCATTTTGGTTGGAGATGTGCAACTCCATGAGGATGCTTCTCAGCCACAGCCTGGAGCTGCATGCCCTCCATGTCCCCAGCTTAAACCAGCAATACCACTCAGAAAGCTGCCAGGGAAGAGTCAGACTTGTGAGACAGCTTTTACTGTCATGAGCAGCCCAACAGCTCTGTTTCACATCCCCAAGAGAGCCCCCTGCATCCTGTTTGCCTACCTCCAACTCTGCCAGGAGAAAAATCACCAACCCGTCACGCAGGGAACTTCTGTTATTTCATTCAAGTACAATGAGATTTTTTCTCCTAGTAGGTGCTGAAGTCAGAGATTTATTGCTATATTGTTCTGGGGAATAATATTTGAGTGGTTCAGTAAGATTTGGGAAAAAGCAGGTCTCTGCTCATAAAGAGAACTTCTTTTCACCTCTACCATTGCAAAAGGCTTTGAAGGAAAAAAAAGTCATGAGATGAAAACTGGATCATATTATAGTATTTATGAAATTGTGTTTTCTAAAATTCATTAAGCTGTTTGTGAGAGCATAAGAAGGAAGGCAGGGAGGGAACACTGTTAGCACTAAGTGGTGGACAACAACAGGGGTGGGTGAGGAAACCCTCAGAAGGCAGGGAACTAGTTTGAGATAAAATAACCTGAAAGGTCACAAAGGCCATGAGAAAAATCAGAGATTTCCACAAAGGATTTCCTTCTAAAGTATCCAAACAGTATTAGACCAAAGGACTAGTCTGAAAATCCCTACGGAGAACTGGCAGAAAGCAAGAGTAGAAGAGGCTCCAAGACCCCATGTCCCAGGACGCTGCATGCGTTTAATTACTCAGAGTGAAAACAGGCACATACAGACATGACCCAGCAAAAGGCAGGGCTCAGATCCTGACCAAGTGCTCCTGCTACATCCCAGTCTAGGTCGAGGGCGAGTCTCCCATCCCACAGCCATCAGCATCTGCCACCAGAGTAGCATGTGGGGGAGGAAAAAGGTATGACACGCTCCTGCGGCCACCTGAATTGTTTCACAAAGAAAAGTTATCTCCAAAAGTATTTCAAATCCTGTGCTGTACGAAAGCATCTAATATTATGTGAAGAATAGAAGCGAGCATCTCTCCGAGGGATGCACATTCCCCACAGCCCTCCCTGCTGCTCTCAAACTGCCCAAGCACCTCCATCACAAAGAGCCCAGCTCCAGCTCTTCCTGCTCACCTGGCAGCAGCTCCCTGGCCGTGATCACAGAAGAGACCGTCTCCCCCCATGGCATGACACCTGCCTGATGGCTGCCTTGACCATGGGGAAGTGGACTATTGCCATGACTAGCTCTCACACACACTACCAATACAGCGCCTACCAAAACCCTTCATGTAGGCGGGTATGATTAATCCCATTTGAAGTTGCCCCTGCACACACAGCCAAACACAGCTGAAAATGCCTGGAAACAAACAAACAAACAAAAAAATCGAGTCTACACATCAGGTGACATACTGTACACCAAGAGAATCTTTGCTGTGTCCCCCTCTCATACCATAAGTGCCACACCTTGCCTGAAGCAATTGGCATGAGTTGGGTATCTTCATGTCAAAAAAGCTCCAGACAACAAATTAACAAAAAGGAGAAAACACCAGCAAGTGGTTGGAAGACAGGCATGTCCCAGCTCCCACAGAAAGAATAGAGAAGGGAAAACATGATCAGATATTTTTATGCCAGAAGGTACCAGAAGCAGACACATCCCCAGCTGGGATCATCAACTGGGTTCCACCAACACATGCAGTCCAACTGCAGACCTTAAATAGGGCAAGACAGTCAAATCATTCCCATAGCTCCCAGAACCCATCCTTCTTTGTCCACATCTTTGGGTACTCTTTCATCATGCCCAGACAATGGTCAGTAAAAGTTTAGGTGTTTAATTAGTGGGTGTTGAAATACTGCCAGTAAGATATTTTAAGAATATAGACAGAAAAAGGTTCCTTGCTGATGACCTGCCAGAAACACTGCTTTATAACCTGGCCAGGAGATCCCCATCGTGTCAGAGGTGCTGTTGCAGATCACAGCAGAAAATGATTCAAAGTCCACATAAAGCATTTACATGGACTACAGATGATCTACAGATTTTCAAATGTTAACTTATATTGGAAGAGTAGCAATTGTTCTTTTGAAAAAATGCCAAAATATGCTACTAGCAGTAAGAATAACAAGGATTGATGACAGGCTGCTTAAATAGGGAGGAGTGGGAAACAAGCCAGCACCTTTAGAAGTGGTCAACAAGAAGACAGAAGAGTCCAAAGGGAGTGTAAAACAGCAGGGTTTAGCAATATGCTAAATTGCATTGAGTTAACAGCTGGCAGGGCATAATAACAACCAGGAGATTAATAGATTTTTCCAGTATGAGGTCAGAAAACTACATAAAATAACACTACAGTGCTGGCATTTTAGAAGACAGAGTGAAGTAACAGGTACTAAATGAAGACACAGCAGTGGGGGGGTGCGTGCAGGGTCAGAGTACTGGTGGACACCCTGCTAAAGCTCCTACTGCAGCAGGCTGTTCAAGCACCTACCAATAGCTCTTAATTTTCAAAAGTGATGGCAAATCATGGATGCTAGCTTTTGTCCTGGGTCAGAACGCACTTTCTGTGGCTCTAGAGGGACACCACACTGCTGTCTTTACCTGGAAATTTTTACAGCACAGAAAAATTCAAAGTAAGGATGAAAAAAGAACGGGCCGCATGCCACATTTAGTAAATGTCACTATCAGGAGTGAGAAAAACTAAACTAAGAATTTCCACAACAGGAACAGAGCAAACAGGAAAAAAATGTACTCTCTGACCTTAGGACAGGCTTAGTACCAGAAACACATAAATGCTATGTCACTGCTGACTACACGGATTCCTATGCACTCTCTAGTACCTATTACAAATGCTTTTTAATTCAAAACCTTCACTCCTCTGCACTGTGGTACCTAGTAACTGAGATGACCACAGTGCAGAATCTCTTCATTTTCGGCTGCTACACTTCATGCCTAAGATTCTGACGGGCACCTCCTGTTGTGATAAGCAATACAGCAAGAAATTTTGTTTGAACCCCATCTGCCTGTCCCCCCTCCCCCCCCCAAAATCAACAAAAAAGGTACAGAAATCTTTTGTCTCTCATCCTGTTGATGGAGGAAGCACCAGGCAATACATGAACCACAGCACAGGAGGCTGTGGAGTACAGGATTACTAGATCTCTACAATGCTGAAGTAAATATTGGTACATGAATTTTGTGATGCATACTATGCTACAAAAAGCCTCATATTTCTAGGCAGGTTTTGGTAATAACAGAGTAAAGGGAGTTAGCCCTTTCCTGACTGAACCCAGCACACTATGCTACCATATTATCAATGTCTTAGTGTCTTTTTGCAGCTTGTACATTATTTAGGCTGAATTTCCATGCTCAGAGCACTGCAATAAGGTGGAAAGGCAGGATGCGTATTAGTAGGAATTAATTGCTAGGATGCTTCTAACTTTTTCATGACTAATAAAGATAGGCATACTTGCTGTTGCAAGTAAAAAACACAGGGTGTTATTAGAAACTGGCACAAGGAGTGCCTAAAACATCCTCTGGCAACTCATTAAAGAGCTGGATTAGTCCTAAGGAAAAAAAAGGGGGGGGAGGGGGTGTCAGCAATCAACTCCATAAGATAAATTCAGCCTTTTTTTATGGGTGTATCAAGAAACTGATTTTACCCATACAAGTCCAGCTGAAGAGAAATTAGTCATTGAGTTATGAGAAAGTTTCAAGCGTAGCAAGATACTTTGAAAGCATCCAAATCTAAAGCAAATTTATTAAAAGAGCCAAGACATAACATGACATCCCACCACACCCCCACCCCCCACCCCCCTTATGGCAAAGGGCACACAAATAGGATCAGCAATGAGAAAACAGGAAAATGCAGCTCATATTCAGGCTAAAATCCTAAGATTCCTCAAATTATTACCACAAGCATGAAGTTTCTAGTAGAAAGAGGGGGTAGAGCCTACAGAGATTTTAACATCTCATTAGCACATTGCTTCTATGTCAAATAACCCATACCCATTCCACTCTCCCTCCCCTTGAAATCAGAAATGTATTCTCCCCAGCTCTTAGTCCCACACCCAATTTATTCATGGTGTATTTATGTAATGTTGTGCATGCCACAACAGTACCCAAGGGATTTGTCCGTTGGTTGCAATTAGAGTTTGTATGAGCTGCCCAGATTAATGGAAGTTCTGTGAAGGTGTCCTCTATAGCATGTTGTGCCTAGGGAAGCTGCCCTCCTTCCCTGGGCACCCTCTACTCAGTGTGACTAAGACTACAATACATGAACAAGGTTTCCAAATCATCTATCCACCCCAAAAAAAAAAAAAAAAAAAAAAAAAAAAGGATCGCTCTAAGAAGCACAAGTTTTGTGTCAGCGGGGAGAGTTATTCTTGCAGGTCTCTGGGAAATAAGAATGACAGATCTCTATGATATACCTAAGACTAAAAAGGACTTCATTTCACTTTTTCAGAAAGAGTTCCTCAGACACAGCTGCAGCACTGACTGACTTGAAGACCCATGAATGTAATATCCAGGATTCCCTGACACAGGAATCTTTCTTATGAGGGCTGAGCTTCAGAAGAGGTAGTGGTGTTTCAGAAATTGAACTTCTCCTGACTATTTTGTGCTGCTAAAGCTATTGAAGCTTTATGAGTCCAGGATGCTTCCCCCCCACACACACACTTCACCATTACCAAATGTGAAATAAATACATACTAGTAAGGACTGCAGCACTACACCGAATGCTTGGGAAAGCACCCTCAGACACTGCAAGACATGGAGCCTCTCTCCTCCCTGAGAGCATATCCACAGCACTAATCCACAGCAGGCTCTCAAAGGATTTCTTCCAGCACTGGAAAGAAAAATTCAAGCACAGTCTTGTAGGACCAGAACAACACTGATGTTTTTACCTGCATCTCAGAGTAGCGCTATTTCAGTTCCTTTACTTAAACAACAGAAGTCTGGCCTTCAGGATTATTATAGAAGGTACAAGTAAAGGGGGAGTGAGAGACTGTCATTACAATAGACAATTAAACCTGCCAGATAATGAAGATAAGCCTGCACTGTCCACAGCAAGCTAAAGGGCTCTAAAACCAAAATCACTCATCACATAGGCTGGATTTACTCATGCCCTTCCTCTGGTACAGTCAGGCAACCAAGCTATCACTGCAAAGTGGCTGGTCTCCTCTGCTGAGATGCAGAAGCTGTGGGCTGGGTTGAAACATGAAGAATTGCTTGATTTGGGCCATCTTTAGTCTTACTTCACAACACTTTATCTGAGTAGATGTTGTACCCATTGGAGGTGGTGGGAAATGTTCAGAGTTCAAATACCATCCATACCCTTAAACCTAAACATGTCTTTGCATGCTTGTCTTCTACCAGTATCCCTATGTGAGTTATAAATTCTTTAAATTCAAAAGGTGTGGTCTCACCTGATCCTTGAAAGCCAGATATCATCTCATTTTCATAAAAAAAATTTTTTTTAGTGGTTAGGTGTGATATAATCCATTTAACAGAGAAAGAAGTGTTAAACATGTACCTTTGAAGTGATTTGCTACTGTTAGGTGTGTTTCCTTTACAAGCACTTCTAGCTTTTTAGGAGTTCAGCACAGCTATGTGCTATATGGTTGATCTTACTACAATTTTTCAGTTTCCTGATGTTTTGACAGATGCATGAAATAGAAATTATATCATGAATGCGGTTAAACAAATGCTGCTACGTAATTCTTCAGTGTTCAAAACCTCTTATTTGAAACTGAAATAAAACGGATGTTGGGAATAAATTCTGCAGCTATACTGAACACCAAAAAACAAGAAGTAGCTTATGGCATGGTAAGGAGAGAGGAAAACTCTTTTAATGAGTTCAGCAGTGCTACTGCGGTCATGCATAAACACATGTTGTTAGCTTAAGCATTGCTTGGCTGGGATTTTAGCCTTTTGCAAAATACTACCGTGGATATAAAATTAACAGCTTTGCACGTATTTTAAAAAATACACTAGATATTTCTTAATAAATCCTCCAATTCAAATTGTAATGAATTCAGTAGCCAGGTCCTCATTGCACTGCTTTTCTGGAAGTCAAACCTTTTCACTTATTTTATTTTTTATAAACCTGTAATTATTCATGTAAGATTACATGGTAATAAAGTTTTATGTGAAACACCTGTACGCACACAGACATGCACTAAAAAAAGTTTATATTCTCCTTCAGTTCTCTCGCTCTCAAAACATTAATTATAATACATGGCAACTGGTCCTATATTCTGAGCATTGTTTTCAAATACATTTTTCTTCTGCCAAAAAAATTGCAAATTATTATTTCAAGCACAGGTAATTAATAGTTAATTGCTTTTGCTTTGCTTTTAACTTCCAGAAGTGACCCGGGGGCACTCTGTTTCTTTGACAAAAAGAGGAAGATAGATAATGGGCATTTTTTCAGGGTCTCTCTCATCTATCACTGTTACCAGGACAGGAACGGAGATCTTTCATATGACTTTTCTGATAATTCAAGAAGTTCACAATGTGAAGTGGCCTCAAGTTAAATATGTATGTTTAGTACAGGAGATTTCAAGTTCTACAAGAAAAATAAACACATTCTTTCAGGCTAAGTTGAAAGGTTCAAGACTGACAGTTGGAAAAAAAACCACCAACAAAAAAAGCCATACACAACCCTCAAGCCCTACCTTAAGGGGAACTACTTTTTCAGCTCATCATGAGTAAAGCTACCTATACGTAGCTCAGCCAAGCCTTCTAGCTGATTTTTTTCCCTTATTAACTGGCTCTTGAATCAGTAATCAATTTTAATTAAACATGGAAGCTGTGAGTTTAGGCAATGTTCATCTGCTAATCGAGATATTGTTAGCAGCCATCAAACACACACAAATGGGCAGCTGAAATACAGCTGCAGGACCAAGAACCTACCTGTCAGCTGGGCCCCTGTTAGCACCTCTAGTCCTTAAACAGGAGGGCAGGGGCCCAGGAGAGGACCCATTTCCTAAATGCATGCTTCTACTGGTAGGGACAGAGGATGTGGCCAGGGAGAGCATACAGCCACTGCATATTTGTATTGTGGCAGCCCAGGGAAGGAAAGAACCCTTTTCCTTAACAAGCCTTTCCTGGTATCCTAACCTCTCACCTTCTGCCAGAATCTTCTTCCTCCTTTACCAGATGTCTATAGGCAATTTGCCTACCCCTCCTCTACAGACATAGCCATCTATTCACACAGCTTTTGTACAAAGGCAGGTGAGGCAGCTAATTTGCTGTAGTGGGAAAGCAGCTAACTCTAAAGCATTGCTCCAAGAGGCTGTCTGACACCTGCGGATGATGTACACCACACCTTCAATGCTACACTTGACTCACGTTCCCCATGTCCCGTTTTCCCCAAAGCAACATTAAACCAATTCCCCCAACACCAAACTGAAGATGACGCTGGGAAGCAGACAAAAATCCTGAGAAACTGGAGAGCCAGGTTAAGATGTGATCCACCAAGTACCAACTTTGGCAATTTTGGAAAAAAGTTCCAATTCAGTAGTCCTCCAATTTTCTTTTTTTTAAATCTAGCACAGCCTATCCAACTCTGCAAACCACTGCCATTTAAAAAGAGAAAAAAGACACAACCCCTTTTGTCCCAAATCCCACAGCTGTAGTCCTGTAACCAAAATCCAAGTTATGCTATATGTCCATGAACAAAATTTAATTCTGACATTTCCTTAACTCCTGGCCACCTGAGTTTTCAACTGCCTCCTCAACATACATTAATTATACTGAGAACAGAGTATCAAATTCTTTTATTAAAAGCTGAAAAAAGAAACTGAAGCCCACTCAACTCTAAATTCCACCATCTGGTATCACATATTTCACAGGGACCATCAACAGTGATTTTTAAATTCATTACACTAATCTTTTGCACTAACTGAGGACAATTGGAGGTTGCTGAGCTCAACAGAATCAGCAGGAGGGAAAGAAAACACACACTCTACCAGGAAGTTTCTCAGAGCATTACTGACATCCATGTAATGGAAAGACTCACAATCTTCTGTCTGTTCCACACACCAGAGAGGAGGAAGGTTGAGTAGATGATACAAGAGCCTTTACTAACTACCCACAACAGTTCCCAGTATCTCTCATTCAGCTTGTTCTAGTTCCTGCTCTGATTCATCACTATTCTTTATCTTAGCTCGATTTCCTTGCCTAGACAGACCCAATTCTCAATTTTGCAAGAAAGCCAATCTTGCCTTGTTTTAGGTACCTAACAAAACGGAAGCTCTGAGGGGTAAAAACATTTTGCAGCAACAAACCCTAGAAAGACAGGAGTAATTTAAGCTACAGGATAATGCTGGCATAATGGCTATAAAATCGCCTAGTCTGGAAACCAAAACCATCTAAGACTACTGCACAAGCAAGGTTCTAGAACAGCTTTGCAATGGGAGTATTATAGACTAGCTAGTTACTTTTAAGCTAGTAGCCAAAAGGGTATTACAACCTGACAGCCTGAGTACAAACCACTGCTAACTTAACTGCCTCATGTTTCCAATAATGAGTAACATTCAGCATTTCAAAGATGCAGAACTTAATAGTAATGATGAAATATATAATTTTTATTCTAACCAGCAGACTGTAGTTAATAACAGAAGACAGAGGAAATACTCAAAAGTATATTGACAACTCCATCTCACAACCAAGGTCAAGCTGTAAAATACCTTCAGAAGTAAAGACAAATTCAGACTATGTAGTTCATCCTCTGTGAGAAGCACATCTGCCCTGTCATCATGAAAAACACTCTGGATAGGTGTCCCTGAAAGGTTTATATAGAGCTGTGCGTTTATATAACCCCCTAACCTCTTTCAGCTTAGACTGGAGAGGTCACTTACACAGACCAGTAGCTGGCTTCAAAGCTGATGGCTGAAAAAAGTGACAGCAACGTATCCTTCCTTACCCTCTCAGCATGCCCACTCCAATTACTCTCATATTTACTGACTTCTGTGCTCACATTTCATTTTTCCACTCTTTGATGATACAGACATCCTGGCTCCATCTGTCATAGGGTTAAATAACCGTCTCTGATTTCAGTAGATTCTATGAACTGCAGAAGAGAATCCTGAACCAATCGGTCTCTTCTGAGCTGGAGGCCAAGTAGAGTTTAGCCCAAGTTTCAGTGGAGGTAGAAGCAGACATATTTTATCTTCATGACAGTTCCATATAGTAGGCGTTCTCTTCTGCTTTTTAAAAACATACAATCACAAGATTTTTATTTTAGGAAAAGACAGACAAAGAGCGCTTTATCTTATATAGATCACTATTCATTATTGCTTAGAATACAGCAATATGCTGGTTTCCAACATCAGGAAACATCATAAATCTGATAATCTACTGAGCCATTTTGAAAGCCTAGAGAAGGCAACACTCCCTAATAGATGTTCACCGTAACAGCCTGGTGAGCTAGGATAGGCAGCCCTAAAACCATCCACCTGCCTGTCTGTTTCTACTTGCTATGCACTTTCCCGTAAGTCCAACTTTTCATGCTTAAACTACATCTCAGATATCCCAGTACAGACAAGGAAGGTCTTAGTTCTGTAACAAAAGACATCCCACCATCCATCCAGACCTTGATATTCACTGTTCACTGAATTGTACACATACCATTTTTAACTATGAACTGGGAAAATAATAAAATAATCACTTACTGTTTTTTTAATAGAAAAATATGACATTTACAATGAATCTGAGGGTATACTTTACAAATAGCTTTCCAGGATTTTTTAATTTAAAGATAAAAATATACTCCTGCCCAAGACATTAAGTAACATCAGTCTCATTGCTAATCGGTGCCATCAATCTTTTGCTACTGCTCCCCCTAAGCCAGACAACATTTGCTGGCTATGCAAGCCAAATGCATTGCTTGTGCAGGTGCTGGCATCCACAAGCTTGCCCAGTGCATCCTTTGCACCAGCTCATGCTGCAGGATAGCAGCCCCTTTGGCTTTTCTCCTGTCATTTTTGCCAATGGTGTCAGTGAAACATCAGCCTTCATGAGAGTGCTGAACTCAGCAAACATGGGATGAAAACCATTAGGGTTCTTTCAGAGTTTGCTTCCAAACTCGTGTTATATATAATAAAAATCTTTTGCCATTGCTTATCATTCCGCAGTTATCACCAGGCAAAATTCCCTAACGTACTGACCAGTCTAATACCAGTATCTGCACTCAAGTTTTTAGGAATAAGTTAAAGAGCAATTACATTTTAAAACATTTGTATAGGCACATTTGGTTCAGCAGAATGTTAACTATACATATGTAGCCTTCCCAACTGAAGGAAGTCACTGTGCCTTGTTTATCTGAAATAGGCTTTGGACATAACACAAAAACAGACCACACAAAACAAACCTCATCCAGAAAAAACACACCAAAACAACCCTGCCCCCAAACCTCAGAAGAGGATGACAAGTTCATCAGCAATTCTTAAAAAGCAATCTTTATCAAACATGCCAGAAAAGGAAAGCACACACACCAAAAAATTTAATATTTTTGCTAACACGCCAATAAAAAAAAAAAAAGGTAAACTTTTTTTACCCAACTGAAAACAAAGAAGAAATATGCCTAGACATCCTGTGAGGTTTAATTCTTTGTCACTGGAAGCAGTAGCCTACAGAAAAACCATTTGTTTCAAGGTTATCGTAGGGTTACAAAGCAAAAACAGACATTTGGGTTTGAATATATTCACACAGTAGGGGCAGAGCTGGAGCAGGAAGCCCGCCTGTTGCAGTGGGATGTCAGGCTCTTGTGCAGATACACCCTGGGCACCAGTAAGACTTTTGACTGCCAATGCGTGTAATTTGACCAAAACCCCACCAAATGCAAAATGTTCCCATAAGAACTGCACCGTCTGAAGCCAAAGCTCCATCAAGCTGAAGGTCCTTTCTGCAGCTGATGAGCATCCAGAGCCAAGGGAAGAAGGGCTGGGCAGATCAAATGTGTACCTTCCCCAGTACGCTCTCCCAGCTTCTACTGAGAGGAGGCTCACAGTGAAGTTCACAGTCCTTGAGCATGTTTTACTCTATTAATTAATTTGTTCTTTTCATATATATATAAGTGAAATTAAAAGTACTAAGTCATTTATAATGACGGCTTGGAAAAATACTGGAATGAAATTTTGGCTATATTCTAGCCAACGCCTTTGGCGTTTGCGTGTTAAAGTTACACAGTTTGGTGCAGAACTTCAAAGTCTTCATCACACAACAGATTAAATAGCTCAACACAGTGATGTAGTGTTGAGTAACTGGGAAGAATTCAGAACCCTAGGGAAAAATGCAGACAAAAAGAGGGGACTGGACAATACTGAGCTGTCCAAACTAGAATATGGACCCAATTGTGACTAATTCTTACGAGTTACTTAGATTTCATCTATAAAGGGCAATTTCCAAGACTGTTTCCCCACCCTAGAAGCACTAGTTTAATACTGTGTAAAGAATATTTATCTTTCTAGGCTACAAAATAAAGCTCCGCACCTAAACCTACTGATCAAAGGCAAAATAAAGGAACAGAGGAAATACTGTCACCATCTCCAGCACAAGCAGACTCTGGCAGAAGGAGAAATCACTTTTAGACAGAAAGTTGTAAACCACTTTCTGTCCATTCATGACAAAGCTGCCTTGGGCCAGGCAGAAGTGGTCATAGAAGCTTCCTTTCTCCAGAAAGGCTGTAGGTGAAAAACAGGATCAACAGTGACAAGGAGAGACTCCGTTAATTCTGATTTACAACTTCAGGACCAGAAAATGCCAGCTGTAGCTTCCCAGGCAATGTTTGATACTGCATACACAGCAAAAGAATATCCAAACTCTTCAAAGGCTTTCATTACTAAAACCCAGTCACCCTGCTTCGTTTAACTGCAGGATTACCAGAAAAATATTTCATATCAGTTACCACAGAGATAGAATGGTTTTTCTCAAAATACAGATGTCCATCACAGACCAAATTTTGCATTTCAAAACACAAATTTAACCACTACTGACAAACAAGAGTAAGCTTCCAGACTCATTACAGTCACATCTTTAATTTTTAATTTTATGACCTGGAAACTGCCAGAAATCGGTTTTGTGTTTGTTTTAGGTTTTTTTGTCCTGAAGCAAATTAATTTTCTAATAATATTTCTAGTGTGTCTTTAGATCCTTTGTCCATTCCAACATGAAATAGGAAACTGAGATATCAACTCAAGTAGCAATTATTTCAGTCTGAAATAAATCACTAACTACTCCAGAGGTTTAACAGATGTTCAATGAAAGAGTATATTCTTTGACTTGAGACTGAGAAACTTCAATAGAAGCAAAGTTTTTAGGCTTCCCTGCTGACTACAAGGGTTTATCCTTACAAATAAGTAAGGAAATGGAAACATTCATGTAACAGATAAAGGCAGCCCGCACATATTTGGATCAAACCAAAAGATATTTCAGGAGGAAAAACAAGTTCCTAATTAACACGAAAAAGAAGTTAACTCAAACCACATTCCTACATGATGGCAGCTACAAGATGTCATTTCACGTAAAAGACTCCAGCATATTCCTTTTGTTGCATTATCAGAAAATTTATCAAGCTATTCAGATAATGCTATTCTGATTTCTTTGCATGTTTTTTTAATAAACATTTTGAAAACATAAGATAACACAGTCACAGTTTTGACCCAGCAATCTGTCACAGTTAAAGTTAACCTAAAAGCAAAAGAATCAAACTATGAATTTCCTTACTGCATAGCAAGATCATTATTGTGACAAGTAAATGGCAAGGTCCTGATGAATGGCTGCCACTGTTCAATAGATTGAAGAGAGCTTAAAAATACCTTATCTGTGCTCTCTGGTACAGGAAGATTAAGGAAAGGGTGGATAATAACCTTTCATATTACCCTCAAACACAGGATTCAGTCTGTCTGGCTCCATGCTGTATTATTGCTTCGGTCCAGGCTATTGTCTATTCTCACGACATTTATAAAAAAAGAAAACAAATTTCAGACATATGATTTTTGGCTCATTTTACAAGACAAAAGTGCCATTAATAGCCTTCTGAATAGTTCACAACATTATAAATAATTTAACTAACTTGCAATTATAAAAGTCAACAAACATGTTATGAATGATACCTACACATAATATCAACTTGTTTTTGGAGTCTTTTAATAAAAAAAATCATTTCCCTCACTATAGTGGTTAATATAGAGGTAAGGCTTAATCAGAAAAGGTAGAACCTTATCAAAGTTAATCACAATTTGTAAAAAAATCACATTAAAGAATTGCATCTTTAAGTGTAACAGCACTCTTCCGCCCTATTTTGCTTGATGACTTTTAGAAAAAAAACAATGAAGACAGAGTCAGATTCAATTATTGAAGAAGTGAGTTTCTTTTGTGGGTTTTTTTAAACTTCCATTTTTATTAATATCTACTTAGGTTAAGTTCTGGATAGGCAGACAAAGAGAAGGTACACATTATAAAAATATGTAGTTCAAGTGAAAATTGCGGAAAGTCTACAAGACTTCCAGTCTTCCAAGACACAGGAGAAAGGATTAGATAATGCTGTTTCCAAATGGAAAGAACAGACCTATATGCTTGCATTCACTTCATTATAATTCTAGTAAAAGCAACAAAAAGACCAATCCTATTTTGTTCCTTCTTCTTAACCTTTATCTTTCCACCTTTAAGGTAGCGTATCATTTGTAATGATGCTTGGGGTCCTGATTTTGCAAAATCTTATGGAAATATTTAACACTGCTGTTGCTCATGTCCTAATACTGTAATTACACTTACCTGGTTTTAGAAGATATGCACGTGTGTGTACAAGATTAGAGGTATACGAACAAACAGTATACTGAGCACGGAGTGAAGTCTCAGAGCAGCTACAATCAGTATCAAAACTCTTGTTCTCATTTACAGGTCACAATTTAACCAATCAGCACCATGACGTGTTTTATGTTCCACGGTTTTCAGTGATTTTACATGAGATCCATGAATGTAAATATTCATACACACATTTCATAATATATTACACGTACATAGGGACACCCTCAAGGGTCCATATGCATCCCAGTACTGTTTAGTATCTTCATCAATGGAACAGTGGGATCAAGTGCACCCTCAGTCAGCTTGCAGATCACACCAAGCTGAGTGGTACAGTTGACATGCCTGAGGAATGGGATATCAGAGGGACCTGGACAAGCTTGAGAAATGGGGCCGGCTGAACCTCATGGGGTTTCACAAGGCCAAGTGCAAGACCCTGTACCTGAGTCAGGGCAACCCCTCGTATCAAAACAGGCTGGGGGATGAAGGGATTGAGAACAGCCTGGAGAAGGACTTGGGAGTACTGGTGGATGAAAAGCTGGACATGAGCCAGCAGTGTGCGCTGGCAGCCCAGAAAGCCAACAATATCCTGGGCTGTATCATGAGAAGCGTGGCCAGCAGGTCAAGGGAGGGGATTCTCCCCCTCTACTCTGCTCTCCTGAGACCCCACCTGGAATACTGTGTCCAGCTCTGGAGCCCTCAACATAAGAAGGACATGGACCTGTTGGAGCCAGTCCAGAGGAGGCCACGAAGGTGCTCAGAGGGCTGGAGCACCTCTCCTATGAAGAAAGGCTGAGAGAGTTGGGCTTGTTCAGCCTGGAGAAGAGAAAGTTCCGGGGAGACCTTATAGCAGTCTTCCAGAACCTGAAGGGGCTGACAAGAAGGCTGGAGGGGAACTTTTTACAAGGGCCTGTAGTGACAGGACAAGAGGTAACGGGTTTAAACCAAAAGAGGGTAGATTTCAATTAGATAAGGAAGTGGTTTACTATGAGGGGGAAACACTGGAACAGGTTGCCCAGAGAGGTGATAGATGTCCCATCCCCAGAAACATTCAAGGTCATGTTGGCCAGGGCTTTGAGCAGCCTGATCTAGTGGAAGATATCCCTGCTTACTGCAGGGGGAGGTCAGACTAGATAACCTTTAAAGGTCCCTTCCAACCCAAACTATTCTATGATACTACGGAACATACCCATATGCATACCCCATATATAAATACATACTCAATGTGCAGCATATGTAAGTATTTTCCTACAGAATTAAAGACTGGAGCAGTAATCTTGTCAATATTGGCTGATGAATCAGCAAATAATTATCCAGGCCAAAACAGGGGCTGTTAAATTTGGGAAGCATATTTGTTACAGCTATGTAAGCTTTAAAGTTGGTATAAACATATATGCTAGCTATATTTCAAAGCATACAGGCAATGCATATGTATCCATTATAGCTTGGATAAGCAAGTCGGTCTGGATGCACTCTACAGCCCTCTTGCTGTATTTTGTAGCATTAGTAGTGAAAAAACAGATGGACCCCAGGAAGCTTTTGGTTTTCTTTTTAAACATGGAAAAAAAAAAGAAAAATCATTCAAGACATCTTCTGTTTGTGGCTTAGCACTGATGTGGATCTTGGGAATTGCTACAGCATTTGTCCAAGTCCAAAACGACTATGCTATGTGCCTCTACCACAGGAAAGGCTAAGGGCAGCAGCTGACTGCACATCTTTGCAGATGTCCCTACTCCCTATAAACAAACAGCAGCTATTTAAAGGTGAGATAAATTGTGTAGTCCCAACAGCTGACAGCCCTTTCAAGGAGCAGCAGATCAACCCACAAGCCAGTGGGACTCTACATTGCAAAAGCACCTGTAAATGAAGAGTAATTGGCAGCAAATCATGTAGGTTAGCTGCTGCGTGTGCTGCCCCAGGAAACCCAATGAAGGGTTCAGACATGGCAGGTCAATAGAGCAGGAGGGGCAGTGGAAATCAGAGAATTGGTCTTGCCTCACCAGCATTAGTTCTCCCACCTTACTCTCCAGTAAATTCTTTTTGTTTAAAAGCGTTCATTAACCCATTTCTTATCAGCAGGTAAATCTGATTCACTGCATGACTAAACAGCATAGCTCTGCCTCACAGATTTTTGAATGTCCACACCCAGACAAGTCAATTGTTTCATAATTTTCAAAGGACCTCTAGGATCTGAAACCCTTATTGTTGTCAATCAGTGCTGGCCTAGATTAATTTTTTAGGTAATGTGTAAATGAAAATGCTCAGCTTGATTAAGCATTAAAACTATTATTATTATCTGTGTTTTCCATGTTCTTACAATATCTTCAAAATTCTAATCAGCCTCTAATGAGCGAATATTTAACAGTTGGATTAGAAGTGTCTGCACCAGCCCAAGGAAACTTCCTGACAGGATCAACAAAGAGTAATTAAACATCACTAGCAGCTAGCATTATTAAGTAAACCAAAAAAAGAGGAGGCAGGGAGGCATGTCTTCATTATGGGCAACTCATGATCTTGATGAACTAGTGTCATACACCATGGCTTGTGGATCTTGCTGCTAGAAACTGTATTCTTTAAGGAGAAAAAACATGGAGCAGAAGCTCTGAGCTGACATGGAGATCACTAATACTTAATCCGTAGCACAGCTGTAGGACAGCATAAATTATATCACTGCTTCCCGAGCAGTTTCAGCCTTTCCATGGCCAGATTAAGCAGGTGAGCTGTACTCCACACCTGGTCACAGGAGACCAGAGGAAAGAGCCATTGTAATTTGGTTCTCAGAGCTGCTGCACAGCACATGAAATCAGATGACACTATTCATGAGGACACTATAATTTGAACAATATTTTGTTGCGCATGAACAGAGTTTCTCCATTTTTACATCCTTTTCAGTCTCACATCTGCTTTCAGACTATTTTCATCATGCTGTTGTTCACTCTTCCTTTTAGTGTTACATACTTAAAACCACGGCTCTGTACACTTCGATGTTCTCTCCCCATACATGCGAGTCCCCTAGGAGCAGCCACAGACAGACTCTAATGGCAATGCTGCTGATGGCAGTGGGTGCTGCCCCAGAGCATGGCAACAGCTGTTTCTGGAAGCTTTTCATGCCACCATAACCCCTATGTGGGATATTTCACACCTACAGGCAATTCCTACAGGTCAGTCACCTGCAATGCTCAGTACTGTGGTTTCACATTCTAAGACCTCAGCAGACTTCACACTGAGCGGGCTAGTCCACATGGAACTCAGGTCTGAAATGCTAAGGGATATATACACATGCAAGCTGTTTCATAAACACATGCATTCAAATAATTACGCACACTATTTTTCTTAAAATAATTGCATGTGGTTTTTTCTCCACATTTTTCATTTTCAAACAAGTCTCTGAATTCAGAGCTTCCACAATAAAAAATACATATATTTGCAACTCTTACATTTCATATTTTATTTCTAAAAACATAAAAATCAACAGCAATGTCTGCAGAAATACTTCATTTGGCATTTTCTAATGGCAATGAATTTATTCGTAGTATACCTTCTACTGAAAGGGCAAACTCATTAATCAATAAAGCATTTAATCATTCAGAGGGAAGAAACAGAATAAAGTGTACTGCTATGGCCATTTAGCATTTTACCATGAGCCAACTAATGCTTCATGTAATAATCATTCTAGTGTTAAGCAACTTTTTTATTAGAAATAGTGAGAGGACTGTTTTTGATTGTTTTTTTTAACAAGTCTTCTAGCACAACAAAAAGTTTATACAAGATATCCTTACTCACTGCGAAAGGTTATAGTATGAAGTCATTAAACTGCAAAATTTTTCAGAAGCACTCTTACCCTCCATAAAATGCATCATCTCTGTATTTAAACTTATTTCCTACCCCTGGACTTTAAGTCATGCACTACTAGTTCTAGACTGTGTTCTTCCAACTCTCTGCTATGAGACCATTACAATCTCCATGTTGCAGAGCAGTTTCTCAGTCATTGGGACTACAACGAAGACAATATTACACATTAGCCTTATACTTCTCAAGCAGAATCAGTTCCACCCAACACACTCTCACGCCTGCCCCAGCAAAAGCACTATTGGGAGTTCAAATGTAGAAGTCTCCAACCAGCCAAGAACAATTTTTCTAGAATTATCTGCACGGCTTGTGTAAATATTTATTTGTGTAAATATTTATTTGTGTAAATATTTATTTGTGTAAATATTTATTTGTGTAAATATAAGCCGTAGCCTCTGAGCATGCAATGTACTGCTGCTATAAGAAAGCATCAAGAAAAAAAATAAATGAGGTAGAGGGTACATCTAACCAACAGTCCTTGTCTTGCTGATGTCCTCTGTTCCTTAATGCACCTGTACAGGTGTAACAAGGTTGTGAGACTATTTTCAACAGCTAGCATTCTGCAGGTGAAATCTCTAATCCAATATCCAGCTTTTCAGTGGGGAGTAGTTGTGCCTCTTTCTCTACTTGTGAGTATTATTTATTATCCATTGACTCCAGCCCAGTAAGAAAGCGAATGGAAGTCTTGCTGTAAGGCAAGGCTCCTACTCAGGGAGCCAGTGCAAACTACTTGGCTGTGGTTTGAGTTGGCCTCTACTACTATGACAGTTTTTCCTGGCTAATAGACAAACTTAGACACAGTAGCAAACCTCCTCTCCTTGTATTAGAGCACACGACAGTACCTAACATTAACAGATCTCCCAACAGCTGACAGAGACCATACAAAGACCTTCACCATGGGGGTCTGACATTCCAAAGGCCTCAAGGTTGCTCAGTCCTACATACAAGGCAGCATCTCTCAGTATCACATTCCCCAGCTCTTGCATGTTGGTTGGCCTTCATCTCAGCTCTAGCTTATTGCATTTTCAGCATATACGATGAAATATAAACATGAATAATAGCAACTCTTGCATTCTCAAGGGACCTGACGACCTGAAGGCACTGTTAAGTGCCCTTTGCTGTGATTCCATCTTCACTGTTTGCATGGGAATTTACAGAGAGAACACAAAACCAGTTTAAATCTTAACACTTTGGTCCTTTTCATGTATATTAAATTATGATTCTAATTAGCAAGATCTTGCAGATTATCTTTGTGAAGATACAGACGCTAGCATTGTTAATAAATATTTCTTAGATTTACTTTCCTGGATAAGCTGGACATTTTCTATTTCAAAGTCATCATGAAAAAAACCCCATTGCCTTTCGGCTCCAACTGTTTATGCACAGAACCTTGTCTGTTGGGCTTCCTTCAGGGTAATTATCTCCAAGTTAGTGTAAAGGCAGGTTGGAGAGCAACTGTTGGAGTCTGTGTACTGTAAACTAACAGTGTGTCTCAAATGTTATCAGGAACTAACCAAGACCCTGCCACCTGGCATTGCTGTGACGTCCTTTTCACTTCTTGTACTTCAACTTAGCTAATGAGACCAGGGAGAAGACAATCATGTAAAACATTTATTCATGTCATGTTCTCAATGCAAAACTCAGACAGCAGTTAATATACAGTAAAACGAAGTCTTTGCCAAGCAATTAAGCTCACAGAAGATAAGCTGATGACAAGAATTAAACCCATTAATTAACACACAAAAGCTGCAGATAACAAAAGCAGAGAGTGCCCAACTCTAATCTGCACAGAACAGTCCCTGCTACCATCTCCTTCCCCGCTCTTTGCACAGGAACACAAACACCTTCCTCCTCTTACTGACAGCACCTCATGGCTTCAGTCACCTGACCCTTGACTTTTACTATCATCTTGAACCGCATTATCAAACAGCATCAAAAAAATACACAAAAAATAAGAACAGAAGACTGATTGCTTTCAGATGCTTGTAGCCACTGCCTTAGTGCTGAGGCTTCTGCACCAAGAACATGAGAAACCATGTAAGATGCGTGAGTAGGGTAGCAAAGAGAGTTAATTTCCAGAAGATACAATAAAAGCGTCACTATTTATTTAGTTCAAGTAACTGCCATTGACATGCAGTGATCTGAGCATTATGCGAAATCCAGACGTGATCACAGAAGTGCAAGAGGGAAGCAAAGTTTTCAAAATACTTTCAGCAGGATTTATAGCGCAGTACTGAAACCATTTTCTCCGTTCTCAAAATAAGGTAAGAAATATTACCTAAAGTAAGACTTCAGCTAGAAGTATGAATTAAGAAGGAAAAATTTTCTGTCCAGAATTTTAGCCTATTCACTTCAGGTCATTGGCTTTGCCAACTGTTAACCCAGGATACTCAGACACTGACAAGACCCGCAAAGAAAGTGAATAAAACCAGTTGTCTCTTTTCAGTACAACTGTAGGCAGTGAACTGAGTACTTGATACACATTCATTTAAAAGTTACATTATACTGTGCTTAAGAGTTTTCACAGTGCTTTGAATCACTTCCCTGAAATTGAAGCTCTTGATTTACCTCACACTTGCACCTTATGAATTAAAACAACAAAGCAAGCACATTTTTGCTGGGTTAAGATACAGACAGACAAGGAAGAACACATATGTACATTTCTACAACTTTTTTTTTTTTCTATAATGCAGTAGCCAAAAGATCTTCCAAAATCTCATCTTCTCAATAATACCTTCCTTGTCTGACAGACAGGAAAGCCTAAATCTTTTCCTCCTGCAAATTGTGAGCATGTGGAAAGGGACAAAAATATGTAGCACACTTTGCAAAGACAGCCAAATGGGACTCTACAGATGGGCCTCTTAAAGAAAAATAGTAAAATACTTTCAGGCTAAAACATGTTTATTTAACAGAAGTCTACAACTTCAGAACATCAAGCAGTGTGCTTTCAACTCTGGTATTAACTAACTTATAGTTGTGAAAGATAGAAATGCACTAATTTACAGAAAGGCATCAAAACATATTTGAAAGTGAACCTAAAAACTATGTTTTACACAGTAACTTCCAAAACACATGGTCAACAGAAGCCATTTAGATTCCCTACATTTTTCTGCCCCAGTCTTTCCCACTCACCCTGCATTCTAAAGTTCACCCTAAAATCCATCCCCTCCAAAACACTTCAGCTTCTCCCATCTCAAAACCCTACTTCTTCCATCACTTCTCCTGTATTGCAGGCTCCCCATACCTACAGCAGCCTTTCAGCACATTGAGTTCACCCTGCTCGCACCTTCCCTCCTCTCCCAGGCCACAAGCCCCTCCACCACCTTCCCATTAGCTGCTGAGGCTTGTGGGGTGTTTCTCTTTCCATAACTGGTACAGCCCTGAAGTCAACTGGGTTTTTTTTTCTGTGCAGCTCCCAGTTGAGTAGTCAGACACAGATCATTAAAGGACTCACTTCTTTTCTCAAGACCTTAACAGCAGCTTCAGTTTAGATTCTCAAGCACACACTTAAGGTTTGTCTATGCTATTACTGAGCCTAATCAACAGCAGCTTCTTCAGAGGAGCCATGGACAAATACAGAACACATCACACAGATTCACACACCACCTGTGTGTACCGACACACAGTTTTTACATTTAATATCAAATTTGTCTGTCCACTTGATGACTTCTGAAGGCCAGAGGTCTTTTTGTTTCACTATGGACCTAAAACCACACTGCAACGTACCTAGTCACAAACAGCAGTGTACCATAAGATGCTGGCGCTATGATCTGCCATGCCGGTGCACATTATGGATGCTGCCCTCTCCTTGGCAAGACAAATGGGAGAAGAGGGTGAGGATGGGGAACCAGGACAGAGATGAAACACTGTTCACACGTGGAAGATCTTCTGGTAGCTCGCAGAATAGCCACAGCAACATGGTTATATTCATGCCATACCAAGTCCTAATTGCCTCAGCACACCCCAGCATTAACAAAAGCAGTAGACAACCCCAGAGCCTGGGAGGTAATATTGCCATCATGTCTCATCAAATTTAATACCATCAACTTCTACTGTTAGCATCTCTTCTAGATAATGGCTGAGTCAGCTGCAAAACCCCCCTGTGTTCACTCTTCCATCTTAATGTGGACAATGACTGCCCTTTCGGAACCAGTCCCTTGGTTATCCACAAGGAGGAAAGAATCAACCAACACACTACTATCTCAGTTTTGAGCAATAAAACTAGGATTTTACAAGTCAGTTTAAACAGCTCACAACTTCTTGAAGTACTGCTGCAGGAAGGGACGAATATGTGCACATAAGTCTGTCTTCCCTTTCCCTCCACCATTCCTTAACAGTATCCCTCTGAACTGCATGACACAGAAGGGAGGAAAAAAGCAGTCATCGTTCACTTTTTTTGCCTTGATGAATGAGCTTTCTTACTGCAAACATACTTCACAGGGCCTTGATTGCAGACTCAAAGCTGTATTGTAGTATTCATAGAAACAATGTGCAGTTAAAAAAACTCCCTCTGAAGCAATTTCAGTTTCAGACCATGAGAAAAGAGACTCTAGTTTGTTACTCACTGCAGCTTTTACAGTTTAATCACTTCCACATCCTCACATGTAAAGCAGTAGTTTCAGAAACTATGGTAGTTGCCCTCTGAACACAGGAAAACACAGCTCACAAATTATAAAAAGAAATTTTAAATCTCATCCCAAAAGCACAGCTTTATGGTTATATAATAGCTGAAGTTGGAAAACTGTTGCAAAGGAAAGCTAAATGATATTCATAACACACAGTTCAAAAACCATGTAAAAAAACCAACTGGAAAAATCTGTTTAATAGATAAAACTTCAGATGTTCCTTTCACACTATCCCTTTGCACCTTACCTCCTACCCCATTAATATCTTTACTGTACCAAATAAAATGTTAAAATACTCTTTAGTGGAAAGTTTTGTAAGAAGTCCAGGATTTAAGAGGGCTTTTGAAAACCACCATACGGAACATGAAAATATTTGTCACTTTAGCCACATATATTTTGATTGTTAATTCATAAGGCAAGGGTTATACTTTACACTGTTGCTTGTGCATCTGCTGCAGTAGTATTCCCTGTTTTCTCTGTAGTCTCTCAATGCCAGTTCACTATTACTAGCAAGAATAAACAATTCTCTACAGTCCTACAGAGCAGGGATACAGTACCATCCCATTTCCTTTTTTAGACTTCTATATGTTTTCATATACAGACTATATATATACACACACACTTGGACAGGAGTAAGGATTAGGTTTGGGGTTGGTTTGGTTTTGGTTTTTTGTTTGTTTGGTGTTGGTTTTTTTTTTTTTTTTTTTTTACAGAAGCATTTTTCTACACTCATCTGATGTAGGAAAAAGGACAACAGCTTTCTAAGAAGTAGACAGCTACTTGCACAAAAAAGCCCCCTTTAGCATTTAAACAACATCCCATTACCCAAATTTCACCAAATTCAGAAGCAGACACAAGTGTGCCATAGACCAATAAACACCAAGTAGAGACTGAAAAACAAATTTGAAACCCACAAGAACCCCACAAACCTTCAAGGTATTTCTACAATCAACATACCTTCCAGCTTTTAAGGCCTCCCCACAGAGGCATCCTCAGAATCAATGCATCTCACGTGTGCACCCTAAAGCCTGATATGCTCATCCACTGCACAAATATGCTTGTTAAAACTGAGTGGAAACACCCAACCATGAAGCAACAGGATAAACTCAGATATATCAATGAAGATGACTAAGAACAGGACAAAAACCCCCTCAGCTCTTAATTTCTCAATCCTGGATTAAAAGGTCAAAAACTTAAAGATGTATATAATAAACCCTTCTATGCCAGATTTAATGAAAGCACCTTTTGCCCAAAAGGTTGCCCACATTTTACAGCTGTCTAATAAGAGACACTGCCTTCCTTTTCTTGAGTACCTTACATCTCCATACAAAACACTATACCCAAAACGAACAGAAGTGCAGATTAAAATTTCTTACTTTGAGCAATAAGATAATTCATACTGTTCTCTTGCCAAAAGAATGCCACCAGTCTCTCAATCTTTGTATGGTCTGCTTCTCTGAATAAACTCCACCTCTCAGAAGACTGCTGAAAAATGAAGCATTGCTCCGCTGCTTGGATGGCCGGCACTCTGTACCATTTCAAACACACACCTGCATCTTCACTCACTAAACCCCATCACCAGGGTTCCAAGAACAGCTACTCAGATTCCTCCTGAAACTGCCAAAAAATCAGAGTTCGCTGACTTCTAAAAAGGCACAGAGAACAGTCAAAGCTGAGATCTAGGAAGAGCTCTCAGCTGACACAGCTGTTCACATCATTTCTTCCACTACAGCAGAGTCAGCTAAACCAGTGTGCACTGACCATCCTCTTAGGGGATACAGATTGCCTTCTAACACTTGCCTGTACTTCAATCCCAAAGATATAGAGATTAATGAGACTGGGTATGACATGAAACCATATGTTAAGCAATTTCAAAGCTAGTCCCTACATAGGCAGGGCTTACTGGAGCATTTCAAGTTGTATCTTTTCTCCTACTAATCCCTGCCACATTTTGAATAACAACATTCATAATTTAGTAACTGAAATATCTGGAACATGGAATAAGGCTTGATCTTGTATTTGTATGCCTATTTGTTTTGTTTGTCTCATGAAAAAATACAATACAGAGACAGTAAAACTATGGAGTTGGAGCAGGCCATCTCAACGAGGAGTACTACAGCACGGTAGGTGGATTCCAAGACCAGTTTTCTACCCGAATTTCTCTTTTCATACTTAATCTGGCATTTTACATATTATGAACATGCAAACTGATTCCTTGTACAATCAACTTCCCATTTAAATTAGGGAAATATATAAATCCAGAAGAATGGATTAGCAGCCATACGTGAAACATAATATAATACAGTGAATGAAACATATTACATTCTTTCCTCTTAAATTTTATTCATTCTCAGATGACACAAGATTCATTAAGCTTTGTTCTCGCTTTACAATGAAGAACTCGGCACAAAGAGGCCTTTTATCACAACAATCTAACCTCAAAAGCACTACAAAACACCCTAATAAGAAGTTGATTCATATGAAACTTCCAAAGAGTTTAAGATGTATCATTAACACTTTCTTCTTTGAGGGATCAGATGAATCTCATCCCAACTCAGATGTCACTAAGTTAAATATTTCAGGGTGAACTAATCACCTTTGTTAAATATAGGTGCCTAACTCATCTCCAATACTTACAGAATGAGAAAATTTAAAGATATTTAGCATTAGGCAAGATAAATCTCATCTTAAATGTCCTGTGTGCTCTAGATTCTCTGACACTACTTTTAGATTAGCATTTATTTTTCATGGCTTTGTACACTGTTGAATGCACAATAGCACACAAAATTAGATATCAGGCAGATGGCTTGGAACAGGCTAGTCAACATCACTTGTTATCGCTCTGACTTAACATGCATTCATCATGGTTTGACCAGTTAATTATTGATAAAATGTACAATATATAAACTTGGGGAAAAAACTCAGCTCAAAATCAGAAACAGCAACACTGATGCCAGGCTGGATGAGGCTTTGAGCAACCTGGTCTAGTGGAGGGTGTCCCTGCCCATGGCTGGGGTGTTGGGACTAGATGATCTTTAAGGTCCCTTCCTACCTGAACCATTCTGTGATTCTATGATCAAGGTGCATGCAATTTATAATTGGAGTCCACTATTTTGTGGTAGTCTAGCAGACATTTCTCTATCATTAGCTTCTAAGGTCTAATTTCATCTCCAAGTGTCTGAATCAAAGGAAAAACTTAACAACTGAGTATGGAATTTAGGCTTCTCCTCCCAGAATAGATCTTCAATTAAACTCAAGGTAGCATAGCCAGACAACAAGTACATCGAGACGACAGAAGTACAATGCTGGTACTTGTACACCAAGCAGCAATTCTGGTTAAGAAAGCAGGAGGAGACATTTTTTGGTTTTAAACTATATAAATGAAAATGGACAGGAAACTTCGGATGAAAAGACATCGTGTACATAATGGCTAACATGACTCAAAATGCCCTGTGTCTCTGTCCCCATTGATTAAGAGACATGGGTAAGCAGATGAAGCATAGGCATCTCACATTTTTATTTGTCTATGTTTAGAAAATCATCAACCTTTGCCTCATTGAAAATAACCTCCAACACTGTCGATTTCCCCCACACACCCCCTCACATTTCTCTAACTGCAAAAGTAATTGTCAGTCTCTACTGGAAGAAAACCTGAACGCTGCCATTCTAAAAACCTCATCAGGAAGGACCACAACTCCGCTGCAAAGTCAGTCAGTAGGAAATAGTGGCCTAAGGGCTGTAGGTAGAGCAGAGATCATCTGAGCTAAACCCAACCAGTTTTCCCCAAATTTTTAAATTAAGAAGGAAAGTGACAACTATAGCCAAGCAGATTTGAGAGTTCAAAGCAGAGAAGTTAAACTAACCATGCTAACAAGCACCATGCTAGCTTTTAAATCAGTAACTTTAACAGCTAATATAAACTGTTTCCTATAGGATACGTGCTTCAAAGTACACATGGAGGTTGCTCCTTGAACTACAGAAATTGAAAATCACAGCAAGCACAGCACAAAAGAGAAAGAAACAAACACAAAGTCACTAAAGTGCAAACATAGTTCTTAAATTTGTACTGGAACTCCCTAAAGTACTTAATGACAACAGCAGAACTGCAGGACTCTGATTAACATAAGACACAAGTTTAAGCAATCAGATCAAAACTTTTGTCTTAAGTGTCTCTGCTATTAACAGCACTTCCTGAACAGTTCACTCTCCACATTGTGTTCTGAAACATCAATGTGTTCTTTAGTCTTTATAATACTGTATAATAATATTGTCCATGATATGTGTTAATTAAAACCTCTGGATTAAGTGATGACTACTGTTTCTTTAGATTTCCATTACCTCATAGCAGGGAGGAAGGAAAAAAAATACAAAACCCCCACACTCTCAGCACAAGGGTACACTACTTTGTTTTCAGCTGCCTTTTCTGAGTCACCTCTGGTCTACATTTATTTAATGAGAAACTATAGTAATAATAAGAATTATTCACAAAAAATGTTATATGAACTATTGTTGTTTCTTACAGGTTCTTGTTATATTGAAAAAATAGAAGTGTTCTTCCTAGTCCCCAGTCTTACTGCTCTTTTTTAAATAAAAATTACAACCAGAAAATATTAAATGTATTAGAAATGCATATTTTTTAATGTGTCTAATATTTGAAAACAAGGAAGAATCCCTGTATTTTTAGAAAACACCATACTTATTCTCATAAGGAAAGGTTCCTGCTCACCACTCACAAAAATTAAAAGATACGATAGCAAGTGCATTATGTCTTAATGCCATCTTTTGCTCACTAGAAAGTAAATTTCTGTTAAGAAGCTTCTCAAAACAGTCAGTTTTCCATTTAACCACAGGTCTAGAGCATGCTAAAAATCAGTTGTGCTGAGCTCTTAAGAGATTTCATGAAAATATTAAGAAAGCAAGATGCAAGGGACACGAAGTGCTGCTATACATCTGGCACCAGCACAGTTTGGATCGGGGGCTCCGAGCACTGCAGGCAAAGTGAAGGACTCCGCTTTCTGCCGCAGACTGTTGGATGTTGCACCACTCAAAAATGCAATTAATCCATTCAAGAAGGGCACAACAGCCCGAAAGCTCCTGGAACATCTATCTTCCAGGGCACAGTAGCAGCTACCATTCAGAGAGGGCTGGGGGTAGGCAAAGGTATGTGCGGAAAACACTTGCTGACAGCACAAAGACCATGTGGCTCCATACTTGCCATGTGTGAAAGCCTAGTCCAGCTCAATCAAACTGTAACAGAGATGTGTAGGGATCCAGATGTTTTAATTCATGCAAGACAGCAAATCCCTTCCGTTTAAAATAGTATGCCTTCTTCCTGCAAGCTGCTGGAAGGACTTCAGATACTAACCAACTTGATCAGCATGCTTAAAGAAACAAATGCAAGATTGAAAGACTGTACGCAGAAACAGATGGGCAAACTCCAAGCCACTGGGTCCCTTAAATGTTGGGGGCCGCCAAATGGTCAGGAAAGACAGATGAAGGGAAAAAACCTATTATTCTGGACCTCCTCCATTAGATGACCACTTCTAGACTCACAGATTCATGATTTGTTTATTTTTAAAGAAGCTAAACCATTTGATAGTTGTGTGGAATACAGTGATGTTCAAATATGTTTTTCATACATAAACAAGTAGAAAATACAGGATGTCAACAGTTATGAATTAATTTTTTCCATAATTTTCCCCTCCTCCCACTCCTTCCCAGTCTTGCTACTTGAAAAGATAAATTCCTCAAAGAAAATATGTAAATCATATCCTGTAAATAGCATACACAAACTTACTATGTAAATAAACATAACAGCCATGACTTATTTTGTCAACAATATTTCATAAGGAAAATGCCTCCCAAAGTTATTTGAATGAAGAAACAGTGTTGAGTCATTCTGCGTTCCTTTCCTGCAGCAGCAGTCATTCAATTGAGTCGGGTCTACATACAAAGTTGTAAAATTACATTAGATCCACAATTCCAAACAAGACATACATTTACTAAAATGTCTGTGTACCAGTGACAAGTGTACTTAGCTTGGTATATTTGATTTTACTTAGCACAGTCTTTGATGGTGGTTTGAAGAGACCACATATACCCTTGCCAATTTGAAAATTAGTTTTTCCATTACTGTATGGTTTTAAATGGTGCAGAATTAGTTTCCAAACACCACTTAAATATTCAATACACTTGGAAAGCATCATGCTGTACATGTTTCTGACTACTCCTATTCACACGTTCTAAGGAAGAGCGTTCTCCTGTTCAACACACTGCTGCATTTCACAGCTCCTTAAAAATCAGGTTATTAATTTCTTAAGTGAGGCTATGAATAATGACTTCATTTTGAGCATTTCTGCACTGGCAGACACTAATGGCTTCTTCCACTCAGCTTCCAATTATAGAGAACAGTGATTAGCTACTTCTTACAAATATAATTAGTTGATTAAGAAAAAGGGCAGAAAAGATCAAAGCTCTTGGAGCATATACCCTTGGAGTGCAATAATCAATTCAGTGACTTAAGAGGATAACACACTGCATTCACCCAACATATGTAAGCTGTCATCTCCTCTAACTGTGAAGTTGTCTCAACCACAATAAAGGAAAACCTTCATGAAAGACTGAAGAAGGCTCTTTTCACTTTCTGAAAATGCCAAGAGCTTCTAGGATGCCAGCAGCATGCGGTGTGGGAGGCACAGCTTCCTCACAGATCTTTCAGTTCTAAGCAAGAAACTCAGCGTGGTCTCAGACTCTATCAGAGCTTTCCATAGCTGGGCTTACCATCAATTATTGCCACTAGGCTACATCATACGAGCCTCAAGGAGTAAGGACTCTCTGATCCATCCTGAAGCGCTCTCTGAAACTTCTGACTTTCTATTCACGGCACAGTTGACAAGGTTAAGGAAAATTATCAGAAAATGCCTTTCCTTCTCCAAACTTCTGCAGTTCACCAGATTAGGGTACTTCAGCTCCACACCAACCATCAAGTGCACCGTATCTATAAGACAGACTCGGTCCAAGACCAAGGCAATGCTCCACAATCACACCTACAGCCCAACTATCATGGGGATTTGGCTTGTCAACAGAAGAGACAGCACCTGCTTTAGGGCTGACCCAAGATCACGGCCAGAGCAAAAACCAAAGAGCAAGGGTCTTCCTCCCAAAACTTTGCCACCTTCAGCAACAAATATAAAGACACATTTCTATAATAACCTTGTCTTCCCTAACATAAACAGACACAAACATGTAAATATGTGTGTCAGTAATTATTCAAAAAATTCCTAAACAAAACACTCCTCTGCACATGCCCTTTTCTTCCTGGGAAAGGTATGAAAGCAGCCGCATTTGACAGACGTTAGCCAAGTTGTTTAATACATTCCTGAAAGTGCTCATGTACACCTCTAAAACCTCATATAAACAAAAAATTTCCTCCAAATCTACCACCTCAGCTGCATATAAAACTGCATTGCTCCTGCTGCTGGGTGAGACAGAGATATGTTAAAGTTCGGTCATTTTGCAAGGTTTATCTGAAAGCTTAAAAAAAAAAATCATGGGAAGGAAGAGAAAGATGACATGCAGCAAAGGCAAGCTCAAACAGGGCATCTAGGAAGATGCTGAGTTTCAACTTGCCAACTCTGACACGTTAGCCCTCAGGGGTGAGATTAGACACTTTATGAAGGAGATGGGTGTGATCGAGCCTTCACACGGTGCCTAGGGATCTATGGTACATGGTAGCAACACTGTTTATGGGATCTTGCAGTTTCTTATGTTAGTCAGCTCTTCCACAGGTTCACCAGAATCCTTCCTACCTAACAGCACCACTGACTTGCCAGTTTGACTACTGCTTCAGTGTACAGTTACCACAGTTCTGCCCTTATTTCCCTATCAGAACTCATGGCAGTGTTGATAGAAGATCCTCTTCCACAATTCAGTTATCTCTACTCCTACATCCCCCTCCACTTTTCTCACACTGCTTATTTATGGGCAAGCACTGGAAGATGGTCCTGTGGAAACATAAGGTTGGTGCTTTGTATTCCAATTGTATTGCTCAGTTTCCCCTGTTTTTCTTCTTCCTTGCATACATTCCCCTTCCCTTTTCCCCTTCTGCACCTAGGGTGATCCAGCTGCCATAGAGATCCACCACAGTCAGAGCAAACCAGAAATGTCTCGTTGGAGAGAGGGGGTTATGCACACTCATGTGCATGCAAGATAGCAAAGCCTCTTCTAACATTCCTAGCCTAAGCCACACAGACAAGGGCCCAACGTGGTAGAAGTAGCATGAAAATCCATTTTAAGAGAGGATTTTCATCACTTCCACTTAGCTTGCTCTCTTGACTCCAGCATGAAGCTAGGTCACATTCCAGAAATACTCCTACATTGCTCCTTTCTGCCACATCTGCCTTGTGCCCTGTTCTAGCCACCCTAGTATCTCCTTCACTTTGCTTACTGGGAGCTCCTCACACAGAAGCATCCAGGGCCATATAAGGAGCAGTACACCAGCTAGCTGCACCTCATAAGAGCTGTGACTTGCAAGCTGAAGAGACTTTCCAAAAAGGATGATACTGCCTTATCTCTTGAATATACCAATTCCACAAATAAATTAGTTGGAGAGTTCATCTGGTGGTCATATTACAACCATATGTCTGGCATTTCCACTTTTTTTTAGATAAAAGCACTGTGAGCACACATATTTCCACAAAAAGAGTGTAGCATTATACTTACACATGCCTGGTTTGCCTGTGAGAACACGCCCAAACGAACACAGCTGGGAAACCCTCCTGTAGGCTTGTGCCTTTCTAGAGCTGGATCCACAGCAAGTTCTCAGCAGACATAAACGTCTCATTTTATACTTCTTAAAATCCAAGGCACATTAGAATTCTTCATGATGCTGCTTCACACAAGTATCAGTATAATATTTTGCCTTCTTATGAACATAAGACTCCATTCAATGAACTAAGGAATCAAATACTAAATTTCAGATTACAAAACCCTAAATCATTATTCACTATTACCCTACTAATACCAAGTTCTCCACTTCTTAAATATTGTTTTATTTCTCCTTTTTCTTCAGGATAAAAAGTATTTTTTGAAGTCTTATTAAGACTTGCAAGTAAACATTGTATATGAAAGTCTAACTATTTCAGCAGTCCATTCTCTAACATATTTCACCACATAAAACACAGAAATTTTAGGTCACATAAAAAAAAGCCTCATGTTCTCTTTTTAAAGCACAGACAGTAAATTGCTAGAATGTTAAGCGCTTTTTAGAAGGAACATAACTTGTTTTCCTAAACACAACATTTGCATTTTAGTTCAGTGACTAGAGAACACCACAGGCACCTCTAAAGACACATGGCACATCCAGTCAAATACAGGCTACTGGTATTTGTTAACTCAAGCAAAGTATAAAATTCAGGGACTCCAGGATGCGCACAGTGAGACGTCAACCTTTAGCACAGACAATACAATGAACACTAAGTCCCTCCACCTACATGAGGTCCAGCCTGCACAGTCTTCTGAGAGCAGGCACCACCAGCAGTAACCACTTTTTAGTTAACATGGCAGCTAGAGCAAAGACCAGGAGGAAGAAAAATCCCACCTACTGGTATTTACTCAGCCGCAGAAACCCATTTTTCATATCTAGGAAGGTGTCCTACCTAGAGGATATCCTGGTTAACGGCATTTGCTACCTCTTCTCTCAAAGTCACAAATGCAATTATACAGCACTTCCTTAAATGAAAGATGCAAAACTGTGCAAGAAAGTGAGAAACTCTCACGTATAGGCACAAGTGCTTACCTAGAAAAGGGCAGGACCAGTATTCCAGTTACAGTTCCCTGGAACCAGCACTGATTTTACAAAAGATTATCACTAGATAATCCTGACTCTCCCATGCCCACTGGCACCTAGCTTCTTTTGAAGAAGATGGGTGGAGGCTGGTCTCACACAGGATAACCTCTGCCCTAGTAATGAGGGCAATTACCTGGATAAGTAAGCTCAATCCTTTGCAGGCAGGGCAGAGACCACAACCTAGATCTCTCACTTCTTGCAGAAGCACTCTAAGACTTTCTGTTAAGTAAAAATGTCAGTGGGGGCAGTGGCTCCTATTCAAATGAGGTTATGTACAGACATGGTCACACCTGAGTTTTTTTCATTTCTTCAGAAAGAACTCAGGTGTCCAAAAAACTGTCTATCAACAGGTGAGGGAGAGGTGAAAATAGGATACAGATGTTTCTAAGTCTATAGCATAACTACTTTATTATGACAGGGATCTTTCAGACTAATTAGGAGTTATCTAATGAACACAGGTGCCAGACCTGGTTACCTGCAACATAACAAATTCATAATGTTAAGGATTTAAGAGAACTTAATATACCTAAGGCTATTTTGGACATATTTAGTTCCACTGAAATCCACACCACTGCAATTAGCTATATACAAGTTTCCTTAACTACCACCCAGACCTTACTGGCCATATCATGTGCAGCTTTGGTTCAAAGCCATCCCAAATCTTCCAGCTCTGATCCCAGCAAGACAGTTTTTAAGCTCACTACTTCTACAGACATAATCTGACAGTGGAGATTCTTAGCCAAATAAAGAGGACTCGTATCAAAGATTTTGCTTGAGCAACATAGTGTAATGACAGAAACATGCAGAAGATAAAACATCACAAGGCTGACACACAGCGCAGTCAGCAGTCTGGCAATAGTTAAAAAAGTTTCTGTGTAGGCGCTTTGCGGATGTAAGTTACTTCTGCCAGGATAAGCCTCAAGACTTCATCTTTATTGAAACTGGCTTTGCTGACATGCGCTTGAAAGCCATTGTGTGTGTACTCTCCAAAAAAGTGAAAAGAACAAAGGGAAGCATGGAATAAGGGATTAAGCCTTATTTATTATATACTTATGGAGCTCAGGCTGCATAAACAAAATACACAGTCATGATACATATGCATCCATCTAATTTTAAAAAACCCCAAACTTAAAGATCCCAGACTAACAATGTTTTTCTTTCCCTCTTCTCCATCATGCCTGCTTCTTAGCCATCAAATTAATGAGAATCAACTGACTAAAATGCAAAAGGGCCAATATACTCATTTCACTTCAGAGTGAAACAGCAGAAGCCTTTGCTTTGCAGTGCAAGGAACGGAAAAAACACTTGAGCCTTCCAGGCAACGATATGCTTACAATTCCTCATATGAGTATTTTGGTCCTCAGCCTAAGCCCCTTTTACTTGCACAGAAGGTTTTTCACTGCTGTTTCACTATTTGGCAAGCCTAATACAGAAGTTTCAGACAGGACTGTAAGGCTTTGTCTCTCAGGCAATGTGAATTAACAGTAGCTCTTTTTCCTCAAATACATGAAATACGGCTCTTTTTAAGGAAAAAAATAATAATGAGGCATTCCACCTGCATTGCAAATTCTGTCCTGGTCATGTATTTTATGCACAACACCAAAGTGAAAATATAAAATCAGCATATCCCACTTCAGTAATACAATGGTATTTTGCAAGACAGAGTGACTTACAGAATGAAAGAGGACTTGAGAAAATCAGTCACAGCTCTTTTCTGAAGCTGGGCTCAAAATCAGAGGAGATGACATATCAATTTTCATAAAATGTAATATTATACAAATTAAAAACAACCCAAGTATGAAGAACTAGCTCTGAACGGCGTGTCAACGTGGCATTAATTAGCGTACTTGGAGCTCTGGCCGATGCGGTGCCATTCTCATGTGAAGTTGAACTGACTGCAAACAGAGAGAGAGTAAAATTTTCCTCCACACAGAAAGAGCTACATCCAGTGTAATTGCTCAGAACTATAGTTATGTATAAGAAAAGCAGCAGGTAAAACACTTCTGCATATCAGCAGCATTGCCAAGGCTGGTTTATGCTGCCTTGAGGAGGCCATCAGCACTAGCAAAGATCAGCAGTGAACTTACTCAGTTCACTGAATAAGGAAAGATTTGCATGAAGCGAGGGGGAGATGAAATGATGCACGGCTGTAAAACTGTAAACCGTTCTAAGCATATTTTGTATCTTCTCTCAGCAACACCCAGCATTCTTTGAACCAGCACACTTATAGACAGTCCTGTGCATGGCTTGCTGCATGTCTCCTCCTCTTGGAATCACAGGCAGGGTGGAAAGGAAGAAGACAGATCCAAAAGGTAGAGGTCTGGTGGCTTTATACCATTGCTCATATCCACACTTTCATGTTGGGAAACACAGATACCAGTGCTGCATCCAGTTTTATGAGATGCTTTTTACAGCATGTGATTAGTGTTGTGTCCTGGAACACATGCCGCACTGTGCTACTTTAGGGAGCTAGATTTTTGGATAAAAACTTTGGAAAGCAGCAGAAGACACTGACATCTGGAGGAACCTGCTACATAGAAGTAATTAATCAGGAAGAATTTCTCCTTGATGAAGAAATAATGATCATTTTTCGTTTGTAATATGATTCCTGGAAGTACACATCACCAAAATGCTGCTTGTGCTCATCACTGTCCCAGGACAGCTTTACACTGCATAAACAAGTCTTTTCTCACAGAGGAGTTAAGCTTGAATAAAGAGAGTGAAGCTGTGCCTGAAATCTTCTCTTCCTCCACAGAATAGTGAAAACGATCAGTGAGGGTCCTGTGATGAGTTGCAGCCCCTTGACACAGCGTACCTGGGGCTGTCACCCTTCACGTCTCCCTGTCACCCTCACCCACCACCACCCTTCCAGCCCACAGGCATCTGTTTCAGCTTTCAGGTCCTCAAGCACAAAATATGTTCACCTGAGGGTAAAGCCAAAATAAACGCCAACCTTCTTCACATGAAAGTGTCAAAAAGGCTGTATGGCCCATATCCTGGGCACAAAAATCCCTCCAGTAACTCAATCATATGTGTGGCTTTTTTACCCTTAGAATATGCCTTTAGAAAGAAATCTGATTTTTCCCCTTGGCACCCTTTCAAATACCATAACAATTATGTGGCAAAGTTGCTGCCATAGATAATGATGCGTATAAAGTAAAAGGCAGCGCTAACGTCTGCCAGGCTTGGCTCACAATTCCAGCTGCCAATGCCATAGGACTGCGAAATCCATTTGCTTTGCTAGGTTACCCACGAGATGGTCATCTGAAATGTGCACAACTCACTGTAGTCAACCACGTGCAGTTAACATTTGTTAAACATCTGATAAAGCACTGAAACAAATTACCTTCTTTATTTAGCAACACGCCCTGAGAACAGATTTTCTCCTGATTTAATGGGATAGTTCTGTCCATTATCCCATTAGCTGTGCATTGCTAGAAACACCCTGGGCATCACACTGCCAAACAACTGACCGAAGCTGTTAAAGGCTCTTCGAAAATCGTCGATTTCTTCTGCTCCTGATTATTGAAAATTGGTCTCATAAAATATCACTCATTAGATCAGATCACCAAGTGAGTGAAGAGCAAGCAATAATAAGTCCCACTTCCTATCAACTTTTTGCCAAAGCTGATATTTTGTGCATCTGACAACATTTTTTAAACAGTTACACCATCCAATCTATTTCCTCACAGCAGAAGCTTTCATGTTGGTCCATCACCACAAACTGCAGGCATGCTGGCAAGGCATCTTGGTGCAAGAAGACATAGATTTCTATGTATGGGCAAGGAAAAATTCAACCTTCTGGCTCCAGCTGCTTCCCACAGATAGCATGGAGGAATAATTGCTTATTTGCACTTCATGTAGAAAGTCTGAATATTGAAATTACTCATCTTTTTATTTTAGTCTAATAAATTTTGAAACACCGAAACATTTAGTAGAATACTTGGCCTAACCCTGAACATTTTTAAATGCTTGTCTGAATACAAAAAATGAATATACAACAGTTTTGTATACAAAATGGTGAAATCAGTGCTCCATTCAGAGTTGTGTGAGTACTTACATTAGACTGGATCTATAGTTTCACACAGAACTGAAGTCTGTATGTTCTCAGTAGTGATCTGAATATCAGTACGGTTTTATGCAGACAGAGTTTTTTCAACAAATAAAAATCAAGCATCAATTATGGTGGCATTGAGAAATGACCTCACATTCAATAAATGCTAGTTAGTGAATTTATTCCTCCTTCCTCCAAAGTCGCTCCATTTTGTCTTAAAAATCAAGGCACTATAAAATATAGCAGGAATTGTTGAGCAAAGGCATGAAACTATATAGCTAGTCAATATGGAGAAAATAAAAGGTGCTAAGTGAAATAGTAGTGTCAGAAGAAAACAGTTTGTTTCGGCATAGGGCAGTTACAAAAAAATTTGATGCGAAAGCTTTTTGTATATCTTGGGGAGATAAGAGTTACATTGCAAATTCAGTTGCAGTCAGCCAACTTTGTTTCTGCTAGAGATGCTTGTATCTGCCAGCTAGGAGCATGAGTTTCATTTTTCCAAGAAAATAATTTGGTTTCACACACTGCTCCAGGCTCCCGACATTAAGAGCAATGCCAGCATTCGAACACTCTCGGCTTATGTTTCTAGTCCTTAACGGTGATATAACGCAAGAAGCCAGCAGCAGCAGTCTGCATTTGTCTTCCAATCCACTTGTTGCGTGTATCCACGTCCAACTGGCAAGTTCACACCAAGCTTCTAAGGCTCCCCTAAACCCAAGGCTGTAGCAATGTATGCTAAACAAACCCAGCAGCTACTGGTTACGTGCTGTCATTCAGAGAGCTGTGTTAGAGCTGCGATGTGAAACGCCGTTTTGACAGCACCCTGAGAAGTCTACTTCAGTGACTGAAACTGTTCCTTCAAGACCTCTTAGAGGGCTAATTACGGTTACACATGTAGGCTAGGCAGCAACCTATTCTTCAGGCTGAGTTACTGATACCGGTTTTTTTCAAATTACACTTATTTTATGAGAAAAAAAACCACATACAACACAGGAGTAAACTTTAAAATTCCCATGCTAGCACATTTCATGTCTGAGAAAGAGCTATACTGGTGCTGGTGAGAGCAACAGATGATTTACTTCTGATCACATAGCAAAAAGTACTTTCTCTAATTGCTTAAGAAGTTTCACAGCACTGCTTACCAGCACAGCTTCTCTGCAGTGTCCCAGAGTTACACCAGTAACACCCACTACACAGGGAAAAACCAATTTCACTAAACCTATGAAGTTCCATGGAGTTATTTGCCTTCTTTCTCATGTGAATGAAAAAAAACACCAAAATGCCTCTCTTGCTCGCTATTTCAGCGTCTACACCTTTGCTTTGCTTAAATCCTCTCAATCCCCAAACCAATACATTTATTAGTTGTTGGAATATCCACCATGCATCTTCATATTTGAGAAATGTTCGAGCAGTTTAGTGTACAAGAATCATGTTCAGACACAGCAGAAGAGGAAAATTACAACATACTTAGTGTAAAAAACGTCAAATCCTTGATTAATCTGATAATATAACAGACTAATCCACTGGTGTGGTATTCTTTTTCCTTACCTCAATAATCTTGTCATGAACTTGCAGGCCTTCTGCTTTGTCTGCAGGTCCATTTTCCAAAATCTTTGATACATAAATTCCCTCAGCAGATTCCTCCTGATTGTTCTGTACCAGGCGACAGGAAAGTTCCAAAAAGGGCCACATTAGTATAAGAAATTAGATGGTAGTAAATCAGCAGCAATGAAGAATGCAAATCCACCTGAAATATGTAGCTCGCTTTTCTAGTTAAGAATTTCACTCCTTGGAATTTTTTTTAAACTTGCTTAACGCAAACTAGTCATTAATCAAAAGGACAGGACTAATGAACTATTCCAGCATTTTTTATAGGATTATCCGTTTACTTCTGGTTATTTTAGTTATTTGGTTAAATGAGACACAGGGTGCAATGGTAGTCAGATCCCAGCTGAAATATTTAAAGCAGACCTCAGACTTCACAGCAGACAGTGACAAGTACATAAATGCACAGAGGAAGACTCATAAAAATGGATGCACAAGCATTTCTCTTCATAAAAATGGATGCACAAGCATTTCTCTCAGGAGGCAAAGGGCTCCTGCCATACTGCTGCTTGTAAACTTTTTTTCTGCATTTGGAAATAAAGCTCCAAGGAACAAAGTGACATTGGTTAGCTGGCATGTAGCAGCGACAGGATTTGGTTAACCTCATAAATCCTATTCACATGGGAGATTGAGAACTTGCTCAGCTGTGAAATCCATACAGACCAGCTGTGGACAAAAAGAGAATCTACTTCCAGTTGATCTCTACACATTGGTAAGTACAACTCACATGAAGGACAAACTAAAAGCAGGTAAGTGATCTACCACAGCTAGAACAATATCCCAAATGTTGAACATGTTAATACTACTTTATTTCTTTATTAATAATGTATTAAAACTATTTTAAACCATCAAGCAATGAAATAATGCCAAGCAGACACTGCCCACTTAAAGTATTTTTAAGTGTTTATGCAAATAATAACCTAGGTAGCAATAAATTAGGGAGACTCTTTTCCAGATGGTTTATGCTTTGGATAGCAGTTTGTATGATGCTTATTTTCCCTCTGTGACTGATGAGTCCCTGACCAACAGCATAATCCATACGTGTACAGGTTTCTAGGTCTAGTCCTATACACCCATGGGGAAAATGTTTTATAAATTTTTCTATTAAGAAAACGATAAAGGCATAACAAATAATGGATCCACTGTAAAATATGCTTTAGCGCATGTGGCAGCTGTTCTATAGAGACTCAACCCGGGTAGATTTCAGGTTAACAAATATTTGTTCAACAGGAGGTTAGTCAGACTACGATTCCATAAACTCCTTTTATTTCCCCTTTGCCACAGAGACTCACAAGTGTCAGGTAAGAAGCAAAAGGGAAACTCACTAACGGTTCCAGCAATATTATGAAATAATGACCCAACAGACCTCCACTGAGTTCCCATCGAAGCAGTGAGAAATGAAACTCCGATAAAAGAAGCATAATAGCCATTAATAAAAACGCAGGTGAGATTGGTATTTTTTCCCTGAAGAAAACAAAAGGCTAGGTTACAGTACCTTTGTCCACATAAAACTGTGGTTTTTTCCATGAGAAAAGAAATGGCTTTTTCACAAGTAACGTATGACCCAGTAAGAAAAGGGGCATTTCTGGCTTGTGGTCCCCATTGGTAGCACGTGCTGATGTCCACCAGTCCTGACACGAAAACACGGCACAGCAAGCTCCAGCACTCTGTCACACAGCCCACTGGCTGTTCAGCAGGGGATGGAGGGGAGCTAAGCAGAATATTTACCCAACCGTTGCTGAGTCTGTGGGTGACTGCTGGAGCCCCAAGCCATGCCCACAGCACACACCTCCCTCCAGCATGGCTTTGCCGTGGTGTTCTCAAGGGGGTGGGACAGCCTCCACGGCCTGCTCTGCAGGCCAGTCCTCCAGCCAACCAGAGGTGGGGCCCAGGACAAAAGTGGGGATCAAAACAGCCTTGCTCCACTAGAATAATGAATCACCTTCCAGAAAAACACACTTATGTGAAATGAGTCCTTTCCTAACAATAGAACAGGCAAGCTTGTGGTGAATCGTTCCTTTCCTCTCCTCCTCCCTCCAGGTAGAATAGTGGGAAAGCCGATTATGGACTGACATGAAACCCAGCCAGCGGAAAGTATGTATGTACACTCCTCAAGTCACCAAGAGTCTCCTGCTTTCCAATGGGAAAAACCGGCATTGTACTTATAAAACACAATAATGTGTGGTGAAGGATCACATTCCCACAGAGGTGACTAATGTAATGACACCACTGTGCCTCTCTTCTGCTGCAAGAGCCAACGCTTCACCCAACGGCACTTCTTCCCTCAACCACCTGAATGGGCAGATCACCTCCATGAACTCTGTTTGCCTCGTTACCAAGCCATTCCTGTTCCAGTATTTAAGTTTTTGAGCAGAGTTTTTTTATTTTCATTATTCGAGTCAACTCAATAATTTTTTCCTGTTATATCATTTGGCTCCAGATATGTTGAGCGGGACCTTATACTGGTATGCGGGAACTGCCAATCAAACATCTGTGGTATTCACATTTATCACAATGAGAACAAAACAGAACAGAATTTCTGAATTAAACTTCAAAGACTCAAAACCCCCCGAGACCCAGCTCTGCCTCACAGCTCCACCAACTTCTCTACCTCCCACTATCAGTGTTAATGGAAGACCTGACAATTTCCTTCTCTCCAGTCCTCTCCACAAACAGTGCTATGAACCTTCATATATCTATCATTTACTCCTTAAACATCCAGAATATTCAGTCAAGAAGTCTAGGAGTTTGTAATATAAAAAAGTGTTCCAGTATGCACTGTCAGCATGTAAGTACTCCAGAGAAGCTCAGCTGCCAACCCAAAAAAGCTGAACACCATGCTCTCTTTTCCCTGAAGTTTTCCTACAGCTGTAAATAACAGAAGTCACATTGCACTCCAAACTAAAGACTGTCTGGACTTTGTTACTGGTATACTCAAAATATGGATATAATCAAAGCATGTGTATTGTATCTTATAGCCACCTGTTGTCTCATCCTTCCATTAGAAAATTTAGGCAACTCTTGCTTTGGATTTCTTTAGATCACCAACATTTGATAACTGCTGGTCTTCATATTTACCCACCGGAAACAGTAATTCTGCAGCGCAGACAGGGACATTCTTAGGCTAATGGGAACAGACTCTTTGGCACCGCTAAATATAGCTTCAGAGCAGAAGATTGCCAAACTAACATACAGGGTCCCATTCCCCTCCTCAATAATAGTTGGAGGTTACAATTCTCCCGCTTAACAAGCACCTGATCAGTGCATAATTATTACCAAGCCTTTTTAATCAACTATTAATTTTCCAGTTTAACAGGTTTCTTTACCCTTCATGTGCAATGACAGTCCTGATTAATGCTTTTGGAAGGATGAAGTAAAAAAAAAAAAAGCATATTCTTATGCATATTCTAGGGGGGTTAGTGATCACTATGCATATTCTATGTGTTTCAATGAGCTTTCTAAACCCAGACTGATGATATGTGAGACTAGATTGTTTTAAGATACAAGATTGATGAAAACTCTATTTCAGTTCACAAAGAAAGAAGAATTGAAAGCAGGCATGTGAGAGCAGGACATGTGCTTAAACTATCTGAGCTGCAGAAGCACATTTTCATCCCTCCTTTAAATGGAAAAAAAAAAAAAGAATGCTGCCAGCCCGCCAGCCGTTCCCAAAAATTCCTATGGCTTAATCCTGCAACAATGACTCTTGTAAGCAGTCCCAGAAATTTCTATTGAGCACTTTGCATGAATTCATATTACTCACATGGAAACTGAGTGCAGATATGCCTGAAGTTTTAAAGCAAAGCTAATGGGAACACCTTTCCTGAAAATGGGAGAATTCCAATTCTTACAAGGTTATGTCTTCAAAACAACAACTCCAATTACACCTGGTAATATACAGTTCTTCTGTCTATGGAGCTGATTCCATACCTACTGTCATTGAAAGTAACTCTTTTATTACTAACAGTGTACATAGTAATGGAAAATAGGATCAAAAGTAACCTACAGTTACTTTTCTTGTTACCTGATTAGGTCGTCCTCCTATAATGTTGAACCCCAAAGTATCATTTTCTCGGTGTAGCATGATTGTTAATGGTTTGGATTCTCCTCCCTAGGAAGCAAGAAGTGAAATAATGTTAAAGAATATAGTCTCCAAAAGGAGATCTTAAGTAAAAGCACTGATGTACAAAAGATGTTCAGCTGAAGTACACGTAAGATGAGGCTTAAGGGAAAATTAGGCTAAAAAGATAACAAAAGACTTTGCACTGGGGAAAAAAAAAAGTCACATGCCACTGAAAAGTAACACGTAACACCTGATTATCTTCAGTGCTGAACAGAAAAAGGTGCAGACTTTTGGTGGGAGGAATGCTCAGCACCACTGAAAATAAAGCCAGAGCTCCAAATGTCTGAAAATCTCTAAAGAAAAAAATAAAAATCCCTATGTGTGTCAACTTTTCAGGAATTAAACATATAGGTTAAAACACACAACATGACAATTTTCAGCCCCCAAAGTCTTATCGGTACACATTTCATAGCAGCTTTCAGGAAAGATACAACACCAAAAATGAAACCTAATTCTTCCTCCCAAGCTTACACTTCTCTCCCAAAAACAAAGAATCCAAAACCATGTCTGTAAAAAATTAGGGTTTTTTCTAAACAAGGTTTAAAATATATATAAAACAAACATTTAAAACAAATGATGGAGTCAAAGTTAAAAATGAAAAAGAAACCTTTTTCTTCAGTGGAACAGGTAAGTAATTTTCTAAAAACCAACAACAACAAAAAAAAAGGACCAAAAGAATATTTGGAGGCTTCAGCACAGCAAGTTAGCTTATTTTACCTTGTTCACATATGATAATAGTTACATTTCAGGAGCCTTATTCCCCACAAAACATTTGTATTCATTCAGCACAGTTAGGTTTTTGTGTTTGCCAGTGTCTATAAATTAGCTGAATATAAATTTGACTCCTAAATAAGTTAACACCTCTCTAAACATTCAAAATGTAACACAACACCGAAGCCCATATTTTATTAACTGCGACAGTGAAATGTTTTATTGCCGCACGATGGATTTGATTTTAATGAAGTACATTTTTACTTTACTGATAGTTTTTCTTCCAAATGTCTGTTTTGTTCATCGTTCCCGTCTCGTCTGTAGAAGAGATTTCTGAGCGGCAGTACGCACAGCAACATCTACCGGCACTGCTCAGAAACGGCAGATGGTCCCCGGCTGCCCAGAAGGAGGGATGCCGCCACACCTCCTGGCCAACTCCTTACTGAAAATCCAAATCTCTCCCCTCCCTTCTACAGCCACTGCTGTTCACGCACGCCCCGCACTCCTTAACAGTCCCTGCTGCCCCCCTTCACAGGGCCTTGTCCCGTCTGCCGAGAGATGAAGCAGATGTGTGAGCACACCTCCCAGAGCCAGCAACCTAAACCTCATAGCCAAAGGAAATCACACACACACAAAAAAAATAGATAGATAGATAGATAGATAGATAGATAGATAGATAGATAGATAGATAGATAGATAGATAGATAGATAGATATAAAAGAGAAAAAGATAAAATATTCAAGTCACCAAACACAAAGTTTCCCAATGCCACGAAGAACCCGTTTTTCAAGGCACGCGAGTGTCCTGTGAACAGCATCCCCTTTCCCACGCAGCAGTCGGATGCCCAACACACTGCCTTGCTTCAGGAGTGAGTCTGGCTGCTTAGACCTTTTCCACTTGGGATTTTGCTTCCCAAGGGTCCCTGAAGATTTGGGGAAAAAGAAAAATTCTTTGCGTTAAAACGCTCCTTACCACTGCTGCAACCAGGAGTGCCAGAGCCCATGCTATGATCTCCCAGCCCGGAGCTCGGAAAAACCAAGAGCAAGTTAGTTAAGCCAGCCCACCAGGGCTCTCAGATGGTTTATTCAGCCTAAAGGAAGCGAGTTGCTGTCTGAGCCATGTCACAGACCCGATGAGAGATCGAAGCACCGCACCAGTCTCTGCTATCAACAGCGTCAACTGTTACTTCATTCCACCAACCTAGAGAGACTTTGCTGTCCTTGCACCACCTTTTCCCGGGTTCAAAACAGTTTTGTGCTCCATTTTCTTAAGACAACTTCTTGGTTTTCAAATAAAAGTTAAAGGCCATCTCCATGCCCCAGAGCTTCTGCCACTCACAGCTGGAGCAAACCAAGCAGCAACAGCAGCCGGGTCCCTGCGAGGCGGGGGGGCCTGATGCGGACACCCTGCCCGGGGGAACCGGGACCCGTTTGCCGGCTGCCAGCCGAAAAGCGAAACCCTCTCCCCTCCCGCCCGCTTCCCATCCTCTCCGGCCAAGCGAGAGACGAGCCGCCCTCGGCCACCGCCGCTACCAGGTCCCACCACGGTCCGTGTTTTCGGCCACCGAAGGGACCAACGAGCAGCGTGTCGCGGTCGGTGGCTCCATCCCACCGGGAGCGGCGAGGGTCAGGCAGAAGCGGCTCGCACCGCCCCGGGGATGCGCGGTGCAAGGGGGATCCGGCTGGGTCCCGGCGCAGACTTGGGGTGACTGCCCCGGGGACACCGCTGTCACCGTCACCGCGGCCGGTCGCTCACCAGTTGAGACCGGCGAAGGCAGGTCGGGGAGAGCACGGCTGGAGGGGGGCAGCCCTGGGCGTGCTGCCCCGCTGGTCGCTACGGCCGCACTCACCTTGCCGGGCTGGCTGCCCGCCAGGTCCCGGGTGATGCTGCTGATGTGGCTCATGTACTGGCCGAACTTCGCCCGGTACCGCCGCGCCGTCAGCTGCACCTCGCTCTGCAGCGCCGAGAGCTGCGCCAGCAGCGACTTCTCCCTCCTGCTCCAGCGCAGGGCCTCCCTCTTCAGCTCGGGACCCGGCTCCGGACCACCGCCGCCCCGCAGCGCCCGCAGGCAGCGGTGCCCGCCGCCCGCCCGCGGCCGCTCCGGCTCCCCTGGCCCGGGCGGTCGCGGCTGCCCCGCGGAGCCGCCCCCCGAGCGACCGGGGGGTTGCCCGCCCCGCGGCTCCGTCTCGGCGGGGCCGGGCGGCGGCCCGTAGCGGCACGCCGCGAGGTGGGCGGGCAGCTCTCGCAGCCGCACGGTGCGGCCGCAGCCCCGCGGGCTGTAGTCGCACTTGACCTCCAGCTTCTGGACGAGGCTGCGGAGGGGCAGGACGGGGCGCAGCTCGGCGGTCGCCAGCGGCTGGCAGCGGAGCGGGCAGCGCCTCCGCCGCGCCGCCCAGGGCAGCAGGCAGCCGGCGCAGAAGACGTGCCCGCACGGCGTGGACAGCGGCTCCTCCAGCACCCGCCCGCACAGCTTGCACTGCAGCTCCGCCGCCACCGGCGCCGCGAAGCGCGACGGGTCGAAGCCCATGGCTCGGCCGGGCACCGCGAAACTTTGGGCGCCGCGGCCCCGGCCCCGGCGGCGCTGGAGCCGCTCCCGGCGAGGGGCGGGCGGAGGAGCGGGGCCGCGCCGGGGGAGGCGGGCGGCAGCGCCGAGCTGAAGTTCCCGGCAGCTCCCCCCGCCAACACCTCCTCCTGCATTAACTCCCTCTCCCCGGCGCTACCGCCCCACGCCCAGCCCCGGCACCACCTCCGCCCTCCCGGGGCATCCTCGCTGCGCGGCGGGGCGAGACGCGGGGACCCGCCGCCGCCCTGCCCCGTGCGGGCGCTGTCGCGGCGGGCGAGCGGTGCCCCCGGCAGCGCCCTCGAGGTTGGGTTGCGGTAGCGGGGGTAGGAGGTTGGCAGTCCCCCCGGCTCTCCTCCTGCTGCACATACGTGCCGGTACATAACGCACGCGTGCGCCTGTGCCCGTGCGATTCCCTCCGAAGGGCTTGCTCCCCTTGCGCTCCTCTTTCGGGATATCCATCAGGCTGGGAAAGCTGAAAGCCCCCGGTACTGATGCTCTCTATGTTGCCGCACCAAAAAATCACAGTCGGAGTAACAAAACTGCTTGTTGAGCTCCCTTAAACAACAACAATGTATAAACAACACTTTCATTGTAAGAAAAGCTAGAAGACAGCAAAATCTGGAAAGGCATGGCTAGGATCAATAGCCAGCCTGGATGCTACCCCTTCATTGCTTCACAACCCACAACATACACTGAAACATGAAACCCCTAACACATTCCCTGCATAACTTGACTATTGAAAACACAGGGCCAGATTGCTGCCCCCAGCCCTGTGGAAAACCTCCCAGAGGAGAGCAGGACTGAGCACTCCGAGGGGTTTCTTCAGCGGTCTCCTTCACATCCCTTTTGGAAAGGATGCCATGTTTGGCCTGTCCAGGCACAGATCATAGGATATTTTCTGGACTGAGGACTCCTGAGGCAGAGTTGGGGTGTGACCCCACCAGTTCTGCAATTCCTGCCTCAAACTCTGAACCCCAAGAGCATCCCTCTGGGCCAGCCATCAGAGCTCTTGAAACCCACTAATGAATGGTTCAGTCTCATGACTAAGGAGACAACATGGGGACGATGCAACAAAGATTCCCCTTCTTCCCAAAGCAAGAAGGAAACCCCTGCACATACCTGCCCCTAGAACCGTACCTGGGACCACGGATCTGTTACGTCTACCTATAATGTGCTTCACAGAAGTTTCTCAGCAATCCAAGCCAGTAACAATTGGCAATGCCTCACAGAACATCTACAGACCTAAATATTACTGAGAAGCACCACCAATCTACCATTTCTGACTGGCACACAGAAACCCACAGTTCCAGTTGGATTACCATGGCTGTAAAATAAATAAACAAATTAACTGCACCATCAAATAGTCTCACAGCTTGGACAAAATGCACTATAATACACTATACAATATGTCATTGCAGATCAAAACCATATTCTCTCAAATAAAAACAGGAAATCATATGTCCTGTGTAACTAATGATGCTTTTCATCCACATTTTTGACCATCCAGTATTTCCACCGGTTTTAATTGCTTTGCTGATAGGGTCCGAACCAGTGTCATTCTGAATGCTATAGAAAATTATTAAATAGTATTCTCATCATGTGTCTTTGCATTTAACTATTCATTTCCAGTCATCAGTTCTTTATACCATCCCTTCTGTCCCAGTGTCCCAACGTACTTTACCTTCTCATATGTGGCCCAGTATCTCAGGTCTGACAACTACACCCATACACTAAACTGGGCAAATAATGGACCCAAACATGGGCACATGATCTGTTACACTGGCACTGTCTCTGCTGATCTGCTGGCGTGACTCTCCAAATGGTTTTGGCCAAGGCCTGCAAGCAGCCTCCCAAACCACACTTGAGCACACCGCAAGGGTTGCAGGGGCCAGTGTCAGGAGATAGCTTGGGGTGGCCACCCTGCCTCAGGGGTGACAGCTGGTAGAGGTGAGGCTGTGAGTCATTCTGGGATCCTGGGCACATTTCATTCACCAGTACGAATGCAGGCAAAACGATGATAAAGCCAAGTTTCAGCCTCAGAGACTTTAGGATTCCCTTAAATTAGGTGATTAATTAAACAAAGATTTAGGAATCCCATGGTAGATATACTTAAAAAAACCCCAACCCTCTCTTTTTTGTCAGCTTTGGGCATTGGTGAAATGTCAGTGTGCCAGCAAAATGGTTCCAGGCTGTTGTGCCCTTTCTCTGTTTGTGCTGGAGTAAGAAACTATCATCTTTCTTTGCCAAGATGTCGTCATGGATGGCAGCACAGGTGACTGGGTTTATATCAAAAGTAATTTTCCAGTGCAGGAACCTGTAATACAGACAAATGTACAAAACTCATCGAAAGGTAACAGCTGTCTGCGTACCAGACCTCCACGGAAATGGGAACACACAGATAACTACATAAAAACATTGCCGATGTGCTTACATGGTATTATTCCTACAATTAGTCTTATTAGTTCCGATATGATCAGTAAATGAATAACACAATCCCCGTATTTTCCTAAGTTGTGCTTGAAGAGACAACACAATTATAACTTTGCTCATCTGAGGTCTCAGCACCTACAGCTCCAGGTTTCATACAGCCGCTCCAATCATGGCTTCATTGTGACGGTTGAAGAGGGAAATGCAGATTTGGTGAGATGGGGAGAGGCTGAGGGGCACAGGAACAGCAGTGCCCTCCGGAACACTGCCCACAGCTGCAATAGCTCTGTACAGCTCCACCACTCACACTGGGACTGCACCTAGTCATGGAGCAATAAGTGTTGGTGGTGGCTTGTCTCCAGGACAGGCCGTATCTTCAGCAGCTTCCACTGCATTCCCTTTTTCTCTGCCTGGTAAAGCAGCAAAAGCAATTTGAAGAAGGCAAGCACTTGCTTTCTTAGTCACACGTACCTAGAGATACACACATGCACACAGCCATGCTTTGAGGAAGGATTTCGGGGGGAAAGCTGCTGCTGAGTTCTTCATCAGCATGGAAAGCCTGCTGCTCCTGAGCATCAGAGATGGGAGGAAGAGCCATTTCAAGTATAAAATCAAGGGTTATTTCTGCCCATAGCTCTTGTCTCATCCTAAGAGGATCTGCAGTTTAAATTGTGGACTATGCATCTGTTCCCAAATCTTCTGATGAAAGAATCCCGAGATAAGAATTACTGCTTTGAAATCCTGAAGGTAACTGGAAGGCTGCTGGCTCCACTGAAGTCAATGGGGAAAATCCAATGAACTTTCAGCTCACATATGTGGGAATAAAGTACGTATTTCCCCCCTCATTTTCATAATCCTTTTGCCCTATTATTCATCCGTAGGATTTCAAAGGAAGGCTCTTTTCCCAGTCACACTTAGTAAAACCCTGTAACTAATTTAGAGCCAGGAGGACTCAGCAACTTCACTCTCTGAGCAGAATTTAGACCTGAGCGTTTGCTATTAAAAACTCCTATGATCAGAAGTCTGGAAAGAATGAATGTCACTGCACTTTGGCAGAGAAAAGATTATAAGCATAAAGTTAGCCCATATGACTCATGTTTCATTGCAGACAATCATCTCAGAAGGGGGGGTGGTGGTGTCCCCCTTATTTTTCAAGTCAGCAAACAAATTTTCTTCTCCACAGTTTATCATTGCAGCACATTAGGAGAATTTGAGGAAGCATCCCTACGATGGAGGAGTAAAAAAAGTCTGAAAGCTCATCATTGTTTCCTGGAAGCTGAACAAGTATTTGCATTCACCAGTTAAAGAAAAAAAACCTTCCAAAAAACTGCAAACATTCAGTGAAGAAGTTTACATACAGAAAACATTCACTATCTGTATTGTTCATCAGCACAAAGACACTATATGGTCTTTATTTAATTATGTTTGATATCAAATGTGTCAACAATCAACTCTGACCACTAGAAAAATGGGAGAGTCTTAAAATCAGTAAGTAGGAGGTCTGGATTTTGAAACTGCCTCTTCCATCCACCGGCTGGCCTTAAGCAAGTCCTATAACTACCTTTCACCTTTCACTTCACTTAGTGCTACCAGCAGAATTCACAGCACTCGACTGAAGTCCCTATACAATGCCTGTCGCCAACAAAGCCACTGTGTTAGGGCACCAGGCCTTGGGGCAGTCAGAAGTCTGCACCTTCCAGCGCGAGAGGTGGGTAAAAGCACCTCCCACCATGCGCCATGAAGCCTGACCTGGGAGGTGTGCTCTGAGGTCACCTCCCGTGGGCTAAGCCTTGCAGAGGGAGGAGGAAAAGCAGCCGTGAGGTTGTGTGTGATCTAAGAGTCCAGCTGCCCAGTGCTATAAAAGCCAAATATTTCTGAGAGAGGCTGCTAAGCCTTTAGGGAACTTAACTGTTGGAAATTGTTGCCATTGACTTCGGACACCTCCAGCAGCTGAGCAGTTGTTCTTGCAGAGTACATTTTTACTCAGTCTGGTGGTAACTGTAAGTAGATATGAGCACTGTAAGGTGTCTTTTCCACATCTTAACTGGTTATTTTAACAGTAAACCACTGTGAGGGAGGCAAGTGCTGCTATCCCTCTTTTACAGATGAAGAGGTAGGTAACTCATCTTGTGGGTCAAAACGGTTCACATAAACAGAAGTGTGTGTCAGAGCAGGGAACGGGGACTGCCCTCCTCTTTAGGGGACTATTGACAAGGCAAGGCCTAAACTGGAAGCCCAGGTTTGTGTGATACACCTGGACTTCACCAAGAAGTCTAGTTCTCTGATGGTCAAGAAATCTAGTAGTGAGAGCAGGCAGGAGCTCAAATGGGAGAGCAAAAGGAAAGCCGAGAGCAGCGTCCTGACCCCATAAGCAGGTGGAGAAGGGGAATGCAGGTGTGTGGATTGCAGGAGTGCATGGGGGTTTGCACTTCTTTAAATCTCTAACTGCAAACTGGACTGGGAGAGGCAGGAGAAGACTACACACTTGACACCTAGGACAAAACAGGTCGATGCACTTGTTCTAGGGTTTAAACTTTTTTTTCTTCATTATTTTTTTCTTTTCTTGTTCATTGTTAAAGGAAAGCTACTTTTTAACATGGACAGAGAGAAAGCAGGTCTGCCAGTGTGTTAACCACCCACACTTGTCAGACCTGTAGGGTGTTCCCAACAGATCATTGCTAAGCTGCCTGCTAACAAGCTGTCTTCAGACTGTGCTGGCTGCCAAACTCCTGCCCCGTGCTGCCCAAGCCAGAACACACACCACACCACAGCCAGAACCCTGGGTCCGGCTGCAGCCTAAGCAGAAGGTGCTAGCGGTGGGGATAAATGTAAAGGAACATGGGAGCCTTGCCTTGGGTGTTTTTATCTAATTTCCTATTCCCAACCCAACTGTTGCAACCCTCAGATGTCCCACTTTCTAAATTCGTCCTTGCAGAGCCAATTCACAATGCAGTCACCTGCTGCAGACACCTCCTCTCAGCACAGAGCTGCTCCCTGAGGGTATGCAGATACCAAAAGCTTTCCGTCTATTTTAGCATCCATTAGCTCAAGGAAAAAAAATGTGAGGGGATGATATTTCACATTATGAAACCTCAGCAGTTTCTGTCACTGAGAAAGCCACTCGCTGTTGCCAGAGTCATATGAGATGATGGAGCCCAAACTGGTTTGGAAAGGGAGCACCTTCTCACTGCTGGCAAGAGTCCCTCCAGCATAGGGTTAAGTCCTTTTGCCCTTGCAGTACTTGATCAACCATCAGACACAGTGTGTCAGTTCCCAGAGTTCCTTTTCATGACATAAAATATCTTAAAAATCAATGATAGAAAAACAGTCACCTTGCCCAGTACCAGTAAAATCAGGTACATCAGTTTCTAACCTCAGCAGATCTCACTGAAGGCTTTGACAGCTGTTCAGATTAGTAGAAATGCTTCAGAGTATTACCACCCTTCTGGCTTTTGCACATTTCTTGCCAGTGTTATATCACACGGTGTTTAGAAAACTGCCTTTACTTATATATTTCATAGTATTAGCTTGCAGATCTACCGGTATAGCAGAAAAGTAAACCATGTTCAAAAGCATACTTGGAAATCTCAGAGTGAAATATGACAAACTAGAAGGAAAAAATGTGTGAATTTTGTGGTAGGATTTTCAGAACCCTTATGTAAATCTATGAATTTAAGCCTTTGATATTAAATTTAAATATCATTGCCACCAGTAAGTGGCTGGCCTTAGTCTAAGCCAGGTGAGCCGCCTGAGAAATGTATTAGGAGAATTCTGATTACTTTATGCATTTTAACATGACACAGACTGGAAAAAGCTATTAGTAAGTCAAAGAAAATGAGACAAAAATGAAAGAAACCATTTTTAAATGGCAGGTAAAATATAATTGCAATCAGTGCACGGGAATATGGGAACCCATGCACTGTTTCAGTTTTATTAGCCTCTTACCAGATGCAGTGCAAAAAAAATTGAATGGAAGCCGTAGACACAAAAAGGAAATGAAAAATGAGTACCTTGGTGTTCATGTGGGCCTTAAGATGAGCACTGAAGAATATGCTTCTGTTTCTTTCATGTAATCTATTTGTTTGTTACAATTTATGCACTTTGGAGTGTCCTCTTCAACCCCATGCCTGCTGTCTCCATGTACAAAACAGGTTAAACGGAAATGGCCTAGGAATACTTTGGTCTGTTGGTGTTCCCCACATATGAAAGCTGTGATAGTCCGAATATTTAACTGACCACAAGGCCAGTCCCTTTGAGACCCAGCTTAGGTTAACACAAATAATGCAGTGCTAAAAAAGAAAGATTTCCTCATATAATGAAGTATTTTAGTGCTCTAGGAAACATGATTCCTAGACATACTTCACGTCCTCCATTAGTGGCTTATAGCATTAAAGGCTCATGTTGGCATCTGACAGTAGAAATAATATGCAGTAATGATTTACAGTAGTAAATCTTTAAAAATATCAGCGTAATAGAGAAGCAAATATTATGAGCAGTGAGCAAGTAGGCTTTTGCATTTTGTAGTTTTTCCAGCCCTTGATCTGTTTAGCTTTATTTTTCCTCTGAGTCCTATTTTCCAAAAGCTACACTGTCACAAATTACTTATTAATGTCTGAATTAAAATACTTAAATTGCTTATTCCACAAGTAAACTTAAACCACCTGAATGGCCTGTATTTTATTTTACTTAGGATTTATTTCACTTGTCTTGTGTGAAAGCCCGCCTTGGCTAGTTATTCTAAAAGCAGATGTAGGGCACAATTCTTTCTATCGGCATCTCCTGTTCACCACCCCCCACTAAAAGCAGACAGAACCAGCTCCAGTGTGACTTTTCCCTTTTAGGTGAATGAGATTCACTGTTATTTCACATCGGGCCTCCCCGTCTGCCCTGGGCGAGGCTGGAAAGCATGACCTCCCCTGAGAGGTGGTGGTTTACAGTATTTTGGGTAACAACACCTGCAAAGGGACAGCCAAAAGGGACTCCATGATTGATGCTTTTGGTCCCCTTGCCTCACTCCTGTCCCGAGGCAAGCAGAGGGCCACCCAGGAGCCTGCAGCCATGCTGCGTGGGGGCTTTCAGGGGAAAGAGTGACCTCCCAGTACACTCCCGGGTGGAGGGCATACCCAGGTTGGCTAGAGGACCATGGTAGAACTAATAAACACAGTTTTCCTGGGAGTTATGGATGGGGGTTGGGTTTTCTGGTGTCCAGGTAACAGTGGGGATTGCGTTGCAGTGCCCTTTGGTGGCAAGAGACAGAGAAAGGGGTCTCTCCTCCATCAGTTTGCCAGGCTTTATTAAACTTCTAGGATCTTTCTGTCTCCTACACATTTGTCAGATTTAGTTGACAGAAATGAGGAGTACAAATGGCATGAATGAAAGAACCCAAACTGGGATGCACACAGACAGAGAAGGCTGATGCCTGCCTCCTTTCCTCAGGAGACCAAACTAAGAAGTAGGTTTAATACAGCTGACAAATCCACACTGGTAAAGCCACAGTAAAGATACTGTGGCTGTTTATCTTAGTACTTGAGGGAGTGCAGTTTAGCTGAACATCTCCTGGGACAACATTCACAAAAGATGTTGGTGTCTCCTGTTTCTAGAAATGTCAAGAGTGCTGAATTAGTGCAGTTTTCTACCTCATGGTTTAATGTTTGTCATCCTAATGAGGCCAAAAGCGGAAAAGAAAGAGAGAATTAACTTTCTGATGTTTGACAACTTTGGGGGTTTATTTGTGTTTGTTTGTTTTTCATTTTGAATCTGACCAACAATTTCTACTCATCTTTTTGTGAAAGACTCAGACCTGAGTGATCAGAGATGACACCTAAAGCGTATTTGGACAAGATAAATCTACATTGTTCCTAAGCTGCCTATCATCACGAATTCATGAACACTAATTTTGGTGCACTAACGCAACTTGCTAATGACTACCTGCACTGAGGATTGACACGTACAGCCTGATAGTCTTGTTATGGGGTGTTTGTCAAAGTGCTAATACATATCCTACCTGCTGTATTACCTCATCGCTATTTTATTAACCTAGAGGGGGTTTTCAAGAAAGAAACCTGAGTTTTAGAAATGCTGAGCAGCCAGATGCTTCAGTGACATCAACAGCAGATAACAGTGGTCAAAACCAGGCGCACTTCTAGAAAGGATGAATGTGCTTTTTCTTCATACCTGTTACTATTGTCCTGTTCAGCCCACTCAGATGTATTTTATGGCGTTGCCTCCGTTCCCCCTCTAGCTGTATTATAGCTGCATCAGGTTCTGCTTGTATCACAGAAGATTCAGATCAATAACATATAATTTAGTATAAGAATCTGCTATTAACTTCTAAGAGGCTCCCCACCTAAGTGAGATAAGCCAGATTTGGCCCTTGGTTATGTTTTAAAATGGATAAAGGCACAGCAAAATATTCTATATTGGTCTGATATTTCACTGTCAGGGTTTTCTCTTTTAAACAGAAACGGGGAACACATAGGCTGAGGTTTGTGAGAACTTAGCATTTCAGCTTAAATGGGAAAATCTAGATGGCAAGTGTGTTATCTGGTCTGTGCAGAGGCATGGCTTTAAATTTATTACAACTCATTTTAAAGCCAGAAAATTTGCCAAAATTAGTAATGATTCAAACTGTAATAAAAGCTGAAGTCCCTGCTCGATCATATGTATTAACATACCATCAGCATAAAATGCCAATTTAAATTCACTGATGCCAGTCTCCATCCCATGAGAGTCTGAAGCAGCATTAACAGCTTCTGTCAAAGGCTCTTGTGTTAAAATAAAGCAGCATGGTGGTAAGAAGGAGGAGAGACACAGGAAACACCTTTTTCTGTAGTAATCAGACTTTAAAGTTTCCAAGTTTTCTTGATCTCTACACATCAGAATTTATCCAGCTGTGTGTTGGAGCAAGTGCTCATTCACTGCTGACTAGGACAAGGTCCAAAAGTGGCAATCTCCTTGGAGGAAAAAGTTAGATGAACATGGTCTTTCAGCAACCTGCATATTAAGAGCTACCATATTCCCAGGTTCTCCATAGAGGACATCAGTGAGATTAGTAAATTGTCATCAGGTCTGGTTTTGTACTTCCTGAATTTCAGTACATCACTCTTCAGGCTGGTTTTGCGAAAAAGAAATCCCGAGATTCCTTAACAAACACTACCAACCCTCTGCAACACCCACTGCCTTCAAGCAGTGTGATTCAGACAAGTAAGAGCTTTTTTTTCCATTAGTCCCAGTCTCAGCTTCATTTTAGCAATGAAATGACTCCCTCCTTCCCTTCCCACACAAGTAATCCTCTCCTAAAGAAGTCCAGCTTTTAGTGATTAATAGCATTTTGCAAAGTCTGGCTAACCCTTTAGCAAAAACTGTCAGAGCATCAAGGCCAGGGAGAGCAGAGCTCGGGGCTGACTGTCGTTATTCCTGATTCTGCCACTGATGTGCTTTGAGATCTTTAGTAAGTTAATTAACCCCTGTGACTCAGTGTAAGCACTGGTGTAATACACCCAGTAATGCCTAACAGAGAGTCCCACAGATGTAAGGCATGATAAAAGGGTAGAGTACTGTTATTGTTACTAATGATCATTAGTTTGAAATCATAGTCAGGCAAAACCAAAAATAACAAGGCCATTGCAATTAGTTGAAAGGTAGGGTTGTGATATTTAATTATCATTAAAAGGGTACATGATGAAAAATACATTACGTATTTTCAGTGGTACTACTTAGACAGAGGCGAGAAATAACCTTGTGGGATATCTGCAGAAAAGTCCAGGAGTAAGAGATCCTCTGAAAAACGAGGATCACTACATCTTCAGATTTTTTCTCCCAGCACACAACTTCATACTATGTTGGGCACTGTGGCTATTAGAGAAAGGCTATTTTTGTATGTGATAGGCTTGTGCACTGAAAGATAACAAGCCACAAGTCTGTAAGTTTATCTCTACTCTTGCCGTTGCCGTTACTGTTCTTGCTGTGCTCAGTGCTCATTATACATCTTATCTAGAGAACCCTAGGTTTGGGTCAGAGCACTTTTGTCCTGTGTGCTGCACAAGTACATTACAAAAGATATTCTTGGTCTGAAAGAGATAACAAAAATAAGCCAACACCTTTACACGGCACAATTGGTTATAACTACCTTACCATTTCTTTTAAACATTGCCCCTGGGCTATAATTAGATAAAGAAAAAAATTTTCTTACATCAGTTAGGATATTAGTGATCAGAATTAATATTGGCAGCCTCAAAGAAGACATTCCTTTCCAGCTATCACGAATTTTCCTTTATTGACTTCCATCTTCCAGCCTATCAAAGAAAAGTTTAATTTACAGCTGAAATCCTGATCCTCCGATGAATCATGTTTTCTTTTGAATGCAAAGGGCGTCTGTCTGGCAAAGTTGGCAGCCTGACCTCCATAAATATTGTTCTATTGATAAAAAGAGGAATTGGATATAGGGACTATCCAAAATAAATATTTTGCAGGGATCTTAAATGTCTGAATACAATAGAGCAAAGGAATGTTATCACATTTTACATAATTGAGACATAAGCTGAAGTGAGTATTAGTTTTAGCTGAAAAACTGTCAAATGCAGTAACACCTTCTGTTTCATTTGGGAAATGAAAATGGACACCTGTTCAGGGGTTGCTCGGTTCCCTTTTATCATTTGGGATTTGCTATTGATTTTGTTGGGAGCAAGTCTGGGCTTCTTAGTTTCTCAGAGATTTAAAACAGGATGTGAATGACGTATTCAGAAACATCAGCCCAACGTGCTCCTGCCCTTTGGGTGGAGGTGGATGGAAAAAGAGCCCTTGGTGCCCTCCCCGTCGGAAGACTTCGCAGGCGCAGGGCGGCTGCCTCCGCATGCCAATGGGGCAGACGTGCAAGTGGAAAATCAGCTGTGCATGGCAGACAGCAGGCAGGCTGGGCTGCCCCCAGGATCAAGGGAAGCCTGTATGCCCTCCCTTCACATCAGGGAAGCACAGAGGCACGATTTCTCCTGAAACATAATCCCTCTGGGGGCTTTTGGCATGGCCCACCTCCCCACTGCCCCCTGAAAGATGAAGGGTATGCTGCTGTCTATACTGGCATTCCTCCTCCTTTCTACCCCTTTTGCTCCTACAAATGCTGCTTACATAAAGCAGAAAGGGAGTGCAGAAGGAGGAGGCGTATTAAAGGAGGAGGATTAAAGCCCTCATAAGGGCTTACGAGAGGTGTACCGGCACTGTCAAGTCATGGCAGAAAACGGGCTGACGCAGAGGCGTGAGCCAGCTCATGATGAAGTCAACAGGACCATACCTCTGCATATCCAGCGTCTTCCTCCTGCTGCTGTTTCCCAATGGAGCAGTGGGAGAATTTTTCTCATCAGAGACTTACTCTTTTTATCAATGAATTACAGTACATTGTTGTTGCAATATATAGTCTATGAATAACAGAGGACATGTTTTTATTGGCTCGTCTGTTTGAGAAAAGAGAACTCCTGTCATTAGTGCTGAATTGTATACTAAAATTTGAGGATAAGATATGACCTACTATTTCTTTGTCCTGTAACTCACAGCGCTGCTCTGACTACCATGCAAAGGAACATTTTTATAGCACATGTGACAGATACACGAAAACTGGCTGTTTATCTGCTTCTCTCTTCCTATGAACCATTCTCATTTCTGTATTGTATACCTCCTGAAAAGGGTATCCTGTTTAAAATTGATTTAATTCTTTTTAAATGCATGTTTACAAGAAAATAATGATTTAAGAAAATAATGAAAAGAAACATTACTTCTGCAATAAAAATATTATTATTTACTTGGAAGTAGACTCCGTACTGGAACCTTAGGCTGAACTTGCCCTTTTGTTTATATTCTAGATCACAGAGAAGCTTGGTATCTAGCAGCTGTCCTATCTAATGGCACGTTTTGGCACTTCCACTGTCTCAGCATTTTGAAAAGGGTCTACTACTTTTGAAAGGCAGGTCACACCAGTTACCATTTGTAGGAATCAATCAAAGGTCTCCTTGGCACCAACTGGATCTGAAATGTGCATTTATCACTAAAAAAACATCAAAACCATGAGAGACAGAGACGACATTCTCCCCTGTGTTGACCCAAAAGTTTCTCTTACCATTCAAAGAACATTTAACAGAAGGCAGAGAACACCAAGGAATCAGCCATCCACTGGCAAGTCTCCATCGTGCTGAACGTGCGGGCGCTGCTATCAGAGCACACTGAAACACCTGGCTGAAGTCGTGCCCGGCAGTGCTGGGCTCAGCGCGAGGGCTGGGGCTGCAGGACGTCCACCCAGAAGCTCAGCCTCGAGCAGCGGTGGCCTTGCCACACATCTCAGCCCAACCTGGTGCCTGTGACCCCAGCCACAGCACACTCCGTCTCTGCCTGGCTGGGAAAGCTAATGGTGGCCTCCTGGCCGTGCTTCTCGCACACACAAACAGCACACCTGAGGAAGAATAAAGAAATGCTTGTAGAAGGAGTTGAGCAAAAACCCAAGATATAGAAAATAAATAGTGGTTCATAAAAATGTCACGCAGCCAAAACCAAGGGCACAGAATTCCTCAGGCAACATGAGAGAACTACAGTTGTGCTTGTTACAGTGCCATCTGCTAGACTGCAGGTCTTGAAATCTGTCAGAGGAAGGCTGTGTGTCTAATCAAAACATCTCTCCTTCTCTTGGCTCAGTGATTTATACCATTGCTTTTGGGTACAAAACATTCTCTAAAGAAACCGCTGTGCTGCAAGTAACAAGAACCCCTTTCTGGCGTATCTGTCAGAGGTCTGCTTTCTGAGCACAAACTGAAATTATTTCAGGGTAATTTTGCTTCAAGCCAGGCAGTGTAATCCAGATCTCTGCATAACCATTTTTGCCTGCTTCACACTCCTCTTGTTCTGCTTTCTGCTCTTAAGGCTTACAACTAGAATTGCTGACCTTGGGATTTGGGGGAGGCTTTTAGTAAACCTTAGAAAAATACTCATTAACCTGTGAGAAACTTTAACTTCATGTAGGTCTACAACATTAAATTTAAGAGGTATAATAAAACATTTTCCTCTGAAACTGCAATAGTTTGCTAACATTTTTTTCACTTCATATTGAGAAGAATAAGAAGAATAATATTAAGAACTGCCTCGCCATTGATGATAACTTTTGATATTTCCATTAGTTTCTACTAGAATACTAATTATGAAACCTAATAAAGGAAAATAAGTATTTAATACTGCCTTTCTTGTAATGATTTCTTATAACTTTTTACATTTGTAGGCAAAACGCAATGAGAGCACTGCACTGGTAAATGTTACATTGGAAGGGCAAAAACCAATCCATTTTGAATGCATTTGGTCCTATCTGAGAAGCACAGAACCCAATCCAGCTGCCTAAACCAATGTCTCTGGTGCCACTTGCATGTCCTACCATGTCCCACCTGGTACCATGTCTGTCTCTCATACCAGGGAATGCAGGTTCCCAAGGGTTCACAGCTAAACCTGGCAGACCCTCACAAATGTCCTGAACGTATTTTGCCTACTGGAAGATGTAATCAATCCACTGATGACTGAACATCTAATTTACTTAAAACCTGTTAAATACAACTGACAATAAAAAGATCAGCTTCTTGCCTTCACCTGTTTTTTGTCCCTCCTGAGCAGAGATGCAGTGCTTAGAAGTTTGCTCCCACAGCTCTAACAAATGCCACTGTACTCTCTGGGAAAGCTTTGTTTAGTTTCAGTGAGCTTTGAACAGAGCCTACCAAGCCATTATTTCTCTTAAAATGACAACTGGAGGATTCATCTGAGGCTGGCAAATACTGAATAAGAGGCAAGAACTTCCCACAAGGTTTTGAAAAGAAAAACATCAGAGAGATGTGATAGATAATGGGCAAATAAACTGCATTTTATAAAAATAATACTAATATTTTAGATTTATTTTCTACAAAAAGAGTATGTGGTGGAATCCCAGAAAGAAGCCTGCTGTCCCCAGGTCCCAGGTCAGCACTTTAACTACAAAGACATTCTTCTTCACCTGTCAGTTGTAAGATAGTAACAGAGATTAGGTTAAAGACCATTATTAAGAGCTCAGGAGTTAGAAAATGCATGACCTAACGCCCACACAATTTTTAAGCAACAAGGCAGTGCATGTGCCCTAGGATGCCATCACTCATCACATGCTCATGTCCTTTTTTCCTTCCCACAGGTCCTTTCTCAGTGCAAATAGCTGATGGTACTCAATTAATGAGTAACAACACACGATTTTATTTTTCTCTCCATTGTTCAGCGCACGGCCCAAACTGTGTTTCTTCTCCACCGATGAAGCTGTGCTGTAAAAGTGGGATTATTCACATCCTCAAGAGCTCTTTACAATGCCTTTCACTGCAGCATGTACGTTCTTCACCGTCATTCGTGACCTAGTTTCACAAAGCTCCTCTGAGACAGGGACTTTGTATTTTTCCCATGTTTCAGATTTGGAAATGCAGCGCAGAATGACTAACATCAAGTTGAACAGCGTACACACGCCTAAGGCTGCAAGGTCCCTGGGTGTGCTCTGGGAGCTTGGACAGAGAGAATTCTCATCTCTGTAGACTTTAATTGGTGAACTCCAACCAGTTTCTACTGAGAGGTTTTGAACTATGGTATTTAAAAGGGATGTCACTTGGCCAAAGGTGAATTTTCATAGTGACAGTAAAAGATAAGCTCCTGATACAAGGTTCATCATTGTTTTGTGAAATTTCATATCCCAGCTCCAAATGTTAGAAGACTATAGAACATTTCAAATAAAAGATGCTGTGCAGTTTTGAGACAGGTAGGAATATATTCTTTATCCCATACCTCATGCTCAAAACCAGCAATGCAGCTTTAGCTGAAGTATTCTTTGGAGAAAAAAAAAAATTTTTTTAGTGGAAAATGTCATTCCTAACAGAGAAAGTTTGGAAGAGTGTGAGAAGCTGAGAACAGCAAGATTATTACAGCAGGAAATGTGCAACCTCAAGAATATGCTACTGGCTGGACTGTGGACTCAGGAAGCATCCAAAATAGAGATGTAACATTAAAAAGGGTATACTGTGAGACTGAAAAGAAAGGAAGCCACAATAAGAACACCTAAGAAAATAATGCCTGTCAAAAAATAGGGCATGTTTTACAGACAGAAATCCTAGAGAAAGTTGTAGTGTGTATTTCTCAGATTATTCCTACTCCAGACTTGTGGCACCATGGAAATATCCTTCTCTTGTTTTCCACTGCCAGCTTGTACGGAAAAACAGCTTGCTGGTTATATAAAATAGAGGTTATCAGCAATATTGCTAATTAACAGTGTAGTTGCCAACTAAAAAGTTAAAGTCTGACAAATATGACCTAATGTTACACAAATATGCTTCATCAATCACAGTTAAAAAAAAAAATACACAATAGCCAGTATTTTCTTTGGACTGTGAATAGAACCTATTGGCAGTTAGTGTAATTAAAGGCTAGTAAGCAGATTAAAATGTTTGGGGGTTTATAGCCTTCTCATCTACAGAGGAAGGATGAAAGTGTTTTTAAAATGCCACAGCTTTGAACTGGTGCTATTTCTGTTTGTTTAAAAGGGGAAGAGTTTAGTGGGAGCCCAAGGATCTACAGGCAAATCCAGGTTCTGCGTGGGGACATCTCAGGTCCCTCGGCACAGTCAGGCTTCTGGTCATCCTTTGATGGACACCTGATGTTGCTGTCACTGACCTTGCTCACAGCAGGCAGTGGTACTGTGCTGCAGTGCTGGCATCCCCCGGGGTATCTGCGTGGTGGTGTGACATACGGAGCTACTCTTCATTTGTCCTACTGCGTCACGTAAACCTTGAAGCTGTGGTGGAATATCGGATAACGCGGAGAAGCCTGAAGGGCTGCTCAGGAGATGGTCTTATTTGGTCTCTCCCCTTCAAATGGAGCAGAGGGAAGTACAGATCATTTATTTAATTTAAGCGTAGAATTTTTTGAATGATGGCTTGTAAAGGATGGGAGCTGAAGAACGCGAAGATGAATAGGGAGCTTCAATAGCAACCCAAAATGAGACACTGAGCAGATTATGTCCTTAGTCTTACATGCAAGGAATAAAGAGGAAAAAAATCTTGCATTGGAGAAGTCACTTTACTGATTTAATGACGTTAAATCAAGTTTTTTACAATTCTGTTTCAAAAAATGAAGCATAATGGTGATGATGAACCAAACATTCTTAAATATTTGCTCTGAATGCCATTTTCCCACGTGACATGCAAGAAAATGGGTTGGCGATTTTTAAAATGCTGTCAGAACAACGTTACTCATCTATTTTAGTACAGGCTCAGTAAATCAAGGATACATTTCACAGTAATATTTATTTAAGCAGCAAAACATTACTCATTGACATACAGAACTGAAGGTTCCTTTATGCTCAGCAATTTATCATTAGACTCACTGGATTCACATACCATCCCAGCAAGATAAGGAATGCTATGAAAAAAACCACTGTTATCTATAAAAAGGAAAATCATAATCCTAATATTAAATATATTGCACTGCACTGTGATGGAGCTTTTGGTTTAATATTGGCAAAAGAGAACAGTGCTATAGAAGCAGAACATGCTACAGGAAAAGAACATGGCTGGAAGTAGTGTTAGTGACAACTGGCTCTGAACCTTTCATGAACCCATTGACTTCAGTGGCCTTTGGATGAGGCCCAGTAAAAAGCCACATTTTTATATGGCAGGCAGATTTGATAAAGACACAGTCTGAATCAGAAACAAGGAAGTTGTGGGGAGCTACGTAGAGTGGACCATGAAGCAGAAATAAATAGTATTCGTACAGTCAAAGGAACACGTACAGTAATTGTATTCACTCACATTAAATCCAGTTGACTGATTTCCATTTAAGGAAGTTCAAGCTAGAAAAAAAGAGGAATCAGAACTGAAAAAAAATCTTCAGGGTCTGGGTTATACATCTAAGATGAGCCCTGCAGGCAACAATACCTCTATTATGCTTGGCATTTGGCCCATGCTTTGTATTTCAATTGGGTTTCACTAATCACAAACCCTCAGGGTTTGTAACCTCTCCCTCCTTTCCTGGGATCACCTGGCCAGCTCCCCAGCATGCTTCCAGCACAGCTAGGGCCCAGGAAATGCCACGTACAAACAGTTTGGCTCTTCATGTATCCTCATGAACATGGATAAGAGTTGCTGTTTCCATCAAATGTAAGACGGGGTCTCTGGCGAAAGAGGTTTCCCTTTCCTCCTGATGAAATGGTGAAAGACTTCTGCTAAATCGGCTACATACCACAAAGAAGTACACAACTGCCTAGTGTGGGTTCATAAAGTGCAAAGCTGCGGTGCCAAACCTCTTCCTACATCCCCAGGTACTAGAGCTCTTCAAGTTCCTTGGACTTTTAGTTTCTCACAGGATTGTTTGAATCAAAAGGAGTTATCCAAGTGAGTGATTTAATCAGCAGAAGACAGAACGAATCCCTCTTTTTGTTCCAGTAAGAGATGTCTGGCCTTGTTTTCAAGTTCAGCAGAAGGAGAGATCCTGCCCAGATCCTAGCACAGGTTGAAGACAGGGAGCTAGGGCACTCTTTAAGGACCTGAGCCATAGAGGTGTGAGCTGGGAGGAGGAATTTGAATGAGACTTATTTTCTCATCACTACAGTAGTGACTAGAGAGGGAGGAAGAAGAATAGTATGGGATGCCTACCTGGAAGAGGGAGTTACTGGCTGCAAATGCCCACCAGGTTGTACTAGGTGCAGCAGTTAATGTCAGATTTAAGACACATTCCTACATATCGGATATTTTCCTGCTGATTGATTCCTGAGTAGGGACAGCTTAACTTGTGCTGGCTGTAGTTCTTACCACTCCAGAAGCCTTCTGTCTTCCTTTTGTGAAGATCCTTGCTGTCTTGCAGGGACAGCAGAGACCTAGGTAGGATGATGTGAGAACACATGCCACATTGTGCTGTATTAGCTGGAGCATTTCCTCCCTTTTCTGCCTCACCACTGGCTGTTGCATTTGCTACAGGGCATTTTCCCTAGGTACTAGAAGAGACTGTGAGGAGAGGTCTGCAAAAAAGTTACATTATACCTCAGCAGAAGCCCAGTGCTGTTTGTACTACAGCATCACGAACAGCTGTGCTACCATGGTGCTTGGTCAGCACACTGTTCCCACTGGTAATTCAGAAAATAGGTGTGCTTAATTTGAGCAGCTCCCTGACTGCCTTACTGGTTATCTCAAATTCTTTTCTGGAGTGTCTGGTTTTCCTCATCTTCCACAGAGGTAACCCAGGCATGTACAGGGTTTTGGATTCTGCATCTGAATGCAGCCACCTAATTTTAAGGCAATTAAACGTCTTTGAGGACCTGGCTGTTTATAAGTGGTGAAGAGCAAATAACATTCTGTATTTGCCCATGGATGCCAAACAAAAGCCTTATTAATGATAATACATGGCTACTCAATAACATCTCGTTATGGGGTCAAGATTTCTTGAAACAATGATGTGCTCCCCAACCGACTGCCTGTGAGGAACTTTTTCTGAAGAAGAATGTGAACTTACAGGTCTTTAGAAACAAACACCAATGACTAAAATAGATTATTAATGTGTAAAATTCTTTTTCATGTTTCTGCAATTATGTCTTCTTTTATGTCCCCTCTAAAAACAGTACATCATTTGTGATGCACAAGCAAGCTGCTTTCACAGGCTAGAAGTCAGCAGTGACTATGGGCACACAGGAAAAACTATCAAGCTAGATAGGTCAAACTGCCATAATATTCTATGTATTATACATTAACCTGCTTTAACTGACAGGAAAAACACATCACACTGAACTAGTCTAATCAAGGTTTGAATAGGCACCCAGAAAAAACTGTGAAATGAAACATGGCACATGTGTACCAAACTTTAAAGAAGTACCTATAGCAAAAATAGTGTTTGCAAACACAACACATTTGCACAAACATCTAGAACCCAAATACTTTCACAATTATCAAAAGATCAGTATTCAAAGCACTGTTGATATTATAAAACTTGTAGCTGGGAAGGAAACACATGTTGGGCCTTATTCCACACCTGGTTAATAAGCTCAGCAGAGGAATACCGTAAGTTATGTTTTAGATAAACTTGCAGTCACTTTGAGATAAACTGGCACAAAACAATCTAAATTTAACTGCCACATAAAAAAAATAAGTACACTGGATCAAAGGGCTGTTTTACCCAGTCAATGATATGGAGTCTCATCTTTCATATTTAGTCTTTTTTCACATTTAGGTTTTTCAATCAATGGTCAACTCAACGCCTGTCCACAACCGTTGTTCCTATCCTTCATAATAACTGCCTTGGGAACCCTCAGGACAGGCTCTGCCTTGGCAGTGGACTAAAAGCAATGCTCCAGAGATCCCAGAGGAAGTGTTGCACCTCTGTTGGTACGGTTCACATATAGAAGTATGTATGGAAGGTGGAAAAGAAAATCTTAGTGTTTTCCTCCCATTCAGCATGGCACGTTGGGTGGGTTTAGATGCAGACACATTACAACATGGAGCTAGCACTACACTTTATCTCTGACAATGTTTATTTGTTCTGAATTAAATCCAGCCTGTTTTCTGTGTTGGTCAGTCATGTGTCTGACCGGCTGGATGGGTCTGGGTTTCTTAAGAACAGCGTTTGCTTTATTTTGGAATGGAAAACAAGGCTGTGAAAACCTTTGAAGACAAAGCTTTGCTCTGCGGATTAAAATTACTGATGGAAATATTTTTATTTGTCAGCTAAAGCTCAATTTTAAATGCCTTATTTTATTTCACTTCAGACTCTCACATGCACATCTAATTTATTTTTTTTAATTGGAGAAAGGACACATCTACAGCAGCATAATTATTTAGAACGAGGGTTCAACATTTTATAAGATCATTCCTGCTGATCAGAATTATTTGACCAAGGATATAATTTTAGAAAGAGTTAAATAGAAGCTGAGTAAGCAATAAAATGTCCTTCATTGTGTTTAGTCATTGCATAAGACATATGACACACTTAGATGACACCTTTTCCCTCCGCTACCATGTTGTGCAATGGTTTCCACATGCAGACTGGGGACTGAGAGAGGGATGACAGGCCACTTTATCTCCTTCACTTTAGGAAAACAGAAACCAGTTGACAGCGTATTCAAAGAGAGAGAGAGAGAGAGAGAAAGGGGAGGAGAGAGAAATTTATTTGAAAACCACCAATGATACTATGAAATATCAAGTTCTAATTCACATGACTCACACTAACTACTCTGCCCAGGCTGGCCAGAAGACAAAGCACATTATAATTATGTGGCTAAGATTGAAATGCTCTTATAGCCTACGTAACTAGCCTGATGGACTCCACTAAAAGCCACCAAGGGCACTAGACCCCACAACCAAAGACCATAGCTAGATATTACAAATGGCAAGGCTGTAGTCCAGTGAAAACATGGTGCTACTTGCAAATTGTTTCTCCCTAAAATGATTGCTCTGCTGAATGCTCGAGGAGAGTGACATCAGTTAGTGGTCACCCACGACAGTTTTATTCCTTCAGCCATTTCCTATCGCTTCAACTGTAACGAAAAAGGTTTTCTTTCCTTGCATAAAACTCCAATTGAAATGAGGAGGCAGGGAAAAGCTTTTCTAAAGCTAGAGCTGTCACTCTTTGAGTAGACAAGAAAATTCCTCGAAGGACGTATTCATGGGAGGAATATTGTTCTCAATGTGGGTCTTCAGCAGAATAATTTCCCTCTGTATATGAAACAGTTTGGCTATATGATGACAAAAGGAGAGCACAAACTGCTGGTTTTGCTAGCTGGACAAGATAAATCTTCCTGATTAGTTTGTGCTTTTACTCCCTATTCCATGCTAAAATGAAAATTCAGCTCTTCTATCTGTCTGCAAAAATGTCTTGTCCACAAAGAAAAATTGTTTTCACTAGTCAAATCTCAATGCACCGCAAGACCACCTAGAGAGTCCTCAAAAGGCCAGGTTAAAAAAAAGAAAAAAAAAAGAAAAAAAAACAACCCAGAAGGAAATATTTTCAATATCCACAACATGAATCTGCTATTTTAAATGCAGAATAGAAGCACAGAACCAGAAAATTATGCCTACAAATTTCTGCTTTCCTTTACTCACTCAGACATTTTCTCTTCCTCCTCTATTTTCCCATCCTTATTTCTTAGTTTTATTGAGTTTATTTACTTTTTCTTATAATTGTTTTTGCATTTCCCTATACCAGTCCCTGACTGCCCTTGTTCCAGTCTTCAGTACGCCCAGTTTTCTTCTCCCCAGCTCTCTTTTCTTCCCATTTTTCATTTGTGGCACCTTCATTTTCTGTTGTATTTTCCATTCCTCCTTTGCTAGTGAGAATCTGTGAGCTAAGGTCTCTTCCCTGCCACAGAAGAAAGTAGGAATTGGATGCCATACAAAGGCAAAGCCTCCTGTAGGAAAATAGGAGAAAACAGAAGTCTTACCCAACCATGGCCTTGTGCACTTCCATTCAAGATCTTGCTACTTAGAACTTCTTTCTTCATTTCCCCCCAACACACACCAGGATGTGAGGAAAAGGGAGTAAGAGATCTCTCATGGAACTCCCAGATTAGAGGGACAGCAAGAAAAAGAAACATTCCCCTCTAGCAAAAGGAGAACAAAATGTTCATGCTTTCCCTTGAACCTTTAGGAAGATTATAGAGTCACATCCACTGGAGAAAATCATTCACCAGTTTCCTGCCTATTTTCAAATCACTCCCTTTACCCTCATTCTTCAGATTAGATCATCACCAGGCACACACAGCCACCAGGAACTCACCCTGCTGTCGCAAGTCCCAGGTTTTCCAATGAAGAACTCAGGAAAATTATGATATCAATTGATTTTCATTTCCTTAGTTTTTTTTCCCTTGCAAAGATGTGAAGAAGAGCTCTTGGAGAGCTTAGATGTTTCTAGAAACGTAGTTAAATGCTAGGCCTGCCACATCTACTGCTCTTCCCACTAGCCTACAGCTGTTTGGTCTCCATTGCGAGACCTAGCACGTATCCTAATCAACCTATGGATTTATTCTTGGCAGTGGATCAGGCCTGTGTATGAAACTTGTAAGATTAATAAGTAATAGTGCCAATATATAACTGGGTTGTTCTGTTTCCCTGAAATCCTTGAGAAAATATTACCCAAATACAGTTTACACAGATGCACACCTATTGAGTAGATCTGGGTAATATTTTCTCCTTTGTTTTTAATTTTGCAAAGAGTGTTTGTATTTTTGGTTCATAGTTCTTAAGTGAAGTTTCTCGGGGTTACAGTCACTGGCAATTTACCAGCATGTTGTCAGAGGCTGAAGAATAAACCTTGCTTTCAAAACAATGCATCTTTTGGCTGGGTTTTATTGTAATCAACATTGCAATGTCACTACTTGTTTTTCTGAATTCATCAGTACAGAGCTGTTGAAAATAGCTTGACGCTTCTCCTTTGCCTCCTGACATTAATCATGGTTAATTAAGTGACAATAAAGTTCAAGTTAATGCAAACAGGCATTAATTCTTGTCATCTCCCTGTTCTCAGGAGTATTCAAGTTGGACAAGTGGAGAGAAACAACACTGAAAATATATCCTGGAAAAAAACATTCAATCAACATCAGCATTGGAGGTCTTGTCAGAGATCTGTTATGATGTATGCTCCAATTTTTCCCAGTAACTGCATGCAGGCAAATCCCAATGTCTACTTGAAGTTAGAGGTAGGACTGAGGACTGCTTTTACAAGCACTAGGATAAAAGCTTTTGTATCCTTGCTGCTGGATGTATGCCAGGCAGTGTCAGGCAGAAAATGTACCAGGTTCAGTTTTCTAGAGACCCTCGTCAGAAACACTGAAGTGTTTCCTCACTCTGTGCAAATGTAGGTAAATAAATTAAATTGGAGGCTCCAGAGTAAGGAACATGTCTTGGGTGGCAAAAAATGGATTTAGAAAGAATGTATTAAATAAAAAGTTCCTTTTTTTTTTTTTTTTTTTTTTTTTTTGTGGTAGTTGGGGAAGAGTATTAATTTTAAAATCAGCTTAGAAAATCAGAATAACAATCACTAGATGAAACTACTGCTGTTCCAAGGTGCGTTTGCAATAATCCTGAAATGCCTCTTTCAGCTAAGTGAAGAGATAGCTAGCTGCTACCTGTTTATACATCACTCACAGCTCACTGCCTAGGCTTTGGGGATCAGCAAGTAGATCTTTCTCAGTGCAAATGAAATACGTGAAGTCTGTTACCTATTTCAGCTACAGCATTCACAGTTTTGATTCTAGATGCAAGACCCACCCCAGCTCTAAATGTGCTTTCCATGGCTTCAGCTCAACCCAGCCATTTGCCACCACCAAACCAATGCTCTGCTGCTGCTTCATCACCTACTTTCCAGCCCTACTGGCAACACTACTGACAATGCCACTACTCCTCCGAAGCTTGCTGCTGCTACGTCTCCCCCCACAGTCGCCCATTGCTCCCCATCCTGTGGTGTTCTCCTCCTGCGACCCTTCCAGCACCCTTTCAGCACTTCTGCATGCTGGGGAAGATTTATGGCCTGCAGAACTGTCTCCTTCCACAAGGAGAAGGCAATAGAAGCTGGGATTGGAGTAAAGAAAGGCAATCTCTCCATGCGGCACTTTGGAGAGATGTCTCTTGTTATGAGGTTATCAGACATCAACCCATACATTACAGCTTTGTGAACATTAAGTGAAAGGTTTATTTGTAGTAAAAAGACACACACGTAAGACTTGAACTGTCCAGTGATCTCCCCTTGCTCTCCAACAGGTCCTTGGAAAGAGTTCCTACATGTGACACTGATCACTCTTACTGAGAAACTTCTAGTGCTTTCCAGGTTTGATTCAGAGGCTGCAGCTATTGCACCCGCTGGGTCCCCTTGGCAGCACCATCCAGCCCCTCAGTCTTCACGCGAGAGCAGGGGGCTGGTGGCATGGCCGGTGGAGCCATGAGCACCCACCCTGGGGTGCCCTCGTGGGGCTCTCTGAGGGCAGGCCACAACTTCCACTAAGCAACATGCAACCTCAACTGCCAAATGCCCTTTCCTGGGGTCTCCGCCCTGGGGGTGCCTAATACCAGCTAACCAGGAGCAGGGTGTCAGTTAGTGTCTCTTGTGTGGGCTCATAGATGACTTGTATTGGAAGAAAAGTATCTCCAAAATGAAGTCATGGAAGGCCATTTACAACAAAGAAATGGTACCCACAGAATTTTCAGTTTCTCATAGCAATGATTTTAATAAATCTTTTAATTTGGGCACTCTTTTACATACTGTGTAGTACACATAAGTGCTGGCAGGTAGAAAAGCAGGCTTGTGTTGCAGTCACAGGAAGAGAACCTGAATTATTTACGAGGGGAAAATTTTTCAGTCTGGGAATCATAGTCAAATGAGGAAAATGAAAAATTTCAGCTACTACACAGTGCAAAGGCTATAAACCTAAGATCTCGCATCCCCATTTTTTATGTGGCTAAAGGACATCTGTATTCAAGACATCACAAAAACATATACAAGTGGATGCAGGTGGACTTGCTTTTCCCTGTTTTGGCCCCTTTAGCATTAATATATGCTAAATACACGACTTGACACAGAAACTTCACTTACTCTCTGAATTAGTTATCACTGCGTTATTTTTGGCGCATACCGGCTTTCATGCTTCTGCTTCTGTGCGCTATTACTGCACTTATATTATCTTCATTTCTGAGCTTGCGGCAGTACAAACCTGATGGCTGCAATGACTCAGCTGCTTTCCTGCTCTTATTGCTGTGTACAGCACATATATCTAATAGCAATGATGAGGGGTAAAAGGAATAGGGAAACCAGCCAGAGAGCATGCTTCTCTGTAGATAGATATATGCTACTATTGCATCATATAGACACATAAAAACTTACGCTCTTCATCTATGCCTACTCAAGAAATCTGTTTTAAAGATGTATTAGTGTATCATAAGAAAGAAACGCATTCTTGTGTTGGTATTACAGTGACACAGAACACACAGACTTCACATTCTTCCTGCACAACATTTTTTCCTAAGGACAAATCTCTATCTCCTCAGTTTATTGGTGTTTATTCCTCCAGAAAAACAGCTTTTACTAAGAAAAATACCCTGGGACCTTACATCCTGCTCCCAGAATGGGGGCCTGAGCTCTCCAGCACCTTTGGATAGAGGAAGAGGTGTCCCAGCTTTCAGAAATGAATTGCACAGAGGACCCTGTGTACACACCTAGATTCATGTGCTACAGCTTCTCTTTCTCAGGGTAAGCAACTAAAAGAAATGAAATATGTTTCCCCATTTCTAATATTGTACTTACTCCACTTACTTCTGGTAATCTTTCCTCTAGCAGATGCACTGAGTCCTTGAAGAAATCAAAAGCTGCCAAACATCAGCCTCTTCACTGAAGTGACATGAGTGGGAACCACTTTGCAGGGAGAAAATCACTGCAGAAGGAGAAAACACAGCTCATTTCTGTTTCTTTTTTACCTTCTAGACACCAGACCTGAGGTGGAGATCACAACACTGGCTGCACTCCTTGAAAAACTTGATTACGAAGTGGCCAAATTACACCAAAGAGGTCATCCAAGAATTATTTACATAAAGGCAACACCATCTCACCTGGTAAAAGCTATTTTTCATCTGCTAAAAGTCAAAGGAAGAAAGACAGAATGAAAATTTGCATAATTTCCTTCCTTGTTTTTTCTCATATACACATTCAACCAAGCTCATTACTGCTTATGAGGTAATTTTGCTTTAAAAATATTACAAAAAAATAAATGATGACTGCTAGCTGTTAAATAGGGAGGTGACACCTGGGAGCAATCTGGATTGCATGATAAACTGAGTTCATTTGGACAATAGGCACTTGAATACAGTTAATGTAATGTCATTAATCTTGGTATCAAGAATGGAAGTTACTGTTACAGAAGCGTGAGTGTATTTTGGAAATCAAGAACCAAGTCAAGGATTTAAGGGGCATCATTACCAGGAAACCAATCGTGCATTCCTAGTGTGAGGCTGATCCTGAGTCCATCACTGCATTTGTTCTGAATATAAAATTAACTCTTTCTGTTGCCAAAGTCTAACTGAACAAGTAGAAACTCCAACTGGAAGGCAGGAATAGAACAGAACAGAACAGAACAGAACAGAACAGAATAGAAGAGAATAGAATAGAACACTTTCAGTTGGAAGGGACCTGTAATGATCATCTAGTCCAATGGCCTGACCACTTCAGGGCTGACCAAAAATCAAAGCATTAGGAGCAATGTCCAAATGCCTCATAAGCACTGACAAGCTTGGATGAGTGAGAATCTTTTAAAATAATATACTGCTTTAAACAATAATCATTTTTATAGTCAACTGCCATTGCCTGGCCTCCTCGAATCACACAATCATGTCGAAAATGCAAACAACCTTCCACCAGATGTTGCTGCGTAGTTCTGATTGCCAGGGGAAAAAATTCTGAAAACATGCACCCTGTTTTTTAAATTAAATCTCATCATGCTTGGACCTGCCATGCTGCCTTTATACCAAAGAAAGACTATAGAAGCATTTTCATTTTAAAATTAAAACACTTTCAAATATGAAGCAAAATGCACACAGAAGCTGTTTCGATCTTCAGTCTGAGCTGGAGAAATGAAGCCTAGTGCAGGAAAGGGATGCTGAAGTGGTTTGGCTTATGCATGTAGATGGTCAGTAAATTGGAACAGTCCCAACAAACTCTAAAAAATCTATGGCTTTAAAGCTCTCCATGTTTGACTTCTTGGTGCCAATCAGTGGGATACCAGACATTCATCATCGGTATTAGTTGGTAATCAATCAGTATGGCCAGTTGTCAGCTATAGCTGGAGTTGTGTCTCTCTCCCAGCTCTTGTGACCTGAAAATTCCTGCTAAGATTCATCTCACTTGTAGTCCTGGCATGGAATGGGACTTGGTCTCTACTCAATTTACACCTGCAGTTGCTGAAAGTTGATGCGAATTCCCTTTCCCAGTGTAAGTATAGCAGGCATTTTAACTTTGTTGATGGGAAATTCATTCCTTCAGCAGTTTTCTGTTTTGCAAAGGAAAACTCTGTGTGACCAGAGGTGGACTTTTCCCTATGCAGCTTTCCTTCCTCTCCAGTTCATGGCCTTGCAGCCAGGGATGCACATTGGCTCTTCCTGGACATCACAGCTCCTCTCTGCAGAGTCTCCCCCAGGGGCACCATGCTGCCTTGGCATCTCTCTCCTCAAGTAACAGACAAGCTCTAACCCTGTGGTGCTAAAAGAGGAATTCAGGGGCACCAGCCCCAGACACACTACACTTCTTTCCACAGAAGAAAGACCTTTCATGTACTTGATACTTCCTTCTGGTTTTGACATTTTACAAGGGCCTGTAGTGATAGGACAAGGGGTAATGGGTTTGAATTGAAAGCGGGGAGATTTCTTCATGGAGAGGGTGGTGAGGCACTGGAACAGGTTGCCCAGAGAAGCTGTGAATGCCCCATCCCTGGAAGTGTTCAAGGCCAGGCTGGATGAGGCTTTGAGCAACCTGGCCTAGTGGAGGGTGTCCCTGCCCATGGCAGGGGGGTTGGAACTAGATGATCTTTAAGGTCCCTTCCAACCCAAACCATTCCGTGATTCTGTGATTCTTGTTCTCCAAGATATCCTCCTGCCAACCCTCAGTATTCTCCAGGTGGGTAAATACAGACTACTGCTTCCTTATGTCTCCAAAACTAGTTGACTCTTTCTTTGGCTTTTTCACCAGAGAAAAGCCTTTTCAAGGCTTACAATTTTCCTGGCATCCCTCTGTTTTGACCAAAAGGCTATGCCTTTTTTTCCCCCCTGGCAGTCCTTCCCAGCACTATTCTGCCTTTAAGTCTCTGCTTCTGTGCCAGCATAGCTTGCAGGAATGGGGCCTATATGAGGATATAATCGCTTGGGAAAGGAATGTAATTAAAAGCAACATATAAAGCAATTAAAAATCTTCTGAGGACGCTCACCTGGCACAGTGAGAATCTTGCTGAGAATATTTAATTGTTTGCATTATTAAGTGCAGACAGGTTGGTTTTAATTCAAAACAAACATGGCAATTAAATAAAAAACTATATCAATACAGCATTATAATTACAAAGTTAAAAAAATGAAAACATGTAGGAAACACAAACATTCAGGCTTTCAAAAAATGGGAAAGACTTGCCAGATTAACCAGATAATTAAAAAACAAAGTCCTAAAGTTTTACATCAACTATAATATAAGGAACCAGATGTAACACTGATGCAGCTGCCTTGATTATTCATATGTTTATTCCAGTTTTTCCAGTTAATTCTGCAGCAGCACATATTGCATTTGATGATATCAAGTGCATACCATAAGAAACACTTCACAGCTGAATTTACATTTGTTACATTTTCTTTCCTACATGTCCTGTCTGCTTATCATTTTATTTTTTGAAATATTACCACACTGACATACTAATTTAAAGTTTTAGTTACTTTTCAGAGAGTATATGCACTTGTTTTGCTATTTGATAGAAATATTGTCAAACATTAGATAGACTTTTGTGAGGTAATGCCCAAAGTGATCAGAAAAAGTCAAAGTTACTTTTTTTTTTTATAATTATCTAACAAGAAAATCGAGACTTCTTATGAAAAATAGTATTTAGCTTTTTCTCGTATGTCTCTTCTGTGGATGTTAACCAATTAACCTTTTCTTACTTGAGAGAAATAAGACACATTTGGCCCTATTTGGGAAATGGGAAACATAAGTAGGGAGATTAATTGACTACCATAAAACCAAAGAAGGAAATTCCTGCAGAGCTATTATTAGGTATTAGGAACTCTGGATTTCTCACCACCTGCTCAAACCTATAGACAAAATGACCCTATCCACTCCAAAGAAAATACTTAATATCTCATTCTCTGATTGGGTGTGTTGTCATAAGGTACATTTTTCCCAAAGCTGACCAGTTTCTCTTTTAATAGCTGCTCCTCAACTCCTATATTTATTCCTATTCTATCCTTACTGCCCGACCCAGGCGTTCAGACACGGCCAAAGACAATTCTCAGCATCAACAAATTTATCTCATGTCAAAACTATTTTGGGGAGGAGGGAACAGAGGGTGCTTGGATGACAGTGTTGATGCTTGAGCTACTGTGGAGAATCACAAACATGATGCTCTAATAAATAATCCCTGCTGACAGGTTAGAAATCAAAGCTCATTAGCACAGAGGAGGGAAGATGAGCATTTTAATGCCTCTGGATTCCGTCCAGTGCAATTAACACCACATACAGCATATTGTTCACCTAAAGCCATAAATCATAGCAACAAGTGTCATATTATACACAGATCCTGAAACCACAAGAATTAAAATGAGGAATGGCTTAGAAAAATAGGGGATATCACGTTTTTTTTTCATATGAACAATTGCAAAGTAAACCTAGTGCTGAAAATACTTGAAAATTCTTTCAAGATGGATGGTCCTCACCAATATGTCTGAAGGAGTCCATTTCCCTGAATAAACTACATTGCTGTAATGCCTGTGGGCCCAACCCTGACAGGGTAAGTGACCAAGAGTAAGACTTTGGTATTCCTGAAGTGAATATAAAAACTCCTGTGCAATAGTATGCACAGCACTTGGTATAATTTTTGGTAGGACTCGTACTGAAGTGTTTAATGAGAAAAAAAGTAACCCCCAAGTTCTGAAGCTGAACACGCCACCCAGGTTCAGACTAAATAAGCCGGTGATCATTTCAGAGTATTTCTATTTCCAGGTGAGTTGGACCCCAGGAGCGGGAGTTGTGAGATTGCTGCTACTGTTCAAACTCAGTATCAAATCCATTGTGTTTCATATTTATATTTTAACCACTTGATGCACTGCTAGGGAAAGCAGACCTCTTCACAAGTCCTGTGCCCCGTCTGACATCTTTCCATGCAGAATGCCACCTTTCACTCATAAATAATGCATAGCACTAAATACATTGCACCAATATATTTAATTACATCCGTTTTTTAAGCTTTCTCTTCCTTCCCACTTAGGACATGAGGCATGCACACCACCCAGTTGAGAGACCCATCCATTTGAGACAGAAACTCCAGATACTCAAAAGCTGAACAGGGAAAACATAGTTCTGGTAAACTTTGCAGCCTCAAAGCTGCAACACATCTTTTCAGGCCGTATCAACAGCGAGGTGGTGCACAGCGCAGTTGCTGCAGTGTCTCCTACCAGCTGTAGTGCCTGGTCTTGTATGCTCTCATTCCCACCAAGGGCCTAGTAAGCTTTCCATCAGCTCGCCTCAGCCAGGCTCGGGCCATTGCAGTGCATCGCAGCCTGAATGTTGAGCCAAGATTGCAGTGGAGCCCAGGTGTGTCTAGAGATAGCAGAGCCTGTGATAGCACCAGGGAGGCACAAGGCCCCCAAAGGCCAGCATACAAAGGACACCATTGCTCAGGAAACATCATGGACCTGCAGCCTCTGCCTGCCCAGCCATGTCCTGAAGCGCCCATGCCAGCCCTGCAGCAGGCAATGGTCTGCAAAACGTTTCTTCTGCCACCCAAACCCATTGCTTCATATCTGCCTGTCACTTCTGCCCCAACCAGGGGTAAAGCAAGATGGCAGGATGGCCTGTTGCCCTACAAGTCCCGAATGAGCTACATCACTCCCCCCAGAAGTTGCTCATAGCCCATCTTCAAGCAGAGATCAGAAACCGTTCAGATGTCATCCCAGGAGAGCATAGTTGTTCCATAGGGACAGCAGGACAGCACACTCAGAGCCACCCCTTATGATCCCAGTTTTGGTAAGACTCACCTCTGTCCTGGCCTGGCCTCTCTATCAGACTCAATCCAGGCGAATCCGCTGCCCAGGAGAGATCATGCAGCTCTGCAGGTGCTCTTCGGTTGCATGGAAAATTTCTCAATGATCTGGGCTTGGCTGGGTGTGGAGGAGAGCACAGGTCTCTCTAGGGGAGCTTCTTGATGTAGTAGGAAATAGGCTTGGCACTGGCCACGTGCGACGAGCGGCTCTTTCCGCTCTGTAATTACCCTTTCGAGCCGTGGGCCAGGATAAGTGGGCTCTTGCTGCCAGTTCCCTCATGTACAGCTCCTGCAGAAAGGAGCTACGGAACCATGTCCACTGCCAGCTGGGTGCCTGCCTGCTCCTTGGCAGTGGAAGGAGATGCCTCCACAAGGAGTCCCACGGCCTGCCCCTCGGCTGGAGGGCAGCCAAGGGACAGCAGGCTGACCCCCTGCCAGGGGCCCTAGCTATGGGGTCAGGCTCCATTTTGCCTGCTCTTTTCCTGCCCTCTGACTCTTGCATTCCTGTCAGCAGGGGTTGGTGTTTGACAGGAGGATGGGGATGTGTCCCCTCCCCAGGCCTCCTTTTGGGAATATTTTACTGGTTGGTGGTTAAAGACAGGAATTACAATCCCTTGGGTGACACGGATTGTCCAGATACTCCTTTTAAGGGAGGCTGCAGCTCAGATCCCACCTGAGGAGTAAGTGGTTCCCTGAAGACGATCATTATCCCTGTCATGAACGTGAAGGTCTTCAGCTTCTGTGAACAATGGAACTGAACAGAGCCCTGAAATAGGTGCAGCAGAGTCAAAGGGTGGTAGAGATTCAGGTGTACCTCTGTGCCTAACATGTCATAATGGTTTGCTCTGTCCCTATCCCTGCTTGACATTTAAACCTTTCTGGATCAATGTTTGAAGGCAGAAATATTTCTTTGCATAGGAAATCTTAGTGCCTTACTTAGGTGGTCTAGATTTTCTTGCCAGATACCTCTTTCTTTAGTCACTGCCTGTTTTAGCTGTCTGCTTCATGTGTTGCAATATTTGTCTTGCCCTTAGGCACAAGCAAAAGTAAAATAATAACCAAGTTTTATGTCAACAACTGGTTGGAAACAAACATATTCCTAACATGCCAATTCTTTTCAGGTGAAGAAGAAGGACCTATAGCAGAGCAGTGACAGCAAGCCTCACACATGCCTCCACTTTTTTTCACGTTCCCCGGGTATGCATTCAGTTAGGAACAGGAAACGCATAGCAGAGTAAGAGGTGGCAGAAATTCCACCTTAGTGCATGTTCTGAAGGGGTCTCTTCCCCACTTCCCTTCTATTTCAACATATTACCCAACACACTCAATTATACATCTGAATGTCCTCAACTTGTCAACAGAAATTTAAGAAATTGGCTCTTCTCCTAGAAGGGTATGGCTGCAGTTAGAGCAGAGCAAGATTCTTACCATAGTTTTCTAATCAAGTATTCTCTGTGGGCAAATATTCCCAGTCCTACCCTAAGTGTCTCTGAGAAAAGACATACCGCCGCCCCACTCTCCATAATCATCAATTACCCAAGTCTTAAGCAGCATTATTAAGATAGAAGACAGCAGTTTCCCACAGATATGGTCCTCGTTTGAGTCTCATGCAAAAATAGTTTTCAATTAACGAAGCAGGTTTATATCATAGAGAACAGATGAAGGCTCCTTGCATGGGCCGAGGGGGCTCAGCGTGGGCCTGGTAGCGTGCTGTCGGTCATGGCATCAGAGTTAAGTCAGCGCAGCCTTCTCACCACTGTGGTTAAGGAGGCATTTCCTAAGCCGCTGGCACGCGGTGAATGACATGGTTAGCCTTCAGCCACTTCTCTGGCTTTCCAGCCCAGGTGACCACAACATTTACAGCTGCAGCTCCCATGACCATATAATTGAGTGTGGACAGCTTGTGGCACAAGTCCAGCACAAAGGTTTGGTCATGTTACTGTGCCATAGTGTAGAGCCCTTACCGCATCTCTTACAGCTTAACAATCATACAAACCATACAGAGAGAGATTGTACGCTAGTCTCTGCGTAATTCTGGAAGCTATATGAACCCATGGCTACTGCAACTGCTTAAATGACTCCTTTGGATTAAGTAGAAGCTTGTGACCAAAGTCCCTATGGTGCCTTCTGCTTCCCACCCTACCTTCTGCTCCTCTCCTCACTGGGAACCTGCAATCAACCTTTTCCAACAGCCACAACTAGCAGGGTTTAAGGATTTTTTTCCTTACCTGGTACCCTTTGGGTAGGCAACCCGTTCTCACCCAGCACAGCCCTTGATAGCAGACTGCCCCAAGTTTATGGAAATCCATGTGGAAGAAGCCACAAGATTTCTTAGCTGATCCATATGTTTAAGACTGCTGTGACAGCTCCGCGGGCACCTATGTGGAAGCCAAGAGAAGATGTCAGCCTGCCTTGACCTGTTTGCTGCCCTCAGGACTTTCTTGGCAACCCTGATGTTTTGCCCGAAGTCACCCAAAACAGCTTCTCACACTGTCATACTCGTTCTGTGGGGCTCACAGCAGTTATCTGGCAAAACCAAACCAACCCAAGATATTTCCAACAACAAATTTAATAAAATCAAACAAGTACCAACAATCAAAGCTGCATGGATTCTGTGGGCAAAACCCATAACAATTTATTGTCTGTTTACATTCCTTTAAAAACTCACCACTTACTTACTTATTCTACAGATGTGTTTTGATGGCAGCATTTTGGGCAGCAGCCAAGCAAGGGTAAACACAGAGAGTGGATGGTTATAGGGGAAACACAAGAAATGGAAGAAGGAAAGAAAAACCCGCACACAGAGGAAACCCAAAGGACTTTACAGCTAGATCAGGAAATGAGGAGGGTATTTAAAAAGAAGTGTATAGTCCTTGAGCATTTGGAATGATTTTTCCAAAGGGACCCACAGCAGCACCAGGACACGAAAGGCATGCCTACCCAGCAGGGTGGGCAGATGTGAGCTCTGCTGTCCAGGCTGACCCAACATGAAGCCACAGGCCAGTGCTGCAGGGCTGTGTTAGCGCAGCAGTGTGCTCCTGCCAAGAGGCAGCTGCAGGCAGAGCTCTCAGCCCGAACCCGGCTCGTGTCCGGATAAGCTGTGTGGGGGAGTGGGAAAGCCAGGTTTGTCAGTGCTCATGTATGTAGGCCTGGCTATGATGACTTGGCTATGAGCCCATTAGCTTGAACCAAGGGCCACTGTGTTGGGTTTTGGTAGCAGGGGAGGGGTCGCAGGAACGGCTCCTGTGAGAAGATGCTGGAAGCTTCCCTGGCTCCAAGTTGGATCCTCTGGCCACAGCTGAGCCAGTCGGCTCCGCTGTGATGAACATATATAAGAGGGAAAACCAAAGAGAACTGAGAGCAGAGAGAGGGGTGGGATATGAGAGAGACAACCAGGCAGACACCCAGGTCAGTGCAGAAAGGTGGGGAGGAGGTGCCCAGATCAGAGGTTTCCCTCAGACCATGGTGAGAGGGCAGGCTGAGCCCTGAAGCCATGGAGGGTCACAGGGGAGCAGAGACCCCCCTGCAGCCCAGGGAGAGACCCACGCCAGAGCAGGCGGCTGTGCCTGAAGAGCCTGCGACTCTGTGGGAAGCCCAGGCTGGAGCATGCTGCTCCTGAAGGACTGTCTTCCGTGGGAGGAACCCACACTGGAGCAGGGGCAGAGTGTGAAGATCCCACTCCCTGAGGAGGAAGGAGTGGCAGAGACAAGTGTGATGGACTGACCAAAACCCCCATTCCCTGTCCTGCTGCACTGCTGGTGGGGATTAGGCAGAGAAATGGGGAGTAAGGCTGAGCCCAGGAAAAAGGGAGGGGTGTTTTAAGATCTGGTTTTATCTCTCATTATCCTACTCTGGTTTGATTGGTTACTAATTGCATTGATTTATTCCCCAAGTCGAGTCTGTTTTGCCCATGATCATAACAGGTGAGTGATCCCTCCCTGTCCTTGCCTCAGGCCATGAACTTTTCCTTGCATTTTCTCCTCCACATCCTCCTGGGCAGAGGAGTGAGCAAGCAGCTGTGCGGTGCTTTGTTGTCAGCTGGGCCTAAACCATGATGAATTGATTGATCATTTGGATGAACTGCTTAAAGTGATGCAAATGAAAAAACAATTGTTTGCCACCAACTGACCAATGCCCAGCCTGTCCCCAAGCAGTGGCCACGTTGCCAACTTTCCCCTAGTTTATACGCTGACCATGATGCCATATAGTATGGAATATCCCTTTGGCCAGTTTGGGTCAGCTGTCCTGGCTGTGTCCACTCCCAGCTTCTTGTGTACCCCCCAGCCTCCTCGCTGGCAGGGCAGTATGAGAAACTGAAAAGTCCCTGACTTAGTGTAAGCAATGCTCAGCAACAACTAAAACACCACTGTGTTTCCAACATTATTCTCATCCTAAATCCAAAACACAGTACTGTACCAGCTACTACGAAGAAAATTAACTCTATCCCAAGTGGAACTGGGACATAGGGACATATCATTCCCCAAACTAGCCATCAGGTTCCCCTCTGACAGATGTGCTGCTTGCCTTCCAAAAAAGTTCCCTAATCCAAGCTCTTTCCCACCCCACCTTTCCGAAGAGTTCATTTAGAAACTTCTCCAAAAGTAAGGGTTGTAGGGGGGCTGTCTCAAGCCCTGCAGAGTGTAACTGCCAAATATCAACTCGTCTAGGCATACCATCTAGGTGCAGGACTTATTCTGCTTGTGAAATGGGGAAAACTTGCTGAAGCGAAAAAGATTTTTAAGGACATTCAGCTATCTAGCACCCAAACGTGTCTGAACAGATAACCAAAATTAGGATTGGGTATATATATGCAGATTTGTCATCTGAAAATTCCCACTAGTATCACAGAACTGCTAGATGAAGATATGTCTACAAGAGAAACCAAAAGCTAGGATGCTGCATAAATGACCTAAATTTTAGAAGGGCCAAGCACCCAGTAAATTCCACTGAGACCACAGTATTATGAGTTGATTGTGACTGTATATAATACAAACTCCAGTAAGAGAGACAGACAACAGAAAAGGGAAGATTACACTGTCTTTGAATAGGAAAGCCGATTAAATGCATTTTCCTCAGTCACTATTTGATATTACTCATCACTGTGTCTACTCCTTACTCAGTCCTTCAGCATATCATACTTTTGTTTGCCATGCTGTAGCACACAGTGTTATTCAAATAATCTGAATGATGAACCACGAGCTGGTTGCATTTTGTTGGCAAGCTGCAGAAGGAAGAGATATTATATGCTATGTATATATGAGGTAATTTTTCACAGCTTATCCTTCTGTGTAGGGGAGAACAATGAACAATCTCTGCCTTTTAGAAATAACTCGCATGCTTTTATTCAGTTGCATTTAAGTCTTTCAGGCTCTTATCTATGAGGACTAATAATACTGATTCCTTATATGACCGAATTGTTGCAGGGTGAAATACACTGCACATGGTGAAGTCCTCCCATACTGCTGTAAAGCAGTAATCAGAAATACCCAGATATATAGCTGGCTACCAAGTTACATAAATTAAAAGTCACCAACCTGGCTTACAAAACCTACTTATCTGATTTTTATAATCTGATAAAAATATAACCCAACACTGAAATATTTTGCCCCAGGATATTTGAAGATTGGTGACCGATGTTACCTATAGACCACGTACAACTCAAGGTGGCTCTAGGATACGCTCCACGTAGTTAGGTACAGCTGTGGAGCAGATGGGGTGTCTGTAATGCAGTGACATGCTGCTGGTGGAGGTTTACAGTCCCTGTAGTCTAAGCTGTAAATTCAGCCCTGGTCCCACCACTCCTGGAGTTTGCTTTCCTTAAAGCTTTCTGACTTAGCGATGCCCCCAGTACCACCACCTCCCCCTGCCCAGCCTATGGCTGGTATTCAGCGTGCTTGCTGGGTGTTGATTGGGAAAGTTCTGGTTAGATGCCGCAAAGGCCTTGACCGTCCTCCTTTTTGTGACACCAGAACTGGAACGTACCTGTGGTTATTCACGTTAGCATAACTACAGGTGGGTTTAATCTTGCTGGCTTATCACTTCTCTAGCTACGTTTCAGCTCAGAGTACAACATCTAATAAAAATCCAGTATTTCCATGGTCCTCACCACTGTACCTCAGGCAGAAGTAGGAGGTGTGCAGGGTATGAGGAATGTATCCAAAGCACATACATTTAAATGCCTAAATGCCTGCGTTTGCCAGCCTTGCCTCCCCAGCCTCCTGTGATAGTGCAGACAGCGCGTCTCCCCCAGCGGGCAAGTCAGCGCGTATAACCGAGGCTCCTCTCTGAGTCACCCATGGAGAAGCTACCCTCGTACACTGGCTCCGAAAGGAGGAGGGGGAGACTCGTTTCCTAACACAGGCATCCCAGTTCAGTGCCTAACCCTTGGCAGTGCCACTGTCCTCATCTTCCCTGGATACTTTATTTTTCGTTTCTCAAGGGAACAAAGAATAATGAAAGAACCGCAGGTATTACAAGCAATCGAACTAAACCCAGACTAGGGAAAGTATACTGTTGCCACGCTGGCTTAATGGAGAAACAAGCCCTGGCCAGGAATGTGTGACAACAATGTCTAAATCTGAAAGATGGACCAGGAAGAAACACTGAAACCAACCTTCCCAACTTCTAATGAATCCTACTGCATGTATAGGCCAATATGCGAATGTTCCATGTATGGGAGAAAGCTGGTCGTTTTCCAGCGCATCCTCAACTCTGTGTAAACCAGGAGAAGAGCAACTAAAGTAAGATCTAAAATGAGATACCAGATAGTTCTTTCATCCAGTTTTAAATATATGAATACATAAATCAATGTGCATGTTTATGTGTCTGGCTCCAATTAATAAGCACCCATCCTGTGCCTCAGGCCTCCTGACAAGCATCAGAATTAATAATTTAATACATGGAAGAATGATAATCTTGTGGTTAAGTCATTTGAAAGTCGGTTTCAGTTCTTGGCTCTGCCATAGATTTCCTGTGTGACCGTGGGCAAGTCACTTAATCTCCTTGGCCGAGTACCTCAAAGGTATGTAGGTGCCTGATCCCACCAGTTAGGCGCCACTGATATCTTCAAAAAAAACATTGCTCAGCTGTGACTTCAGTCGGTAGGTGTCTAATTTCTGTCAGTAGGTATAAACAGAAGGTTGCTGCCGTCATCCCACAAGCTAATGAGCCACTTCGAGGCCTTATTCAAGTTCAGCTTCTGGGTCCCCAGCCGTGACACAGTGGGGACCCATTGTGTCATGGCTGGGAAAGCTGGCTTTCAGCTCAGGAGACCCCAAGTGGAGGTGTGGATGACGTGCCTGCCACGTCAGAGAAAATCAAGCATTTCTGGCCAGGGAAAGCACTCCTTTTTTGCAAGGTCTTTGGCTCCTGGTAGCTCCTTTCTCAGCTGGGAAGCTTTTTTCCCATCCACCACTTGTCTGGACTACTAATTCAATCCTGCACATTCAATTAGGTAGCAGGGAATTACAGTACGGGGGGAATTAGAGAAAGAAAAGAGAGGAGGGAAAGGACCACGCAGGGAAGGTGGTGGTGGCCTGGGCCATGGTGATGCACCCTGTGTGCCCCATGGGAGCGGAGCAGTCACGTCTGGGCAGTCCCACCCTCCCCACGGCAGCCCAGCGGTGCCCGAAGGCTGCATCTCTTCACTCGCTGTCTCTTTCTCACCTTGAGCACCCATTGCCCTCCCTTTGCCTTTCTCCTGGCGCTGCTGACTTTCCAAAGGGAAGAGTTGACGTTCATCATTATTGAAGTCCTCATGACAACAACAATGGTCTGGTTGGTGCCCTGCAGAGTCCCCAGGGAGCCAGAGCTGTCATCTGAAATTCCCCAGAGCAACTAAACAAACAAACAAACAACATACTTGCCCATGTGACAGATTTATGTGGCATCTACCAACTAAGTGACAGGAAGAATCATCTATTCCCCCCATCTCCAGTTATTGCATGAGGGTGGTATGTGTGGCAGCTCGGCATTGAGCGGCCAGAGCTGTTTCTCAGAGCTCCCTGCCCATCTTTCCAGAGGCACCTGGGGACCTGACCAGCACAGAATTAATCCCAACAGGCTGTAGCCATAGGGAGCTGCCTCCACATTTTGCTGCTGCTTTCCTATATTTCTCTGGAGGAAAAGTGATGCTTTTAGACTGTTGGGAGTTTTAGACTTTGAGGACTGGATTTAAACAAGTCAGTCAAGTTGTTCTGGTCTTTAGCATACGTGCTAAGCCCAGCCAGTTGTACTTCATCCAAAGAAAGAGTAAGGAGGGGAAACTTCACATGGCAGGGTAGGAGCAAACAAAAACATACAGCACTGAAATGAATTCAGTGGTTTAAGAAATTCTTCCAGCTAAAAACTCACTTACCCCTGTTAGCTGATTTAAGACATTGCAAACCAAAGTGGTGAAGAAAATTAGATTTTCCATACATGCTTTAATGCTTTCCATAACAATGTGTAGCTGCTACATCTCATGAATCATACATGAGAAAAGTGAAGATCTCTGAGCACAACTGAAAAGCACTGAACTGCCAAGATAAAGAGATTCTGAGCTGGTGGAAGTTGTTTGCTGAGGTCAGTGTTCCTGTGGATGTGCAAAGCTGTCTCTGGTGCATGTGTTGTGGGGGTAGCAGGCTCAGTGAGGAGAAGGCAGGCCCTGGTGCTTATTTGTCCTCCTGCTGAAAGTACACAGCTCTCTTTTGGGCTCCTTGGTGGTCCAACCCCACGGAGTGAGCCTGCTTGCTGCTGCTGCCTGTGAAGAAGAGTTCCCAGCACACGGGATGCAGACCTTTCCCAGGAAAGCTGCGCCTGTCCCTACCTGTACAAACAGACGCCAAACCAACTCTGTTCTCTCCCAGTAGCAATAGCAGCTCGATGCTGCAGTCTGGTTTTGATCTCTGTTGTGCACTCGTAGCCTCTCCCTTCCTAAAGAACTGTAGCCAGGGAGGTGCAGAAGAATTACACAGCAAATAGCTCTTCCCGGGAGGGCAATGGCTTCCCCCAGCCCTGCAGGTCAGGCTCTGTGAGATTTCAGCTGGGATCACAACTCCCTTGGCTCTTGGCTAGATTTAATCAAGCTGGAATGAAAGCGGGTTCTACTGAGTTCAGTGCAATGTTAAATAGACCAGACTTTGATAAATGAACTCCTCAACACACATGACTGGAGGGAAGTTAGTTCTGGGTATCTCCTAGCCCTCCGTACTGTTGACGAGTGCAGCACTACAAAACCTGAAAGTTTAGGAATTCCTTTATGGCTTTTAAAGTTAACCAGCAAGTGCTTGGAGTGCACAGACAGGGACATTGCTGTAGCAAACAAAGGAAGGCAGGAGATACATAAAAAACATCTGGAAAATAAATATTTTAGGAAGGAAAGCAATTCTTCTATACCTCTGCTGTAGGCATCCTCCAAAAGCAATCTTCCATTTAGAGTCTGCAGCATTATCAGTCATTATAGCCAGCACCTGCCCCAGATGCCTCCAGGCAGGATCAGGTTTTGTGTTGTCCTTCCAGGGTTTTTTAATGGATAATATGATGAAAAGAACGTAAAAATGTGTGGTTTAACTCTCTTCCCCTTCAGCCAAATCATTACAGAGGTTGATCTTTTTGACAGTTGATCTAGCATATGGGCATTGACTGAGTAGATGGTGGATGTAGCCCTAGCCAAGAAATGAATGTACCTGTACGTGGAATGCTGACCACAAAACACGTCAGAAAGGCTCCCACTGTAGCTTTTAGACTACTCTGGACTGAGGTTTTTCCCTTCTTATTGTCTGGTAGAGAGGAACTGTTTTTTACATCACACATTACCATTTCTAAGAGTATATAGCCATTGCTCTCCAGGCTGTGGCTTACAGGCATGTACGCATGGAACACTTTGTGAGCTTGGTTGTTATTATACCAAATGATAAGCATTTAGGGATAGTTTATTAACATCTGGCAGTCATCAGCTTGTAATGAGAGGTAATTTTAATACATCCATTCCAGAAAATTAATTTCTGATGCTTAATGGACAGAAACATTAGCATCTATAACTGAAGGATTTCTTTCCAAACATCTTCATTCTACATATATTACTTGTTTTCATATTTTTTTATGTGAATGACTTTTACCTTCTTGTTGAACACACACTTTATAAAGGAAAATAACACAGGCTTTGTGTTATAAGCCAAAAGAAGTAAAAAACCCCAAACAGATGGATACTTTAATGGGTAGCTTCTCAAATCCACAGTTTTTTCATGTGTCCCTAATCGAGCGTACATTTGCATTATCTAGATTTTGCTTGCAGTTACACCACAGAGAAGCTGGGTGATTACACATTTGATAGAGCTGCTGTTTAACCCCTTAGCAGTGTTTTTGTAGCAGATTGGACATAACAATAACTTAGAGGTCCTGTCAGTATGTCTCATAGGAGATCAGGATCAGGGACTAGAGACAAGAGACTAGATACTGAGGAAGAGTCAGAGTGCCAGCCATAGGCAAACCAGTCACTGGACAACATAATATCCTCCATAGACCCTTAATCATAACTACTGCTCCTGTGAGCAATGGCACGTGGCTCATCACACTGTTGTTTAACACAGGCCAGCTGAAGAGGCTGCACAGCCACCCAGCGTTGGCTGCATCTTTGTGGAAAAAGAGCTCAGACCCAAACCTCACAGCGCTGTTTGAGGAAGAGAGATCCTCTGGTAGTTGTTGGTACCAACAGTGACAGCTTTTATTCACTTCTCCTAATGCTTACAAACTGTATCTGAGACCTGTGAATGATTTGACTTGTTCATTTGAAGTCCTCTGCTCCATGACCTACTCCATCCTTGCTACTCACCAGTATATCTGTGAAGCTCAGGCACTCTCTCTCACTGCGTCCACTTACTGTAGGGTCTACTCTTACTCTGCTCTCTTCTGACATTTGTCAGCTCTGCAATCTTCATGTCACTCTTTACTAGTTTTGATGCAGAGAAGAATAACATCTTGCAGAAGCACTCCTCATTGCTTTTTCATGCTGTTCCTAGCTTCACCGGCAGCAAACACACAGTGGACGTGACATTCGCAGACACAATGTACTTGAGGTCTTTCTTCCTTGTCCCTGATCACAAGAGCAGCTGCACATTTGCTGAGGCTTAGTACAGCAATCCTGTCTGCCTGCTCCCACCCAAAGCCCTGGGGCAGGGGTGCCATGTTCCTCCTGGCTTGACATCCCCAGATCCCTGGATCCCATTTCCGATCAGCTATTGCCCACTGCAAACAAAAGTCCTTTCTAGACTGGGAATGGCTCACCTTACATTTTCTCCCTTGATCCTTCCCAGGGAAGCTGGGGCACTGGGGGCAGCCCGAGGCATTGGGCATCTCCCTGGGGCTGTGGGGAGCTGGAGACAAGCCCTGCTGTGGCATCACTGGGAAAGGAGCTGCCCTGGTCCTTTATCTCTCCTTTGTCTATGTGCTCACAGACAATCTGCTCATGGAGGAAGAGCTATAGAAGCGTATAACTTGCTTTTTCACATCTATCCCAAGAAATCAGGAGAGGACACAAGCCTGATGAAAAATTAATAGTTATTAGAGAAGGAATAGGGAAATCAGAAACTACAGGCCAGTTTCTAGCAATAAACATGAGAAGGGAAAAGCTTCAAATACTGATCATGTTTGTGATTTTAGGAAAGGATCTTCTAGATGCAAGGTTTTACGTTGTAGTTTTACAAGTATGTTTTCTCATGAGACTTCTGCATCCTGTGTTTATCTGCATTTTTTAAAGGTCATAAACGGAGTTGACATCTTTTGAGTTTTGATTTTGTAAATTAATTCTCGATAGACATCATAGCTTCTGGCATAACATCAATATTGTTGTAGTTTACATGCAATTATTCTCACAGTAGGTTCTAGTTCATTAATTCCTGAGAAGCTAATACTGTCAACAACACTTTGATTTTAATGATATCATTAGAAATAATCTTTTTACTTCTCTGTTATTTCTCCAGTGAAATATTTGACAGTACTAACTAACTCCTTCATTTTTGTTGCCCTGAGTTTCATTTGTGCTAGGGTGGTACAAATTCAATTTCTCTTGTGCAGATGTCTCACAGGATTTTACTTGCAGTATAATAAGGTGCAAGTATTTCACTGGTGAATAATGTAAGTTTTCCAGCATTTCAAGATCTTGAAGAGGGACCTTGACAGGCTGGAGAGGTGGGCCTGTGTCAACCTCATGGAGTTCAGTAAGGCCAAGTGCAAGGTCCTGCACCTGGGTCAAGGCAGTACCAAGGACAAGTAACAGGCTGGGGGGAGAATGGATAGAGAGCAGCCCTGAGGAGAAGGACTTGGGGGTGTTGGTTGATGCAAAGCTGGACAGGAGCCAGCAGTGTGTGCTGGCAGCCCAGAAAGCCAATCGTATCCTGGGCTGTATCCGGAGAAGTGTGGCCAGCAGGTCAAGGGAGGGGATTCTCCCCCTCTGCTCTCGTGAGACCCCACCTGGGGTCTGGGGACCTCAACATCAGAAGGATATTGACTGGTTGGAACGAGTCCAGAGAAGGGGCACGAAGATGCTCAGAGGGCTGGAGCACCTCTGCTATGGGGACAGGTTGAGAGAACTGAGCTTGTTCAGCCTGGAGAAGAGAAGGCTTCAGGGAGACCTCATAGCACCTTCCAGTACCTGAAGGGGGCCTACAAGGAAGCTGGAGGGGGACATTTTACAAGGGCCTGTAGTGACAGGACAAGGGGTAACGGGTTTAAATTGAAAGTAAGGAGATTTAGATTGAACATCAGGAAGAAATTCTTCCCAGAGAGGGTGGTGAGGCACTGGAACAGGTTGCCCAGAGAAGCTGTGGATGCCCCATCCCTGGCAGTGTTCAGGGCCAGGCTGGATGAGGCTTTGAGCAACCTGGTCTAGTGGAAGGTGCTCCTGCCCATGGCAGGGGGGTTGGAACTAGATGACCTTTAAGGTCCTTTCCAACCCAAACCATTCTATGATTCAATGTTGGCCGCTGCCATTAGGCAGCTAGCTTCCCTCAGCTTCCCTTTATACTCATAGAAGGTAAGCCACTACCCAGACAGATCCTATGTAGCTTCAGCACTAGGTGCAGGTCTCCTAGGTGAGCTCTAATTGTGATGAGCACAGGTGAAGGTGCTCAACCAGTCTCAGGGCTGAACGACTCATTGAAGAGTTCCTGGCTAGTTTCCCATTCATGGTGTTGGTAATGGAGACACCTGAGTTGGGGTAAAATTGCCTATGGCAAGTAAATCTTTCACCAATGACAATACCCTACCACCCAACATAAAGCCAAATTTATGTATTTTTCCTCCCATTCTGCTATGCTGTATGTTGCAATAAATGCTGGCATCCCACAGTCTATCAGTTACATTATGAAATTAGGTGAGAAATTGGGTGTTAGTCACCACATAATGCAAAGCACATACAGTTTTGCTTAACTTCCAGAGCACATGGATTCAAATCCTTTAAGACATCCATGACTAATGTCAAGCCTTTTAAATCACTGGAAAATATCCTTCATCCTCCAAATCTGATTCAGAGCTTTTGGAAGAAGCCTATGCAGGGGTTGACAGAAGTACAAGTCATGCTGGTTTTACCTTTTTCTTGTATCAGAACTGTCTGGGAAACAGAGTGCTTGCAAAAATCTCCTGAATACATGGTTAGTCCTTAAGGGACTTCAATTTGCTTCAGCGGTTGACCAGGGATGATATTCTTTGCTGACAGATTTACACTACCAGATTAAAGTTCCTAGTTCTGTTTTTCTTTTGATAAAAGGAAGAGAGGAAGAGAGAAAGGAAAAGAAGTCTAGAAAGAGAGACAGGGAAGGAAGGGAGGCAGGAAGGCAGGAAGTCAAAGAAAGAGAGGCTAAATATTTTTGACCTTGGAAATACCTGTTTTAGTTTATGTTTGCTAGTGGGTCTGAGCACAAGGAGAGCACTGGCCAGAAGCCACCAGTTTATCACATCCCAGCAAGGATATTCTGGAAGAAACAAGGTAGGGAAATAAACTGTGTGAACTAAGTTCATGCCCTCTGTGACCCTGTGTTCCTGACAGAGTGAAGGCTTACAGCCTTCTCAGTGCTGATTTAAATATTACAAACTCAGCTATTATGCTGTTTCTATATAAAAAAGTCCTGGTTTCCTACATCCTGGAATCAATAAACCCCAAAGAGCGGGTTATTGTGCTGTAGACCAACACACAATTATGAACAGTGAAAATTTATGCTGTTTTCTAGGTCATTTGTATTAGCACATGTTTGGCAGAGTCTTGTGAGTTTGAATTATTGATTCCTCCTTTGTTTAAACAGAATAATTTTCCCCTCTATTCTCCTGTACTGCTGTCTAAACCATCACATCCACAACATCACAGGAAACTCAGTGCCTTAGGTTACTGACAGAGAACTCTGCTGAGCAGAACTCCGTGGAGTCATTCTGTGTGCTCTTTCTCATCTCTATAAGCACAAAGTTTCAACTGGCTATATAAAAGTTGCCACAAAAACTGCAGAGCCCATCTTTGTTGATTTTTTTTTTCTTCAAGTATGATTTTTTGTCAGATTCTGTTACAATCCCAGTGCAAGGTTTGAACTACTTGTACAAGGTTCACATATATAGGTACACCCACACCCTATAGATCATTCTATATGGTTGCATCACCTACTTTTTACTGGAGATCAAATCAGGGATCAAAGCTGGCTGAGGGGTCTTGGGATTTGATGCCAGAAGAGACCTCATCTTGGCCTTTGCACGTGTTTCAGAGGCCTGCAGTAGTAGTGCAGTGCTCTGACAGGGCAGGCACAGAGCAGCTTCGTTGAGAACTGATGGATTTTTGACAGCTCTTTGAGGTCAATCCTTAGGGAGTCTGTTACACACTATTCTGCCAGAATACAGTTAAATTAAAATTGTTAATTAACTACTTCAGAGTGTTGTCATAGAGGAGATCTCACTGATGTGTATGTCTCAACATATATATCTAAAAACCACCTGGGCCAGCCAAAACAGCAGAGAAAATGATACACAATGAACGTTGTTGTCTAAACACGGACTCGCAAGAGAAACGACAGTGGGTCATTGATGAAGTGTATGTGGTGGATCAGCAAAAGCCTCATCACAGATAAGTAGTACAAACTGAGCTTTTGCAGAACCTACAGTCATCCTGAACATTTTGAACAGAAAACTAAAAAACCCGTGTGGCCTGTAGTGCCGGACCCGGGACGCAGACACCTCTGGCTGCCAAGCATTTGCAAGGGGCCCTGGTGCTGCTCAGGGCTGTGCCATCCAAAAACCAATCCTGGGAGAAGCCCCGGCCAAGGTCAGTGCCTAATGGGCGGTTTGTATACAACAGCCCTGGTGTGGATGGTGAAGAGGTTTTAGCAATGTGGAAACACCAGTGCAAATCAGCTGCTGTGTCCCACGAGTGCTGTGGGCACTGCAGAGTGGCTGCTCGTGGGGAGCTGTTTGGACAGGATGAATCCCTTGAGTTGAGTGCCTCTGGGAATGTTGTGCTTTTATATCTGTCTCCCTGTGGGAATTAGAAATGAACGTCACCAAGCAGCTAATCCTGTTACTGGCACTGGGGTCTAAGCTGCTGACGCTGCTTGCTCCCAAAGCCTGCTTGCCTCAGGGCTCACCAGCCTGTTCCACTCGGCTGCTGGGCACCAAAATCTTCTCTGTTCACATGATGAAGGCCTTAATCTGGGAAAATATTTGCCCATCTCCTCCTATTGGGGTGTAAGGACAATTCAGAGTCTTGTGCTGAATGCGCAGCTCCTGAGGCCAGGGCACCCTCCCCATGGCTGGCCAGAGGCTTGATGCTCTGAGGACAACCGCTCTGCTCAGCTGTGTGCCCTCCACAGCCCCCGGGTTATGGCAGATGGGTATGTCCTGAAGGTCAAAACACCAGCCCGCAGAGAGGTAATGAATCCCCGGGTACCATCTGCCCTGCTGACTGCGGCATGTGCTGACCCGCACCCCAGTGCCCACCGGACCACCAGCAAGGATCAGAATTTGGCTGGAGCTGAGCAGACCATAAGGAGGGCTGGCGCTGGACTACCTCAATGCCATAGGAACAGTCCCCCATGTGCTGCTTTCTGCAGGTGTCAAATAACTGAACGATGGAGGTGACACCGTGTCAGCCATGTAGAGGGGACGATGCCCAGTCAGTATCTTTTCATTCTCTGTTTAGATGTACCTTTTCACCAGCATCGAATCTTGCGTTTTGTCATAAATGGTTATTGACCTGGCACACCACTTTTAGACACACACAAGTCTATGGGGCTGAATGGGATCCACCCAAGGGTACTGAGGGAGCTGACGGAAGTGCTCACCAAGCCACTTTCCATCATCTATCAGCAGTCCAGGCTAACTGGGGAGGTCCCAGTTCACTGGAGGTTAGCCAATGTGACACCCATCTACAAGAAGGACCAGAAGGAGGATCCAGGGAACTACAGGTTTGTCAGCCTGACCTTGGTGCCAGGGAAGATCAACTTGAGTGCCATCACGTAGCATGTACAAGACAACCAGGTAATCAAGCCCAGTCAGCATGGGTTTATGAAAGGCAGGACCTGCTTGATGAACCTGATCTCCTTCTATGACAAGGTGACCTGCTTAGTGGATGAGGTAAAGGCTGTGGATGTTGTCTACCTAGACTTAGTAAAGCCTTTGACATTGTTTCCCACAGCATTCTCCTAGAGAAACTGGCTGCTCACAGCTTGAATAGGTGTACACTTTGCTGAGTAAAAAACTGGCTGGATGACTGGGCCCAAAATGTTGTGGTGAATGGAGTTAAACCCAGTTGGCAGCTGGTCACAAATGGTGTTCCCCAGGGCTCAGTACTGGGGACGGTTCTCTTTAATATCTTTATCAATGACCAGGGTGAGGGGATCAAATGCATCTGCAAGTTTGCAGATGACACCAAGTTGGGTGGGAGTGTTGATCTGCCTGAGGGAAGGAAGGCTCTGCAGAGGGATCTGGACAGGCTGGATTGATGGGCTGAGGCTAACTGTATGAGGTTCAACAATGCCAAGTGCTGGGTCCTGCTCCTGGGTCACAACAACCCCCTGCAATGCTACAGGCTTGAGGATGAGTGGCTGGAAAGCTACCCAGCGGAAAAGCACCTGGGGCTGGCTGAATATGAATGGACAGTGTGCCCAGGTGGCCAAGAAGGCCAATGGCATCCTGGCCTGCATCAGGAACAGTTTGGCCAGCAGGACTAGGGCAGTGATTGTTCCCCTACTGTGCACTGATGAGGCCACACTTCAAACGCTGTGTTCAGTTTTGGGCCTCTCACTGCAAGAAAGATATTGAGGGGCTCGAGTGTGTCCAGAGAAGGGCAGCGGAGCTGGGGAAGGGTCTGGAGTACGAGTCCTGTGAGGAGCAGCTGAGGGAACTGGGGTGTTTAGCCTGGAGAAGAGGAAGCTCAGGGGAGGCCTTATCGCTCTACAACTACCTGAAAGGAGGTTGTACCAAGGTGGGTGTCAGTCTCTTCTCCCAAGTGACAAGTGATAAGAGAAAATGGCCTCAAGTTGCCTCAGGGGAGGTTTAGCCTGAATGTTAGGAAAAATACATTCACTGAGAGGGTTGTTAGGCATTGGAACAGACTGCCCAGAGAGATGGTTGAATCATGATTCTTGAAGGTATTTAAAGGACGTGTAGATGTGGTACTTAGGCAAATGGGCTAGTGGTGGACTTGGCAGTGCTGTGTTAGCAGTTGGATTTGATGATCTTAAAGGTCTTTTCCAACTGAAACGATGCTATGATTCTAGAACACAGTTGAGACAGGATTTACCTTCTCCAGTGTCATAGATTTAGATCTATTCCTCCTTCACAGCCAGTGGGCAGGCCTATTTAGGTGTGATTTGTCTGTCCTATTTACGCATCTACTATAGGATGAGATGAAGTCTGCTATAAATGTTTCATACAGTTGCAGAGAAGAGTTCCCTCTGAAAACTATTACCAGTGCTGGACGTGGAGTAGGATGGGGAAGAGGGAGAAGTCAAGCAGGTCTTTAATCTTCTTTCTGCAGTCATCCATTAGTGATGTCCAGAGCAGGGTATACTCCAGGGCACACAGCATGTCTGTAGTTGGAGATGTGTACCTGTACCATCCCTCCCAGAGCTCTTGGGGTGTACGTCCTGAATGGGAACCGGCCTTCACCACGGTGCCTCTGCTGTCAGGCTGTCGACTGCCTCCTCCTTGTTGATGCAGGGCCCATGTGACAGACACTTTTTGGCAAGGTAATTATTCCACTTTCCCACATCACACTGGCTAACCTACGCCAGCATTGATGCATTTATGCCAGATGCTTTGCTGACCCAGCATTTTGTGCTGGGCAGTGTCTGATTCTCTTCTCTCTGAGATGACGTGTGACTGTGGCACAACGCCCTAGTGCTGACCAAGCCTAATACTAAAACAGAAGGGCTGTATTGCAACACTGCGATCTGTCGTGAGTAGAGGGCAGTGACTAGATTCAAATCCTTGGAAACAGATTCCTCTCTGAGTCAGAAGGCACTGAGCCTTTTCTGCTGCCTGCTTTGGGACAGAAAGAAAAGATTTCATACCTTTTGGTGAAGCAGACAGTGGCTGTGACAACACACTAAGTACCAAAGTCATCAGGTTTTAAAGAGACTATCTGACTCTTTAAATATAGACCAGTAAAATCCACCCATCAGTGCTCACTGGGGGTTGCCTGTTGAAGTTACCTGCTACATCATGAGTTTTTGAAGGTTTTTTTTGGGAATTACATTTGGCATAATTTTCAGTGTCATCCATATTAATCAAGGGAATAGACCAGAGGCAAAATCAACTAAGGTGAAGGAAACACTTCACATGTCTTTTCATGACATTCTTCAGAGCAGACTTGGTTATTTGGCATCCAGGTAAAAGAAAAACCTGTTAGCTTGTCAAGGAAAGAAAAGAGGGTGCTATTTCTGTTTGAGATGCGAACATTATTTTTTATTTCCCATTCATTTAGAGTAGTGTGCTTTCTGTCCTTTATTCTGTTTTTTGGAAATAAGAAGAATGTTAAAATGACAAAGCCAAAGGACCTAATGGTAGAAAAGTTAAGGAAAAATGGATCATATCTGGAAGAAATGGAGAGAGGCAATCTTCCTCTGCAAGACCCCACTGCTCTGTGCCAAAGGCAGGTGGTTCCTGTGTACCGCTGATGTCCTAACAACGTGGAAAGATCCTGCTGGATGACATGTGCAAGGATGGAGCACACACAAGTGCTAGAAGCTACAGAAATTTATACTCCTGTCAAAGGAGTACCCTTAGCCCACACTGTACTATAACCCAAAAGATAGACATTTCCTTGATGTATTTAAATAAACAAAATCTGCAAACAATAGCATTTGGAACTATGTCAAGATCTGTACTGGAATGTATTTGGGTATTACCTGATGTCTGTTATTTCAATTTTAATTCCAAGAGGAAGTGTAGATTAATGCAATGCTGAGGCAGATCAAGGCGGGAAGATCTGGTCTTCAGCCAGGTATCTAACACTGAAAGGTGTACTTTTTACCATCTTCTGTAGCTAGAGGCTCTGAAGTCTGGAAACAAAGAAGTCTCACAAACAAAAACAACTTGTCCTTTGAAGGGTGGAAATAATGAACCTTTTCTCCTATGGATTTATGCTCTATGCCCCATTTTCCCCTTCTGTCACTGCAGTGATCTCAACTGCCCCCTGGTACTTCTCTCTCCTGCAATGTCATGTGCCGAGGCCTCCCGCAGCCTACGCTCGTCCCATGACGTCCAGCCCCTGGGAAAGGCACGAGCAAGGCGAGCTGGACCTGGCTTTCAGGCGTTTGCTGGCTAGGCATCCAGCAGGTCAAACAGAACCGGTAACACCAGTGACCATGCTGCAGCCGCCTTCGATGCAAATCCCTAACTTAAATCTCTACCTTCTACTCAGACTACAGTTTTCTTCAGTAAGACAGCTGCTAAGTTGCCTGCCAACATCCAATAGGTTTGAAATCCCTAGCAGAGAAGTGGCAGGCAGAGACTCAAACCCTTATTTCTCCTAGAAACCAAGATAAAAATGTACCTAATCAAACAATCTCCTCCTCCCCAGGTCTGAGCCCCACTCAGATTGCCTAGAGCCTTTTAGGTGCAGGGCATGAGGAACACATTCTCTCACTGACTCTCCTCATTTGGTATGTCTGAAGATAAATTAAACCAAGTTCTGCAATATGACCGTCAGCTTCACCAACTTCTTACATGCCACATTTTGTGCATTTCAGGGCCTCAACATGACTCTTCAAAGGCAGGCAGTATCTCAGTCAGTTATACCCGATGTCAGAGTTCGAAATTACTGTGATCACACAAAAGCATTTAATCAGTACCAAGCTTTGCCATTTCTGCCACCTTTCTCTGTAATCTATCTATTGGAGAAGAAAACATTACCTGAAAAAAACACTCTGCTCAGTTAACTCTCACTTCCAAAAACTCTGAAGTGGTCTCAGGTGACTCCCTGTCCTTGGTGTTAGGAAAATCTTTCTATATCACCTATAATCAAAACAAAACAGTCACCTTTATCCCAGAACAGCTCTTTAAGTCACCCTTATCCCACAGAGGTCTTTAACTCCATCAAAACTCACAAGAGGTAGGGCAGGGATATGCAGGACGTCATTCCATCCACACCGTTACTGTCACAGATGAGCACATCACTGTTATGAAATCAGAAAGCTCCAATTCAAAAGACAGTTGTTATATTTTGAGTAACATTAATACATTTATTTAATTGTAATTTACTTTTCATTCATAAAAAGGACAAAGCACGGTCCTGCTCTACTAATCTGAAAAAAAAAAGAAAGATAAAAAGTAACTAAAAAAACAGTTCAATATTCATCAGTATCAAATAATAGTAATATCAAGTTTCCTGAAATATAAAGAAACAACAAATATGTCTATCTATATAAACTTTAATTATGAACCTTGCGTTTTAAAGCAGATGATACATTAGTTTTTCTTGACCACAATTTGAAACTGAAGGTCCCGTCAAATTTACACACCTACGTGAAACAGAAAAAACTCCATCTATCCGATCAGAATGAGACCTACCTCATCAGTGTAGCTGACTTAAAAAAAGAAGTGGCTTTCCTTCCCAGGTAATTTCCATGCAAAAACTAAACAGGTTTGCTTTTTACACCATGTATTAGAAAAGTAAAAGGCAATCATGCATTTGGCAAAAGATTTAGTTGTGGTTGTAGATTATATAAAAATGAGTCATACTGCAAAAGAACCAAACAAAATGAAACACAATAAACCACAATTTTTTTTTTGTACAGAAGGCTTACAGCGTATTAGTTTCTTATGTATGAAGACAGCTCTTTTCTCTTTCAAAGAATTATACAGTTTATGAAACTCAGTAGTGTTTGACACTTTGACATTCCTCTATAGGGAAGTTATCACTTTCACCTATTAAAAAATTTTCATCTTGTAACAAATAGTTAAAATTAAACTAAAACAGTATTATTGATATTTCTTAATGAAGACTCTACACTTTTACATGTAAATATATAGTACAAAATTATACAAATAAAAGAAATGGGTGTAAATTATTAATAGACCTATTCTTGCTTCCTGTAAATATTTTTATTACGGACCTCTACAGTATCAGTTCTAAAAGATAAAATCTATTTCTAAGTAGCTAGCAAGGTTGTGCTAATAAAATATGATTCAAAGCTTATAATTCTTGAAGCATCAGACATTGCACTATTACTTGAGCCAGCTGATTCAATATCACTGTGTTTCTTCAACATTCACACTTGAACTATTTCCCGGCACACCATGGAAAGTGAAAGTAATGTGCATTTCTTTAACAACTTAAAAAAACCCAAACAAACCAACAAAAAACCCAACACTGAAACACTCTAGACACAGTCAGAACAAAAACATTCTCTATCTCTAATAGAGTTCCCATTTTGCAAAGGCCATAGTAAACATTTAGATTCGACTAACAGTTGGGATCTGACTTTCATGTATCAACACACGGTTGGATCATCCAGTATTCTATCAAATAGGGAGATGGTCTCAGAACTTTAAAACTCTTATTTACAACACTATGAACATTAGAATAATATCAAGTTCTTGAAAAAGCATATAATTCTCCCAAATGTACACCTTCACTACAGGAAGGTAACACCTGGCATCTGCAGCATAAAAATGTAAATATAATATTTTTTTTACTGTGCTACTCTGTTTTTGCCATTTATTGTATATCTTTTTTTAATATTTTAAATCTTTTCACCTTAAAAAATAACATGCGTTCCCTACCATTTCATGGGCCACTTGGCTGGTCTTAACGTGGACTCCATCTCCAAACTCCTATGTATTATATTGCTACCATAATAATAATAATAATACTAAATCAAAACCAACACATTTCACTGCTTCCCTGAAAGCTGACACTTCACTCTGAAAATCAGCAACAACGACCATAACAGAATATTTCAACAGAACTGTTTAAGAAAAGAATATGGTAAATCTCGTGTCAGTGAAGTACAGGTAAATTCCTTTAGGCTGAGCATGCTATGCAGGTCTCAGGTGTTGCGAACATCTTTTAAAAAAATGTTCCTTGTCACTGACTTTTATTTCAAGTCCTTCAAATTCTATCCAATAGCCTCAAGAAATACAGCTCTAAAAAAATGAAATGTTTTTGCTTTGACTGTCTCTCTAAAACCCAGTAATCCCAATAAATGATGATGGGGCCATTCAAAAATATGCAGTACACAAAACATATAGGATAGTACAGACAGACGTAGTACTCTTACATTTATCACATACAATCAACAATTCAATCTCTATTATATTTCACAATTTGTTATTCAAGTTAAAGCACCTACGTATGGTGATTTTACTTTCACTGTACAGCCTATGTTATTGGGTTTTAACACTGTAACTTGCCCCATTGGACCGAATCATGCAACTGTCACAGATCAGCGTAAGTGTTTTATAAGGCATATTGGAACAAGTTAAAAATATTTCTTAGCCTTTCAAAAGTTGATTTACTTCACGAAGGAGTTCCTGGATGCCTCAGTCCTCTTAAAGTTCATAGGAAATCGGTAGGGTAATTTATTTTAAAGGGTAATTTATTTGGCTTAGGATGGTGCCACAGGAATCAAAAAGAGTCGTGGTCCTCATCTTCAAAGGGAGTCCTTCGTGTTAGGCGGAGGACAAGGTAAATCCAGCTACATTCAGAATCCCGAGCAGGCAAGGACACCCAGGGTAGGCACCACCAGGACCAGCAGGAGGGTTGGTACACCAGCAGCGGCACCTGCGCATTGAACAGAGAACAACACGGCGTTGGTCTGACTTCAGTATTACTGGCAGGGGTGAGCAACCATGGACGCGGGAACTCGGGGTACGAAGGCTGCAAAACAGCTGGCGCATCTCAGCACAGCCCCTACCTGTATGGATAATCTGAAAGGGACAAAGAGACTTGCTACAGGAGAGCGGCGGACTCGCTCTTTTCTTCTGCAAGAGCTGTTTATGCAGCGTGTTTATACAAGCAGCAAGGCCGTTCAGAAGACATCAGTGTATTTTGATTTGGCCGGTCCAACAAGCCAGGAGGTTATACCAGGAGGTAAGAGGTCAAAATAAATATTTAAACATGTGGAAACAAAATGAATGAGGTCTTTGAAATGTGACGAAGCAAAGAGACACCTTTGGAAATGTTAATGTTCATATGATCAGCAATAATCAGGGAGATATCAAAGAGCCTAGTCTGTTTGTTTACCTGTCGGATTAAAAAATCCAGATGGCTGACTTCTAGCAGTGTGGCATTTACACATTTACGCCTCTTAAAGTAACAAAGGGTCTTTCTTAAACAAATATTTTAAGATAAAAAAATATTAATTGACAGCTTATAAATTTTACATGACTTGCTCTGGCAAACAGGCCCAAGAATTGCTATTAAATGGCTTGTGTTGCCATGGTCCAGCTCCCGGCTACGAAGCATCAATATGAGAAAATGACCCAGCCAGACTGATACTGACTCAGCCAGGCTATCAGCCTTGAAGATGAGCCAAAGGAGCTGGAAAATGGTCTGTTCTTCCTTTCATCACACCAGGGTCATCTAGGTTAGGATGGTCGCATGTAGGTGGGCAGTACGGGACCCAGACTAAGGACAGAAGTGCTTGCAGCTGGTGGTGACAGTCCCGAGGAACTCCTGGAGCCGACCTACTGGTCAGCTCTCCAGCAAACGTTCTTTGGTAACACATGAACCAAACAGCACAGATTTCAGTAGGCAGCGCTGTTTTAGCTCACAAGCACAGCATGACAAATTTCAAGTATTCTTTCATAGAATTTTAAGTCCAAAAAGAGTATTCCCATATTCTCATCAGACCTCTTGCAAGGACAGGTAAACCCTATCATCTGGTCCAGCACCATGCAGGCTCCTAGGAAGACAGATCTGTAGGTTTTACATGTCTGCCTGACACGGAAGTTTCTGCATCTTTCAGGATAAATAAATGCTTAATTCTTCATTTTGTGTCTACCTCAAACCTCCTATTAATAAGGTGCTTTATGACTTATAAGTTAGTAAATCAAGATCCTGAGTATGACAAAAATGCTGGTTTGAAGTGAGAATTTGGCCAAATAAATATTTGTAAGTTACCTTCAAGCATTTATTCCTTACAGTATTTCCTACCCACAGTAACAAGGAGAAAGTAAGGAAACTAGATGGAAATTATAACAAAAAAAAAAAACCACCAAAACAAACCAACCCCAAAAAACCCACAAAAACAACCCCCATTTTTTATAAAAATTGTGCTTTAAGTCCAAATCAGAAAACTCTAGAGTTTACCAGCTCTTGGGTTAGCTGTGGATATATGGAAGTGATAGCCTTTAGTCATTGTTCATGGATGAACAAAGAGCTCCTGGACAAACACAGACACAAAAAAGGAAGTCTGCAGGAGGTGGAAGCAGGGACAGGTAGCCTGGGAGTATTACAGAGAAATTGTCTGAGCAGCCAAGGATCAGGTTAGGAAAGCTACAGCCCTGATGATACACTGTGGGTTTGAGTTCCTTCTGATCAGTGTCTTCTCTGATGTACCATACATGTAGTATTTACAATTCCCAGATGAAAACTTTGTCCCCCAAGCAAGTCATGCCCAAGGATGCTTCTCCTCTTTGCAGAGTCATTTAACTGAGTCTTCACCTGCAGTTTCCCATGTTCACATATCTCCTCTCCTCATTTGACTTTAAGCAGCCCCGCTCCAAACAATGGCAGTTTTCAGGCAGTTAAGCGTATATCAAGTTACGAGTGCTTAGTCTTCTTTACTCACAACTGGTTTCTTACTGTACTTCCTAACTAAATCCCAAGTGTTGGTATGGTGGGAGCAATCACGTTCCACCAGATGTACAGTACATCTGTATCACTGGAGGAAGCTGGGTCTAAAGACACCTTTCATCCAAGATCTCTCTCTAGAGAAGGTGTTAGAGGCATGTGTGCCCTCCCCATCCCAGGAACAGAGGTATGCTTATGAGATGACCAAATACCACATGACAGGATGTGTCTACAGCTGTTCATAGGCACACATGCACAGCCTGTCACCTACTAAATAATTTAACAAAATGCAGACCATAAGCCACTAGCAAACAGAAGGCCTGGCTTGTTAACAGTTCGCCTTTAACAGTGAACTTAAGTGCTATTAGAAAGGCAGATCTGAAAGGCAGTGTCTCCTGACCCATTGATGAAGCTCTATGCAGATCCCATCAGGGATATATGCAGAAGACAGCCTCCAAGAGGGAGACAACTATTTCCCCTCCTGTTTCTACCACAGAAGTGAAAACTAGTATTTTTACATGATCCTGGTTTCTCCATTGTCCCACCAAGGAGAAAGTCTACAACATCTGCCATGAAGCCAGAATATTAGGGCTTTCCCCACAGAAATTATTTTCAATTTCAGCCATATTCCTCTTACTGTCTCCCTTCTTTCTCGGTCTACCACCCTACTCCTCCTGACTCTGGTTCTCATGGACATCAAGTCTTTCTGCTGCTCTGCTCTCTTCCTTATCCCCCATACTAATCTCCACCCTTTTTCTCTTGCTTCTGACACCTCAAAACTCTTCCCTCCCTCATTCCTATCCTTTTCCCTACTGCTGTCTGAAGTCAAGATTTCTTCCCGGGTACTTTCTGACATCCAAGCACTTGGAAAAGCAAGACGAGACCTACCAATCCTTCTTTATCAGCTCTATTCAGCTGTTGAAAGTACAATTCTACGAATAGCACATTTTTACATAGGAAGCAGTATACCCACTTCCGTTAAAGATAAAATTAAGGAAAATATTGGAAGATTGCTTTTGCAAGTATCCATAAACAGAGGAATTTTATGCTTAAGATGAACATGAATACATGTTCAAATATATTCTCATACATAACAGCTTCACATTTTGGCAACTGTGAAAGCACAGGAGGTGTTTATCTGTACTTTTTAGTGATTTATGAGACATGTTAATCTTTCCTGTAGTCTTTATCCCTAAACAGGAAAGCAGTGGTTCTTAATGAATGAATAATTGCCACAGGGAAAAAAAAAAATAATCCAGATTTCATATTTCAGAATATCGACAGAAATTGCATGCTGCCTTTGTCAGACCAGGATAATGCAGCTGGAAAGATACAACAACTCAGATTTTGAATGATTATAATGAAGGAAAACATGGAAAAAAGTTTGCTGAGTGAAGTTAAATGATGAACAAGTATGAGGAAGTTTTTATTCGCATGTAACTATTCTACAAAGAGAAAGAAATAATAAATCTTCTCCTGAGATGTGCTCACTGGCTTCAGAATTAATAGCAATTCAGCCCATTACAGCAGTTCCTTACCAGGTTTAGGCACTGTTGCAGAGATATGTATAACAACCCTCTGCAATGAAGCAAACCCTATCCTAAGAGAGCACATTAACAGAATATTTGGAGGACAAATGTACATTAAACAGCTCATCTTCTTTTTTCTTGTTAGATTACTGACCCACATGGCAGGAACCATACTTTACTTGAAACACCAGTCACCAGTGCATGACAGCCCGTACACTCCTGCAGCTCACAAATGGAAATTAATGTGAGTTTTGCCTAAGTACAGACTACAAGATTTACTTCTGTGCAGTAATGAAACTGTGATGTCAGTTTTAAGAATATTTAAAAACTAGAGAAACGCCAGGTAAAGACTTAATGAATGTGTACAAATAAATTTGTGGACGTAAATGAAAACAGAATTATTACTAAGCACCTTCTGAAGTCTGGCCAGATATGAGTTGGATGTATTTAGCACCTAAAGATTCTTTCTCTCTTCAGTGTTATAATGTATGACCTCTCAACCAGCACCTTGCATATCCAGTGTGCATGCAATTGCAAACTACAGCCATCAAAGTCAAGGCCAAAGCCAAATCTGTATCACATGACCTAACTACCACTCTAATACACCATGTGTGGACTTCATATCAAGAGTCCTTATTTCTTTCCATATCAAGAGTCCTTATTTCTTTCAAATAAACAATGAAGCACATGCCCTAAATGTGGGTTGGGTTTTTTTTTTTTTCGCAACAGTCCCAAGCAAAGTTGTGAAATCTTGCTATATTCCCATAGAGACCTTGCTACTGTCTGCTACAGAGTTCCTGTAGTTGATATTTTTAAGCCTAGGACTTAAGTATCTCGAGAAACATCTACTCAGAATGTAGCTTAAAATCAAACACAATTTGTGTAAGATGCACGCAGTTAACTTTTTTCTGCCTCCTGTTCTCAGCAGCCTTGCTCACACGTGATTGTTTATCTGAGTAGATGAGAAGAACTGCTGGAATGGTTTTTCTTGTTTTTCTTCAGCAAGATGTTTACATATCACAGGAACTCCTGGTAATGTCCCACTAACCCACAGCTTCCTATTCATATTTTAAACTTTGTGTTGTTATCTCAATCACATGAATTCTAGGCTGAAATATTTTACACTTCTGAATAGAAATCCCTGATTTTACTGACATCTTGAACAGTATGCAACATTTTTCCAATTATATTCAAAAATAATGAAATAAATTTAATGCCTAAATGAAACAGGCATTAAAAAATTCAGACTTTGATACATTTCTCAAGTCTTTGTAGCAATCTGTTATTAAAAATATGTCATTATTTTCTTTAAATTTTACTTATCTTTAAGATATGACATTTTTGGCCCTTTTCCCAACATTAGTATACTGGATTGTAAAAAAAATAAAATCTAGAGGCCTGTTTAGAAATCCTACTTTCATCAGATCTGCAAACCAGGAAACTAGTTACTGGTCATCTGTGAAGCTGTCATACATGAATAACTTCTCTTTGTCAGTGGGAAAGTGTTTGCCCTGCCAACATACACAAACTTCAAGCTGTTCCTCAGCTAATCATGATCTGATCCTGTTGTGGCAAAACTCTTTTTCTGCTGTTGTTGTAAGGAAAGATTGTTCAGGAGTTAATTTATATTGAATGACATCAGTTTCCTTGGTTTCCAGGTACTGAACATCGAGGGGGATGTCTACGTGACTCTTATAGTTTTAGAAGGATTGTGTTTTTAAGTATCATCTCAACTGTCCCCTCCACTGGGCTTTATTTTGCACTGTGGAGCTGTCTTGGACACCCTGTGTGGGCCCAGATTGGAGGTAGTCCAAAGTAAAACCTGACAGACCATATGGTGTGGAAATAGATCCTCAGTGCTGCTGCTTCTCTCTACAGGTTTCTCCTCTCATGCAGCACATTGTTCAGGTAGATGCAGACTGACTACATGAACTACACAGCTGCTGCAACACATTTTTCATGACACAATTTATCATACATTCAGTAAGAATATGGAAAAGAGAAATTTTTCTTACCAGGATTGGCATTTTTTAAAATTCATACAGGATTTAAGTTTGTAATGTAATTTTGTAACTTGCAAAGAAATCAGTCTGCCTTTGTGTCTGTTTTGCAAAATAAATTTCTTTATTTCTGAAAGAATGGCCAAACGCATACCCATTTTCCTTTAAATAATATTCCCCTTTTGGTCCAAGATCCAAGACTTATCTTCCATCAGGACTGTCTGGTTTTATACCTTTTTATTTTACGAAAGGTAAATCCAAAGCCTTCTCATATTCTGTTTCTCCTTGCCTCTAAGCTCACAAACTTCTCTGAGAAAAAACTGAGCCACCAAAAAAAAAAAAAGAAGAAAAGGTATGTTTTCCTCCTCTATTTATTAGTTTCTTTACCATCCATGAGGCTTCATTAATAACTGGGGGTTTTGAGTGTTTTCATATTTACCCAAGTAGAACAGAAAAGTAAGAAGGGAGAAAATGTAATGTCTTCATGTTAAAATAAACTGCATAAAATATGTGGGTGGGTTTGCAGTCCCGTCAACTGGCTTTTAAAAAGAAGTTCCACTGATTCCATCTGGAAATACTGTTGTCATGAAAGACTACTGCAAACCAAACTGGTAGTATCAGCTGACATGATTTAAATTCTGCTATTCCTATTCATGGCAAATGGAAAATAACTGAACTAATTAGAATATGCTTATCTTGCATCACTGGCAACATTGCTAAGTCATGGGTCCAACATTCCCTTGTCTAGGAATACATTTGCTTGGGCACGAGGAAATTTTCCTTTTGCCTGTGCCATAAAACTTTCAAGAAAGGTGCTGTGGAGTAACTCACAACCCAGTGAATGGCTGTTTTGCAGCAGAGTAGCTGTATATAGGACGGCAATAATGCTGTCTGTGCATCTGCCCATGCTTTGTGCCACATTAACATTTCCTGTGCATCTGTGGAACAGTTTTAAACCTATTTTCAGAAAAAAAGAGAGAGAACTTTAAGAACAGATTTGAAGGGCTGCTGATGGTCTGGGTGGTTTGTCCACCCTGGGATGTCATGGCTGCCTTCTCCTACTTGAAAATCCATATGCCAGAGCCAAGTAAATGTTTTGTTTCCTTCTGGCAATGGCACCTGGAGTGCTGGCAGTGTTGGCAGGGAGCTGCTGGGGCTTCTTTGCCATTGACTCTGGCCCTGCTACAGACCTGGGCTGCCAGAATGAGAAGGTGCCTTAGACTCTGAGGAAAATGCGGTAATTTTCAGTTAATGGGCTACTACTTAACTATCAATAAATGTAAACTATTTATCAGCTACCTCTTCCCCTTCACACCTATTACTGTTCATTACATATTCTTTGCATATAATCTGCAATTACACTGACTGTCCTGTGTGGCAAAACAGTTGGCTGCAAGTGTTCCCACATAAATGTATCCTGCACTGTCTCACAAATTATAGTTGATAGTCCTTCAGAGGAATTCAGACATCTTCCGAGAGTCATTCACAGGTTTCTCACCAAAAAGGGCTAATTTTTCAGGAAAGAAATGGGAGGCCAGAAGAGAATGTTTCACTGTAACCCTGAAAAGAAGAAAAAAGACATTTCTTCTTTGGCCAGCAGACATGACTAGGGATTGCTGAGTGAGGAACATGTTCCTCTTTGTTAAAAAAACCTAGGGATTTGTGAATGTTTTTTTTACAAATAAATTCACCCCAAGTATACACCGGAAGTGCCACTCCTTTTCATTTGCAAATATTCCACTTTTAAACAACTCTAGAAACTCTTCAGGTACAAAATGGTGGTGATTTAATGGGAAAAATACTGCAGTCTTGGAATTTATGTGTACTTGGGAGCAAATTTGGCATATATAAATACCGAGGCGTATTAAAAGCCTGTCTTAAAAATCTTAACCTTTCAGCCTGGCAGCCTGGCTCACACATCAGAAGATGAAGAAGGATGCCCTCAGCTTCTACAAGAGCAGAAGTGCCCAGTCTGAACGGGCTGCACGACAGTGCTTGCTTCATGGCAGGGAAAGGCCCACCTTGCCTCTGCAGCACACGAGACCAGCACAGCACGTGCAATACAGTCCAGGTCTCATGATCATGAACCTGGCCATGTGCTACACAGTCTTCATGTCCTGGTAAGTCCCATCACTGCACAGCCCTTGAGAAAGTGGGAAGGGAAGGGCAGCCTCCCTCCTTCTGCTCCCTGAGTGCAGCAGCACAGCAAGCAGGGAGACAAACAGCAGAAGCAGGACTCAGCATGGGCTGGGGAGCAGTGGGGCAAACATGCAGCAGAATCAACTGGTGGACTGAGAAGCTGCAAAGTAAATAAGCTAGTCCAACAGGCCAGCTCAGCTTAAGTTTGGCCTTCCTATTCAGGAAGGAAGGACAAGTCTTAAACTGGGTACAAAAGTTACTGCAGGAGGGAAGGAAGCACACAGCTGGCCTAGCATGTGCCTCCCCACAGCAAAACAATGTAATTTTTTACTGATAAGGATATACTTAGAAGAACTGGGTACTGTTAAACCAGAATGGTCAATACAGTTTTCCAAGGTAGCTAGGTAGCAGGATTTCTGGTAAAGAAGACAGATAGGAATAGGCAGGATAAAGCATCTTAGAGGGCTATATAGGCTGCATAAACCAGAGAAACCAGGAACACTGCTTAATACAGAACCTTTACTGGGAATGCTCTAATTTGCCCAGTTTCAAACAAAGGTCAAATACAAGGAGAAACAGATGAAGGTAGAAACTAGCAAGAACACACAAAAAATCAAGGGCAGGAAGTTGGTGTAGAAATCGTTCCTAGTTGGATACTTTCATTGGCAACTCCATTTGGCTTTCTAACAAAGTAATTTTTGGATTGTGAGGACTCTGTGGGTACATGCAGAAAAGGCTGTGATTAGTACCACATTCCCCTCCAGCTGAGCACATCATTTTACGTTTTCGTGTCCTGATACAGAAGTACTAATAGCCATTGTAACTGAGTACAAATTCTTCCTTTAAAGCCAGATAAAGCTTTTACTTCCAAACTGTGTAATGTCAGAAAAAGACTTGAAACAACCCATCACTGGGTTCTATTATTACAGAAAACAACAACTTAGAAATTCATTAAATACTTGGTTTAGAGAGAGACAAAATCTCCTCATGTAGAGGTAAAGGAGGCAAACATTTTCTTATAGATAGTATCTAAATGAGCCAGCAGTGCCTAAACCCAGCTTTAAACAGCTGAACATCACTTCAGATGAGTGACTTATGATGCCACAGTAAATTCTACATTTCACTTATTTCTGCTCTGCAGTATTAGAAAATAATGCTGTTAAAGAATTTAAGCACAGAAAGGATTTTTACTTTTAAAAAAATATATAACCTGTATGATCTAAATATTGCCCCACATACAATACAGTTGAAGTAGCCTTTTACCTAGTTTCTCATGTTCTGAGCCTAGGCAGACAGATTCTTCTAAAACATGCTTTCTAAAACTCACTTTCTAAAATGGCTCACAGTCTTGATTTAAAAACACCAGGAGTTGAAAAGCAAAAGATCAAGCAAATTTTCATGCTTCTGGAGAAGAAATTTTCAAATTATCTTCTGTTAGAATTTCTCTCCTGATAAAGTTCTTACTTCTGCCACTCTCTAGCTAGAGCCATAAGCACCAAATCTGATACTCTAAAATATTCAAATAAAATCAGATGAAGGATCCTTCTGACATTTTCTGTTTTGACAAAAGTAACATTCCTCCTTCTCTTCCCACTGGCTTAATACACTTGAGTCGAACAGGCACAGAAGTGCTCTACCAATGCCTACTTCTAAGAACTCTGTTGTCAACTCTCCATTTATTGCTTTCATGAACGGGCTTTAGAAATATTGTGAAAGTAAAATATATGGTATTAATCTTTAAAGGCAAGAACATTTTGACATCGAAGTTCTTCAAGTATTCTGAAAAGGGCACAAAGAATTTCAGTATGTAATAAGATGTACTATTTAATATACCTATGTAAAGAAGGCAAAAATACACACAAGTATTTTCTATATGGTCACTGGCACTTAAAAGATATGTTTGAATTAGCAAATATGTGATTTTATCTGCTCTTTCTATCTGTAGCAACAAAGAAATCTATTTATATCTGAATAGAAACCTGCCAAATAAACACAGTACAAACTGTGCTTCTAATGAAACATTTATCTTTTAATGTACTGTCAGTAGATCTGAAGTTGGGAAGTTACACAGTCCACAGGAGCACAAAACGCCTGGTTGTACCTGGTTGTACCTCTGGGGCTGTCTAGTCTGACCTCCCACTCACATCAGGACTGATGCCAACACTGGACGTTGTCAGCCGCAGTTTTGCCTAGCCTGAGTCACAGAAATCTCCAAAGATGAGAACTGCATGACCTCTCCTTTCCAGGTGACATTCTTCCTAATGTCCAGCCTGAACCTCCCAAATCGCAATTTCTGGCCACCACCCTGTATTATATCACCTGCCATTACCAAGACATTGAATTCATCATCTTTGTAACCGCTCTTTATACAGGTCTGCTAGGTCACTGCTCCCCACCATGCTACACCTTGGTGTTTACTAAAGGAACTAGACCCTGCAATACTTCCTTAAGGAGCTGTGCACCTTCCTTACTACCAGAGAGTGTTTCTGAAGTCCCCTGGACTTTGCCACCGAAGTAACTGGAAAACTCTCTGTCTTTGTCAGAGAATCACTGGGCTTTGTTCTCTTAAGAAAGAGGTTTCATCAGAAGTGTGCTACAGCAGATGTCTAACCTAGGACTTCTGAATCACTCTCCTCGCTAAGAAAAAACAGGAGTCTGGCTAGGTTAGGTGCATAACACTGAGAGGTATGAGTACACCACCACTCCAAGGCACCCATAAAAAGTAAGGTAGATTGTTAACTGCTGAACTGGAAAATACCACAAGGATTTGAATAATGCAGTTCCATGGTTTGCTACTGAAAATCGAAACATGCCAGAATTGTCACAACTAGAAAGTATTCCCTTTGTCACTCCTTCATCCCTGTGATCATGTCTGCAGTCCTGTCTAGATTATTAAGGGAAAAAAATTAATGAGATGAGTCTTCCAAAGATCACATTAAATCACTCTAAATACCACTTGACTGGCTTTGATTTCTCAAAGCAATTAAAAATACTGTATAAAAATACAGGTCAATAGTTACATGTCCTACCAAGAGGTGAAAGCAGAATATGCACTTGTATTAAATTAAATCATTATCCATCAAAGGGATTACACTATTAAAGCAAAATACTAATCTTGGCATTCACCATATGAGCTATGTGATTTTTTTTCTGTGATATTCTTTGTTGCTATGCTGCCACATTTAAGCATAGGAGGGTTACATAATTATCTTTCAGATTTTTTTCATCTTCTTCTAATGGTAGAGAACAATGAATATAAAATACCAAGCATTCTGTTTTATAAAAGTGAAGGATTATAGTGTTCCTGTGTTGGTGTAATAAAAAAACCTGAAAGTACTGATAATATATCTCAATAACAGGATAAATTAATGAAGAATAGTTCAGCTGAACTGACGTTGAATCTAAGACTTTTAATTCACTGATTGATGGTCCCACTGAAACAGTGGCAATCAAAACTTTACTGAATTTTAAATAAAGGTATTTCTAACTGCACAGTGAACCAAATTTATTTTTCTTCCTCTCCTTAAACATTTTAAAAGTCTGTCAGTGTTTGGTGGGTAACATCCAGACTGTTGAAAACAAGAAAGTATTTAAGGGTTTCAGAAGAACTAACCCTCTGTGCATCAACTAAGTATTTTTTACACATTTCATAGCACACTTTCCTGAAGCTGGGAGTATAGGGTCAGCTTTAGCGAGTCAGACCAAAGGCCTGGATAGCTCAGGACACACTCCAACTCAGGATCCAACAGTGGTCTGTAACAGATGCAGTGGAGGAAAAAAAAAATCATGGCATACAGAATATGACTTTCCTCTTAGATTCTCTCTCACTTGCGCTGAAGTAGCTCCTGAGCTACTCTGTAGCTTCTGTTCAGCAGCTCCTGAGTCAAAGGCTGAATACAGGACATGGTTTAAAATAAGAGCAGATAGCTCATGCCTCTGTTTATAACTTTGTCCTGCACAACAACCTGTCACAGGAAGTTCCACAATTTAATTTTGTGCCATGCAAAATAATTTTACTGAGTACTTTCATTCTCATAAAGTGAAGGAAAGTGAATAATCTTTTCCTCCTTACCTGTTCCTATTGTTCAGGACTACCTTACTAGCCATCCTTACGCTACCTGAAGGCTCCTTGCCTCTCTCACAGGCCTCACCCACAATTCACCCCATGGCTACAGTACCCTCAGTGATTTTCTCTGTACTTTTATAGTATCTTTCTTTAGTATCTTTTAGTATCTTCAGTATCTTTACTTTCTGAGAGCCAACAAGAATGTATGTTTTCCGTGACACCTTCCTATAGTGTTCCCGTAAACTTGGGGATAGCTAGCAAAATCTCCAACACATAACAAGTTAAAACATGTAACAAGGCATATGAAGTTGCCACGGATTCCTTTTTTTGCTGAAGTTTAAAGGCACTGCAGAGTTCTCATGCCTTCATGTGACCCAGAAAAAGGCCTCAGTGGGGATTTTGCCAGCAATGCCCAAGCTCACGCACACAGGCATGCAGCAGCTCAAGCTGAAGATGAAAGCAGGAGGAAGTTACATGGTCCTTTTCAAGGCAGTGGCCACTTTTTCTGTTTTCTGATGTATAGCAACATCCGAAACTGACTTGTCACTATTCTCTGATGATGAGCAACCTATCCTGCTCTTGTTTTGTACAACACTATTCTCCTAAACCTCTATTGTGTTCTAAAACCATGTACACACATATCTAATTTCTAGCTACAAAGCCTGTCAAACACCACTGCACAGCTTAGGTATGAGCCTTATGGCTAAAAATGACATTTTCTTGTAATTGCACTTTGTGTGTATCCAGGCTTTGCCATATAAATAAACATAAATGACAAAATAAACAGCATTGGGATTATCACAGGATGATGCAGACTAAGAAAATGGAACTAGTTATGAAAACATTTCTGCAGTCTGTCCTACTGTTGAATACAAGAGAAAGAGAAGAAATTGAAATTGAGGAGAATATGGCTTTTCAAGAAAATGCATGCTCTAGCGCTGAGTATGTTGTAATGCATGGAATTGCCAAACCTTAGTTGCCAAAGTAAGGCTTGGAATGAGGCGGTACCAATAAATTAGAATTCTGATGAAATGGAATGTGATGATGAAGGAAAGTCAAGATAAATACCAAAAAATGAGTATGTTGTTGTAGGTAGATTTATGTACCAGGTTAGAGGGTATTCTGAGTATTTTCTACTTAATTTTCAAGCCACGAGACAACAGCCAAACACACTGTCGAAATTACAGTTCTTGCAGAGGAAAGCTTTTTTGGAAATGTATTTTTTTGTTTAGTAGAAGCTTTTTGTTACATTCTTGTCACAGATGCATAGTAAGTTCCAAGATCAGTAAGAGAGGACTGTCATGTCAGTTAGAGGACTGTTCATCCACTCCTCTACAGTCCTCCTTTCTTACTACTTTTATCCATCTTCTCCTTTCTTCTTATTACTACAACCATCTTTACAACAGATGGACATTTTCAAACTAAGATCAAAAGATTTGGACTATATCACATGAGAAGTGAATGACCACCTGATTTACCTGGTACTAATATTTGCAATAAATACTAATGTCCTTTTAAAAAATAATGATAATAAAAAGACATTAAAATATAAAATAATCAAAATATTTGTAAGAGTTACTACAGGCAAAAAATTTCCATTTTCCTTTGAAAAAGCTATGCTTCAAAGTAAATACTTTTTCAGGATCCTAAAACATGCCTCTGGCAAATGGAATTTATATGTCTATATATGTGTGCAGTGAAAACAGAGAAGCTGTAATGTTGTTCTCTTGCTATAAACATATACAATACATAAATTATTCTTTGTCCATATCACTATTTGAACTGAGACTTCAACCTGACTTCATATTTGAACGTGAAGATGTATGTCATCTTCATTTTCCACAATATTTTCCCAGATCATAAGTTACCTTCCTCTCTCCCCCACCTCAGGTGAGATTTTAAAATCTGAGAGCTTGATTCTACTTTTCCTTACTCTGGCATAAATTAATTGCAGTGAGTCCAGTGCAGTTACACAAGTGAAGTGAGAAAAAACCCAAGCACCATATGGTCTACTTCCTACTGATTGCAAGATTGTCGTGATTACATTAATATTAGCATTATGACAAAGCACTGCAATCCAAAAAGCTTGCAAGGGGCAAAAAAAAAAAAAATCCCCAACTCAGCCTTTAATATATTTCAAAAAACCCCAGATAAGTCTGTTATTAGACAGAGAAATGGACTCCTTTGGTTAAACAAGTAGTTCCAACCTTCAGTGAGTTGTTGTATTTCAAGAATGAATTTTAAATTATGTAGCTCATTAATTATAATGGGCTTGCAAAATCTCTCCAAACCCCTAATCGTACAACAGGCACTGGCCAATAAAATACAACAGTTCATGATTTACATTAATTATAGCTCTATGATGAAATGCACCTCAGCACATACACAGTGAGTGATTTTATGATAAACACTTGTATTTCAAGATATTTAGTAAAAAGAAATGCTTGTGAGATGGCTGTGTTTGGTAAACTTCCTTTGTATCATTCTCAGCTACAACACTGCAATCTGTAGGAAGCTGGTTATATGACAGCAAAGTCACTGCAGGATGTTTGCCTCCCTCTTTGGCATGTGCCTGGGTTTTCTGTGAGAAGGATGAGGAAAACATAAAAGATAGCTTCTCCCTTAGACAAGGGGTTGAGCTAGAAATAACATATATTTCTACTTTCTTTTACATCTGACGTTCCAATGTAACTTTTGTTAGTTAAAATGTGCTGGTTTTAACACCCAAGTTAAGACCTGAGGATCAGTTAAGGTTCCTGAACCAGATGTTCTTGTACTTAAACCTAATTCAGAATTAATTCAGCAAAGTGCTAAGAATTGCTCAGAGTATATCTACAACAGGCTGCCAACACGGTAGCTACAGAGCCATACAAATCAAGGAAATAGTTTTGGTTTGCAAAAAGGTGCAATTCATATGCCTGAAATATAGGCCAAAAGATGTCTTCTGGTGTGCTGTCTGGCCTCTAGTTGCTGATCCAGAAGACCTCGGAAGCCTGCCAGCATTGTGTGGACGTCCCTGGCAATCTGGGGCATCTCAAATGCTGCAGGCTTTGTTTGAGCTTCTGAATTACACCCTAGATGACAACCGATTAAAAAGGGAGCTTAGACACCTAACTCAGATGAATTATGTAGATTACTGTGGATGTAATATTCAGTGAACAAAAGGAAAACACTAGTCTGGAAGACACACAGGTTCTCCAGACATTTCTCTCTCTTCAGTGTAGCTTTCTAGTTTGCTTAAGATTTGGTCAATCCTGGTGAGCATCCAGGCTATTTTGAACCCCTGCCCTAGTTGCTTAATTCTCCTCATGCACTTATGCAGGAAATCAATTTGGTTTGCAAACTCTGGAATCAGACATCTAGAGGTCAAGTAAGGCAATAGTCCTCTCTGAATTTGCTAAGATGCCTTATGTTTTGCCTTAGCTATTATTTACATCTCTCTGTAAATATCTAAGTTCCATTTTGGCCAGTCAACCACCAGAACACACATTCCTACCAAACTAGGTCTTCTCTTCTTTGCAAGCCTCTGAGAAAAATAATCAGTACTTAAAAGCTTCTCCCTATCACCCTTTTTGGGCAATTAGCAGACATAATTTGCCATGTGTTGGTGTTTAAAACTGTGGACCACCTACTATTCTCAGTTACTTTCTCTCTCCTCTTAGTGACAGTTGACAAAGAAATGAGATACATAAGCGACAGGTACTAGGAACTATAGGATTATTGCAGGCTGACGTCTTGAAACTGGGGTCTGCACCACATACTTATGCTTGTAGGATCTATTAGAAGTGGTAGCCTAACTGGGAGCACCAGTAGAAACAGTCTGATTTTTGGAAAACTGGCAGCGCTTCTGGAATTGAGCTGGACTACTGCTGAAGTGACCTGCATCCATTACGTGTCTTCAGAAAGACTTAAAAGATAAACCCTAATTCTCAGTGCAGTGGAGCTACCTCTCCAATTTTGGATGGGAATGGTGTGCCCATTTCTGGACAGTGTACGTGAGGAAAACATCCAGTCCAAGATTTCCAAGGAGTGTGGGAAAGAAGAAAGGAAGTTATTTCTCACCTGAAATTTTTATTTGAGCTACTTCTCCATCTCCTCCTTCACTGTGTGCTCGGACCTCAACAACATATTCACCATCACTGGGGACTGGGACCTCTATTGTGTGTCTTCCGGTTGAGAACAACTTGCCTTCATGTTGTCCATCTGGTCTGTACAGTACCTAGAGAAGTCACAGTAAGTCCAGTTATCGAAACATTACATTCCCATGGAAACAGTTACTTATATACAGTGTGTAAATTAAAAAGTATTAGGTTTTCACTTATATAAGAAGTCTCTTTATATAAAAACTTCGTGGCAGATATTACCTTTTCCATTTTTACATAGGATGAATCTAGACAGATTGTATCCTTATTGTTTTTATGTTATAAAATTATGCCACCTTTTGAAAAATCATTTCAGCCTCTACATTCAAAATACGCAATTAAATGATGGAGGATAATAATGCAGGGTGGCAAAGACTATAAAATAAAAATCGCAGAAATCAGCTTGACTTTCTGACATAGGATTTATTACAATTTTCATAAATGAAACAATTATTAATTTTTTTATTAACCCTCAGTGCTGTTAAACTACTGCAAATTCGATATTCTTATGGGATCTTTGGAAAAGCTCTCCACTCTTTCTGGAATCATCTCTGTGAAACATTTTTAGCACTTTCCAGGAAGCAGTTCAACTTCTTTAGCAAAATTTGTACATGTAGAACATGACACTAATTTTCTTACTGCCAAGCAAGCAGCAAAGTGAAACAGGAATTAATTTTTTAAGTTTTCTATACACCCTATAGTTAGTATATACACTTGCTGTAGTTATACAGTAATTGCATCTAACGAGGTTAAGTGTCCCTTCCCTTCCTCTACCTTCCCAGACTTTAAAGAACTCATGTTCCAGGAACTGTAGCTCCCACAGAGATGAGAAAGGAAAGCTGGAACAATGCATACCAGTATAAGGAAAACCTATTAAAGTGTACATTTTGTAAGCAGCATTTTTGCCAATAGACAATAAACGTAATCATATGGGAAATCAGGTTGCTGATCTAAAGTTTCCCACCAAATGGATCACCTGACAAATGAATTTCAGTGCCCCAGTGTTTTCTCATCATATCAACTAAGCTCACTGGCTTTGCCCTAAATACTGGATGTCTGTGATCTCTAAGCATGATTCCTTCATCTTTAGCATGCAACTATGTTTAAGTCTTAGTAGGTACCAAAACTCAACACTGCCTATAAAATATACCTCATGTAGCATACACAATGATAAAAAATAACGTAAATCATACCTTGTAGCCTTCAACTGCAGACTCATTTGACATTGCCTTCACATGATCCCAGGTGATGATGTACCTTGAACCATATCTTACAGAACTGATAATTCTTGGACGTTGGCTTGGAGCTGAAAAGCAATATACGTATAAAATGTGCACATAAATGAGACTGCATAAACATTCAATGTCATTTTCACTAAGACATGTAAAAATGTAAAAAGGGAAATTATGGCTGATCATTATATGATTAAGGGATTGCCTCTTTCCTGGAATGAACTGCTACAGCCCCAGCCAGGCAATTTTGAATGGCTTGTGCAGTGGCTGCTTTGTGGGTTTGCCTTTCTGTGTTGCCAGAATGGAAGTGGCCAACATTACCCTTCACTGTTGCTGACCATGTGTGTTTGCTGGAATACAACTATAACTGTGTTCAGAGCCTCCCAGCAATAGGCTGAAGTCATATTTATTCATTGAGATTAAATATTTAATTAACTATTTAAAGGCATTTCTACATCATTTAACTCAGTAGAAATCAGAACACCCCACTGCAGAAACCATTAATTACGTTTCACACAATAAGCTTATAAAAATGGAGTCTTCTTATTCAACACAAAAGAAGCCTGCAGGTCCAAGTTCCGCAACACACTATTTACTAAGAGAAATCCTCGAATTAGTTGTACATATTTTAGCCCACATCAGTGTGTTTTAAATATACAAGATGTGTTTCTTAACTGAACATTTCTTAGCATATGTCAATGCTAGGTATCATCATTAAGTCAGGAGCTACACTAAGAAAGTTATTATGGCATGTAAATTCAAGGGTGTGATTCAGATCACCCACTTTGCAAAGATCCCTGATCCTGGATCCCTCCACTGTTAATGAAAAAGGCAATTGGTCACATTTTAATAGTCTGACTATAATCCTTCTTGCTGTTGATTAAACAGAAAACCAGGGTATAGCTGCTAAAGTAATAGCTGACCTGCATTTTTCATCACTTCAAATATCATGCCCAGCTCTGGTGCCCCCAGTACAAGAAAGATGCTGGTAATCTGAAGTGAGTTCAGCAGAGGAACACCGATCTGGTGGGGAGCTGGAGCACTTGCCCTGTGAAGGGAGGTTGAGAGAGCTGGGCTTTTTCCTTCTAGAGAAGAGACTGCTTTGGAGGTGGCCTAAGAGCCACCTGCCTGATTTTATAAGGAGGTTTTTAAGAAGATGGAGCCAGGCTCTTCAAAATGGTGCATGGCAGGAGGATGAGTGACAAAAGGCACAAACTTGATTAAAAGCGGCTCAGACTGGATGCTAGATAAAAGAGTCAGGGAGTGAAATAGGTTTACTAAGGAGGGAGTTCATGCAGTCTCTATTCCTGGAGGTTTGCAAGATCTGACTGGATCAAGACCCTGAGAACCTGGTCTGAGCTTGTAACTGACGCAGCTTTGTGCAGAAGGTTGGACCTTCTGAATCCCTTCCAGCCTGAATTATCTTATGAGTGTATAATCTGTGTCTCCTTACCACCTTTTGTAAGATAACCATGTTGTACATGGCAACAAAAGAGAGGGAGAAGAACCTTGGTAAAACCTTTCAGACCAAGAACCAATACAACATGGACGACTGGCTATATGAATGAGATGCTAAGTTTGAAGACATGATGGATGTGACGCAACATTGCACTAATGAGGTATATGACATTATACGCAACCTAATGCTCCATTTACTCACGTGCTTTCCTGGTAACAACATCGATGGTTCTACTGGGAGGCCCATAGCCTGCACTATTGAAGGCAGAAACATCTACATGGTAGCGAGTGTTAGGCTTCAGGTTTTCCAGTTTGGTTGAATATTCTTGATTGCTCACTTGTACCCGCTGTGCAGCTGCTTCTTTATCATGAGCAGCCCAGTAACGAATCTGCAAGCAATCAAACCGAATGATTAATTTAGCATATTTAGTCAAAAAGAAAGTTTGTAAAATATGATGTATGCTGGGTATTTCTATACTGCATACTCTGGGTAATAAACAAGCTAAAAGAACAGCAATAGCATGGAATTCCTTCTACAGGTTGTGATGTTAACCAAGTTGTATATATAGACATAAAGAAAAAGAAAATTTCAGATTTTATTATGAAACCTTTTCTCACAGTGGTCTAAATTGTTTTCAGCTAAGTCATTAGAAACCTGGGAGATGAATAATGCCTTCAGAAAACAAGACTATCTTCTTTGTGCTGTTTTGTTGGAAAATTTTACTCTGAACTTTAATATTGTTTTCCTACATTTCAGTGTAGACTGAAGTCCGCTAATGTCTTCACAGTATTTTGTTTAAAATGTCTTACATATGTAATCCTTCTGTACTTCAGAATAGGGAATGAGAAGTATTCAGTAATGTTAACTGTATGTGCAGGTCTAGATATATGCACCTAACCATTTTCTAAAGTTCTTTGGCTAAATTCAATCAGAATTCACAGTACAATATGACGTTTGTCAAAGTAGGTAAGACAGAACATGGGAAAAGCATCAATGTAGGCTTGTAACATTTTAAAATCCAAAGTCAATCAACCGTGCATAGAGGTTTTTTATCCGATAAATTGTTCCACTCTACTTTAATTCATTACATATTACAAAGCACCAGGTTAAAAGAGAGTAGTTCCCATGGAGTGATGCCATTCCATAGAGTCCATCACATACACCGGGTCCTATTCTTCATGGCCTTGTGAGACACAAGTGAGAGTAAAACACTGTCAGTCTCTGTGCTCTGTCACATTTATAGCTGTTTGGATAAGACTGAATTACTGCACTAACATGTAAGAGTGGAAAGCCGTGCCGGTTACATCTCGATTTTAAGTGTTTTCACTCGGCATTTCTGCTCAGCTTCTGCCTGCCTTCATAATGATTTTTGGGTATGCTACATGAGGACCTTTTAAAATCTTTTTAGGAAGAGGTTAATCTTGTTGCAAATTTCAGGCTCTGGGAAAAATCTTGCTCTGTAAGATTTGACTGGTGACATCAGGTATCCTGTTATCTTTTAAATAGCAACCACTTTAAATCTTGTGTTCTGCTGACAAAAGTTTTCCTTGGAAACTTCATTTAAGGAATTAAGAAAAGCAGATAGTTTGTCAAGGTGTTAATATCGCAGTTGTCCTCTACAAATGATGGGTACGCCTTGTTTGTCAAGGTTTTATTTTCTCTTGTTCACATCTGAATTAAAATGTTTAATAAAAATACTGCTTTCTTTTACTTCAGAGCACATATTGGCTGAATGAGTAGAGATGCAGTAGAGTATTTCTCTTCACCTACTTCAAATGTCTTTGGACATGGTAACAGCCAGTATCACTACACAGAGGTTACTCTTATTTAAATACTGAAGTCTCCTGTCAGTGTTCCCTCACTCTTGCCCACCAGTGTTAGAGGTTACTCTTACTCCAATTACTATAAACATGACAACGTCATAATGACTTTTCTCACTCTTTCCTGGTGTACAGAATCACACTCTATCTTCAGGCCAAACTGGCACCCATTTTTAAATACGGCATGCATACATGTCTTTCAGCAGGCACAAACAGGTAATTTTTAGCTATAGAAAAGTATGCCCTGCACAGTGTTTTGGAAGTTTAATCCACTTAGAATCCTAAACATCAGTTTACTGTAATTTAAGCACTCACACTCATGAATTCCCACTTATCAAGGCGGTTATTTCACTGAGTCAACAGCCTTTGCCCCAAAATGTGTGAGGAATGTGCACCCAATCCATCCTGCACACTGATCCAGCAGGGTGGTAACCTCCACTTGATGAATGGTTTCAAAAGAGCGTGGAACTGAAACTGTCACAACCATTTCAGCAGAAGGTCTGATTATGATCTTCAAGTCAGAATTTTTAAAAACATGATTATAATTAACAAACTGTTGTAGATAAACTGCTGTTGTTGAATGCAACCAGCTGTACACCACAAGCTGTTAACTACAAGCAGCTGACTCAAGTGTGAGAGGGTGTGTACATCAGGAGCTAGAGGACGTCATGTCTATCTCTGTCCCTCAGTTCAGACAAGTTTCTAGCCTGCAGCAAAGGGATGCCTGTGAAGTTCTAGGTGGCCAAAAGTTTATTAGCTACAAGAGCAATGGTAGCTTTGTTGTTGATATTAACTGGCCACTGAAGATGAATTAATTCATTTTTAGTATGTTCTTTTATGTTAACTAACTACCTGCTTTACCTAAAGATGGCAAACACACTTTATGTGAAGCTTTTGTTAATCATGGGGCATGTTGCTGGAAGCTTTGAATACCTCTGACTTGCAAAACTTTCTACAATCCTACTGTTCATTTGCACTACAGTGATGTTAAGGGTGTAATGTAACAAGTAATACACAGCATCAAACAAGACAAGCGAGGACATTGAATGAAAATGTAAATTACTTCACTGAAAACAGAATATTACATTTCAGGCAGAAGTAATATAATATTTAAAGTAAATTTAAATCCCAAATATTATTGTTCTTGGCCGCAATGTTGTGGACTTAACTACTAATGTGTCACACACTCAGAATGTTCTTTATCTCTTCATTTAATATACAGTCATAACTACATATGTGGATCATTGTAACTACTTTTGGAAAAGAATAAGATGACTCCCTTGAGAGTTATGAAAAAGTCCTACTGTCTTCTTTACGCTATTCCTACATTTCTCACTAATTATTGAAATAACTTTAAAGTCTATTGAAATAACTTGGAAATTTCTTGCACTCTCCTGCCTCTGTGGAAGCAATATCTAGAAACTATTGCAAACTGGCAATATCTAGAATTAAATGCCCCACTGCATCAAGAAGTCACATTTCCCCATTCTGCTCAGCAGCCCCCATTCTTTTCTTAAAGAGCTTGGATTAGAATCTCAGGCAGTCTGCTTTTTCCTGGTGCTCTGCACTTACTTTGTTGTGGTAATCCACAGGTAATGAATCCCCAGGGGACACATTTTGCCCCAGTTTGTTGTGGAGGATAAGCCAACAGTGATCTGTGGGAAGGGATGCCTTAGCCATCATGAACTAGTGCAGCCCTTTGTGCTGAAATCAGGGTAAAACATTCTTCTACATGTCCTCTCTTCTATGCGAATTTTAGTATACTGAGATACATCAGTAATTGTTTCCATAAGTGTCATGCAACAACAGCTCTCATATTCCTGAAGGTTTACAAAGGAGACACATAAAAGAGGTACTTGACTCATACTAGGAAAGAATGCTAATAGCATATTTTAGCAAAGAAGGGACAACGGTGGTGAGTAGTGATAATTTTGTTTAATAAAATAAACATGTACCTGTTGCATAGGAGCAGCAGGAAATATGGATAGTGTCTTTGGTATTGCATGCACTGAAAAGCTGTGGCTTTTAGCAAGCTATTGCAAGAACGCATAAATCTTGAATTCTCTTTATGGATGGAGATATAGTTTTTCTACTTTATCTCTTCTTTAAGTGTGAGCTGAGGATACTCCTCTGTAATGGCAAAATGTATCAGCTCACACTCATCACCATGAGGGCAGTCATCCTGACAGTATGCATTAGTGTCAAGAAAATCTGACTCCTCCTGGTGTGAAAAACGTGTCACAGGTGAAATACCTTCAGGTACTTTGCTCAGGGTACTCCCGCATCTTAAACTCTAGCATTTAAAAGGTCAGTTATGCAATTTTCAGGTAATAATAAAGACCAAAATTAAAGTGTTCTGGTGAATGAGAGGATTTGCTAACCTGTGTTACAGATGAGCAGTAATTAAAAAATAAATACTGGAATATTTCTTGATGCCAATAGAGACAAAGCCTTGAGACATATTCAGCGGAACTTTATAGTGTTAGTTTGAGTGCTCCTTCCCCCACAACTTGCATTGTAACTTCACAAAAGCTATTTGCAGCCCTGATCTTCTGGAAGAGCCCTCTCTGGTTCTGCTGTGTCCTATGGCTCCTCCAGGACTGACGGGAGATCTGATCTTCAGGAGCACAAGACCTTTTTTTGCCCTCAGTGTAGAAGCACAGGCTTGCCCTTTGCTGCTTTCCCCTCTACTAGAATGAAGCTGGTGATTACTCTAGAGAAGAAGTTCTCAGAATTAACACCTCACTGAGCTCCATGGACAGTAATTCATGCCTATCAGCCTGTTTATTTTGTAGCCAGATGGGAAATCTTTTCTACAGTCCTGATAACTAGAAGGTTACTTTAGAAAAAGAGAAAAAAAGAGAAGAAATTTGTATTTTAATACCACTACTCACTGTACATATGCAAGCCACCCAGTTCACGCTGGATTTGTAGAAGTGTAGTACTTCTCTAGGAATGAGTGGATGAAGTTACACTCCAGCTACCCAAATAAGGCCACATCCTGCACATATGTATTCTGTGTAACACAGCTCTCCACCCATTCCCAAGGTATCCCACCTTTCTCCGGTACAGCAGTTATTCTCTTTACAGCTCAAAGAATCTCCATGCTTCCTTCCAACATTTTTCCTTTTTTTCTACCGATTGTCCCATGCATCCTGTTCTTTCATGCTGAATCCTCTTCCCTCCCTTCCGCTGATGTCCCCTGACAGTAACTCAGATGGCTTTAATGTAAAATAAAGTAAAATTAAAAAACGGCCAAAAGTGGGTTGCCCATGGGAATGTTCTCATGCCATGTTCCTTCCCCATCTTTCCTTACCCTCCAGTCTTTCTACCCCATTCCCCATTACAACTCTCAACATCCACTGTCATGCTCCATCGCTGCTGCAGTCCCAACCTCCCCCAGCACTCCTTGTTCCTGCTTTCTCCACAGACCCACAAGTCCCACAGTCTGTGCCTGCCGAGTGTCTGTTTGTGCTATTCCGGGGGCGCAGGCTTCGTGTCCAGTCTCTGCGCAGATTGTCCAGCTCAGGATGGCTGGCTGGCTGAAGCTCACAGACCTGGGCTCTCCATCCAGCTCTCAGTTACGACCATGAATTTGTCAATCCTATTCTAGTCACACAATCCCTATGAAAAGCCAAACCAGTGGGTTTCTTTAGTAAGTTGATGTCAGTGTCCTAATTTCAAACCCCAAGGTCCTCTGCTTGTAATTTTAAAATTTAAATGTGTCTAAGGTGTAGAATCAAGCTTTATAGGGGACACTATGCCACTTCTTCCTGAGATGTTCTCTATGATCTGGTTACAGTATCCCAAAAGGATTACATCAGTCTCATGGAGACAGAAACAGAGATCAGGAAATGTAGAAACAAGTACTGCTAATTAAAAGAACATTTATTAATAGATTTCAGTTACAAGAATACATTCTGTGAGGTTACTCTACATTTCTATGTTCTTATTTTGGAACACAGAGGCTACCATTAAGCAGCCGACAACTTAAATCACAAAGCAAGTCACTAACAAACTAAGGCTCAAATCCCTATTTTGGAGTGCAGCCAAAGTAAGCCGGCTGTACACTGGAGACCTCATCATCATCCACTGTGTGTGGATGGATGTTAAGACTTCCCTGTTGGAGTACTACGTGGCTATTTCTGGTTGTGCCCACCCTGTGGCTGTTGTCACCCTTGTACAAGGACAAGAACAATTTTTACCGGTAGCACCACTTACTCACGGACCAGATGAACATACCTTGAAGATCTTTTTCATGTGGAGAATAGAAATGATGAACAGAACATTGTTATCTTGCACAACAGAACTGCCTCTGTTATACTGGATTCTGGGCATTTGTCACACAGTCCCACTTACTATAGGATTTGTGGGTGAATTACACTAATAACTGCTGAGAATTTAAATGGGCCATAAGTCAGTTGAAGGTTCATGTCTGTTTTGAGAAGGTAAAGATAGGCCTTTGATTACATAATATAAAGAGACAAGTTTCTTCTATGAAATAACATTGCCTTTTTTCAGTTGAACATATTAACACATATGTTAATATGTTTTAGTAATGAAGTGCATAGCACCGAAAATAATGTTTCTCGGGATGTGAAATCTGTACAGCAAGTGACAACTAAAGAGAAGTGATCCCTAAGAGATAGAATGTCATAGTAGGAATTCTCCTTGCATTTAACTACTGAAATTAAATGAATGAGAAGGTATACAGTGTCACCTCTAAACTCACCTGATATCCTTCCACAGATCTATCAGAAACGTGGTGCCAAGAAACAGACATTTCAGAAGATGACAAAACTTTTACACTCACATCTGTAGGTATTTCAGTTGGAGCTGGAAGACAAAACACATGTTAAACATCCAATCTCATCCTGTGATATTGTTGTACTTGCTTGTATTTCATATTATTTTCGTGGTATCAGGGGGGGAAGTATGTTACTCTTTAATCTGTTTTTATGTGAGTAAACTTCAAATTCAGTGATGATCTGTATGGGAAATGACTCTATAATAACAAAGCAATGATTCTATTACTTGGTTCAGACTATGTATTTCTATGCTTCAACAGATTCCATGCTGAAATATGTGTAAATTAAAACCAGGCTTTAATAAACAGAATGAAGCATCCGGTGATCTTCTACAAAATTGGACAGCAGCTCACAGATTATGTACACCAGAATTTTTAAGCTGCTACAAACAAATATTCACGTGTATGTCATTTTGTCATGATGATACAAAGTTCTTATGAGACCAGACATTAGATACAGAGCTGGCCAGAGGTACACATAAACCTGAACGCAGGTGTGAAATAAACCAAGAGCACCCTTCTATTAGGCATACATCGTAAAATTGATTTTGTCTGTGCTCTTAGTTCTGGACACCAGCCAATGCAGAATACAGACCATTATAATGTGATACGCTGATTTTCAGGGCATAGAATTTTAAGTTCTAGTTTAACTATAAGAAGCTGCTAATTTCACTGTTGCTTGCATTTTAAGTGAGGTAAAGAATTTCAAAAGGCATAAACTTAACAATATCTATAAAAGATAAAATTATCCAAGCTAAGAACAGTTCACTGTCGCGAATCTTTTGAAACAAGTTGCAACAGACAGGCATGGCAGCCTGAGCTGAGGAAAGCTTTCATATACTTAATCTTCCAACTGGGCATCCAGTCAACTATGCATCAAAACAGCCACTGTTAAGAAAAAAAATCAGTTACATCTCTCATGAAAAGTATCCTAGGTAACAAAATAATCTTATATGCAAAGTTACCTTTTGTAATTGTCTTTCAATGGCTGTTAATAATGCAAATGTGTAATTAAAAAATGATACATTATTGCAAAATTGTTTTCACAATGACAGGAATTTAGATAAGCAAGAGGCCTGTGCACTCATTACTAGCAGTCATTACTCACAACTAGCAATGGCAGGTATGACTAGTACTTGTCAGATATGGAACTTGGCTTAAGGCATGTGGGAACACAAAATGCCCCAGTCACTGAAGTGAATAAAGATGCCCACAGTTATAACTGGATACACATAGATATATTACCAAATACACAACTTAGTGGAAATGCTGCAATTACATTTATTTATGTATGTATATTTATTCATATCTGCATGAAATATTGTGTGACCATATTGCTTTGAAATCTCACTAATGCCTTTGAGAAGTTGTGTTGTCTGACAGCAGTAATACCACTGTCTGATCCAGAGGTTGGGAAGTACAGGTGGAATAGATGTGATCACCTTATCTATTCCCAAATCACTGTCAGACTCTTCTCCATTGTATCAATTACTGAATTTGCCAAAATGTTTCATATTGAAAAGTTCCAACTGCCAGGGATTTTGCTGATACAAAACTCTAAACAATATTTCATATGCTTATGCTTGTTTATGAGCTCCCAATAATTTATATCCCTATTTGGCATTTATATTCTATAAATATTTTGCAGTCTCTTTTGAGCCAGAAAAGTGACATCAGTGCTTTTCTTCAGACTTCTAATTCAGTAATTCCACCAATAAAAGCAGCAATTAAGTGGGCCTCACAGGATGTTCTCTCCACTGAAAACAGTGGTCATCACACAACTATTTTCTAAGTGTAACTATACAAAGTTAAGGCTGGGAGGCAGTAAGCATGCTACCAGGTGCTGAGGTGACTGTACAAGTCCTGATGACAGCAGAAAACTCTGCAGAATGTTCTCTGGAATAACTTTCATTACACCTATTGGAAAATTTCCTTCTAACCCACCCTGAATTTCCTGGATTTGATATGGTCAGTAGTCAGGGTCATAGCTCGCACTGGTAAGGTTTGGAGTCAGCGTTTTGGTGTCTCTTACGCTTGAAAGAAGTAGGTTCACTGAGCTTCTATTCCTTTTGCTGCCTGGATCTGGCATCATTGAACCACAAGTGTTTCTGTCAGGTGTCTGGAGTTTGCTAAAGTCTATGTTAGAACATCAGCAGCCACTGAAGTGCCTTCTTTATCTGGAAGCTGGCACTAATGCACATCTGCTTTTCTTCTGTCTTTTGGAGCTACTAGCCTCTGCCACGTCTCTGAACCTCAAGAGCTATACAAACACACTCCTATCCCTGACACTGTTAGTATAATCCTAAGATAAACACATGGGATCTTATCAATCAGCTGTCAATAACGTCTCTGAGAAAGGATGCATATTGAAATGTGATTTGTCAGATATGGCTTTTATTACACCATAATAGCTGTTTACTAACTCATTTATACAATTGCCAAAAGCCCTGTTCTGTTGCTGCAGCGGCTGTTGAAGATGACATCCTAAGGTACACTTTCCTAAGAAAAAGGATTAGTATTAACCTCTTAGATAGCTACGTGTTGCTAGCTTGAACCCCGAATTATCGTAAGAAACAAAAGGACCATTTTATCTTTTCTCCATGTGTGGGCGATTTGTGTGCAAAGTTCCCATTAGCGCTAATGGGAATCATGACCATAAATCTGCCATAAAGTACACAGAGTAAAGAACAGAGTTGGAAGTGTGAGCATGTGGCCTTGTTATCGTATCCCTCCTCTTGGCTCTTTGGTCTGGATCTGGTGACTCTGTGAAGGAGATTCTGCTCTATGGAAAGAAAAATGCAAGCAAATCTTCTTTGGGTTTCTGGCAGAAATTAATAAACCACATTTTTTAAAACCAGACTTGAGTGATTATGTTGCAATTAGGATGTTGTATATATTTCTTCTGATTTAAGGTAAACCTTCTTCTAATACTTGTCTCTCCCGCTAAGTTTGGAAATGTCATTTAAACTTCAATCCTAACGATCACACACAGCATGTGAAGTAATTCCAGTTAGAATTAAGGAAAATACTTTAGTGAAATGTCAAAGAGATTTTCATTAAATTATTGACTTGATGGCTCTAACATCCAAAGCAGAATAAAGAATGTGGCAGGGATAATTTATATTAAACTCTAAACATGCTGGAAATATAGCATGGTACAACTAAACTATCATTCCTTCACATTTTTGGGCCAAATTCTGATATTGATCCACCAGAATAACAGGCTTTAGTGTGGTCTGTTAAGAAGGAAAAAATTATACATATGTGAAATATATGTATTAAGATCACAGATACATTGCTGGATGATGATGTACATGTTTTAGGCAACCAATACGAAGATCAGAATTTCTTTTTTTTTTAAATTCTTAAGTCTTTTAACAAGCTGCATGAAGAATCTTGAATGCTTTTGTGTATTGCTCACTGGCAGCACGTCCAACCAAGTGTTCTGCATCACATGGAAAGCACAGTCTGAAGTTTTGCTCAGAACAACTGCAAGTGCTTTGTATGAACAACATACACCCTCCTTGCTATATTAATCAGTGCCAAGGACCAGGTTCTCTCTACTGATGCTGGTGGTGCTGCTCTGGGCCCTCAGTGTAAAATTTATCTGAAACCTTTACTCACCATCTTGTGCTGAATAAATGACAGCAGTGAGACTGAATGGTCCATCCCCTTTGTTGTTAAAAGCTTTCACTTTGACTTGGTACTGGGTTGAAGGTGGCATTGATTCATCCTTGTGGACATACCGGCCAATTTCAGGATTAGTAACTGTGACTCTTCTCCATTCTTTCTCACCAAACGGCTTGAAAGCCACTATATAACCAAAGTTATTGCCATAGTGGTATTCTCTTGACAAAGGCTAAAGAGGCAAAAGATAAAACATTACTTTTTGTAGACAACTGAAAAAATGGATCTCTAATTAAATACATATAATAGAGAAAGCATTGATATCTGCATTGTAAAAACACTGAACTAAAGTTCTGTTTTCTTCTGGTGTGCTTCTACAGTTTGCTATCATCCCCTTTAAAAATACATCATCTTCCTTGAAAAATACACCATCTTCATCATGCAGATCTGTAGCAGTAGCAGATCTAGCAACATTTTAAGATCTTGTTCCTCATCCAAACTCATTGCAAGACATATTGCGTTATCTGCTGCAGAAATAAATGAAGAATAATTGTGCAGAAAAACTGTTGTCATCTGTAGCTAGCAAAAAGGGCTTTCCTGAGGAGTAAGTGATAGTGGATATGAAACACACACACTATGCAAGTATATGGGTCCATGTGCATGTGTGGAGAGAAATATTCTTGTGAACCAGAAAGAGAGAAGAAAAAATTTATGTGGCTGGCCTAAATTGTATTAATTTACCTAAAGGTGGTCACATAGACAACTTGCACAGCTGATAAAGAGAGATGGACTCATTCACTTTTCATTGATGGTGGAGGGATACAAGTTCACTGGTAAAAGTTTAAATGAAATGACTCCCACTTTCAGCATGAACAATAATTATCCAAAATATTTCTTAAAACTGTAACTCATTTCCTATACCTAGGAAAACTGGAAAATGTAAGATTACAGATGACCATCTGCTATAAAGAATTTTGCTTCATTTACCAAAGCTGTACATGCAGTGATCCCTCCTCAGTTCACAAAGCCTTTACCACAACTATTAGACAGTGCACCCAATGGGCCAAAATCATGTCATTCATCAGCGCAGCTGAAGGCTGACCAGAAGCATCCTTGGAAAATAAACTTCCTGCATCACCTTTTCCCATACTGTAAAACTCACAGAGATTAAATAGCTTATCTTGAGGCAAAGGTCCTGAAGCAGTATAACACAGAGTAATTATTCTCCTTAGGTGTTTGCCCACTACTGTAGCACTTCAGCCAACATGTGTGGAGATATTCCGAGCAAGTATTTATACAATTCAGATGTTAATAGTGGAACAAGCAAAAAACACCAAAACCCCTAACTCACAAGTTTTGATGTTTGTATTTGTTTAAAGCTAGAATGAAACTCCAAAGATACTCTGAGAAAGAAAATTCTGATGAAAACTCGCCGAATTTTTTGAACAATAGAAACATTTACGTTTTGACTTCGGAAACAGAACACATGGATTAGAACACCAGTACACATAATACAACAAAAAAAAAAAAATTAAGGCAAACACAGATGTCAGAACTCAAAATTCAAAAAACGTCTTAAAAGGACATATGAACAATGATGGAACTTCTTTTCTTCATGACAAAGCTTCCAAGAGAAATGTATAGGCTGGGACTTCCGACTTTACCCAGCTTAAGGTTAACTGACCCCTGCCCCGGAGTGCTAGCTATCAGATTCCAGTGAATCCTGTTTTCCCTGTTGCTGCTGTAAAGTTTCACCACTCCACTACATCAGTGCTGAAGTGACAAGAATAACAATACTATATTAAACGTTAAATACTAAAAGCAGGCAGCCTTCAGCCAGTTGAGGACAGAAAGCTGGTTCTAGATGAAGCTCCCTTGACACCAGTGTTTCAGCATGGGATTAACACTGGATACAAGCAAAAAAACAGCTGTGGGAGTAAGGCCCAGAATCCAACAGGATTTACCATCTGCAGAGTTCAGTAATCAGTAGGTTCCCCATTGCTTGCTGTTCTTTTTACTCAGTACTTAACTTCATCTCCATCAGAACAGCAGCTCAGTTCAATCAAAAACCAGAAAGTGGCCTCCGCACAACATGAATAGGGTTGGGGGACACTTCTAGAACATGGGATATGTGTGGACAATCTTCCAGACTGCGTGCCTCCTGCTTCTTGGGTGGGTACTCTAACCATGACTCCAGGTCGCAGAGACAACTGACTGATGCAGCTGACTGTAGGTCTCTATATACATCACTTCTTTGGCTTTCCTGGAGAACGCAGGTGAAATGCTGATATATGTAAATCTGAATTATAATGGAGCTTTAGACAGTGGAAAGATACCCATCTACCTACAACATGACTTCTGAGAACATGTGAGTGACTTAAGTATAATTGGCAATTAAGATGACTGACAAGAGATAAAATTCAAGAAATCGCTCATGTGAAAAAAGGAGATGGGTATTTTGCCCCTAGTTGTGACACAAGCCACAAGCCACCAGATGAAGACTTTAACTGCAAATCAGCTATGAATGAAACCCAGTAGAAAATCTATTTTATGTGCTTAACTTTTTGTGTGACAGGCATATTCCGAGTGTACCTACTGGATGGGATATAACTCATGTCTCAGCTTGTTTTCTACCTCAGGTCTGTCTGGAAATCAGGTGAAAATTAGATAACAAGCTTCCCAGAACGGGTAACGTACCTTCATTTACCCAAGTTCAGATTCATAGGCAACCTTGCAATTCAAAAAGTAGAAGATTTTACAGACTGGGTCACCCTTGATAGCTCGTCTTCTGAATTTATCATTCTATGCAGCTGCTTAAAACAAACCAGAATCCAACCTCATATGTCAGAGTAAGCAGCCTGGATGTGGCCCTAGTCTCAGAATGATTTTCACCCAGAGCACACTGAAGAATGCCAGGACTGTCACATTATATGCTGTTATATTCTGGAATATTACAACAATTCTGTTTTATTGTGGAATATTATATTCTGGAATATTATAACATATTACATTCATGTTATATGCCAGAAGGTCTTAAATAAAACGTGGAAAGCAGCTTGCCCTCCAACAGCTGCACATAATAAGTAGGTACAAGTAGCTGAACAGTTTGTAGTATCCACCAAAAACTTTAAAAAACAAAACAGAAGAGGGAAAGACAAATGGGGAAAAATGAGGAAGAATGGGCATGCCACTCCTAGCTCTCTTACTCAGTTCTTCTTTCAAAACAAGACTTAGAAAAGCTTTGATTGCATCTCTGGCTGTCTCATTCAACCTGGGCTTATGAATCATAGCAAAAGCTGAGAGGAGATTGGCAGCAACATGTGAACCTGCCATACATTTTGTTCTTCTCTTCTTAATTAAGGACTATTTTGAGTATCATATGCAAATGTCAGCACATTTGGGGGAATCAGTATACACCTTTAACTTAGCCTTACGGATAGATATATTGTTGTCTGTCAGACAGGCTCTGTAAATCTAATGCCTCTGTTCAAAACCACTTGCTAGACACAGTATGGAAGATACTTGGGAAGTAAATATTTGAAGCCATGCCTAATTTGTCTGATTAAATGAGCCACTCATTACAGAACAGATGTAAAAAGCATCACATTAGGTAAGATAAATTGAAATATAAATCTACTTGGGTGTATAGGAAAGACTGAGGTGATCTTGTACTTCAGATCTTGAATTAGTCACTATTCTCCTGGTTAAAATTGTCTTTTTTTTTAGTTTGGTCACAGCCAATTTTTCCCTGCACTGAAAATGCCAGGAGTATGGGTCTTTACATGCAAAGCAAGAAGTACCTTTGTTAAAAATTTTTATAAGAATGCACTTGTGAAGAAATAATAAAATAATCTAGGTCTTACGCAGCTGTCTATTGATTGTTTTCTTATTTGACTTCTGCTCTTCAAAAATAAATAAAGATCAGAATGAAACCAACTAGGACACCTCTGCTTCCTAACCTATTCTTAAAGAAACTAAGAAATAACCTTTTCAATATATTTTAACAGAAGTGTGGATCTTCCTTTTTCAGAAACTTAGAAATTTTTTCTTTAGGTAAATTCATTGATAAATACTTAGGAAGACTGAATAAGTATTTCGAATTGAAGTAAAAAACCAAACCAAAAACAAAAAAAAAGAGGAAACCCCAAATCTGCTAGCCCAAACATATGGCTGACTATTTCTGTGTCACATTTGAGAACTTTTTTTCCAAAGAGGTATGATCAACCTTATGTACAAAAAGAATTAAAATTTGTAAATTCATAAGCAAGATCCTTATACAACAATGACAAAGTTGCTGTTGGGATTATGACATCTTTATGTTATTTCCCACAAAACCCCCCACTCTTCATAGAGGTAAATAAGCTGCTACATCTGAAACAGAGTATTGCCCAAAAGACACAAATGGCATAATGTGCCTTATGTGCCTCATAGCCCTGTGAAGGTGATCAGAAGTCAATAGCAAGACAAACTTGGCAGTATTTCTGAGCAGACCATTTAACCATCTTTCAGTGCCAGAGGTAATGTTTCTGTAATTCTGGTTTTGCTGGACACTAATAGGCTGTGACATGAATCATATAGGCTTTTTTTGGCTTTATTTCTGCTCCCTAGCTTTTCCAAATACCCTAGAGAAGACTTCAACTCTCTCTTCCATGGAACTTTTGCTTACATAAGAACTTCACTTATAAACCCTTATCCTCTCTTCTTCTGAGTTTTGCATTCTTCCTATCTCTTTTCCCTTCTTCCCTGTGTTGTTTTGTTTGGTTTTTTTCCTCCACCGTATAGGTAAATTTTGACAAACATCGATTCCAGAATGAAGACAGCATTTATATATATTACTATATATACAAGTCTTTTTAAAGACAATATACCATGTACTGAATACCTACAGGACATTAAGAGATGGTATTTTCAAAAGACTTCGCTTACTGAAAATCTTTTCGGAAACACTGTATCTTTTTGAACTTTTAATTGCATTATTTTTGTGACTAACATTTTATCTATGTCCCTTTCCCCTTTCTTTATTTTGCTTAATACATAATCACTGAGGAAAACTGAATGTCTTGGAGGAAAAGAACATCATCAGTACATGGACACCAGTGAATGGCTAAATTGTTGTTTGAGGAAACGTTTTGTGTTACTCACTACATAAGCATGAAATAAAACTTATAAAATATCAAGAGAAAATAATTTCTTTATAATTCCAGTTAATAATTATGACAACCTTCTTTATAGAATTGCAATGTATTTTATTTTTTTAAATAAAGCCTGTAAATCTGTTCACAGCACAAGAAAGTCATAATTAGGACATTATACTTTTAGTTGTAGAAAGCAAATCTGCATGCTATTCAAACTGTAACTTAAAAAAAGCCTCAAAGAAAGATGCAAGATGCCGATTTTTAAAATGCAGTTGCATCAATGCACTGTCCTGCTCAGTATGTCTTTCAAGTCTCTTTGAAACATACGCTGAGAATGTTTTAGATCGTACTTCAGAAATGCCCAGTACATAAACATCTAAATTACTGTCTTCCTCATTCCTTTTTATGTATTTTTATAAGAAAAGTCTGTAAACCTTTACACTGTGTACAAATCCTGCTCTAACAGGAGCCAGTGCAAAACTATCCATGGGTTTCAGGAGGAGCAAGATCAGACACAAGGAAGTATAGCTTTCACAGCATCATAGAATGGTAGGGGTTGGAAGGGACCTTTGGAGATCATCTAGTCCACCCCCCCTGCCAAAGCGGGTTCATCTGGAGCAGGTTGGACAGGAAAGCATCCAGGCAGGTTTTGAGTATCTCCAGGGAAGGAGACTCCACCACCTCTCTGGGCAGCCCATTCCAGTGCTCTGGCACCCTCACAGTAAAGAAGTTTTTCCTCATGTTGAGATGGAATTTCCTGTGTTCCAGTTGCTGGACACCACTGAAAAGACTCTAGACCCATCCTCTTGACACCCATCCTTCAGACATTTATAAGGATTGATGAGATACCCTCTCAGTCTTCTCCTGGCTAAACATGCCATTTCATGTTATCTCAGTGCAATACCTACCATCCATGTTATTGTCAGCTCTCGATTGCTTCCACCCCCTCCTCCAACATCAGAAGGAGCCACATTGGGAGCTAGAAAAATAGAACAGACAAGAAAAATGACTACAAAGTATGCGGTCAGTAAAAATATCTCTATTTACTTTTCCTTTTACCAGGAGGGCCAGTAAGCCCACGTGGCACACACAATTAAAATAATGATAGTCCATAATAGTTGTGAGTGTCTGCGGTCTTGCCAAGAATAATGTATAGCTACTGCTGCTGAAAACAACCCAGTTCTAACCATAGCTAGCAATCGTTCTTCTTTTAAACCATATTCTCTACAAATATTTAATTGAATATTCAGAAACAGAACACTTCTTATAGGTCTTAAGAGAAGCACGGTTCTTTTGCTTCCACAGACGTCAGTATGCCAAGGGCTCAAGCACCCAGGACTTGCACATGTATTTACCTTAACCCACTGTGATCAGGTCCATCTACTTCAATAGATTTACTTGCAGTGTGTAAGGTTAAACCCATGGGTATATCTCTGAAGCACTAGCATCCTATTATTCTACATTAGTGGCACAGGACTGCTTGATTGGCATATTCACAATGGGTAGATGTTCAGCAGCAGAGCTGGCGTAGCACTTAGTAATTTACTAATTGTATTTTACTCTGATATTCTGTGTAATGAAATAAAATCTGTTGATCTATTGTTAGTGCACAGCTGAGTGGTAAAGCAGGATACTCTCAAGGACTCAATTACAAATCATTCCTATGTATTGCCATTTCTGAAAGACTCCTTGCACTAAGTGTGCTGATTATATTGTTATCCTCTATGGTGTTTGTGTATTTATTTGCTGTCATTCAATACAGAACATACAGAGTATCACTGAAAACTTGGAAATGATGGCCTACCTATAGTGCAGGAAATATGCAACGGTGGTCATCCACTAGCTACATACCCTATCTACAGGAACATGTTCTTTGTGTTAAGAACTCTTACGTGGTCAGGCATTTTCTCCACTAACCAGTGAATGTCACAAGATACTAAGGGGATAGTCCCTAAGTGCTCTCGCACTATCTAAGAAACATGTTTGTTCAGGCCTTCTCGGAAGGTCAGCTGAGGAAGAACACAAAGGAGAGAGGAATTGGAATTAATGCTTTTAGAAGGGACAAAAATATGTAACAAAAATTTGAAATTGAAATCAGCATTCAGTGTATGCTTTGGATTACTTATTTCTGGCCTTCCAGAAAACAAAGTAGTGGAGAATGAGACTAAACATACATATCATGACAGTTCAGGAGGAAGCTTGTACTTATTACTCGAGCTTGTTATTAGTAAAATAGACAGTAGTCACATTATCTATTATAAGCATATAACTTTAGTGCTGTTCGAAGCAGAGGTTTTCTAGAATGCTTAATAGTCAAAGAAGATACACAGATCTGCCAGAGAAGAGAAAAAAGACTGTCTAATGTCTTACAAATCACTCTTTTCAAGAGAATCTCCCTCATTCTCTCAGTCATTAAACCCAGGTTTCTCTCTCCATTAAGACCAGGTTACTAATTCAGAGAGCTATACTTAGACAATTATTCTAATGCATCCAGAAGCTAAAATACATCAAAGCAGACTTTGATCCACAGAATTTCAAGAAATCACTGTGAAATGTGTTATTGATGAAGCAAGCACATTTCATGAAAAAGAAAAAGTCTTAGCACACATTCTTAGCATGCTGACAAAAGTAACTGAAATTACGGTCCTCTACAAGAAGACAGACTTCAAAACTGAAGAAGCCACTGATATCTCTGAGTTTAAGAGACGTTATTTGTCACCCATACCATACAGCAAAGATTCAGCACTGATTGTTGCTGTTTAACATGGAACAAATGTTAAAAATAACTATAATGTGTGGATATGTGTTGTTGTTCGTGCAATAAAGCATTTACCGTCTACAGAAAATGTACATGCAGTACTGGTTCTGTATTACCCTGGAAGCTGACAGTGTAACCCAAATCCTGTTGTTGCTGCTCGTAATAAACTTCTGGCAGAAAATGCACTTGGGCACAGGTTCATCTGCTCACTGTTACTGATTTATACCCTATTTTGGCATGGCAAGAAGCGCTGACTGATGCCTAGGAGGACTCATTAACATCTTGCTTTGTTTCACCAAAAACATCTCACAGTCTGCCAGATGACAATGGTGCTGAGCATGGGGAACCAGACAACAGACTAAACAAAAGACCTTTTGCAAAAGCACTGCATCCTACAAAACTGAGGGATATTCCATTTTTGGGGAGGCTACAACAAATACCGTGAATGTGGCACACTGCAAGCCGCAGGACACTACCACTATTCCACTTGTGACCATTATTTCTCCTCCCTTTCTGTCATTTCAAAAACGTCTACTGCACACCAGGCACAACAGATTTCTCATTTAAATTCCCTGGCCTTCAAATACAGCTGTTGAGTCATAAAACATATAATGCTAACAGTCAATTTTATAGGCAGTAATTTCCTTTCACTTCAGTGTTAAAGGTCTGTGGCTTTTCCTTCCCTGCTCAGATCAACTTAACCAATCTGTATTCCCTTTCTTCCTAAGAAACAAAATTTTTAATGGACCAAATGTGGGTGCTTTTAAATAAATGTTTTCAAATTTGCTATGCAAATATGTTTTATTTTGAAAATACTATCTAATCAAAGCAACGACCTAGCATGTGGAAGTGCAAAGAATTCATTTTTACACTTTGTTTTGCATTTTTAATTTAAAATCTCAAGCTATGGGACAACAATTGTAAATATATCTAAGGTTGCACATGGGTGCTAATACGTGTGACAGAGGATAGACTGGTATGCAGGCTTTGTTGCAGTGATACATTACCTCCTACAGCACTGCTGTTATCTCCTTTGTACAGTCAAACCAGAATGTATTACCTTGAATAGTAACATCTAATTCCTCATTTTGGAGAATTCATTTTAAAAAGGCCGTGCCTGAGCCTCAAGGATATCCTTAAATACGCTCTGAGATTTTAACACTGAGCAATTAGACTGATAAAGGCATATGTTGCATCAGATAATGTCACATATCTGACATGGAATAAGAAGACAGAAGACCAAAACTTCAGTCACAGAAAAATGGCATTATCCTAGTATAATGCTCATCCTGTTATGTATTCTTTGGTTAGAATACAAACAAAACAGCAAATGGACTATTTCCTTGTTAAAGTTTTTTTCCTAAGTCATGTACCCTGCTCCCAAGCATGTGCATGCATTCATACGCACACAACCTGATTGATGGATACAGTGAGGGATCTCTGAAAGATACGGTACAACTCTGTTTTAGCAATGGAGGCAAATCTGCCATTTGTATCACGATGTTTCTTTCCCGTCTGCTTTGATGCTATCACATCTGAACAGTCTAGTATTTGCTTACTGAAATCTACAGTAGTGGATGACTGAAAATATATTCTCTATATTTGCATCTTATAAAGTGTGTTGTTGTTTGGGTTTTTTTCTATTAATAAAACCCAAAATCACAAAATTGATTAATAAAAATATGAAAATTAAGAAGCACATTAAAAAACTTGACATTTTCTTTTTTACGTACGAGCGCCTTCAGTTCTGATTCTCTGCGATGGCATACTAGGTTCTCCTGTCCCCAGAGTGTTTGTTGCTATTATCCGGAACTCATATTCCATCCATGGAATTAAATCAATCACTGTAGCAGATTCCATATTTCCTTCAATATCTGATGGTTCTAAAAAAAAAAAAAGAAAAAAGAAAAGAAATTGCTTTAGAAACCAGCATTTCTATAAGGTCAGCCAACAATGTGGTTGATTTTGGCAAAACTATCACTATTCAGCAACCTCCAACTGAAGGAAACGACGTTATGTACTAGGAATACCACATTTTACTAGGAGTACTCACGGCAGTGACTGGGAATTTGGAAACCAGGACACTATCTTCAATAAATCCTAAAAAACTTCTAAGTTTTAACTGGGTGTGAACTAGCAAAAGAAGTACATATAGTTATGAGGTATCCCGACTAATTACATACTGTAGTTGTAGAATTTCATTTTACCTACAGACAAAGGCAATGAGAAAGCTGCAATGCAAAAACAGTAAAATAAAAATTCATGATACAGACAAAGGCTAGACATGTGCAAATGTAGGGTCTGATCAACTGATAAAGAATGGTTTATAAAATATGGTCATGTTTTGGTGCACCTTATTAATGAGCATGTTACAACTTGCTATGTTCTTCTGATCCAGCAAGGGTAAGTCTTCTTGTAAATCCTGCAAAAAGACTTATTACTGTTACAAGGATGAACTTCTTTACCATAAATAAAATAAGTAACTCATGACTGTCTACCATTCACAGACAATAGGGGTTGTTTCTATAGCTGTCTGCAGTTATAGAAAGACAGAGGATTTTCATTTATTGTGTGGGTGTTGTGGTGTAGGCCAAGAGTAGTTTGTCAACTTAGAGTCTTGGGTTCAGAGGGAGATGAGAAAGGAAATACTCTGCAACAGAAAGGCAGCTGATTTGGAATTAAAGTATGAATGTGATGGCTGCAAAAAAAACCCCAGGCACTGGGTTTAGTGTAATCCAGTGTAAGCACTGCATAGTGACACAACTTTCCTCTACCTAATGACCATCGATTTTTTCATTCCAAAGTGAGGCCCTGAAGGAGAAACGAAACCACTTTCCATTTTCATTGTACCTTCCCACCACCCTCCCTCATCCTTACTCTTATTATTTTTCAGAAGTAGAGCCCTTGCAAACCTCCTATGGCATCCAAGCCATGATACAAATTTGACATTCCTTTTCACGGGCTACTTTCAAACTCTTCATTTAATCTTACTGTGCCACAAATTCCCAGAATAATTATGAATACTCAACCTGATCCCCTTAACTGGAAAGAGCAACGTAGATGTAAACAACTTCTTACATAACTCATTCATATATATTTCCACATTGTGAAGCAGAATACACTTCTTTCATAAAACACACTCAATATTATGCAACCTGAGATGAATGATTGGGTTTGGGAATAATGGTAGTAGCAATGATAACAACAGTATTTCCAAAGTGCAATGCCAAAGTGTATTTTTGTTCCACACACTGAAAATTAGCAGCGTTAAATGATAGCCTGAACACTGATGAGAGATCAGTTTGGAGTGCTCATCATACTTCTTTCATATGAAAGTGAACAGTGAGCCAAACTGGGAGGAGCCCAGATATTATGTAAAAGCTTGAAGTGGTGCCAGTGATGGTTACGATGGTGATTTTATCTATTTTTTTTTGAGGGAATCATCTAGTAATCAAAACTACTTACTTAGTATGGTTCAAATGAAAAAAAAATATTTTGAAAACACCGGAATAGTTCATTTCAACTTTTCAAAAATGAGTAATTCACATTCCTGCTAGCTTCTAAAAAATGGGATTCAACAATCTAGATTCCTCCCTGTCCCACTGAAAATATGAATTCCACTCAACATGCTAGAGAATAAGACTCAGTGCCTGACTGCATGTCTCAATGACTATCTCATTAATTCTGTGGAACACAAGAACTTCAGAGATGCAGAGAAGGGCACCCCAACATGCCTATAACACTGCAAACAGCGAGTCTTGCTGAGAAGTGAGAGAGATGGGTTCAAGTGTCTGCTCTGAACCAGACATAGTGAAGACCTGAATTCAACACTTGCATCTCTTACACACATTTCTAGTTCCAGTACCATGCAGCACAAAAGGAAGCAGCATCAGAGCTGCTGCCCCCTGTTTACAAATTCTTCCTATATCTTCCTATAACCTTGTTTCTTCCCAATTCCTTTCTTTTTTTAATTAAAAAGAAATAAAAAATGAATAGGAAATAAACTATAAATTACCTTGAAAAAAGGAGAGGCTAGCCTAAAAGGATGCTCCCTCCTGTGTATATTGTTATTAAATCAAATCATCAGTTATTTGAACAGCTCTACTTTCTACATTAATCATTTTTTTAAAGTTCAAAGAAATCTATTCTACAGAAACTATTAAAGAAGATAGAAAAGATAGGAAGGGACTCAGGAATGTTCTAGTTTCATTTTCCAAGCTGTTTTAACATAAGTCATATGCTAGTGCTGGCTGTTTGAGGAATTATATACAATAGAGCTACATACCCTACATACTCTGGCAGAGAAATATGACTTCAGGCAGTAGGCCTTGTATTTTTAACTTTTTACTCTAAAAACGTAACAGAGATTTTCAGGTCAATACATCAATGTCTATTTCTTACACATCTATCTCTGTAGTTTCAAAGGACAACTTAAATGAAAGACAATAGCTGAAATTATTGATATTCTTAGTATTTAGAAATGCTGAGGATGTGATGCCCTAATTCCACAGTAAAGCGGTTAAGTTATAATCTGTTAGGGTGGCATAATGAATCATATTGATAGGACAATTCTGTATAGGTTGTGGCAATGTTATCCTTCAAAAAGCATTTAAAGATACTAGTAGTTTAAAAATATTTTTATAATCTATGCACTTACGTCAAAACTTGCAAAGAAATATACATTAGCATGCCCTGTGTTCAGGTAGGTGCCATCTGAACTGCAATTAATGTGGCACAATGATGACATCCAGTGGTTAGAAAGATAATCTTAGCTATGTTTTCCCTAGGGATGTCAGTTTTAATACAACTGGAACTTAGTCTGTTCCCATGAAGAAGCAGACTATTTTAACCGACTTTCTGTATAACCAGGTAAAAACTTTGGCCTGTTCTTTTCCATATTTCTTGATATTCAGAGCTCAGGCTCTCCAAGTGCTGAGAACAAACCTGTTGACAAGACACTGACAGGATGATACCTGCTCCTAAACCCTGTAGCAGGCATTAACAGCATCCCTGTTTTCATTTTATCGTGCCTATTCTCTGATTAGCCAAGCTTTCTAATAATCAAACACTTCAAAACCTATTGACTTTATTACTTCTGGCATTACTCTTACCTGTTTTGGCATCTTTCCACTCTTCAGATAGAAAGGTTTTTGACTGGATAGTGTATTTAGAAATAGGGCTATGATTGTCTGTTCCACGGCTCCAGGTAAGTGCTACAGCAGTGTCTCTAATTTCTTCGACTCTTATACCTCCAGGAGGGCCCGGAGGACCTGAGGAAAAAAAACATCAGTAGTTCAATTCATAATTTAAATATTCTGAAAATGAAAGTTCACTAACTTCTCTACTTGTATTTATCTTGAGCCTCACTTTCTACTTAAGAACATACTGAAAATGTATATATACATTTTAACACTCTACAGGGCGATTCAGATGCTCTTGCATCTAACAAGTACTAAATGAAACTTTCATGACTCCTGCCTAAGTAGTAATATTGAGATTTCCTGAAGTGAAAAAACGGTACTTTGAAACTCTGTCTGCTCCTTTTTCAAACAACAGCAAACTCAGAGTCAGAAAAACATACACAAAATCTTCCTTCCTAAATTCCACCTGAGGATGACCTTATTGGTCATTTTTCATAAAACTGTCATTCTGCCTCTGCCCTTTCAGAACTGATCATCAAGAAGGACCTATAAAGTAATTTCTAAAGAGTATTTTCTTTTTCTTCAAAAGACAGGTACTTGCAAAGATTAATTTAAAAATTCATAGCTATACCAAATATAAAAAGTCATGAGCTAAATACAGATGTTGGCTTGATGGCACATTGCTATGCTCCCAACACCCAGCTAAATCATTACGGGTAGAAGTTGTTTGTCCTAAACTAGTTCACAGTCTCATCTCTATGATTTTCAAGTATTAAATATTATTTCTGCTCAAACCAAATACTTAAAATACCTATGTTAAAATAACAGCAATTATTCCCAATCCAAATTTGGCTCTAAGTTTGTTAGCTGTACTTCAGGTCTGAAGAGATTTGTCTCTGTTCCCAAAACTTCTGTTTTTTCCAGGTGTATCGCTAAACCTAATAAATGGTAGTCTATCTCTTCACTCAACCTCATCTGGTTTTCTCCAAATAATAATAGACAAAAACTGCTGAAGTGAATGCTTGTATTTATCTGAATTTTTTAAATTTCAAAAACTTTCTTCTAATTACTATGACTCCTACTTCTCCATTCCGTGTGGGTAACTTTTTTATTGTTGCTGTACTGTGCCATGCCTTGGTCCTCAGAGGGGAGGCTAAAATGTGCAGATCAACAGGCACAGGTAATTTTTTCATAAACAAGAAAGCTAAGCAGAGTGATGCAAGTGCATACATACTAAGTCTACGAATTTTCATTTGTAAAAGTCACCACAGTATTCAGTAAGCTGTGCTAAAACCCCTCAAACCTATGTTAATTCTGTAACCAAAAGCTTAGTACCTACTTACAAGCTTGGCCTATAGATATTTTCAGATCATTCTTTTCATACTGACTTTTCTGGTTTTGTTATTATGCTCCTGTTTTATATGACACACAGTTATGTGATATACATTGACTGTTGTGTAAAAACAGAGACAATGCATTAGATCTATTGAGAAGTGTTTTCTGATTCCGCATTCAGAGATAATAATATGCCAACATGATTCAGGTAATTATCCAACAATCTGATTGAACAAGTCCCAGAGCATATTAAAAAACCAACAAGAAATAACAGGATATATTTCTCTGCAGTATTTACAGAGAAACCACAGAAAAGCAAAACAAAAACAACTCAACAAAAAGAATGGAATAAGATCTCTACATCAGATCTAAACACAGAGCATGCCAAATGTGTCTTCAGTTCTTGAGCTCTTTATATTCTCCATAAATCTGGGGAAAAGAAATCAAATGAAATTAACTGAATCTAACAAATATGCTACCATATATTATTGTTCCTCAATTTCAATGAATTTATCCTTCTAACAAGCAAGCAATTCCATTCCTGATTCTAAAAGCATTTAAATTTAGACTGGTTCCTTACAGAATATATATGCTATTGTTCAAAAAGAAATAAGCGTGACCAACCTACACAATCGATTGGGTTTATGGCGCATGACTTTGACAATGAAATTCCTGATTGTTTCATCTCCTAAGATGAAGACTACTTCCCATTTAGTGTACTTGGAAAAATGTACATCAGTTGACTACTGGATTTGTAATAACAAACTTCTATTAAAATCCCAATCATGGCATTGGAAACTAACTTACAGTTCCCAGATCTCCCTTTCAAGGTAAGGGCTAAATACATCACTGCATGTGGAAACAGGCTCTTACTCTTCACACAAGATGCAAAAGGTGGAAGTTGCTGCTGATTTTTAAGATGAAGGTCGTTAGACAACTGTCCACCCTGGTAATGTGCATATGTGATAGCACAGCCGGAAAGACTCAGGTAGGCAAGGTCTGAGGGACCCGTTCTCCTGCAAGACTGTTCACTTCAGAAACCCTCAAGCTGAAAGGTATGGAAAGGTTCATCAGTCCCAAGATCTTTCTTTCCTTATTTCTTTAAGAGGTCTCTCTTACAGATTCTGACCTCACTGTCAAGGTTTCTGAAAATGGCATCTGTCAGGAAACACCGAGGGCCAGCTGTCCCTCAGGAAAGCTGAGCCATGAGTAATCCCAGGGCTGGTGTTTCCTTGGACAGCCGGGCACAGGCCCGCAGGGTCTGAATATAGTGGGCAGAGCTGGGTGCTGATATGGCAGTCCTAGGTACTGCAACAATGAATCAGGTGCATCCTGGTGACAAACTACTGGCTATATCCAAGCAGTTCATCCAGGAGACGACCCGCCTACAGGAGGCAGGGCCAGAGACAGAGCTGGAAGCAGGCATGTCTGTAACACACCTCCACTCAGGACTGAAGGGCCAGGGCTGAGCTTAACAGGGCTCCTGGGCCCATGGGCAGTTGCAGGGGTGGGTGTCCTGGGTGAGGCTGATCGGTACACCAATGGTCTGTTGGTGCACTCGGGTGCCTGACAGTCTCCAGTGTACAAGGATCACTAGCAATTCTCCTGAACGCAACAGCAATTTGAATACTCTAAGATCACATAGGCCAATCCATGCGAACTTTTGAACTGTGCTGTGGACAGACAAAATATCTTCATGTGGCTGCATGAACAGCAGCTGTCCTTTATTGCTTCACTGATGAGACACTCTGGAACCTAGGTCTGTGTTTTCATACTTTGCTGTTGCCTCTTCCTACCAGTGCAGTGAAACTATGTCACCTTTGTCATATTTCATCAGATATTTAACCTTGCCCATGTAAGGTGCTCAGTCCTCCACTGACAAAAATGGTAGTGAGACTTACTGGGCACTAAGCAGAACTGTGTTCATTGTATTAAAACCCAAATGTTGAGCATAAAATGAATGCCAATTTCTTCCACAACATAACCTCCGAGCAATGATTCTAATTATAATTACTGGGTTGGAAGGAGAATCAGAAGCTTGAGAAGGCACCTCATCTCTTTTTAGTTTTGAAAGAAATTGCGTACGTAATACTAAGGCACGTGAACAGACCCTTCTCCTTTTCTTTGCAGATGTATTCTGCACTTTCACCACTTATTTACTTTGACACTTCATCCAAAATTGGTGATATTTCACTGTCTGTTAATATCCAGCAAAAATTAAATAAAGAAATAGTTAAGTCCATAACATCCTCAGATGGCAGAAATTCAGAATCAAGGCACTTCAGCTGCTATACAGCTCTACGGTGTAACTGGAACATGGGGCAAAACATGACAGCAGTGCAGCCCCAAGTACAAGTTACGTCTGCTTTAAATGGGCAGCATTACAGAGTATTACCATTTAAGAATGTGATAAAAGTGGAGGCACAAAGCAGAGTAAAATGCCCAAAGGACATGAATTAACTCATGCTATTGCAACACTGTAACAGATCTTGTAGGATACTTACCCTATGAGCAAGCACAGTCTTTTGAGTAACACTTAACAAACATGAATCAGTTAACAATGGAGTGAGAACCTTAACCCCAAATATCCTGGTTTCTGTCATTTGAAAACTAGGAATCCTTTTAACATAGGCCTAGCATTATACACAATAACTTAATCCATAAAGCTTTATGAGAAAACAGAAGTGGCTTCTTAAAACGTTATACAGTGGATACGTTGAAATGATACTTCAAATCTATTTTTAATAATGAACACCAAATTAAACAGTCTAAAACTTACTTTAACGTACGGACAATACCTATAAACAATAATCTTTATTGTTATTCAGTAAACACACTCTCAGTTAGACCTCTAAATGGAACAGAATCTGTACCCTGAGTAGACTTTGCATGCTCATGCACTTTTCATTTTGATTTCTGTCATTTCTTGATGAGAAGTAGCATACTCTAAACAACCAGAAACACTCTACTTTTCTAGGTGAAAACCAGCCACATTTCTGTTTTACCTGGAGAACCTTACCTCTTACCACAAGGTCAGCTGAAGCCGAGGAGTTGTCCACAATCGTCTGAGCGGTGCACGTGTACCTCCCTGCGTGCCGCAGCTGAACGTTTTTAATGAGTAGCTCACCATTGGATTTGATCTGTCACAAAAACAGCACACAGTGAAGCTGGCAAACATCCTTGCACAGCTATGTGATACCTGTCTACACATCCCTCCCAACTGATACACAGTGGTAGCTATTTCCAACGAGGAAGTGCTTACTTTGAGAATGGATCACCCTCAAAGATACATCTGATTTATACAACAGCTGTCTAAAGTGTCCTGTATTTCCTGAGAAGCTGCTGCTCTTTCTGGACATGTGAAAACCAGACATCTTACTAAATGTTTTTTTACAATCCAACATCTCCCTTTTTACTTTCTGAAGCCCATATCTGAACCTTAAATGTAGTCAGATGATTTTTCTGCACCATTACCTGCTTTTCTATGCACAGCTGCATGAGAACATGTCATAGAGCCCTACTAACAGAGCAGGATACTGTTTGACTCTTCCTTTACAAACCTAAAGAATTACAAACGTTTTTGTTGCACAGAGGCTACAACCACAGCCTAAATAAAGATGGACCAAGGAGATACTAAAATGCAGCGACTGCAGAGAGACAATAATGTTCAACACGTGTCACAGCTCCTCAGAGGAAAGGCCACCCCGTCCTGCGCAGGGTGCTGGCGATGGACAGGACGATGGCAGTAACCATAACCCCCATGGTGGAAGGCTGGGTTGTCGGGGCTCTGAGACTGTACGGCCCTTCAGCACCTGGGACGGGGAGCACACAGACCGTGCTGCCGTGAGGCCTCAGCCATGGCCAGCCTCTATTGCAGGAGTTGCTCTCAAGCTGAAATGCTGCCTTTCGGGCCCAGCCACACCAACATCTCCTGCATGGCGCTGCCCAACCTGGCTGTGGGCCCTGCTGGTCCTGACCTGCTGAGCAACCTGCTGACTCCCCAGCCCCACCATGGCCTGGCCTCTTCATGGTGGATGTGTCCAGCCATCCCTGGGCCATGCCTGGCCCTGGCTGTGGCTACCAGACCTGCCCTTCTCTCCTGCCTCGGGGCTATGGGATGGGGCCCTTACTGGCAAGGCACTTGCCCTGCCCACCATGCCATCCCCGACCCAGCTCAGCCCTCGCTGCTCCTTGGCAAAAGGCATCGGGATCTCCAGGGAGGTAATTCACTGTTCAACAAGGTTCATACCCTCCTCCTCCTCATCACAGACCCTAATCCTTCCTTGACACTCTTCACCGAGGCTAGACTGCTGGGAAAATATATAGGTGTGTCTTCAGATGGCTGTAAGGTTCACTATCTGCAGCTCCCTGTGCTTGTACAGAGAGGCAAACTGAATAAAACATTTTTGTCCCATGACACTTCTGTGAACCCACTGAGCAGCTACATGTGCATCTGTAAAACACGGAGTAGAAGAGAGACCACTACGTACACCACAACTATTCTTAATGAAAAACACATTTTATGTTAAGAAAGATATTTATACAAATGTTTAAAAATAACACACTTGAAATATTTTTATTATCTATTCTGCAGTTTATTCCAGAAAAAGATTAAGAAGTTAAATCACAAAGTTATACACCTGTTAGTCTTAAAGGTATTTCAGAAATAACCACAAATGTTCTCTCCAAAATGTATCTGATTGCTTTCATGAAATCAAAATGTTATGAAAGATTAGCAGACGGATTTATACCACACTATACCGAACAGAGCAACATGCATATTTCCTAACTCACTGCAGATTGTTCAGAAACGCAATTTAGAAAAACCCAAACCAAACACTGAGGTAACTCAATGCAATCCTGAAACCTTCACATGCAGGAACAAAAGGAATTCAGATGCAAAATGGTAGGTAAAATCAGAAATTGCTGAATATCTAGGTGTAAGAAGTAGTGTCATCATCAAAGAATGTTCTAGGCAACAGCAAAGACCTGCAAGACAATCTCAAATATTAAGGACTGTCATTGTTGTCTCTGCATTTAGATATTCTGAAGAAATGAAATAAAGCTATGTCATCCAGTTTATGTTTCCTGAATTAAAAGGAGGAGAAAAAAAATTAAGATTAAATCTTTTCCAAATGTTCTGAAACTAGAATGCCAGTTTAGAGTTTATATTTAGGGGAGATTAAAATAGCCAGATAAAACTACCCTTTTCCTTTCCAAACTCTAATGAGGATTTTGGATGCCAGCTTCAAATTCTGCTGGCACAAAATTTCATCACAAACTGAAATCTGTTAATACCAATGTTTTTAGTCCAACGTAAGAATTCACATCTTTAAGAAATTATTGAGATAAACTGTTGATTATATAGAAGGCGAATCAAGCACACATAAAAGAAACTGCTTAATTCTGGCTAGCAACACTTCAGCTGATTGCCTCACAGGGTTGGAGATGATTGTAGGTTACCCTGTACCTTTCTAATTTTTGAGTGACACAGGTGCTGTTAGCAATGATCAGAGTAGTTGGATCAGTGAACAATCCAATATTCTTGATATAATTCTGACCATTTCTTTTTTAGCTATTATTAAACTATATCCGTGTATGTATACATATATATATGTGTGTATATACATTTTCACACTTTTCACTCAAGACTACTACAACAGGGCTTTTAATTTAATTCACCAAAGTGCAAACTGCAGGATACAGAGATGAGCTGAATCGGGGACAGTGGCATTTCTGTGCAGGTGCCCTCCCCCCCAAGTTTATTCATGAGAACGCCAGGGAGACCACCTTCGAGGACAGCATCCTTTGAAAATCTGTGGGGATTAGTGCATAAGTGAACACTGGCTGGCTGGCTGCCTAACTACATGTAAGCCTTTTTTGTCTGCAGTGGGCTAAGCAATGCTGTAAACGCCTTGCAGGAAAAAAAAATCAGTGGGAGTGTCAGTACTTCTATGAGAGTAGAGAGGGGGGCTACCTGCTCCTCTGCCCTCGTCCTGCAACAAAGAAGCTGCAGAAGTTAAAACTCCTTGAGTTTTCAGTTCCTGTTTGTTATTTTTTCCCCTTTCCATTTTGTTCTTACTGTTTTTATTTTTAATAAGAGACAAACAGTTCTCTATTTGAGTGCTGTGTCTAAACCTTCAGTTTATTAACCCTAGCTCTCATCCTACAAGGAACCACTCTGCCTGTGAATCTCTGATCATTGTTTGCACTTTGATCTGCAAGAAACATAAGCAAAGGTTGGGCAAAGCAATAAGGTTTAGAAAAACTGCATAAGCTTAGCATTCTCATAATCATATTATTACTTCAATAACAAATGATTATAATTTCTCAATAGTCCTAGTACTTGTTAATTCCTATGTCAGCACTTTAATTAAAACACTTTATTGTATTGATTAATGATGTGCCCATATACTTGCTCTAACATTAATTTCCCTTATAGGAACTTGGTCTTAAAATCTAAATGATGAAAAACAGATGGGAAAATGTAACATAATTTAAAAATCAACAACTGATAGATATGGTACTGTATGTTGTTGGTTCAGAAGTTCTCCTGAAGCCAGGTTTTATGCAGTCAGTGATGAAGCTTTCCATACCTCAGAAGAAGCCCAAGTTCTTGGTGGTAAAAGAAGAGCTTACAAAGCAAATACAGAGCATGGGCATCAGCAAATTCTGTCCACAAATTAGATATGAATGCACTGTATGTTTTCATTCAAAAACCTCAGCTTGGCTAAGTTTAAAGATGCCTTCCTTAACTCAGAGAAAACTGAATCACAGACTGGAAACAGTGATAGCCGTACTCATGGATGTTCCGAGGGTATCTGTGGTTCACCACTAAGTTATTTACCAAGTTTCAAGCAAAGACTTTCATCATATGAGCCCTATATTTATGTTTTAATAGTGATGTCAAAAATAGCATTGTATGACCTATTTCTGAGATTCACTGTTATCTTTTGCCTATCACATTTGCCACTGCACTAAATTACTGAAAGCCATCAGAACATGACTCTGTGTGATCAAAAATCATTTACAGGATTCCAGTTTGTTGACTGAAAGCAGCATTGCTTCTGTTGGGACCCCTGAGACAATAAAGGGACTTATGCTAGTATGAAGCTAACAAGCCATTTGAGATAATAAAACTAACTTTGCTGAAAAGGAAGAACCTGGTAAGCAGAGACAGAGCCTTTTTTTTTTTTAATTCAGGATCAAAAATTACACATCTGAGTTTCAGAGGTGTTTAACACACAGCAGAGGTAAGACGATAAGAGAATCAATAAGAAGTAGTGTGGAAGATACGGGATTCTTGGTGATGAGATCAGCTTTTCCAAAGCTAAGAATTTAAACCCTGTTTTTCTATTACCTGTACCTAAATTATTAACTCTAAATGAGTTCACGTGAATTGTTTTGTTCCTGCCAGTACAGGATCTGCTATGGGGCAGATAAAAGTAGAACAGATAACCCAAGAGCTGTTGACAAATGTTAAAGTAAACATGATTGTAGCTATTTTCCTGATACTGGGATCAGAGATGACATGGGGACAACACCAACAGTGCAGGTCTAATGTCTCAATCCTATTCACAGGAGAGCTTATCTCATTTTGTTTTATAAGCCATGGCTGACATTAAAGTTACGGGTAAATAAAAACCCCAGCAGGATAATGACGACAGAGTCATTCCAAGTGAAGTATCTCTTCCTTCAGTGAACTATATTTATATGTAAAGGAAGTACAGTACTAATTCTACCCCTGAAATGTGGACTGGGAAATATTTCCAACAAATATATTATTCTTCCCCATTCAGCATACCACTGAGAATGTCTGAGGACACTGTGCTTTGTACCAGCATCCCTGTGGTAATATGGCCTGTTATTTCATTTCCAACAGCAGAAAAAGCTTAGGTACTTGTTCACTTATACTCATGGCTCACAACTTTAGGGCTGAACACAAAATTCACAACACAGTGCCACCTACACTTCTCTAAGTAGTGCTCACACCCGGCTTTCTCAGCTCCTGCTACCTAGCTAGGGATAGTACACGGATTTTGGTAGTTTGCGAAGTCCCAAAACCATATGAAATTACAGTCAACTGATTTTGCAGTGTAGTTTTTTAGCACAGAAATTGGCATATCTTGATCCTCTAAACAGACTACATTTCTTTGTGCTGGAAACAGCACTATGGATTAATAATAGGTTTCCTCAAAGTCTTCTGTCAGAGCTAACTGCTCATTGGTTTCAGCCTCAGCACTATCTTCTGCTTTCCTTCCCCTCCTTGCTCTTAACCACTGACTCCATGCAGCTCATTCCACGTTCACTACGCTACTATTATGCCCTAGCCTCTAAATTTCACCCCAAACCTAGCCAAAATATGTGACTTCCAACACACTCACCTCTAAAGTGCCTCTCTAATACATCAAGGCACTGAAGCAATGTACTGAGATAGTGCCTTCGGAGTGTCCCACAACTCTTTTTCAGAAAAAGCAGCAGCTCAGCTGGCCACGCTTCATGAACAATCACTTTCCCTCTCCATATATTCAACAAATTGTACTGAATGAGCTCACTGTGATGCTGTCTCCCATGTTTTGTTCCAATCCATACACGGCCTCTTCTTCCCTGTCAGTGGGTAACTGAGCTTTCCTATCTAAACATTTTTTTTCTCTAATTCTTCAGTGCTCCTCCTGAAGTTTCTATTGATTTCTTGTCATATAGTTGAAGCTAGACTCCACACTCTGCAAGGAGAATAACCAGGGGAAGCAGTGAAGAAAAAGTACAATTAAAATCTTTTTATCTTTTCTGCTGCAGAAAACGGGAATGCACAAGGAGATTTATACAATAAAACTAAGTGCCTACTCAGTAACATGTTGAAGCAGAAGGCAGTAAAACACCTTTGCCTACCATGTCCAGCCTAGGAACTGAAAATTATCATAATTTACAAAAGTAAAAGGAGAACCTTAATTTTTGGCAAATGTTGTTTCCAATTGAGAAGTCATGTTACCTATTTTAGACACCTGTAACATGGATTTTGGTGTCTGAACTAACCACCTTTTACAGTCAAAGCAAAGAAACAGGCCCTTCCATGTCTGATTTACTATAATGTAAAGTAACTGTCTGGCCACGCATCTCCAGAATATTATGGATGTGATCCTAGAAGACTGAAAAGCTTCCTGTACTTTGGAGAGGGATAAAGTAAGATGAATAATATTTGCATAAGAAAAAAAAAAAAAGCTTTTGAGAATACAGTGAAATCCACACCATTGAAGATTAACTGTATGATGGCTGTAGGGACACCAGAACAAATTATACTCAGCTTGCATTCAGAAGTGACTTCAAAGCTGAATGGAGCCTGAGCTACAAGCCCTGCAAGTTCTGTGCTGAGCATGTTTGGTTACCTTTGTGCCATGTCCCTGAACATATAAACACTGGAAGGCACACTGTGGATTCAGCAGATCTTAATTCCTGCTCATTAGCAGTCAGGACACTGAGGTGTGTCAGCACCATCTTGAACAATGCCCCTTGTTCTGTGAGAGCTTTTCAGTTGTGTGTAATGTCCAGCATCAGTAAAGACACCTTTCTTGTTCTGTGAACTCCCTGGGAAAGGTTCTCTACCGATCCCGTAAAAAAATTCCATCATTAAAGCTGCTGGTAAGGTAAATAATTTCTAAATGATAAAATTAAATCATTTGCCAATCCTCAGAATGTCAAAATTCCTATTTTGATGGACATCAGAAAGAACAAAGCACATAGTTCCATGATACACTTTCTAAAATGACCTCATTCTTGCTGGTACCAAGCTTTGGTCCAGTACTGTAACTCTTTATTTCTAACACCAGAGCTCCTGCTTGTGCTGAAAAGTGTTGATATGCCATTAGACAAATATCTGTGCACCAGCATATAAATGTATTGGCTGAGCAAAATACTGCTACCATCTGCTTTCAATACACAACATCATCTTTGATACACCTAATTTTTCTACATTTTCTTTTCACAACTGTATTAAACCAGAATCACACAATAGTTTAAGTCAGAAGGGATCTCCGGATGTGCCACGTCCCTGCTCAAAGCAGGGTTGACTAAAATGCGTTGCTCAGGGCCTTTTTCAGTCCAAATCTGTTCGAATGTCTGACTACCTTCACAATGAAAAAGGTTTCCTTATGTTTAATTGGAATTTCCCATTTTTTAGTTGCTGCCTATCACCCCTTGCCCACCCAATGGGTGCTAATGAGAGTCTGGCTCCATCTTCCTTAGTTTCCTCTTGCCAAGTATTTATACATGTTGACAATTTCCTCCTGAGCTTTCTCTTCTGGAGGTGAAATAAACTCATTTCCCTTGGGCTCTCCTGATATATCAGATGATTCAAACTATTCATCATCTTAATCCTATCACTGAGAAGTTCAGCAGAGGATTTGAGGGCACGCGGCTTTGATTCTTCTCCTTTTACAAGAGGAAGAGAATGATTGCTTTCTACTTTTCAGTATTTATTAAAGCAAGATGTAAATTTCATACAAAACTAAAGTACCAAACAATAGAAACTAAGAATCTTTGACATGGAAAAAAATTTAAAAGAATTCCAAAATTTCCCTAATTTAAAAAAAAATAAAGTTTACCTTAAAAAGAAAAGAAAAAAAGAAGGAGAAAAAAGCAATGAGCTGCAAGTTTCGCTTATATAAAGACTTGGTCACTCCAACTTTGCACCCACTATTTTGGAATTCTTTCTGCTGGCTTTATTTTGTTTTGGCAGAGGAGGGAGAGAACATGACATTATGATAAATCATAATCACAAAGCAGCATGAAGCCTTGAAGCTGTCAGTTGTAAAACTAAGGATAGTACCTTCTGGGGAGATGTAAAAAACACTCTAGATGCCAAGAACAGAACATACAAACCACTTCTATAAGGTAATTTAAATGATCCACATATTACATGATAGGGTGACACAGGCCTGCATTTTGGTACGTGTGAAAAGGTCTCAGGTACCCAAACACAGTTTTTCCTTATGTTCTGATAATCTCACTGTTAATGTGAGAAACCATGAACAAGCAACAAGTCAATTGTCTCTATATCAAAACTTACTGTCCAGCCTTACTGTGTTTTTCCATCATATCTTTCTTTTAAGTCTTATAAAAGAAAGTTATTTGCAAGCATGTCAAGTGCTTGAACACTTGTATGCAGTTTAATTTATTAAAGATAAAATGGTGAGAAAAATACCAGGGTTTCAGGTTCACTGAATTATTTAAGACAACTAATAAACAATGTAGCAAACACAGGAATATTGATGGTATGGAAAGTATTTAAAAATGTATGCCTGTCTGTATGTGACTAAGACTATTACAGCCAACATTTGGACTATTCCTAAGTCAAGTACAAGTTACTGACTTGACACAGTTAAAATTATGGAGTTCCTCTTCCTGACTATCCACACAAACGGACTAGCGTGGCTCCAAAAGTATAAAAAAAAAAAGTTACACACCTTTACATATTAAAGAATTATTTTGACAATAATTCAAAATTTCAAAATATATACTTATTTGGACAGTGTATATTTCAAAAATATATATTAAGAGTTAGCTTTCAATCTTTAAATATATATGACAAAAAGCAGATCCATAAATAACAAATGACCGCACATTAGAGTTTTCCAGATTTCCTGAAGAACTATACACTATGAGACTTAAAAGCATGTGTTAACATTTAGTTCCTCAGTCAAATAACCAGAGGAACAACCGTACATAAAGCCAAAAGCAATCAATCTAATAGTAAGAGTTCAAAGACTCCATTTGACTCTTTGAAAGTTAACCAATTAATATATATTTCATTTTAAATTTCACTGTCATAGGAAATCAAAACAGCAGTGACAAAAGTTCTTTTGATAAATTAGTTTTAGTACTAATCTAATGCAAATTAGTTTTGTCTTCAGCAAATGATGGAGATACCAAAGCTTACATTTAAAGAAAGAACACTTATGCAGGTATTTACATGAATTTCATCAGCATTCAATTATGTGTTTGTGACAATATTAGTATTATTTTGAGAACTGAAATACTGTGGCTGTATCAGGTTTCAGCATGTTGATCTGCCTTGTCACATAAATTAATAGTGATATTATCAGGAAGACAGATGAGGATCCTTCATCAACAGGAAATTATAGCACAGGGAGCATGCATCACATATCCAGTAATTTTAATATGCATAATAGAATTTTTTTTAAATGTTCGTGAAGGTTTGGGTGGCAGCATGGGACTCCACTGCTTAAAGCAGTTAAGGATGCTGTTATCACAGCATGCACAACCCCTCAGCCTTTTGCATCCCAAAAAGCCTGAGCAAACCTGCCACCCAGTGACTTGATCTGAGAACTGCCAGAGGTGGAAGCAGTACTCAGGATAAAATCCCTTTGCTCACACAGAAAGGAGAAAACCCCTTAATGTAGGAATGTGATAATATACGAATGAAACAGAAATACTAGAAGTGCACATTCCTCTTAATCACAACCTATATAAATCTTTCTGATGGAGTAGTTGAATGTGTAAAAATTCTGTATTTGTCATTACTTAAGGGCTGAATTGCCAAATAACTACAGATTCCAATTCCAGACTTCAAATGCAATCCTACTGTCCCGAGTGATGAAGACTGAGCTGCCCGTCGAAGAGGAACAGGGATTATCTGCACTTGCTTTGCATTTGAAAGCCCAGAAATATGGTTTAGGAATGCAAAACAAGAAGCTGTCGCTGCTAAAATAATTTCTACCAGTATTGATCAAGTGCAAAAGAAACACAACAAACCAAGAAATATCCTTCAGGAACATGGGTACACACTGAAAAGTAAATTAATTGATGCTTGGATCTAACCTACTTAACTATCTAAGCGAATTAAGAGTTAGTTGCTCTTCAGCTACTTCTGCATCCTATGGAGTATCCAGCTCCACAATCTATTGAAAGAGGGAATCCTACAGCACAAGATTCAACACCCACACAAAGTGAACCACCTTTTTCCCTCTCTCTGCAGACGCAGCACTTCAATAAAGTGCCCAGAATATTTTCACATTGATTATTAATTAGAATTTGGGATCAGGAGATCCAGGACCACTGGGCTATCTGGAAAATGAAACAGGTGGCTGGGAACCGAATCATGAAGTCAACCTTCACAGACAATTACACCTTACACTCTTGCTCTGAGGCCCTTATTTGGCCCCAGGTATGTTCACCTGAAATGCTTTTCTAGAAAGTGCCCTAAAATTGCGATTGCATTTAAGAATTAATTTCTGGTAAAAGAAAAAAAAAAACCAATTTCCTTTTAGTTTCATTATTAAGAGGAAACCCCAAAAGTGTATGTCAATTATATAAAAACTTCTGTTCAACATATGACCAACAGACGGAGAGAGTTCAGGGTCATTTCGCTTGCATTACGCAGTCTTGCACTACAAAGTCCTCTTGTAAAGGTATTCTTACCTTCCTTTCACACCAAAATCATTGATTCATCAACACTTTCAGCCTGATTTTTTTCATGGAACACAATTACTTTGTGTGTTTTTTGTCAGGTAGCTAAAAGCAATCAACTACATAAAATTTGACAAAACCAGAGTGGTTTTATTTGCTCTTTTACAAGGAATACATTTAATGGGGCGTTAGTGCTTAAGCTCTTGTTTTGACTGTCAGCCTCATTCCAGCCTTTATCTAAGCACAAATTAGATTGCCATTAGGAGGTGATTCAAGCTTTTTCAAGGTACTCCTATGGAGTGATTAGTACAAAGTATAAATACAAACCTACCAAAAGCATGGTCTAATAGCCACATGTAGGAAATGTTTTGAATGATGCTAGTGTATGAGTGTATATCTACATATTTTGTAATTCCTGAGGCAACACAAAATACACTGCAAACTGCTTAGTAGCCAGCTATAAGTTTGGACATAGGCTTTTGGGAGGTTTCTTGCAGAAAAGGCTTTATGTCTTTGGGATTTAACGTTTTTCATCTGACCTTAGCCATAATTCTACTGGTTTGCTGGACAAGGACTTGTTCTCTCACTGGAAGGGAGCAGTGTGACTTTTCAGGGATGTTTACAACTCAGCAAATGAGCATGCCTGTTCAGAGGACAGGTTTGTTCCAAATCAGACTAGAAAAGTTATGCTTGAAACATTTTTTCACATGGACATAAACGGACATTTAAAGAGAGAAAAAGAATCTCTTCATCCATGAAAAATCAAATAATACTGCCAGCTTAAGAGAAAGACTCTGCAGGAGACACTGTTCTACAGTACATGATTTTGAACACGGAGCTGAAAGTGTCATTCTTGGACACTACCATTAGCCAATTTTTCTCTCCATATACACGGCTCCTCTTGGGAGTGCAAAAACGGGTATCTAAATTTGAGGATTTTTATATCATTTAAACCCTAAACAACAGAATAAATATATACATACGCTGGCAACCACTCCGAGGTCATCACTGAATATTTGGTAAATTAGCATCTGATTAGACATAATCAGAAGGGATTTCTACTCGTGGTATTAACTTTGAATAAGCTAGATAGAAGACTGTAAAAAGATAACCATACATGCAAACATAAAAGATCTATGATTCCTCTTTCTATGTGCCAAAACTAGTGTCTTTGCATTAACTTGTTTAGCCTTCACACACACTCCTCTTACTCAGTGTTTACAGACTGCTTGACTCCTACCCACCATCTGGCCCACTCTTGTGCCAAATTCCAGAAATGTTGATGAGAAAAACATGGGTAAGTAAAAGTGAATGTACACGGACACTTTTTCGAGATAATTTGCATCCTGTTTATGATCAGGCTACCTACTTACCAGCTATATTCACTATTAATCAGAGTGAGAATTAACTGAGATACCACAATACTTACGCCAATTTAGGTATCTGATTTCAGGTATGTACCTGCAAGTGTCTACCTGTCTGTAAGGTGTCTAAATTGTAACTTTATTTTATGTTCTTTAGTGCACCTTTCTAGACCTCAATCAACAAAACAGAAAAAGCAAAACAGAAAAGACAGCTATTCATGATAAAGAAAACTAGGTTTTCATGTATTAAATACGTATCTATAGTAACTTACCATGACATTCCTTTCATAATGTTCGTGTTCTTTTTCAAAATCTATTACAAAGCCATTTAGAGACCAAATAAATGTCAGGTCCAATGTAGGATCATGGGAGGCGATGCACTGCATGGTAGCATTCTCTCCAACGGTGACATCAACATTCAACGGAGCTAAAGTAATCCTTGTAGCTTCTGTGAAGTTAACAGCAAACATCGAAAATTCTGATAAATAAATGTTTCTCTAAATGTAAGCTCAGCTCCATAACTGATTATACATTAAAGTGCTCCCTCAAACTCTAGTTTACATGTTATTCATGCAGCTACATTTCAAAGGGCCAAACTAAAGAGAACAAAGGAAATCTTTTATAGTTGAAATGCCTAACTTCTATTTAGCTGTCCTTTGAAAATGTCTGGGTTTCAGCCTCTGAATCACATTACTGACTATTTAAAGCTATTTTTATGCACTGACTATATCTCAGGTAGAAAGAAGACAGATGATGACTTGTGTTACATTTCTTCTTTAAATTATAATATTTCTTATGTTTTAAAACCTTTCTCTAACAAATGGAAAGTTCTACTCAGTTGTCAGGCTGAGTCAGATTTCCATTAGAGCACTGCAGGAATTGGTATCTTAATGTATCTACTGAGAAACAACATAACGGATGTATAACAAACTATGCAAATAGCTACATGTGGAAAGGAGGAGAAAATAACACAACAAAAGGAAGAAAGCTGTCTATCCACCAGCAATGTTTCTTATTACTACAAAAACAATAACAACAAGAAAAAGGCAGAGATCCCATGCTACTTGCTAGAGCTCTGGGTACATGCATCAAACTCGTATGGCAAATTAGCAACACTGTTATGGAAGGGACTCACTCAATCCCTGAGACCAATTCCTTTTCTTTCAATTATTATCATAAACCCCACCCCCAGAATATCTTCCTTATGCCATAACATATAATATCTTTCCCACTAATATGAGAGAGGGAGTAGGGCACCAAAACCTGGAAGATGATAGCCAGAAGAAAAGATCTATTGCTACTTTTTAAGCCCTAGGTTCGAGCATGCTCCAAGGAGCACACTACACCCCACCACACATAGAACAGCAAAAAGTCTTCAATAAATCCAACATTTCTTGTCAATATGCCTTGGACAGAAACCTTTCCCTACATCCTACTCTAGGAATCTAAAAACTGCTTAATACTGAGACTACGAGGATGGTTTTTGCAAAATGGATCACCTCATGGTGCGTTGGAGCAACCTGTTAACATCTTATCTCTGAAGTCTTAGCTATGGACACATGCTTAGGATATCTTCTCCATTACAGCACTGTGCCTGTTCATTCAGCATTTGGTCCTATCATCAGTGATTTTCTAAGTTTACATAAAGTACTCTACCAGCCTCAGAACTTGCTGAAAGAGTGCTCCAGTGGCAGTGAACAAGCAGCATGTGGGAAAAAACATCAGACTTTGCAGTGCCTGTCAGCTTCAGATTTAAATTTTTAATTTCCTGTAGCTGTGGGCAACATCTGCGAAGTTTTATGGACCACACAATGTGCTTGGGAATACCATTTTCAAAGCATTCTTTGTCACCCCTCATCACCGTCCACAGTGTGAAAATAATTTTGAAATATGTCATCTGACCCTTCTGTTTCTGTGATGCAAGGGAGTTCTAGTCTTTTAGGTTTCCTTTTTAGAGGAATCAGAGCAGAATTCTCCAAAATTTAAAAATTCTTTATACCTAGTTTATAAGGTTTATAAACATAGCTTACTTGTTTCACTGTGAGACTTCAGTATGCAAATGTTCTTTCTGATTTCAGAAGGTATGATTTAATTATTAAGGGGCTGGATATGTATTTACATAATCTTTCAAACTAATTAAATGCCTGAGGGTAATATTAAGACATATAAAACTGAAGAAGATGATAAGAAGTAACTGCAAACATTACACAAATCTGATGAATCATAATAAAGTCTTACAATTCTTTTGGTACAATAAATCTGGTATAAATCAGCCAGAAAAAATGCTTTCACATGATCTGATGATGCAGATTAAGTTTTACATTACTGTGTCAATATTGTGGCATTGAGCTGTCACACCCAACATGATTTCTGGAACAGACATTCAAAAACGTATTTGATAAATGACTCTGCTACTATCAGTGATACTTGATAGACGCCGCTGTTCATGAATGTCACCTTTCCTGTTTGTTTTCTACAGCTATTTCTTTATTTAACATCAGTTTTCAAATACACAACGATATCAGTAGTCAATCAGTAAGTACTAATCATCAGAAAGGGAATTTAGTAGTGTGATTCTATAGCTATATGCCCCTATCTCACAAATTGAATGCTTGTTTCTTTAACTGCAATGCTCTCTCAAACTTGCTTACCCCAACAAAAAAAACCAACCAAACAAAAAAAGAATAAGGAAGGTCAGTAAAAGTCCCATTTCTGTTTGAGTCATGTCCTGAGAATCATACCTTAGCCTGAGCGCTAAGCTATCAAATTGAATGAATGTATTAAAATGTCAATTTAATGGATCAGATTTAATAGTCTGTTATGGAAAAATCAACCCTGAAAATCAAGATGCAGTCTCAGAAACGGTATGAATATATCCAGTTTCTACTGAGCAATATGCTTTAAAAGCATCAATTCATTGTTTAATAAGCAACTAAATTAGAATGAAAAGATATGAAATGGCTTGCAAAAGTAGTGCTTTTCTGGAACAAAGGTTAGGGACTTTGAATTAAAGGATTCTAGCTGAAACCAACTAATGCAATTTAGAGGTTTACCTGTCATTTCTAGAACACCAGTGCTATTAGCTTTTCCTCGGTTATTTTCTGCAAAACAAGTGTAGCGACCTTCATCCAGCTTTGTGATATTGATAATTTCCAGGCTCCCATCATCCCAGATACGTATGCTATTGAAAGGGGAAAAAAAAACCATCAAGAGAAATTCGGTTTTATATTAAAAAGCAATACTTTCAGTAGAATTGTAGCAAGTGAAAGAACAAACCACAAATATCTCTTGGAAGCTCAAATCCAACTACTGCATTTTGCAACACTCCTATAGTAAGACATTTAAATAGACTGTGGTGTGATTAGATGCCTCACATTGCTGGAGCAAGAGAGTGCACTTCCATTCACTGGTAGTCAGACGAATTTTTTTCTCACAGTTTTGTGGTACAATCCAATTCTAAAATGTGAACAGCGCCAAACAGACTGGTTCCAGTGCAGACCCTGCTAGTTGTTTTGATCCATACTGCTGGTAACATTTTGGCATACTGTTTTCCTGAACTTGTATGTTCTCTTGCCCCTGAGGTCTGCAAAAGTGAGAACTAGCCTACAGGATAAATAGAAACAGAAGGCAGCATTTTTAAGACTCACAGCGTCTACTAACAGTAATACTAACCGGCTCCCATTCAAAAGCAATTCTGTCCCTTTGCTCCAGGAGAACTTTGGCTTAGGAGCAGCTTTAGGCTTGCATTCGATGATTACACGGCCCCCTTTAGCTGCCAGGATTTTCTTCTTCATAGGGTTCAGTTCAAAAGTAGGAGGTGAAGCTGAAAGGAAAAAATAACACAAATATCGCTGTTAGGGATTTTTTCCCTGCCACATACAGTTTGTTTGCAACATGAAGTAAATGACAGACTGTTGAACTGTGCATATATGTCCGTTATTGAGACCAGTGAGAATCAGAGATGTGCTGATAAGTAGATGGTGATCTAAAGGAATTAGGAAAAATCATTATGGAGTTCTATGCTGTGTTACACCAGAGGTTTCTTTCTGCTGAATTCTGAACTTCAGTCTAAGTTTAATCTAACAAGATCAAAGTCTACTGAAATCAACAGAAAGTTCCTCGCTTTCAAAGGCCTTTTGAGCAGCCCTAATAAAATTTAGATTCCTGGAGGGCAGTTTCTGTAAAAAGTTGCTCACTCAATCATACTTTCAAAGAGTACCTGGGTTTACTTTTCAGTGGTTTCAACATCCCACTAGCAAATTTAAGGTTGTGCCCTTCTTCCTCTTGGTAGTTTTCTGTTGGGCCAATTGGTCTTAGGTGCACTCTCAGACATACAAGAGTAAAGAGACATGATTGTAGCAAGCACCACACTAACGCACCTGAGGTCAGGCCTCTGCTTACTAATTTTCTCTTTATTTGTAAGCAAATAAAATAAAATATGCTTTTAATTATTTTGCATCTTGTTGTACCATCATTGTTAATCATGCCAGCAAGCGTGTGCACAGCTTGAGGAAATGGGGCTCATAATTACAGCAGGACAGAGAAAAACTCTGATAAACATCCACACATTACCAACGCTGAATTTTGAAAATGTGAGTGCAAAACTGCTCATTTCTGGGTAATCTGGACTGGTGGTGAGTACATAGTAATGGAAGAACAGTTAAAGATGAAGTATTGTTGTGCAATGGGTTGGCATTCAAGAACAAGCTAAACAGCTTTTGGGAAAGGCTAGAGCAAGCATGAGATGGAAAGAATCCAGGGTAACTACTGCAGGGAAATCTCCTTGGAAAGCCATGTCACGGCCCAGTGTGCCTGCTCTAATGATAGCAGTAAAAACGTCAGAAATTAAGCCTGAGCACTCAGGATCTGAAAGTCAAACTTTCAATAGGATGGTCCTTAGGAAAACACAATGGATTACTAGCTACATCCGGCCATCAAATGGAGCAGCTACATTGCACACAAACACTGCAGCTGGTCTTAAAGGGTTGCAGAACACAAAAGCGATGGGGAGAGGGAAGAGGAGGAGCTTCAAAGGCCTGGTGACTGACAACATGGTTTCTAAAAAAGCAGATTTTGCCCCGCAGAGGAGTGAGCATAGGTGAGCAAAACCAAAACCACTCCTCAATCAGTTTTGCAAGCTTGAGAGGGTAGAGAGCAGCTCTGTCTTTTATTGAATTTCTGCACTAACAGTTACTCTGAGATTAACAGCAGCAGTCAATCAGAAATAACACAGGAAACATTCCCCACAGATTAGTAACTTGATTCCTCAAGTCACTGCCAAAACCCACCTAGGGAGCTAACATACACACGTCCTCACCTAGTCTGAGTGAGGGTTCCTAGCTTTACCCTCACAGGAATCTGTTACCAAGCAATGCCTGCAAATACGACTGCTATCTTACTCAAACCTCAAACAGCAAATAGAGCAAATAATCCCACTGACCCACAATCTTCAGTTCAGCATTTGCATAAATAATTCCATGCGTGTTTTCTGCTATACATTGGTACATGCCGGCATCGTCAAAGCTCAGACTTTGTATTCTTAGTTCACCTTTCCGGAACTAAAACACAGAATCAATAAAACAACAAGATATTCATATAGACTATGCATGCTGAAGAATTCACAGCCATCCATGTTTCTTCATTTTATTTTAGTGACAGTGTTCAGAAGAGAGCCCCTCACACAACATTCAGGCACTGATGAGACCTGATTTTATGCAGGTTACATTTCAGTCTTTGTGATAATACATTAACATATTCTTTAAAGAAAGATTCAGTTCCAACTGATATTTTTCTGGAAAATTCATAACTGAGTGGCACTAGACGCATATATTCTTCAGTCTACTGTTACCACACCAATGCAAACACTACTGATTTAGAAATAAAAGCAAGAAATGAAATTCATTTTGTGCACACAGGCTTAGTTTTGCCATGCTTAGTATGTTATATTGTACATACATTGTTTTACGAGAGTGAAAGAGCAAAGCAAGTCCCAGTGAGGTAGTTTTTCAGTAGATTCTTACAAGAGGTAGTATAAATTATTTTCTATTATGTTGTTTTAATATAAAAAGAAAATTAATTAAATCAAAATCATCTATTTGATCTATTTCTAAAAAACTGTATAAAAATGTACAAAGTGCAGTGTTTTGTAAATTACAAATAAATGTCCATCACTTTTTGAAAGTTCATGTTGTCAAATTCTGTTTTCTGGTGAAAATGAAGCTGAAAAGCTTTAAACTTTATATGTGAGTCAACTGAATGAAAGGCCGGTGGCATCCTGGGATGCATTAAGAAGAGCGTGGCCAGCAGGTTAAGGGGAGTTATCCTCCCCTTGACTATGCACTGGTGAGGCCTCCCCTGGAGTGCTGTGTCCAGTTCTGGGCTCCTCAGTTCAAGAAGGACCAGGATCTACTGGAGAGGAACCAGCACAGGGTCACTAAGATGATGAAGGGCCTAGAGCACCCTCCATCTGAGGAAAGGCTGAGAGAGCTGGGTCTGTTTAGCTTGAGAAGAGGAGGCTGAGGGGGGATCTTATCAATGTTTATCAATATCTAAAGGGTGGGTGTCAGGAGGATGGGGCCAGGCTCTTCTCAGTGGTGTCCAGTGGCAGGACTAGGGGCAGTGGCCATTAACCGGCAAACAGAAGGTTCAAACCGAACATGAGGAAACCCTTCTTCCCTGTGAGGGTGACAGAACACTGGGACAGGCTGCCCAGAGAGGTGGGGGAGTCTCCTTCCCTGGAGACCTTCCAAAGCCGCCTGGACTTGTTCCTGTGTGATCTGCTCTAGGTGATCCTGCTCTGGCAGGGCGTTGGACTAGATGATCTCTAGAGGTCCCTTCCAACCCCTAACACTGTGAATCTGTGAAGTGCATGCAGTAGTGGAAGATTAAAAGAATACTATTTATCTGAAAAAAGAATAGATTAAAGCAATCATATTCCCTGTACCGTTTTACGGAAAATTATTTAAATCAGATTTTCTACAAGAAATCTTTGCTTTGTGCTAAGTGAAATACCTAAGTAAAAATTATCTAATTTAGAAACAAGCTATATTCTCAAGGAAATTTAAGTATTTTTGCTATTTTCCATTTGGAAATCATCTTTTAATATTAACACAAGGTATAATCTTCTGGTGTATTACTCAAGAATTCCACACTGTTTTCTGCAATCCAATATGCAGATTTTGTCAGTGAAAGTCAAGTGCAACAGGGACCATAAAGCACCTCACTTGCTAAATTACTTGTTTGTAATAACCACAAAAGTTAGAAAACAGCATTGTTTTTTCTGGTTTAAGCCCTGTTCTCCCTCCAACCTCTCACATTTTTCTTAAGATCTACAGCCACAACAATGCTGCCTCATTGTCTTTTTTCATTTGCTTTCCAAGACCAGTGTCACCACAGCTCAAAAGATGCAGCATTACACTGTGCCCTCTTCTACTCTCTTTGTTCATTAATGGCATATCATACAGCATAAGCAATAGATACTAAATATCTTGTTGAAATGCCTGGGCAGAAAATCTTATTTGTTTAAACAAAATATCCAATGCAATAAACTGGAATTATCAAATGGTACTCATTTAAACTTCACATCATCTAAAATAATGGAATTTTGAAGTACTCTGTGACTAGAAAAAACATGTAAAAGTACATGATATAGGAGCATCACTGATAATTAAAAAAATTATTCTTTCTTCTCTTGTCTCTACTGACTCCATTTTTTCTTATATTTTTAGACACACTTATGTTTCATAGAATCATAGAACGGTTTGGGTTGGAAGGGACCTGAAAGATCATCTAGTTCCAACCCCTCTGCCATGGGCAGGGACACCCTCCACTAGACCAGGTTGCTCAAAGCCTCATCCCGCCTGGCCTTAAAATGTTTAATGTGATAAAAAAGGATTATTTTAGAGTGAAGCCGATAGACATTTTTTATCCAGGGAGAAAAACATATCATTTACTTATAAAGGCCTGGAGAAAAAGGGATATTCAACATGTGGTAAACAGGCAAGTTCATAACTTAGAGGTGAATTTTAAATAGCCTGAAGAAATGCATTTCAAAACTGAAGAGAAGATCTTTTAATCTCTAATACAAATGGAATCAGCAAATATTCATATCATTATAATTCATTTTCTTTTAACCTTTTAATAATGCATACTTTAAAAAAAAGAAAATTTCCATTGGCTAAGCAATCAATTCTGTGTTAACTGTGGCAATATACTTACCGAGACACCATTCTTCAACCATCTAATTGTTGGAACAGGCATGCCTGTAGCTACACAAGGCCAGTATAGGTCACTGCCTATATCCTTCTCTGTGTCATTAATATGTTCCACCCACTCAGGAGAGGCTGAAGAATAAAAACCATGATACTTGTAAATATAGCAGATGCATATTTAATTATAATTTACAATCTATTAATTTCACTGCTTTTTTCATTATACTTCAAAGGCCACACAAAGTAATGTTGATAACTCAGCAACACACGAGCACAAGAAAGAATGAAGCAAAGATGGTTTTGTCTTACTACACAGACTCAAAATACTTCAAACTATTTTTGTGAGAAGAATATATGGAACTGAAATAATGCTATAATGAATGTCCAAAGATACGTTACTGCTTACACTGACCTGTGGAAATTATTCAGTAACGTCATAAAACTGATAGCTGAATTACATGAAATTGGGCAAAACCATCTATGTACTGAAACGGTCTCCAAGAAAAATATTCTTTTGGTACAGAGAAGATATTTAGGAAATTAATACTGAAAATGTCTCAGCTTTCACTAAGCAAACAAATCTATTTATTAGCTTTACATATAGCAACCAGTAACAACCTTTCCATGCCCATTTTGAATTTATCTCACTGAAATTCAAGCACTTAACTAAGGAAATGTCCTGCACAGTGATGAGACAGAAATCTTCCCAACATAATTCAGATGTTCCGTACGATCTTTTCATGTCACAGTTTTGTGGCATAAGACTCAGTCAAGGAGTGGGGTTACTAGGGATGATTCCACTATGAGCAGTAAGATACTATGTTTTGCTTCCCTCATTTAACCAAATGCATGAGGGGAACAGACAGAGGCTGAAGTAATAAGGGATTGACTGTAGCTAATAAGAGAGCTAAGACTGTTAGAAAAGACAAACAAAATGAGGAAACAAGAAAGCCTAACAAATCTAATGTTGTCTTCTGCTTCCTGGCTGTTATTTCAAGTACTCTCAATGTATTTTCTGTTGTGCATAATTGTGTTAATTGTAACAGACATTGCTGTCAAGGTGCATATACAGCTATCATAACCAGACAAACTGAGCAGTTGTTCAATTAATACATGGATGTTATGCCTGGCATTCAGTGCACGAGTTTTCATTTTGCTCTACTGAACAGCAGTGTGTCAGGATGCTGCGATGAGTCAGCACTGACATCAAGTGTGAGAGCACAACAGATACTTCCAATCTAAGCAAAAGCGACACAGATCATGAAGAACAAAATGGTTCCACCTACCTTGTACATAAACTCTTGCTTGATGTTTATCTTTTCCTTTATAGTTTTCAGCTTCACATTCATAAAGCCCTTCATCTTCATACTGAATATTGAAGATCTTAAGAACTGCACCAGACATGCTTATCTCAGCAGTGGCTGGCATGGGTTCAAGGTATTTACTCCATCTAAGTTCAGGAACCGGACTTGGAAAGGTACAGGAAAGTACAAATCAGCATGTTCAAGAACTGGCTGTTAAACTGCAGACTACAAAACAGTGTTTGACGATGAAACATGTTTTTTCATTCCCTGGAATATGAAAGCAAAAGGTGCTCTACAATAACTTTAAAACATACTTACTTCCCAAGAGCAAAACACTCCAGTGTTACATTTTGCCCCAGGAGAGCATAGGTGTCCTTGAACTTCACCTTGATATCAGCAGGATATAATTTTGCACCTAATACGAAAAAAGAGATTCTCAGAAAAGGCAGGGCAGAAACAAATTAATAACTATTAAAACTTTCACAGTTAAGAAAACTGTTCTTAAAAATCCAGATAAAATGCTTCAGTAGAGGGAATAAATAGCCTGCCCATCCATGAAGTCTGATTTAGCCCTGAACTTTTAGAGGCAGAATTTTTTTGTTCAACAACTAGTTATCTTTCTCTGGTAATGCCTAACATTTTTACAGCAGATTGCTTTAACAGAAACTCATTTAGTTGCACATGCAGTATGATGATGACCTCTGTTTGTGGGTAGGCAAAAGACTGAGCCTCAGTTTTACACAGATTCTTTTACTGGGTGCAGTATTTTAAATTACTGTGAATTTAAGCTTAATATTATCTCAGTAAGGGTATGAAGGAGCTAGAGCCAGCAAATCAGACAGCTTAATGAGGGCACAGGGATGTAAGTGTAATCAAATCTACCTACTGGTGATCCCTGTAGGACTCCCTGCAGTTCTTCTAGATGAAGACCTCAGTGTGAGTATTGGCCATGAAATATTTGGACAAAGATCACTGATTTGTAATTACCCAAATTCAATCACAGTTCCACACAGTAATGTGGAACATTTAATGGACAAAAAGGGCACTGAAATCCTGATAAGCAGTTTATGAGACTCTAGTGACTGACAGTCTGAAGTGGCAAAAGAGAACTATTTGGAAAATATGAGGTTTTCATGAAGAAATGACAGAGAATAATCCAGTGACACAAAGGCATGCAGGTGTCTTGGGGGATTGGCCATGGAACACAAAACCCTCTAGGCCACCGTTGGATAGGAAATTTCAACAGAGGAAAAGGATTTTCCATTTTCATGGGGGACTTCCTGGGAAAAAAAATTAATTCCTGAATCTGTTAATCAACTTTTAAATAAAGTTTGCTTTACAGTCATATCCCTTTGAAGCAATGCCAAAACCAGAAAAGATATTAAAGATTTTGGGATGAGTACAGGGGCTTATCACATAAAAGAGATGGGGACAAGAATTCTTTTCTTGATGATATGAAAAAAAAATTGTAAATTAATCTGGGGAGATTTCCTGCACAGAGTTTTCATTGTGGAGGGAATGATTTGGACCTCTGTATCTGGAAAAATAAATAACATTGTGTAGTAGCCATTATAACTCGCCATATAATTCCCTTTGCAGACCTGAAAGTATTTATGAGTGACAAATGCTGTTCCTCAGGGGCTGGTATTGGAACCATTGAACATCTTTGTCAGCGACATGGACAGTGGGATTGAGTGCACCCTCAGCAAGTTTGCCAAGGACACCAAGCTGTGTGATGCGGTCAACAGGCTGGAGGGAAGGGATGCCATCCAGAGAGACCTGGACATGCTGAAGAGGTGGGCCACTGCCAACCTCAGGAAGTTCAACAAGGCCAAGTGCAAGGTCCTGCACCTGGGTCGGGGCAATCCCTACTACAAGTACAGGCTGGGTGGAGGGTGGACAGAGAGCAGCCCTGAGGAGAGGGACTTGGAGGTGCTGATTGATGAGAAGCTCAACATCACATGCAATGTGTTCTGCGCTGGCAGCTGAGAAAACTACTGTATCCTGGGCTGCATCAAGAGGAGTGTGGCCAGCAGGTCAAGGGAGGTGACTGCCCCTTTACTGTGCTCATGTAAGACCCCCCACATGGACTACTGCATCCAGCTCTGAGGGCCCCAACAAAAGGAGGACATGGACCTGTTGGAGCAAGTCCAGAGGATGGCCACGAAGATGCTCAGTGGGCTGGAGCACCTCTGCTATGGGGACAGGCTGAGAGAGTTGGGGCTGTTTACCTTTGAGAAGAGAAGGCTCTGGAGAGACCTTATAGCACCTTCCAGTACCTGAAGGGGGCTACAAGGAAGCTGCTGGAGGAGGACTTCTTACAAGGGCACGGAGTGACAGGACAAGGGGTAAGGGGTTTAAATTGAAAGTGGGTAGATTTAGACTGGACATCAGGAAGAAATGCTTCACGGAGAGGGTGGTGAAGCACTGGAACAGGTTGCCCAGAGAAGCTGTGGATGCCCCATCCCTGGCTGTCTTCAAGGCCAGGCTGGATGAGGCTTTGAGCAACCTGGTCTAGTGGAGGGTGTCCCTGCCCATGGCAGAAGGGTTGGAACTAGATGATCTTTAAGGTCCCTTTCAACCCAAACTGTTCTATGATTCTAGGAAAACTATAATACAAACAGAACACTGCACATACATAGCATTTCCAATAAATACTTACGATCAGACTGTGGAATAAGTGGAATAAATTTACTGAATACACTCTTTGTTATTGAAGGGCTGGACACAAAACACGAATAATTGCCCTTATCTGATGCTTCCACATTTGCAATGTAGAGGTTGCCATTCGTCTGTGACACAAATCGTCGTTTGTCCAAAGCAATGAATACCGGGAACTCATTGAGTAGCCAGCGGTAACTGAGATCATCTGGAGAAAAATATTTTCTAGTCAATATTAAAAACCAATACTATCAGCTACTTAAGGCACAGAATACTGTCTGCATAGAAATTACTTCACTCTGATTTCTAGCTTACAGATCTTTTCTTTGGGACATGCAGCTATGTGAGAGACAATATACGTGTCTCAGTAGCCAGCTAATACCTTTCTACAATGAGCATCGGGGTGTTGCTCCTGCAAGTGCAGATTACTGGGGACCCAGCTACAGTGCACATGGCTCCCCTTGGGCACAGCCTTCCCACAGGAACCAGAGTGGGGTGGGAGGTGATGGGCAGCTGCATCTTGATCTGGCACAACTGAGAAGCTGGGAAGCCCGCACCAGTCGTGATTTAACAAAACCTTAGAATACTTTAACTAGTATTACGTCTCAGTTCTTCAGTTCTGTGCAATACTTAGACACAGGGTAAGAAAATTAAAATATTAGCCAATTTTACAAGGCAAAAAATGCTAACAGCCAAATTCAGCCCTCATTATGGAACTGCTGATGCTTGAAGTTGCAGACATAATCCTGCAGAGCATTTCAGTAGCTAATGATGACAAAAGGGAACTTCCAGAGCATAAATCACCTCATCTGACCCCCTGGGGATGCCTATTTCTGTTCCATGATTTTAATAGGAGCGCACGATCATTTCTGTTGAGGTGACTTCGTTAGGCAGAATGAAGCTGGGCCCTGTCCAAGGCCAGCAGAAAGTCTGTGATAACAGTGACAGGTACTCAGGTCTTTTGAATGGTAGGCCAAGTCTACTCTCTATTATCCAAATAAGTCTGAGTAACTTTATTTGTAGCATTGAAACCTATTTGCAAATTCAACAATACCCTTTAGGTACGCTCAACTACAAGCATTTATTCAAAACAGAAACGTAACCTAAATGGTGATTCTCAAGCTGCATAAAAGTTACTGTTCATGTAAACTTAAAGGAAACTTTTAAAAGTCAATATTAGTCTTCTACTCTTAAGCAGCTGAAAATGAAGCACTTTGAGTTGAATTACCTGGGTAGTGGTAAGGGGGCTCACAAAGAAGCACTGCTCCCACACCTTCTCGTACTTTAACTTCGTAGCGTTCCTCAGGTGGAAAAGGATCCAGATCTAGTTTAAAAAAAGAAGGGGAGGGGAGGGACAACTGGTTTTTTCACTATATTTTTTATCATGATTTTCAGCCTTGTAGAGGATAATATAGAAATACAGTAGATACCTGTGGACCCATAATGCCAGTTTTGCCCATTTTAACTTTTTCATTATCAAGTGCAATGAATTTTTAAAAAGTATTTTAGTCATCATAATGGAAAAAAATGGAAAAAAAAAAAGTGGTGTAGATAGTACCCGTAAAAGTAACCAGATGAGCTACAGCTATATCTGAGGAAAGAATCCCAGGAAGAGAAAGGTAAAGGATTTTAGGTTATTTTTAACTGCCTTCTCCAAAATGCAAGTTTAATTCTTTACTGCAACTTAAAGTGGCTTCTTTGAAATTACATGGCTGTTCTCCCTGACAACTCCAGCAGCCAAGGACTAGTAAGCAGTAAGCTCAGACACATCTTTTATGCCAGAGGTTTGGGACAGAAGTGGCTCAGATTCCGGGAGAAACCTTAGGTGAACCTCTTTAAATCAACTTCCATGCATCAGGGCAAAAGGATAAAGAATCAAGTCCTTCATGGAGCTACATATATCCCACAGCCTGCGGGAGAACGGTAGTGGTGTCTGCAGTGATAAGACAACAGTTGCGAGAGTAACTTCAACTAGATCAATAATTGCATTTTGATTATTCTTTTCACCCTCATTCTGTGTATCCAATCTGAAATTAAGATGTAAACATCTTGAGGAAGGGAACATCTCTGGCGAAGCTTCTCCATGTCACCAAGCGCAGTGAGGTTTTAGAGATCCTGACTGGCATTCTGCTCTAAAGGCTACGGTGGTGTGAACAGTACATAAGTACTAGCCAAGTGCACAGCTGCTGAATGCAATATTCTACCACAGAAACCACCTAAGCTAAATTAATTCAGATTTACTTCACCTTTCTTCAGTGGCAGGCAGCTACGCAGCTCTACTAAATTCCCAAGGCTGGCTCCGATATCTACCTAAAACTTCAGTTCAAGAGCAGAAAGCCAGAAACAATATGAAAATCAGGACAGAGCTACATACAAAAAGAAATTAAGTAGAAAACAGACACTATTCATGTCTGTAAAATGCAATATATAGTTAGATAGATCCAGTACACACTTTCCATTATCAAAAAATAATTAATTCCTTAACTTAGCAACAACTGCTACATTTACTGAACGTGGTATACAGAAAGGATTCCTTCAAGGTCAACCACAGCTGTCAGACCTGAATGATTACAAGAATCTAGCAAGAAAATGTCATTACGCTTTGTCAAATGCATGGAAAAAACCCTCTAGGAAGGTTACGTCAGTGTCTATGGAAGGACACCTCTCTCTCTTTGACCAGACAGGTTTTGTAACTGAAGCCAAGGAAGCTCTTCACATAGACTGGGATACCTCTATTCATACAATATCTATAGCAGTTTGAACATATTCCCATTCCATTTGGCAGCATGGACCTAACTACACAATTACTTTCTATCTTGAAAAAACTGTTCTCTCCTGAAAACATCTATTTCCCTTGTTGCAGACCTTTTCGTCATCATTTAAACTTGCCACTATTATTAATTTCTGCCATCATTGGAACAGATTAGTGTTTTAAAAAATTACAGTCATCGGAACAAATCTGCTGTTAATTTGATACCGCTTTGCATATGGGCAGTGTAGGGTTTGGTGAAAAGTTATCTTAGCTATTTCCAGTTTACATTTTAAGTCTAGACATTTTGTTTATAGTGTTTTTGAATAATCTTTGAAACTTTAGGACAGTGACCACAGATTTAAAGACATGGGATAGAACAGGCAATTTGTATTTGCAAATCATTATGTTTGTACCAAAACAGAATGGCCTATGCCAGCTGCAGGGAAGTCAGACAATTACTGAGATGTTAGTTGTATACCTTCTTCCCACTTATGAAATGCTCTGTACTCTGATTGGGTCTTGATGTCTTCTTGGTATAAGCACTACTTGCTTATTACCCAATAATTATAATAACCATGATTCCATGTATTCTTAATTGGAATACATTCATTTTTACCTAAAAATAGCACAATCACTACACTCCTATAAGCATACAGTTAGTATCTAGTAAGTATGGAGATTTCTCTTCCTTGTTGTTCTTGTCTCTCTGCTATGAAATTACTGTGTTTTACTATTCTGACACCATTTCACAGCTCAGCACAGCCCAAAAAGCCACTAAATACTCCTGCAGGGTAAAATTCCTTCCCTCCAGAGTATGTATGTAACAGCTAAAGAAGATTATAATGGGTTTTAAAGCACTGGATCTAAAAAGATCCATTTCTACTAAAGAAATTGTTCTCAGGTGGATTAATTGACATGAAGTTCATGAGACAGTGTGGCTTTTATTCCAGTTTTGTTACAGTAAGACAAAACCAAAAGGTCTCGCTCATTTATAGCTGGTCAAGATTTTGTGAACTCATCTAAATGGCTGTGGCCATTTTTCAAATAGTTTATGCACAACCTAAAGATCAGTCATTTTCTATATTAACTTTAGCAACTCAATTCAATTTCACTATTTGATTTTTTAGAAACAGTGATTGTGGAAGGAAATGTTTTTTAGTGATATGAAAGGAGAGGGGAGCAAACACAACAGTGTGAAGAAGAAAGACAGAACCATTTTTTTAATAAGTATTTATCAGTTTCCAGCTATCTTTTCTCTTCTACTTCTTGCTCCTTACCCTATTTTCATTTAAACAGTTAAATATTACATATTAGGGTTCTGTTCAGTATAATGGTCCAGCACACTGTCAAACTTCAGCTCATGCAGTCTGTGAGCTGGTAGGCAGAAAACATGCTTGAGACTATTCTGATTCTACTTTTTTCCTCTGTTATGTGTACTGGTTTAATTTTAAGTAGCTACAGCTATTATCATAGCTTTTATCCTACTGGTTGTTCAGGACTGGCACGACTGATGCCTGCTTTAGGTATAAATAAATATCTAATAAATATCTCATAAACTGAATTTTGATGTAATCTCTATTAGAAGGAAGTAACAACCTGGTCTTCTATTCATTTTAGAAATTAGGCTGGGTAAAATGCAGACCAAGACTAGATCAACTATTATGAAATCCATCAGGTTTTTACAGTCTCTTAAGTTTTCATGAGATGCGTGGTCCCACGGTCCTATAATCACTTGGGGAAAACAGAACTTGTCACTTCATCTCTGATCTTATACAGTAAGGAGTGAATTCTGCTCCGCGGGCTCCTGAAGACAAGGCATTGTCTTCAGAGGCACTAGACACTTAATGTCAGAATTAAAGGGCGCACAGGGCTTTGTGCATGGTCACCAGGTAAGAGCAGACCCCTTTTTTTTTGAAGATTCCTTTTTTTTCCTCTGACGAAAAAATTTATCTGGGGAAAAAAGCATCTGAAAGCAAAATAAAATAAAAAACCCCAAATATGTCTTCAGTTGTTAAAATTTTATACTACGCTTCATGTAGTACACCAGCTCTTTACAACGTGTATATGTCTGCTGGCAGGGCAGGTCTGTGCATATGTATGCACTCACAAGACTAGCTCATGACTGTCAGAAGCTGACAGAAATGTCCCCCAGCAGGGTCTTCATCGCAGCCTAGGAGCCAGGGCGCACGCCTTCCTAGCGAGTGCCATGCCTTGCTCCGAAAGGCATCCCAGCCGTGTTTGCACGGCAGCGGCACCTCATTATCATAGGCCCCCAGTCACGTCTTTCTTCTGTGACTATTTCCCCTTAGGTCCTCCCATGAATTCAAAAAGAGCCTGGACATTATTATCTCAAGATCTGGCTCTGTGAGTCTCTTCAATTAATAATTTAACATCAACTCACTGAGAAGGCAGTTGTGTCAGCTGAATGCTAAAGGATATAAAATGCATACAAGACTTATTTTGTGTTGATCTCTGCAAACTAAGGCACGTAAGATACTGTTTTTACAGAGCAACAGAGCTATAGCACACGTTAGCACAAGACCCTGCACTGTAAAACACTGAGCACTTCAACCTAAGCGTAACGTTTCTACGTTGTGACTTAAACATCGGCTTACATCCAAAACTCAGAGTTGCTTCACTGCTTCTGACAGTTCCAAAGATATTCGACACTACACAGACATATTTTCCAGCATCCCTTGATTTCTCTGGATTATTGATAACAAGTCTGCCTCCCACCATACTGTAGCGATCCTTTGTTAAATCAATATCCCAGTTGTTGAGTTTCCACCTATGAAAAAAGAAAAGCCAGATGTAAGATTTGGCCCTGAAAAACAAACCTGGTAAGAAATAGGATTTGAAAAACTACTCGTAAGTTGTGATAAACTATATAGGATGTTATTAGTATACTTCAATTTATGTTTTCGTGTTTTCTTCAGCAAGAGCCACAGATACGACAAACTTCATTAACAGACTCAGTCTCCTTCAGCCTTGTAAGTTGTGATGTAGATTAAAAGAACTTTTTGCAAACTTGTTGTAGGGGAGGAGAATGTTTCATAAAGCCTAATGTGCCAGTGAGCCTGTGCAAGAACAGCGGCACACCTGGTGTAAGACCTAGTTTAAAAAATTGCTGGACAATTTTTTGTTGTCCCACCATAATTACTGTAAAACTCGGTGGACTGGGTCTCACCCTTACTGACTTCTACTGATTTCAACAAAGCTACAACACAGGGAGAGGGAGTCAGTACTCATGGTCTATGTCTATGTTTATATCTATTACTGTGTCCACAAGAGGGAGCTCATAATCTTCTTTGAAAGGAATTGCACATTTCCTGAGCCCAATTAGGAAAGTTGCACCTTAAATACATTTAAAGATCATACCATTCTTGCAGTGTAAATCGATTTTTGTCATAAGGCAAAGACAGGCACTAGTGTCTGAAGAGTGCACACCCATGTCCTCCTTCCTTAATTAAACGTTGTACCAAAATACACAGAATGCTCATTTAGAAGTTGAAATTGCAATTGTCATAGAAACAAACAGTGATAGAGGTGGTATTAACAAAAAAATAAATTAAAAATAAAAATAAACAGTGAAACGGTAGAATTTTCAAGAGGTAGTAAATAACATTTAGCTTTTACAGGAGAACGCAGCAGCAAAACGCCACGTAGAAAAACTTGTAAAGATACTAGAGGCAGGGATCGTATTCAGAAGGGGTATTCCAGTTCCCCTCAAATCCTTTAATCACAGGTGGTTTTGTGTATGTGGACAACATGTAAACATATTTAAAAAGAAAGGCATGGAAGTGTAGTTAAGCTGTTTTGATGTAAGAATACCACAGTTGCCCACAATACTGTAACAGCTTTACAAGAATGGCCAGCAGACTCAACTGTTTTTTATTTCTTAGATGCCAGAGTCTAGGAACACAACTAAGTGAGTACCAGGGACAGATCATAGGAGAATTTAGTGAAATGGATCTCTTTTGCTGGCAAGAAGTTGCATCTGTCCCTTAGTATGATGACAGTAGCTTTCGGACCATGACTAGGTTGTAAATTAGTCATGGTCTTAATAATGAAAATCTTAAGCACATCCTCTGTACATAATGAGCAGGTAACAGCCGACAAACTCAGATGGATGCCCCAGTGTTTCACAACAAAGCAGAACTACCCTGCTAGTAACAACACAATTATTGTGAAAGAGGTCATGTGTGAATCTTTACTAAAACTAGTTGAAACTTTTTTCCAGAAGAACATTTTTTGTGTCTTCAGTAGCACAGCTGACACATTCCTCAGCATCTCTCTTAGGTGATGCAAAAGCAACACAGAATGTAAAATATCCAGGTTCAACAGCCAGTCCTTCTTTCAATGTGAAATATGATTAAAAAGCTGTTCTGAATCAAGAAAAAGGACTTAAACCACAGTCATCCTTAGCCTAAGCTAGAAAGATACTGTCCTAATAATTTTTTAAAAGTCACTTTATTTTCTTTTGTATCTGGATAAGTACTCCTTTCAAAAGCTGAAAACATTTAACACAACAGGAATGTACCTCTTTCAACACTGTCTAGGCATTTTGGCAAATTGAGTCAAGGTTGATTTCTACTCAAAAACTGCAATTTTTTCCCCCATTTTTTCCTGCCTCAAAGACTTTGTATCGACCTGTTAAGACAGTCAATCATTTAATAAATGCCACAACTTGAAACACTCACTGAGTAAAATACCTAAGATCTGAAAATCAAAACAAGAGAGTTACCTGTAAGTAGGAAAAGGAATTGCTCGAGCCCTGCAGTTCATTGAAACTTGTCCATCTGAAGATTCTTCCGGGTAGATGGTATCAATGGGTTGCTCCTCAAAAACAGGTCCATAACCTTTGTTTCCTTCCTCTGAAAAACAGAGTTTAAAATGAATCAGGTTTAATTAGTAGGCAAACTGAAAATGAATTTACATCACACCTTCCACATTCAAAACGTGAAGGCTAAATACTGTGTCCTGCGAAATCAAGTTTTATATGCATCAACAAAACCAGAGCACTATGGATAATAGAAGTGTTGGCATTCCTTCACTGACTCCTGCTCCATCCCTGCCCCATGAGAACAAAAGTAATTTAAACTATCTTCTTGTAAAACTACCTTCTTTGCCTTCTCTACTGACATCATCAATTATTCGATGAAGATAATTATGAATTGAAGATGTGCCCTTTAGGAGTGAGACCGATTTATTTCACAGAGGCCAACAAATTCTCAACAAACAGGTCCAGATGCAAAATCACTATCCAAACATTAAGTGTTTCTTATCTTATAAGCTAATCAGCTGCAATAGTTTCACACATTTGGAAAGAATCTTTATTGCATGAGAGAAACAAAAAACATGACAGTTGAAGATCACAGCTGAGAATTAGTTGCCAGAACACATTTCTGTCCTTCCTTTCACACTCAGGTATTGGTCTATGTTAACTTACTCCCCTCCAAAATAAAATTTTAAAAAAGTCCCACATTGAAAATTAACTAAGTTTGTAAAGTCACACATGGTAAGGCAAATAAATGTCCAACAGGTTTGACAAGAGACCATCTTTTTAATATTCATCCTCCATTTGCTGATGCTGTTGTAAAGGTTGAGGCTGTGCCCGCCCCAGCTGCATTCCCTTCTCCTTTATCTCCTCCAAGAGCACAAGACTGCTCTTTGGGGTCTGTGAAGGCAAGAGTAGGACCAAAAGTGGAACACTATGGGGAAATTCTTCTCTGCAAATCCAGGATGTAACTGGGTCTTCCTGTGAAAAAGGGAAATGTGCACTCTAGGTACAGATTGGCACTGTGAGAGGACAACGCAGCTGTCTAATTCTTATAGGTGTATGCTGAGAATGAACTGATAGTACGGATGCTTGTAAGCAGACTCAGGGGAAAAGCCAAGTAGAACACGACTGCTACCAGGTTCACTTTCCATTAAAGTTTTTAGCTTAAAAATTTCAAAAAGCAGTGGTTAAGAGTGGAAAATTCCTAACATTTTGCAATGTTATCTGTACTGCTCACAGAAAATCCTCTACACGTCTTGTAATGCTACGTTTCAATAATCATCACAGATTGAGGCATAAACTGGCACTGTAACACATAAATGTCCTTAATCAAGTAACGCTTTTGTACTGATCCCTTCAAAATTCTTGCCTTTGGTTTTAAAATAATTTTGACTAAATTAGGCAGGTTTGATATAATCTAGGAGAGAAGGAAGAATCTATCCACACAACTAAAGAATACAGATTATGTCAGTATTAAACTACCATATATATATATAAACCAATCCTTACACAGGTATCTTTTTAATTGTTCTTAAATTCCATATTCATAGATAGACACTGGATAACAGCCCTAGCAGAAAGCCAGTTAGAGATAAAAATTAATTTCCCTTCCCAGTTCAAGTTTGGGGAAAAAAGCACAAACATTTCCTTTAGAGACAGAAGCAGGTCCAGAAGACACTGCATGCTGCAACAAGTATGGGCAGACAACTTCATTTTCAAAAACTAGTTAATGTAATGAGAAGAGAAGGCTTTCAAAGAAGCAGAGAAGAGCAACTAGAAATGGTCTGCTTTCTTTGATATTTTAAAGCACAACACTGTGTAAGAATCTACATATTGCTAGATCAAAAGAAAAAAGTAATTTCAGACTGAAAAGGCAAGAATCACCTATTTGCTCAGAGCTTGGAATGACTGAGCAACAAACCTGATGGCAGTTTCTGTGCAGCTCTTTAAGAGCTAATACAGAATAATGAATGAATACAGAATAATGACGGCCTTTAGCAGCGAATGCCTGTATCGTATGCAGCTGACTCTTTCCACCTTAGGACTCAAAGGATGTTACAAACCACTTCGGCATTTCATGTCATGCATTTTTAATGCTGCCACCATTACTCATTGCACTGAGCGAACATCTGTTTCTCACACCTACCCAGTATGCCTTATAACGGCCCTTCTGCGGTGGGCTGTTACGAATCTGGCTTCAGATGCCTGGCTGAGCAGAAAAAGATGCATAGACAGAACGCCAGGTGTGGAAAACAATGAACCTTTTGTTCCCCGTCACAAGCTGAGTGTGGGCCAGTGGCATGTAAACACCATGGGGGAGGAAAGGGAAGAGGAAGGGCTTGTGAAAAGATCAGCAAGAAAGGTTCACACTTTAAGTGAAGTACCATGCTTGTGTGACTAAGTTCGGAGTGAGGAAGGGCAGACTAAGAGTACAGGGAAGAAAATCAGCTGATTGAAGTTGCACCGAGAAGAGAAAGGGGAGAAGTAAAAGTAGAAGGAAGAAGGAAATGGATGGATTAGATAAACTGTGGAGGAGAAGAAAACCACATTTCATCTGTTCTGGTCCTGCTTTACACATGAGGATGGACTTCATGGCCTCTCAAGCACCCTTACTGCCCAACTTTCTGGGTACATTTCTTGTGATCTCTATTTTTCATTGGAGCAAAAGCTATTGCCTAATTCTGATTATTTGAAGCATTCTTCAGTGAACTCTGCAAACGAGATTCAGACTTTTCAACAGTGCTAAAATGTATTAGGAAGTCTTTCCAAAGGTCAAGAAAAACTCCAGACAGCTGATATTTCTCCCTACCAGACCTTGGTAGGTCCTACCAGATCTACCATACCAAATTATCTCCAAAGTGTCTTTTTGACTGATTATAAAACCCTTCAGTAAGTGTTGCCCCTCTACTCTGCTCTCATGACAGTAGACGGGCGACACCTCTCACCTCGAGTACTGCATGCAGCTCTGGGACCCTCAGCAAAGTAAAGATGTGGACCAGTTGGAGCGAGTCCAGAGGAGGCCACGAAGATGGTCAGAGGGCTGGAGCACCTCTGCTATGGGGACAGGTTGAGAGAGTTGGGCTTGTTCAGCCTGGAGAAGAGAAGGCTCCGGGGAGACCTTATAGCACCTTCCAGTACCTGAAGGGGCCGACAAGGAAGATGGAGGGTGACTTTTTACAAGGGCCTGTAGTGACAGGACAAGGGGTAGCAGGTTCAAATTGAAAGAGGGTATATTTAGATTAGATATAAGGAAGAAATTTTTTACAGTGAGGATAATGAAACACTGGAACAGGTTACCCAGAGAAGTGGTAGATGCCCCATCCCTGGAAGCATTTCAGGTCAGGCTGGACAGGGGTCTAAGCAACCTGACCTAGTTGAAGATGTCCCTGCCCACGGCAGGGGGGTTGGACTAGATGACCTTTAAGGTCCCTTCTAACCCAAACCACTCTATGATTCTATGATACTAAGTAAGATGTTGTGGTTTAACATTAACAAGTTTCTCTTTCCTGACTAAACCCAGCACATGAGAGTTCATAGTTTATTTTAGCAAATCTTACTCAATGTCTATCAAAGTTTACAATCAGATTTTTCTTTTTAACTTCTAAATTTTAATATCTAAAGACCTTTACCTTTTAGATCTTTTTCTTGAACTTTCTAATTTTACCAAAAGTTCTCATATTAGAGATGAGTTTCATCTTGTGGCATTTTACCTGCCTCTTGTGTTTTTCTTCTTGTTAGTGAGAAATAATGAAGAAAAAATTGCACCAAGAGTATTTGCACACAACCACTCATCTTGCTCTTCATGTGCAATGGAATTCTCTAGACATAATTATAATATTTACATTCTACACATTATTAAGCAACTATGTCAACCTGTTACTACCATCTACAACATAAAACCTTGAACTCAAAGCATCGATTTCAGTGGGTTACAGTGCTGAGTAAATAATTCCTCTGTCAAAAGAGAGCAGGGCTAGTTTGCTTGTTTCAACACCAATCATCCAAATCACTTTCAGACCAGTCAATCTATTTTATTATCAGCTAATTCAATTCTTAATGCATATAATGTATTTTGAAAATTGATTTTACTCATAGATTAAGGATAATGTCATGAAGTAAAGTTGCTTATAATTATGGGAACTGCTGTGTGTGTGAGCACAACCAGAAAGGGATGTTAAAAGTATGTAGTTTATTAATGACTGTGTGAAATTTTTAGTTCATAGTAGAAAACAGCAGTTCTTGGCCTTTTTTTTTTTTTTTTCTAATATGGAAAATTAAGTAAAACCTAATTGTTTACTCCTGTCTTATTCTCAGCTGCAGATTGCACATATTGCATATGTTTTCAGTGTGGCTAATCATGGAACATAAAATGCTTTAAAAGGCTTATAGATGACCTAGGCTTGCAGCACGCCATCATCTCAAACCTTAATGAGATGACACAGACAAGATAAAGTTCAGTAAAATAAGTAGTAGCAAGAATAGTAATTCCTTCTTTCTTCTTCTTTCTTCTTCTTTCTTCAGAATCTACTTCCCTGTGTACTGTAAATTCAAAGTGAGACCCTTGACATTAAGTGTAGGATTCATCTCACCTAATTTTAAAAGTTAGGGATTTTGTCCAAACTAGTCACATGGTCTTTCTTTAGGGGGATCAGACAAGCATTTCTAGCAGGTAACTTGGATATTCTCGCTTCATCAGCCACAGCGAAAGCTGAAACCTACATCACATACTTAACCCTTACATGATTAAAATAAACCGTAATGAATCTTCCCATAGGACAGTCTGGATGTACATGACTGTGACTGTGCAACATGACCTGGAGTCTCCCAACTGAGCCCACTGGCCAAAGCCTACTCCTGGCCCTGAACGCTGAACTCAAGACAACTCCTGGAGCCGGACCTGCTGAGGTAGCTGTAGCACCATCACCAGCAACAACAGGAACACCAACGGCAAATGATCTCCCATTTCTTCAAGTGTTAAGATTCAGGAGGCAGGGTATAATGATGACACGGCCTGCTCCCACAAGTGATGAGGGACCTATTATTTATACACCTAGTTTTACTTGTTTTGCAGCAGCATCTAGAAACCTCTGAAAGGTCAGGGAGCACATGGTCAGGCAGTACTAAGAAAACAGTCCTTGCCCTAAAGAAACTATTGTTCTACTCCAGCACCACAAGTGCAACTTTCTGCTCCTTATTTGTGCTGCAGGGCTCAGAAATCCAAAGAATATGGAGATGGTGAGGCACGAAAAGATACTATTGTCCTTACACTCTTCACATATCCAAAGATAACAGTGTTATCTGTTATCACATAACAAAGATAATCTGTTCCTTCTTAGCCAAAATTGAACATCATCTAGTGATGTAATAGAAATATATTTTTTTCCCATGAACCTTATTTAGAAATGTATTGAGACAGTGATTTTATCAATATATATGAACATAATTTCCATGATACCAGATAACTCATCAGTTTCTTTTCCAAACATTTGAAACTTTTTTATGCAATACTTCTACATATCCCTTACTGCCAGCACAAATACTGCATTTGGATGTGTAAATAATAAATCTCAAAGTGTAGGTTTAATCTATGAAGTCCCTGGTGATAAAACCACTGTCTCTTTGGGTATCTTTGGAACAGGTGAGGCTGCACCTGGAATACTGTGTTTAGCTTTGGGGCCCTCACTACAAGACAGACATCGAGGTGCTGGAGCGTGTCCAAAGAAGGGCAATGGAGCTGGGGAAGGGTCTGGAGCACAAGTCCTGTGAGGAGCGGCTGAGGGAGAAGAGGAGGCTCAGGGGAGACCTTATCGCTCTCTACAGCTACCTGAAAGGAGGTTGCAGAGAGGTGGGGGTTGGTCTCTTCTCCCAAGTGACAAGTGATAGGACAAGAGGAAATGGCCTCAAGTTGTGCCAGGGGAGGTTTAGATTGGATATTAGGAAAAATTTCTTCATTGAAAGGGCTGTCAGGCACTGCAACAGGCTGCCCAGGGAGATGGTTGAGTCACAATCTCTGGAGGTATTCAAAAGACACGTGGATGAGGTGCTTAAGGACACAGTTTAGTGACGGACTCAGCATTGCTAGGTTAACATTCGGACTTGGTGATCTTAAAGTTCTCTTCTAACCTAAATGATTGTATGATTCTATTCTATCTGCCTTCATGGGATTGTAAAGTCCTGAAGTTTCCTAAATCCATTTATGAAGCAGAATTCAGCGCTCAGATTATATATGACATTAGGTATGACAAATGTGTATGTTGTGAAGCTGAAGAAAATTCATGAGTTCAGCAATTTTCTATTTTATAGTAGTGCCAAGCAAATGGTAACAGCTGGCACATCGTGGCTGAGGGAAGGGACCTTAGTCTTGCTTTAACAGAGTCAGAATCATCACCACCACCCCCTTTTTTTAATGACTCTTCCTAGGTTCAACCATGATCTTCTCTTTTTTCTATCAGTTCTACACTCGGATAGCTTCACACAGTTAGGAATTTCCTGGATTGGCACCGATGAGGTAAGAATTGCCCGCTGGTGCATTTTTTTCAGGTTAACGGAGTAAGTTGCAGCCCAGCGAACCCAGCACAGTACATTTCCTCTGACATTTGTTGCTGCTTTCAGCACTGGGAATCACAAGGCTGATCTGTATCACACAGGCAAGGAACACACACTAGGAAGACAAGAGCTGATGATCTTAATCAGGACTTCTGCATCACATGGCAGAAAATTTGGAAAAGGGAAAAAAAGAGTTTATTGTTTGCTGGTAGATGCGGCTACTAATAACTGGACATTACTTCACAGTTAACAACCACCCTAGTTCAAATGTATCTGTTTTCTTCTGCTCATGGACAGTTGCCACCAGTACAGAAGGAGTTACTTTATACCTGACCTGTTATTTTGTAGGGAACCTGAAATGGAACATTCCTGCAATTTATTTAAATTATTTCTACAGAGTGCTACCTGTCTTTGCAATATACTTATTCTCACATTTTGCATAATCAATTCTCCATCTAATCCAAATGCAGAAAAGTAGACGAAAACAGAAAATTCCCAAAGGGAATACTGTAGTTTTACCATTAGTCTTTTATAACACCGTCTCTCAAAGACAGGTCACTAAACCATGTTAGGATTACTAACTCTCTTCATATGGCTAGTATGAACATAAGAAAAAATGTTATACATTAACATTTACTCTCACTTTCTAATTTGATATGCTGATCACAAGCACGTCTTCATTTCCTACATTCTTTACAAGATACATCTTTTCGTGTTCGCTTATAGGGTATTTACAAACTGTATTAAATGCAGGAGCTGTGGACTGTTATTCACTGAGGTGTAAAAGTAATCTTTTAACTTTTTCCTTATTTACAAAGTTATTAATGCTTTATCAATTTGTAAAGTTACGTATTTCAAGTGATTCCTCAGCAATAGTTATATAGTTATGTGGCCATCCTTTGGGACAGCAGATTTAATGAGAAGTCAAACGTAAGTTCAAGTCACTTCACTCAAACGATTCACATACTGTGAATGATGTGCAAGAGATTTTTAATGGATGTCCATTTGTGTGTTTTCCTTATTTGTTCTGAAGTGTCCTTAATCTCACTAAATCCTTAAATTAAAACCCCCAAAAATATAGAAGTAATTGAATATTAATGAAGGAAACAGCCAATTAAACAAAATGGAGCAAGCATTCCCTTAACCAGTACTTATTGCACTCAGGCTTCTGGAAGGGCTCCCAGGACCAGCACCATTTAAAAGGTGTTTTACTCAGAAGGAACAACTTGCACGTGTCAAACAGAAAAACACTGGTGTGCAAGGTACCATATGCAAAAGAAACTAACAGAGGAAATGATGATGGATATTACTGAAATACAGTGAAGAGCTGGCAGCAAAACACACCTACGAATCCTTATGTTCAGAAACTACAGTGGATGTATCATAAGTCCCTAATCCTGTAAACACTTCTGTACATGCATTCAGCTCCATAGTAAAAAAACCACAAGCTCCAAGACCAGAAGAAAGATCATACCTCCATATACTCGAAAGGAGGGCTGAAAAATCAAGGGAGAAAGATTTGAGTGCTCTTCAAGATTTACGGCGTGCATACTTTAACAAAAAAATTACCACACTGCTTTAAAAAGAGCAAAACGGTATGAATTTTCCTTTCAGAATTTCTGTGCATAAAGCAATTCCTTTTGAAGCTAATTCTAAGAAGGTTAGCAGTATTTTTTTTCATGGATAAATGCTTAATAATTCAACTGTAATGAAAATATATTTTCCTCAAAAGATGTAACAGTTCTACTAAGGGATGGCTGCAAGAGCTTCTGCTGGAAATAATAAGACCTTTACCTTCATCTTTAGGAAGGGTAAAATGTTAATACTGTTTGCCTAAAGCAAATAATAATAGGACAGCACTGAAAGTACTTAAGTTCATGAAAGGCCTCTCATATTCCCTGAGTAACTCATTCCATCACAGAATTTGTACACCTAAGTTGAGCCAAATCAACAAGCTTACTTATGAATGTGATGTTAAGCACCTGTTCAAGTTCTCTGCTGGATAAGAATCAACTGTATTCTAAAAACACCACAAACTATGACATGAATATCAATAGCAAACCCCAATGAAAAGTTTTCCAAAGGTCAACTGCAAAAAGAACCTAAAACAGGTGGAAAACCTTAAGATCCCATCACTCCCACTGCACACTGATATAGAATTATTTTAATTCGGATCTTCAGTTTTCTAATGACCCTTCTCCTCTTTTTGTTCCTGCTTCCTGTGCATGTCTCTATGTCCCTGGCATTTAACGTTGCTAAAGATGGCTGCTCGAGTCATTTGGCACCACTTGTCCGTATTGATCTACCCGACAGTGCTGTATCCTGTTACTTATTTTCATATGAGAAAGGGACAAAGATCTGCTGACACAGCACATGCCTAGATTAACCTTGAAGGCCAACGACTGCTGAACAGAAGAAGCCCTCATTCATTCATTATCTTAACCAAGTCGTCAGGTTCCGTATCAGCACTGCAAGTCTAGAAACCATTTGATATTTGGAAGTATGTCTTTCACTGTTTTCAATATGTCACAGAAACGAGAACCTACTAGTATCTGAGAAGGTCATGCTCAGAAACAAGATGGTCTGGGAATGAGCTGAAGTATCGCTACCAGGCTTGCAGGAAGGTAAACAAGGCCATTCCAGGTTTCTGAGCATTTTGATCACACAACACATTACGATTATTTATTTACGAGTATCAGACACACTGCAGTAGCATGAAACGGTCTTCTAAGACCCAAGCAGGGACATGGCAGACAAAGTAAACAGGAATTAAGTATATCCATCCATGTTTTATTTTAGAGGAAAATGCCTATCTCTCTTTAGCAACAGTGAATAATGCCGTATGTTCTGGTAAAAAGCTTTAAATATTGAAGATTCTGGTCCACAGTTAATAAAATTTATTTTTGAACATTCTGTTCCAGAGAAAATCCAAGCCATATGCAATTAAAGGTTTGGGGAATGGATTTTCTTACTTCACTTATAATCAATAGGGAAAAATTGCACTTGGCATTCATGGGAAGCTCATGTGCTGAAGCAGTAACACGTTCATGTCCACAAAACCCATGATACAGCATTTTATGGTTTAGAAAAACGATTGTATCATCCTGATGGAGAAGAGGTATCAAAGTAAGCCAGCAAGATGCTAAAGGGACACCAGTTACCAAGAACCAGTCAGCACTGAAAGAGTAACCACTCATGTAGTGTCACTCTGTATTATACAATAGCGTTAGACTGTCTTTGGGAAAGCTGTCTCTGCTTTCCTGGACCAAAACCAGCAGGAGAATTGCTCCTGTCCCACATGTGTCAGTGAAGTCCTTGAACAGTCACGTAGTTAATTATATAGTTTCCCCTGTAGAGCAAGTTTCAAATATGAAAAGCTCCAACCCTCTGTAGAGCAAGTTTCTCCACTTAGAAGAATGAGAGGGTACAGTTTGCTTGTTTCCTCAGGCTGCCAAGGGCAATGCCAGCCAACACTAATATAGAACTTTTAAACACACTCACAGTTGCCTAGCAGACACTTAAAAACATAAGTGTTCCTTCAAAAATGAGTTAACAGCCTAACACCCTGATGTCACAGGAAAGCCAGTGCTCAGCAGATGAGAAGTGAAGGTAAAGCGCAGCAGCTACTCTGCACTAACTCCCCACACCAGCCTCCAAGTGCATATGAAGTATCAGCAACGTACTCAGAAATTCAGGATGCCGTCTAATCCCATCCTCACGTACACATTGAAATTAACTGCCCTGCACTGAGACGCCCTGTATCTTGCTGGCTTTCTTGCTTTAACAGCTTTCACTGAAGCTTGGGGTCCTAGTGATTTTTGAAAATAATGCACCAGGTTCCCTAAAAGGTGGAAGTACTTTTGACATTTTTACCCCTGGACTATTAAGCTCATTTAGCACAACCCGAAACAGTCACTAGAATGACCAGCTGCCTTTTGAAGCCTGGTGTGACCCAAACTGAGGTACTGCCTGGCTCCTCACTACGAAATCACAAAGTAAGAAGTAGAACAGTTTGATTAGAAATAAAATATCAGAGGAACACAGTAACATTTTTTGCTGTTCATTTCTCTAACAGTCAAAAGCAATCAAGTATTAATTTAGCACAATCAAATAAAGGGTCTTTGCAGCTTTTAATTAGTCATCGGAGGAAGAAAACAAACAAGCCTGTTGCTGAAATGGACTCAATTCTTTTGGTGCAAGGTTATTATTCCCAGTGAAGATACACTTTAGCTTAGTGATTTATATGGGATGTACCAGGTGAAAGAAAAGTTTATCATTCAGAGTTAGCAATAAGATATGAATTTAACGGGGAGTCAAAGGTAACTTAGAAGTATGTTGGAGACTGCCCAGATGTTAGCGGAAAGAGAAGAGTCAAATACTACCAGTAATAGGCGTGAAATAACTTTTTTGGCAGTGGACTGACAATCATGACAGTGTTCCCTAAGGAGTGATTGGCTGTTCTCATTTGCCTTGCACTGCTCAACGTGCACTCTGAAAAGAAAACTTTATTGTAACTGTCGGTTCTATCAGTAAGTGAAAGACCAAATTACTTACGGCTTTTTCATCAATTTCTATCTGCAAGGCTACATTTTAAGCACAAAGTTACCTGCAAAATAAATATTGCTCCTGTCTCATTGCAGAAGATGATCTCTGCCTAAACTTCTGATGGACTGATTGCTGTAACATTTGTTTCCCTTCAGTCAAGCAAGTGCACATTCCCCACTGATGGGAAATGGCCAGTCATTGTAACAATCCTCAGCTTCTGCCCTTGATTACCACAAAACACAAGTGACTAAAAGTCAGGGGCTTTATTCCAAGGCAAACTCCAAATTTCAAACAAATATGTATTTAAGTCTGGGGAAAAAAACTTTAAAAATTTCCTACAGCAGGAAAAAAAGTTAAAAATCCTTAGCTTATAGTCTCAGAATACCTGTCACCCTTTCAGGCCAAATTCGGAACATCTCAAATCAGTCTAGCTTTGGGTTTCGTCTTCCTAGCTCCTTGTTTCCCAAATACTTCCAGCTGGTAAGTCAGAAAGCTCTCGACGCTCAATCAAATGCCTGAATTCTAAGTAGTCTCAGGTTTTTTGTCTGATACCTTTTAATTTGGGATAGAGCATAATGGTAAGACATCTTAAAGGACACTGACCCTGGAAGCTATGTTTCCTGGCTCCAGAAATACAGTAGGTCTGTTTAGGAGCATATTGGCCTGCAAAAACCTTGACTAGCGCCTCCAGAGTCACGGATCAGTTTGCCCAAAGGCAACTTACATGGTAAAACCACCTAGAACAGTGGGTTCTAACACTACAGGAGGCAAGGTGAGCCAAATATACTTCGAAAGAAACGCCATGTTTTATTAAAAGGTGCTAAAGCAACCTTTTAATATTCTGCTTTTAACATCTGCTCCCAGTTAACTTTTCTCTTTGCTCTGGCCTTTGGTCTGTCTTGTTACTGAAATGAGAACTGATGGTCTTTACTCATTAACCATCCTTGATTCCAACATTCTCCAGTAACGTTTAATTTGCCAGAATTCCCCCGATAGTATCATGTGTGCAAGAACACCTCCTAAAACTTGACCTGATCATTCTAATAGTGCTCCTTCTTTCTCTACAGAGTCTATCTTTCACTTTTTAACCACATTGTGAAAACCCTCAAGCAACACCTTATATTTCATCTTGGTTATTGCAGCTAAGTGTTTTCTGGTTTCCATGACATTTTCATTACCAAGAAACGCACTGAAAAGGAAAATTTGCTAAGACTAACTGCCAGCAGCTCTAGCACTCATTTGAAGTGAGAAACCCTCCAGCAAAATTCAAGTGCTGGGCAGAGCAGAGATTGCAACATCAGATTTATATAATCCAGAAGTGTGCCCTAATCCCAAGACAACAGAAGTAGACTTTCTCTCCACTCTAATGGGTATTTAATTATTTATGCAAAGTAGACCAGGTCCAAGAGCAGAGAGAGTGTGCTACTCTGCCTTGTAATAATGCACAGGAAATAATGAACCACCTCTGATTGTTTAAGACTATGAATCGTCCACACTGGAGGATAATGCCATTTCTTTAGAGACAGTGGAAGGTCTTATCTTTGGCTTTTGATGAAAATATAAGCAATTCCTGGATTTATTCCACAACAGAAGATAAATTAGGAAGTTTCCCTGAACTGGGAACAGCACTACGAGAACCTGGACCCAGTCAAAACCCTTCACACCAGTGTCTTCTTCTTACAGGAATCAGTCTAACATAGCCAATTACAGTCAAGTGAAAGCTCAAATGAACATTGCTATGAATTTATCAATGAATACTCCAACTACATGCAATATCATGTTTGTTCTTCCTATGCCACTTACTTGTGACACTCATAGTACCCAATGTTCCCATATCATTCTAAGGCACCTGCCAGGAGGTGCACTCTGGTGCCAAGATTTCTGGCTTCTGGGCACAACTGCAATACGCACATTACAGAAGTAATAGCATTAATCATCTGGCCTCCCTCATCAAGAAATTAACTGAACGTTTGTTCAGTTGTGGTGATTTAACTCTATTTTTTTAATCAACCAATGTCTAGCACTTATTGGGATACTGCATCTCATAATTCCGTTTGATGTCACCATGTCGAGAGTGAAATAACAAGTGCAACATTACAAGTTGACAGCCTCTTTTTTCAGGAAAAGCTCAGTACTAAGTTGAAGTGGTGACTTTAAAATTTTTACTTTGGTGCCACCAGCAACTCTCCTGTCTTAACAAAGAAAATGCCCTTGAAACACATAAGAAATACTGTAAGCATGAGACCACAACACTTGGAAGGTGTTGATTTTTATTAGGTATCAGTATAACCTCCAGCCAACTCAGACATGGGGTAAAGAAATAAGTTCAAACCCTTCATAGAATAAAACAGCATTGTCATTAAACTAAAAAGCACTCCTGTGAGCCATGGAGTAATTTTGTAATGGCAATTACATTGCTCACATTGCATCACTAATCAGATTTTTTTTTTTTACTCAATAATGAAAACAATATGGTCTCATAATAGTGAAATCGAGGCAATACCTGAAATGGTAGGACACATTAAGCAAGACTATGAAAAGCTTGTTTCAATTAGAGACTCATTAATTACACAGAGAATCCAGAGAAACACAATAATATTTTACAAAATGTGGGAGAATTAGCTTTATGGGTAACATTCTCCTCGAAGCAGGAAAGGCTCTACAACTACTTTGAAAATAACCAAGTCATTAATAGACAATATTTGTAATTTTCAAACCGCAGTCAATTTTTCATATATGCACAATTTAATGATTCTGGTTTTTTACATGCTCAGACCTCAGTGCATGCAGTCTGTATGTAAGCAAAATGTTTTCTTTCTTGAGAAGAGCTCACTTATGCTGGCAATCTAATTCTTGACAGCAGCTAAAACCCAGCATTACTTTAAATCGGCATGGAATTCTGAAACAGGTTTTACAAATCTCAAAGTGATTCAGAACAGTTGGAACAGTAACTAGGTTTTCATTCTGAATTTTTACTTTCCAAAGAGCTCCTTCCATCTCTTAGAACTGAACCAAAATTTGAGTTACAAACATTTCTTTAATTTCAGATATTAGAAATATGACCCCTGGAAGTTTTAATGTTCATGGCCCCATCTCTGTTTATGAAAAGTTTTTCCATTTGTAATTTTAAATTAAAGTCAGTATATGCAGCATTGCCCCACTGTGTTATGAAAACTACCACTATATTGTGCTGGTAGGATGCTCATTTTATGAAGTTTAGATAGTGTCTATATTATATAATACTGTGTTTAGTGACTCTTCATGTGGGCATATTTTCATTCTCCTCATTATGCTGATCACCTGTGCACAAATAGATGGTTGATATATTTTTATAATCTAGAGAAATAATTAGAATAGACAAACCCATATTTAAAGTCCAGACCTGTATGTTCTCAAGCTTTTAATTATGGCATCCATTGTAGTATATATGTTTCCTTATAGCTTCATCATTCACATTTAGCAATTCACTGTATCTGCACAGATAAATTAAAGCCATACAAATAGCATAATTGACCTTGAAATGCATAAAACTGACAACAGTTAATTAAATGAATTAACATGGGAGATCATCTTACCTGCCAGGCAGAAGAAGAAACAGGGTGTAATAAGATGATAGATGAAGAGCCACATGGTTATTTTCTGTCCAGTGATTATCTCAAAAGGAACTGTGTTTTGCAACACCAGCATTCAGAGAGCTAAAAATACCTGAGTAGAGAGAAAGAGAAAGGAGTGAATAATTCTGACATAAGGCTTTATCTCGTATCATATTTCATTTGCCGTATTATCTGTCTAAACTGAATACTTAAGAATTAATATAGGATAGAATCTTTTGAATAATAAATGCATTATCACATTTGCTGGATCAAATTCAACACTCTCTTATTCAGACACCACACTTCTTAAGAGTACTCAGATTTTCCAGTGACAGTAAGTAATATGGTAAATGCTAATACTGAACATCCTCTTTTAGACTCATCTTCCTAAACCAAAACTTCTTGAGCCAGATCCTCTCTCTGTGAACACTTCACATTATTAGAAATATTAAATGCTACACAGTTTGCAATAAGGAAAGTCCAGATTCTATCCTCCTTCATCTCAGTAAATATTATGTTACTATTAATGATTTCAAAGTCTGCAGAAGGAAAATTACAATGAAACTGAAGCACATGAATCTCTTTCACGATTCTTTTATTTTTGTCTAGTATATAAATCCTTTTAAGCTTTTAACACACAATTCATGATCCTCTGGAAAGGTGGTATTAATTTTTATGAGTTTCCTTTTAAATGTTGAATGTAATCATTAATGCAATGTCATATTTGAAGTTTTCTCTTTTCCCTATGGGAGAAACTCTGCCTGTACATATATTAAAACCATGCTAGAGACACATGCAGCTTCTTTTCAGTATTTTAAAATTTCAGATACCATTTTCCAGAATACTTTACTTCTATAACATTTTATACTCCTTTCAATCAGAATATTTTACTAGCTTTTTCTTTCTGGTTGTTGGCTGTTATCTGTTTCTTTAGGTCAATGCGTCATGATGTTTGCGGTGTGCAGTTTTTCATTTTGTTTAATGGATTTCTTGTCATGAATATATAAATTCATCCTTTACATCCATCACATCTTGATCATAGGTCTCCTCTTGACTGGTTCTGCTGTAGCACTGGTTAAGTTATGACCTTCACACAAAGCAAGGTTTCCATCTTATCAATGACAGATATTGTATCTCAGGCTCATGCTGATACCATCCATTCCTCTCAGTATATTCATTTTGGTACTACATCATTATAAAATGTGCTTACACATACTTGAATACCCTTCAGTAGCATGCATCCTAGGACACGTTGTGTGCTAACACGGCATTATTACGTTTTGCAGGATGTAATCTTGACGCTACTGTTTTCCAGCTTCCCATGCCAAGTAACAATGACCCCGCTAGCGGCTTCTACTTTTACCAAGACTTTTACTCCTTCCAGGTCAAAACTTTTACTAAATTGTTTTCTTTTTCCAAAATCCAAATGGTTTAGATCTTGTTTTGAAACTGCCCTGTTTCCCAACTCCAACACCACAAAAGGGGCAGTTTTGAACTTCACAGTACATGCACAAACGTATCCAACTCCATAGGTACGCTTGGGATAAACGCTGCTCTGATTAACCGAGCCTCTGGCATGAGCTGCTGCCGGACAGGTCCATCTCAGTGTGCATTTCTCAGGTCCCTCCTTGAGGTGCCTAAGAACATCTCGCCCATGGGGCCTTATAGCTGTCTCCTCCACCTCAGAATAACACTATGTTTATATGAACCTGCCTCAGACAGTGAGCTTTCCTTAGAGCATAGTTTCATGGGGTGTTTTATCAAACTCATAGTGTAGCAAAATGGCAAGAAATAACACAAGATAATCTTTAGGCTCAGAAATTACAGCAGCTGTTGCACTTCCAACTACTTTTTTTTGGGGGGGTGGGAGGTGGTTTAGCAGATGAAATCTTTAACAAAAAGGTCAAAACTGTATTAGTTGCCATGATCATAAAAACATGGCTGTTACATGGAAACAGGCTCAGCAAAGCACAGACAAGAGCCAAACAGGGATTCCCAGAAGTGCGATTTTATTTAGAAATAATCCCTGGGAAAAGGCTCTCATAACGGCAACAAATGCACATGCTTACTGAAGCTGGATCAAAGGGAAAGAATTTGCTAAACATCTTTACCCTCCTGCTTCTGCTGGCACTGAAGTTTCTTCAGCCTCCAGCATTATTGTGTGCTCTGCCACACAAAGAGGTATTCATAGCTACTTCAGGCATCTACCTTAAGTAACCAAGGTATGAACATACTACACGGGTCTGTATGTATACAATTCTATCCTATACTATGCCTGTATGATTCCTTAGAAAGACACTAGTAGGCTACATCTACAAATGATTTCATATGCTTTCCAGCAACCATACCCTGCCTATGAAGCTTGTGTTATGACACTGCCTTGGCTGCAACATTTATTTCCAAGTGACATGAGTTAAATTGCATAGTATGCTAAAATAATGCACATAATTAAACAGCAGTGAAAAAGGAACTCTGTTGGGAACAACGGTAATTACACAGTAACTCATGGTGATAATAACTGTGTTCAAATGTATTGATAGATGAAACTGTTGGGAGTAAACCTGTGTTCTAGCTCGGACACTAAAGGCACCACTGCAGACAGAAGATTCCTCCTCTCATTTGCAGAATTCAGGTTTGATTTTGGAAAGTTACTCTGTCCTCTTGGTCTCTAAAAATTCCTTTCTGTTGGCTCAGGAAAAAAATAGGTTGAACACTGATTCACATTACAGTAAATAAAAACTGTGGCAGTAAATGTTATGAATACCTCATTTTATTCAGATACAAAATATCCACCCTGCCAGGATTCATATCCTTTCCTTGCTCTCACTTCATTCGGCTGAGTGGGTTCTGTATATATAGCACATCCATCCCTTCTGATTTATCTCAGCTCGTGGACGAGAAGTGAGGCTGTTGCACATCGCTCTGCTGCATTCTGCCAGCACTGCCTGCTCTGAGATGAGACAGCATGCAGGTTATCTATCGCCTGTACGTCTGAAGAAGTACGGCTGTACATGATGATACCACCCTGCTGCCCAAGGATGAGTCCAAGCTTATTGGAGGCAGCAGCACTCGCGCCGGAGGCCACACCGCGGGCTGCAGTGCTCACGCAGTTTATCTGCTCCCTCTTCTCCTTTACAGCTCTCAATGATTTTTCTTCCCAGAGCGAGAAGGATATTGTTGCCTAAGTAAAAATCACTCCCGAACCAAAGAGTAGTCATCAGTAGGACTCCCTTTTCAGGCCTGTGAAGGCAGACTGCATGCCTGGGTATACTCCTTACTCTGCACGGTACACTATCCTTCTTTTCTCACAAGGAAGCATCACAACTTTAGCAAATGAGTAAGACATTTTTTAAATATGTAAGAAAATGAGCAGGCACTTAACCGCAACAATGCCAAGTTTAATTCCCATCTGACGCTTGTTAACACATTTAGGTTCCTTTCTGACTGTTCCATTTCCCAAAAAAGCCAGTCACCACTCCAGGGCCTTTGCCTTGCTAGAGTCAAGAAAACTTGTGGGAGCTGTCTGGAGTGCAAGCCTCCCAAAGGAGGCGGGGGAAACGGAGACATTGCCTGCTGCATAGGAAGCACATTCAATTTTCAACACAGGGGCCTCCCACAATGCTCCTGGAGGCTTGCACTGCCTCATGATGCTTCATTAGGATGAGAGGTGTTCCCAGGACACAAGGGTAGACCTGCCTCTCTGTGCTACCCGATCGTACGGGTTCTTTAATCTCTCGAAACGCAGTTCGGGGAAATGTCTGCCATATTCCATGTGGCTCTCTTCAGGTCATCACCACACACTTTTGTTTTCATGAAGGTGAAATAGACACTTGTTTTAAAGCTATGAAAATAGCCAGAGTTTTGCATCACTTCCCCGCTTAATGTAACCATGGAGATGACATCATCTCTTTGCAAGAGTATAAAGTATTGTTAATCTAGACAAAAAAGGAAATTATAAACAGCAAGTATTGGAAGTCAGATAAATAAAGACGGTAAGATAAAAAGCAGTGCAAGTAGGCTACATAAATTACTAGAGTTTAAATCAAGGATGGGTGGGAACAGACAAGGGAAAGCAGAGCAACAGTAGGGGATGTTAAGGGGTGAAGAAGCAGCAAAGAAACAGAGCTCAGTGTTACAGAGTGGGGGCATGTCGCGTGGGACATGTGAGTGATGTGTGGGAGGATGGAAGCAGTAAGCTAAACCAGAAGGGCAGTCAGAAAGGCAGAGTGCAAGGAATGGCGATGGCAATGTAGGGAGATGAAGGTGCATGAGGATTAGCAGTCACCTCTTGTCAGTGAATCAAAATGTTTACCATAACAAGATCTTCCCTGAACCTCTCTTCCCAAGGCTTTCCACGTGGGAGTAGTGTGATGGCTGCATCAGTCCTCGATATCTGCTCAGGGCTCCCTCTCAGGAACCCCAAGCACTGAATGGGAAGAGACAGGGGCAAAAGAGAGTGTTTAGGAGCTCTGGCTTGGTACACTTAGTTAGGAGAGGTAAAATAAGATGCTTGTTACGATTCTCATTTCCTGGTACATGATGACAATTATACACATTCAATTTTTAGAATTGGTAGGGATTCCATCCAGATTAGACTATAAATAGATACAACAATCTAGAAGAAATCGCTGTTTCTCCACCCTTTTTCAAAACATGAATATACATAATTGCAATAATAGGAAATTCACAGAGTGGCAAGTTACAATCAAAGCCTTTTAGGAGCCACATAATTCTTGAACGTAATCGGTGTTTTGTATTTGTTTTTACTTCAGGCTCTTTTACTGATATTAGTAAGCATCTAATTGCTTGTTATCTTGATTTTCTTGAAAGAGTTGGCATTTTTTGCTATGATAACTAAATCCTCATAAATCTCATTAGCGGCTTAGTATTTAGGATTATCAAGAAACTTTTGCATTTATTAAAAATAATGGCGTACGTTGAATATTATGGCTTGTATCACCTTTGCAATTTAATTTTGTGATCGATCAACAAGTTTTGACATTTTTGGTTAGACTGTGCCATTAGAAGGGGCACTACATCTTATTTAAAAGTCTGGCTTCTCAACCATCACCCACAACCCCTTGATTTACTTTGGAAACCAATACCTTAGCCACTAGTGTCTAGCAGTCATCTCTATTACCAGAAAGGTGATGACAGTCAAGTTCCTTGCCACTGTGCAGATTTATCTCATTACAGTGGTATGGGATTACTATAAATAAACTTCCAAGCCACCCCTGCTCTTATAGCATTGCTGTCTGCAGAAGATTTTTGAAAGATAGCCTCTATCTCCTATGAGTCCAAAAGTGGCTTTAGCTCCTTGCACAAAGGTTCATAGAAATGCTTCAATTCCTTTTCATCATCTTTGATTTCTATAAATATATTCTTCGTTTTTGCCAGATACGTTCAAGTAAAAACTGGAAATCCACTGTCCCCCAAACTGCCCACTGGCCCAAACAGTCCATCACCAATAGTCATGCTTCTAGTACTTTCCACATCATAGTATTTAAAGAATATAGCTACTCTTCATTCCACATGAATAAAAGCCAACTAATAAGCCCATCAAATTGATGGCTCATGCATAAAATACTCTCCCTGAACAGAATTTACACTTTCAAGGGCAACATGAAATAACATAACAACCAACCCTAAGTTTGAGCAAGGAGCAGTCTAATCCTTCCCCTGCCAATTACTCAAAAATATTTTCTCTACTGCTTACAGGTGGCTAAATAAATAAAACCCGGGAACAGTTCACTAATATCTTTAGAGAGGGTAAATTAATAAGTAAGTTTATTAATAGTGGACAATTCAACCAGCACTGCATTTTTGCTTCATAAACACTGACTTACAAACACAAAGAATCAATGTCTTGGAGGTGATGACTCCAAGGTTGTTACAGGGCTTGGCCCAAGTTTTAATGAGAAACATAAACTTTGGAGTGCAATACAAAACTTCCAGTCTTTTACAAATATTTATAAATTTAGTCTGCATTTTTTTCCACTTAAACTCTCATGTCAACAGGCTTAAAAAAACTAATGTCCTGGTACACTGATGATCTGTAGTATATTCTGGCTCAGAGTTATCCTTTTCCTTCCTGCATCCCTCAGTGGAAGCTACGACTTTGCTCCAAGAATCAAGCACCAAAAAGACAGTAAATTCCTTCTCTAGACGTATTCTGAGTCATGCCTTTTGCACCTGAAAGCAACAGTGCTTACTCTACAAAGCAAGAAAACGTAACACCTATTACAAGAAACAAAACCATTAAATACATTTGCAGAAGATTGTTATGAGATACAGAAGGTACCAGGGATCTGAAAGTCAACCTTGCAGTTACAAGATGTCTGTTTTCTGTAGCCATTTTCTGATGCATTGTTCTTTTTAAGTAGGCCAACACGCTGCCAGTTAACCACACTGAATTTAACTCTCCTGCTTCCTTTATATTTATACATCAAAGAATTCAGACCTCGAGATGCAGTAACTGCCTCAGTCAGTTGCTCAAGTAGGCACTTCTGCTTTTTTGCTAGGCAATTAAGAAGTCCTATGGGACTTTGTTTGCATGCTACGTCATCCTTCCCATTTTCATTTCTTTCACCAGTTGTAGCTTTCTGTTTGTCTTCTCAAATAGTTCATGCAACTAATAAGATGTCTCTTCTTTTTTTTTTTTATTTTATTTTTTATTTGCATTCACTAATTCATTATGCAACAACAGTAATACTTTTCCCTACGAGGGTTCTACAGTTCTACACTGGTCACAGATCTATCTCATCTCAGGTAATCAGAGAATCGTCAAATGGTTTGTGTTGGAAGGGACCTTAAAGATCATCTAGTTCCAACCCCCCTGCCATGGGCAGGGACACCCTCCACTAGACCAGGTTGCTCAAAGCCTCATCCAGCCTGGCCTTGAACACTTCCAGGGATGAGGCATCAACAACTTCTCCGGGCAACCTGTTCCAGTGTCTCACCACCCTCACTGGGAAGAATCTCTTCCTTATATTTAATCTAAACCTACCCTCTCTGAGTTTAAAGCAATTACCCCTTGTCCTATCACTACATGCCCCTGTAAAAAACAATGACTGTAATGGAGGGTCATTTAGTACTGCTATTATAAACATATTTTTGAGGAAGGTTAGGCATCTCCTAATTTGTGGTAAGATTAACAACTTAGTTTTATTATTTAATTATGAATACAGTTTGGCTACTTTTGTTGAGTCACTGAGCTGAAAAAAAGGTTTTGAAAGACCTTCAGATAATGAAGTGTTGCTAAGAGGTACTTAAACACTGTCTTTAATCATCATGTTATTAGCAAGGGGTCAGTCAACCAGTCCTCCAAATCCCTATCCACACTGCTCTATCAGCAACTAGATGTTCTTTCTTCTAAGGTAGTAAGTAAGATCACTTGCTGCTGCTGTAACTCACAGGCATTGCTCACACTTTTCTGAAAACATGTCGTAAGGGCTTTGCTGCTTAATGATTGTCTGGTAAAAAACTGCAGCAAACAAAAATCAATAAACCTCTGGCCCAGCACTGAGCATCACTCAGCTCAGCACACTACTCTGTTCCTACACTTACTTACACATAGCTTCTGATTGTGTCTTAAAGCTTAATTAGTTTGACTGACTCCAAGATAACCAAACATACCCAAGGCTCTAAAACCAGCATGAAAAATTCAGCCATGAATCATGAATACAAATAAATATCCATTATTAAAACTGGGCATTCTTTCATACGCTAAAGAGGATTTGTTTGGTTACTGTGGCCAACAACTTTCAAGGGAAAAAAACCATTAACTTCTCCAGTAAAATTAAGTGTATAACTGCTGTTATCTTTTAAAGTTTCAATTCTGTTAAAGTTTATTAAAAGAACAGTTATGCTGATTGATCTAATTACTCAGAACAACATCTTGAAATTAAATTGTAAATACACTAGATCCATTTCTAAGAAAAAAAGTCATTCAAAGTTTCAGAAAACGAAACGTTGGATGAAAACCTTTACTGCACACTTGGCATTTTCTATCTGTTTTTCCCATTTTCTTGAACTTAGGAATACTTTCTTATTCATCACTAAATGAAGATATGCGAATGAATCATGTGTATTCAGTAAGTTCATAACAGATGTATTTATATACATAAAATTTTAACAGTTTATCCATATAATCTGTAACTCAGGATACCTTATAACATACTTCCTATTGTACAGCCAAAGACAAGCTCAGTGGGAGATTTCATCTTCAAACTGCATGTTTCCTAGCAACCCTCTTTAAATCAGAGTAGCTTTTTTTAAAATTTACATCAATCACTTGGAACTGTTGAGAATGCTCAGAAACATCTCTTTCATCCTGTGAATAAACAGTTCGAATCAGACTAGCAGCTGCAAAAAGGAGGAAAAAGGAAAAACAATTCAATGTTTACTAGAATTTCTAGTGGATTTTGGAATAATACGTTACTTGTGCCTTTTGGTTTTAAGCTTACACATTTCAGAAGAGCTCTTGGTGAGATCCATGGGCATTTTTTACAGGTTTCAGCTGCCATCCACCACTGCAAAGATGCTCTGTGTTTTAAAGATTGCTTTTCAAGGATACTTACTCATGAGGTAGACTTAGATATATTCTGAAGATTTTAGAAGACAAGTGATGGTTACTATTGGTTTCATCACCTACAACTAAAGCATTGCTTCTCTAGTCTTCAGATTTTGGGGGGGGGGGGGGGGGGGAGGAGACGGGACCCACAACCAACTTTTTTGAAATCTTAGTTTATTGCCTGCCAATTAACAGTCAATACTTTTTATGCATGTATCCCTGATCAACCCCACTATAGCCTCAGAGGCACATCTACAGAAATCTCCAGTAGCGTTCAGTCTGCATGGGGGTTCGCATGGACATGTACCATCAGAACAGCCTTTATGAATCCCAGAGTCAAAACTGCTACACCTAAGAACACCAGAAACCACACCTTCCCACCCTAATAAGAAACAGTATCGATGTCATGATTGGAGTGGGATCAAATCAAGGTAGATTGGCGAGGAACAAAGGTGGGAAAATGGATGGGTAAGGGGATAGCATGGCCCAGTTGCTTATCAGCAGTGGGTGGTCAGTACACCTGTCTGGCCTGATCGCCAAAGCATGTCCTGTTTTCTTATTAAATTCCATCTCTGACTAATTTCCTGTGTTGAGGGCTCCCTTTTCTGTGTGCACCTGTACATATGGAGGTGTAAGTGCCAGCCACTTACAAGCCCAAGGTGGCAGCAACTGGAGAGACTGGAGTGTTGTGAGGGGTCTGAGAGGTGTCCACTGGAAAAGGAGCCATGGGTCACAGGGGCCCATGGGCCCAGTGTGCCAGCAACTGTGGAAGCGGAGTAGAAACATATGGTATGGGTGCATACACCAGTGCATCACCAGCGGACATCAAGATGGACTAGCCAGCAATTATGGTAAAGGTTTGGGAGCCGGTATTAGAGCAGCTGCCACCAGCAACTGGGGACACCTCGGCATCCAGGTCCAGGACAGCCTGAGGCCAGCTACTGGAGAGGTCTACATACATGTATGGACACGTGCTTTCCACTAACAGGTTTCATCCTGATCAGCCAGGCAGGATGAGGCTGTTGGGGCTGTTTGCAACTGCTGTTGCTTTTTGTCTGTTGATCTATGTGGCCAGTCATTTATAGATGCACATGTGCACTGTGCGAGCATCGCTGCTGGCTGGTCCTGGGCACAGTGAGCTGCTGCCGCCTTGCCTCCCTCAGGCAATTGGATTTGGCAACCCCAGATCTAAACAACCAAAAAAACTCAGTGAGATGCATCTGACCCAGAATCCCTACGCTGATGCATAGGACTGGCTCCATGAGTGCGCAAGTGTCTCTCTGAAAATGCGAGTGTTTTACCTTTGTAATGCAATGTTTATTATGTGGAAAGTAGTTTTAAGTATGAAAATTACGTTATAAAATGTATGACTAATCAGTTCAATGACTGAATCCAGAGAACCATTTAAGATCACTCCTAAGCAATTAATAGGTCTATAAATAAAGCCAAAAGAGAGGAGCACTTAATTTTATACATGCACATCATTCTGCTTTTTACTCCTAAATATCAAGGAGAAAAAGTGAAATAAAAAAACAAATAGGCATTTGAGAGCAAAAGGACCGATTTACTGAAGGGTCTGCAAATATTTAAGTATAGGATGAACACATATAGCAAAATCACAGGTGGCACTCATCAGTTTGCAGGACTGACACCTTGAAAATTCCATTTTAGTTCTCATGTCAAGTTTCATACTGTGGTGACAAAGATTGCATTTTGATATGTAGATAAATACAGCCACAAAAAGAGACATTTCTCTTTAGTTACTGAAGTTGCATTAGTAAATAATTCCATTCCAAAAGACTAATTTCAAATAATTACTAATGTTAGAATTGATAACTGTTCTGTTGAACATAACATACAAGCGTATCCTTTCACAGATGCTATTTCAGCATGGCGATTGCCAAGAAATCAAAATAACCTTCTCATTTAGAAGGTGCTGATTGCAAAGTAATGCCATAACATCTTGTAGCAACTCCATGTTCTTCCAAGGAATAGAAGAGAGTCCCTACAGCCTCCGTTAAACAGCTGCCTACAGCTCCTGCACAGCTATTCTTTACTTACTGCATTTCTGATACACACCTGGGAGCATTCACAGCAAGGAACATGTGGGCTCCAACACAGGGGCTTTCCTGTTTAGGAGCTCCTGACAAACAGGTATAATGAAAACTGCAGTACAGTATATCTGAAAGAGATAATCCTTTCAAAACATGGATCCGATCTGTTTTGATTAAATCCTGGTTTTGAAGTATGAGATGTAGTATGTAGCAGTGTTGGGGTTCATGTCCTTACTACTCCTTTTTCAGCACTAAAGAGAGTTCAAATGTTAAAATGTCCATTACCTTTGCTTACTAAAACTTGAACTGACTTTGTGAAATTTTACTGAAATTTTAGTATTTTCCTCTATTATGTCTTAAATTTTTCACACTTTGTCCAAAGAGAAATGATTCCTAATTCTTGATGCTCAACTTTTTGGTAAAATAATAGAATTATTATTATATTTTGATTTTTCAATCAATGCAAGTTTAATTAGGGGTTATATATGACCAAAAATACTCAACACACAAGGTTAGTCATTTATGTTAGACTGTTATGTACTCACACGGTATTAACCGTTCAGATTTTTCATTGCCAGGACACACAGTCGAAGGTTAATATACTCAGTATGTAGGGAAAGGGAAAGCACATCATCACCTGCAGACATTGTTCTACCCAGTAAGACAAAGTAATCAGTAGAAAATGTGACATGTTAGGTGATATGTTAGTGCATCTACAAATGAGGAATATCCACACATTAACATCTTTAAAGAAAATCAATTATAGATGCTTTCATCTACTAACTTTTAAATGTATTTTCTACTGTGCTTGGCTTCTTCCTTCTTCCCTGACCCCCCTCCCTGAAGTGCCCAACTTTTCTTAATCGCCTCATATTCAGTTGAACTAATTTAACTGGAGAAGCATGTAAGGTACCTTTCACATTCTATTTATCTGGAAAAAAGTTGATTAAAATTACCTCCCTGACGTACAGCTGAAATGACAAGAACAGACAAAACGTTACTCGCAATAACCAATATCAGAAATTGAAACAGCATTATTATCTTTATTGGCTTCTCTCTGCTTTTATACTGATGGAGATACAATGACAACATAGGCCTGCACACAGGATTAGTACATTTTGTAAGGCAGTATGAAAGATGCTGCTATTTATAACTACCAGAAACTGCTGTATCTCACGTCCTGTGGTCTGCTAATGCATCTGTCAAATCAATCATTACGGCAACACAAATTTGGTCACTTGGTCTATTTCTCAAAATATTACAATAAATAATTCCATAAATGTACAACAACTGTACTGTAATATTAAATATGTACTGAAACATTCTGAGAACTTTGGGGGTTCTGAAGCTTTGGGAGACCTGTGCTGATGGGGTAACTGAAAATTCCTTTTCTAAGACAATGAGATTTGACAATAAACCAGTATTATCTTAACTGAGAGATGGCACCTTACATTATTGTTTGATTCGGTGGTTTATTTTATTGCTGCAATCTGGCTTTTCTTTTATAGTACTCACAGAAATGCATTGGAAATTGGCAACAGATAAAATTTCAGTATTTCTGAGGTGTCACAGGATCTAAAGTCCAAAATTCTGCAGATCATTCTTTGGACTCTTAAGCAGAAATAAGGTGATAAAGAGAGACAGGGGAACATAGTTCTTTGTCCGCATGGGGACTGGAGGATGAAGTAGAAGCAGAGTGGAACAAAGGAAATAATATGATAGTTTAGGACCTCAGGACCAGAAAATCTGGGATAATTTATACGTGATCATTTTGATGCGTGCATTTCAAAGCTGTTACTTTTCAAGTTTAACTCCAGCTTTACACTTTCTTAGAGCAGAAATAGAATTAACATCAGATATTGGGGCATAACAAATGTTGAAAGCTAAACGTTTGAGAGTGAACTTGCGTCAGGTTTTCTATGGGAATAAAGGATTATGTGATATTCATGAAAAGGAGAGTTTCAGAAGACCTGCAGCAACCTTCACGCCAGGAGGCACCAGCTCCCCTAACAGAGTGCATACCCGAGGCGGCTTTAAGACCTACCCTAACAACAAAATTCCCTTCCTGCCTTTTCCCATATTATAGTACCACAGTGCACATTTGCTTTGTGTGAGCAGACTTCGCCATCATGGATAAGCTGAACGCTATGGACATTTATCGTGGATGGAAAAGAGCAAACGACAGTCCAAGCATCAGCAATGAAATGATAAATAACGTACATTAATTTACTGCTGTTATACATGAGAATGGAATAAATGCTAAATTTCTCCCGTTTGACATGGGCAAAATCCCCTTTGCCTGTAGATACTGTGACATGGTCAAGAATGGATTTATTGACATAGACAAAAAGAAAAACTCTCTTCATCTATGCTATCATATTTGACACTTGAGATTACAGTTGAGAAGGTTATTTAGAACACACTGCTATACTCTTCCAGTAAATTATGTGGAGAATACACTTTACACTTGCCTACGTGTCTTATCAGAAGAAAAACGGTAAGACTGAGAAGAAAAAACAGAGTAAGCAGATTTTCTTTCCTTTGTTTACCATTGATCTGCCTCTGTCTTGATGTGTGTTTTGCAGTATACAGTTTGAAGAACCCAGTTACTAATGTACAAGATTACTATTCACAATATAATATAGTTTATAAATTATAATGGGTCATAAATTGCTTATACTTTCTTTTAGCACCACTATTTCATGCTTCATGGCACATGTAAACATTATTTATTCTAATATATCATTAGTGTTTTTAATAAAAATGCTTGTGTTTAGCAATTTGTATTTATCCTGCAAAGAGTGTGAACCTTCAATGAAAATCAAATCCATTTGAATGAAATACAGAGAGAAACGGTCAAGTGATAGTCTTAAGTGACCAACATCAACAGGTCTAGGGCTCTCGATTATGTTCTAAAATGAATGCGACTCATCCGGTGTCTCACAGATTCAATCTAAACAATTTAGATAAAATGTAAAAAAATTAACAATCTACAGATATTAATACTAAACTAAGAGCAAGGCAATATATTTGCAAATCAAAGCCACATAAACAACTTAGTGTCAAAATGAGAATTAAAATACCAAGTCAGTTAAGTCTTCACATTGGCATCACATTATCAAGTAATCGATTCTTTTAAATTCTAAGAAAGGTTATTTGGAAGCGATCACGTGCTATTCTGAAACAATTCACTGAATTTGACTAAAATCTATATATATTTTGAAGATATATTGAATAACTTTATATTTAAAACTGAATCTGTATCTTAGAAGATGGTTCCAAAGGGTTATTTAGTGTTTAAACCACAAACTTGTTGTTACTGATTTTGCAATTTTATTTTTCATTTTCGATGTGGCATATAGCCCACCGCTTCCTAATTCCCAACAGACACAGGATAGATCTTAAAAGAACCCTCAGCTGGAAGAAGTCTGACAGCCCCTGTTAGCCTCTTACAGCAGACACTGAAAAAGTTTCCTTCAATTCAAGAAGACAATTTAGAGTATCTTTTTAAGACTATATTTTAGGGTCATTTTGAGGCAGGAAACTTCCTTTGTGATGTCTTCCCTTTCAGAACATTATTGATGTTCATGCCACCAGGCAGGCACAGAACTGCACACTACAAGCTCTGAAGTCTTGGGTATTTCCCATCTAATAATGCCAAAGGAAAGACACGGAAAATGAAATTGCATTCTACACAAGGTTTTTGACCTGTTCAGCTTGATAAAATTTGATATTTGGAAGTCAGTGTAAAATTACTCCTGCAATACTTGCAAATGAAAGAAGTCTGGTTTAAGAAACTCCCTCCACAATTAACAATAAAAACAAAGCAGCCACAGTGTTCTTCAATGTTTAGAAAACTGCAGCATTCACTGCAGAAAGGAATAAATTACAGAGGTCATAAACCAGAATGGGTGCACTCTGGACAGCAGCAGCTCTGAAAAGCATCTCGGGGATACAGTGGACAAGCAATTCAACTGGGGTTTCCAGGACAATGCTGTGGCTAAAAGAACAGCATGACCCTTAGGGATTAAACAACGAAGATACACAGCTTTGTGAATTTGCTTGTTAGAAATACAGAAATGTGTTTGGAACTAGCGTAACTCATATTGGAACACTGTAAATAATTATGGTACTGGATTATATTTATTCAAAGAGACTAAAAAAAAGAGTGGACAGATGTAAAACATACACATATATATACAAAAAGAGTGAAGAAAATGCCTTATGGTAAGAAATTTCCTTGTTCAACCTGTCTGGCATACCAAGGAGACAACTGAGGAATATCCTGGCTACAGGACATAAGTATGGGTTGAAAATACTGGAGACAAAAGGGTTCCCAAAGCCAGAACCTCTAGTTATCCTCCAGTTTATAGCACCTCCTTTTAGCACTTTCAGGAAAGGCCACTGTTAGACCACAAATTAAATCACTAGGCTCCACTGAGGTTCAAAGTAGGTAATTTTTTCATGAGCAGCAATTTTTATCCCTCCTAACAAGCAAAAAAACTCCAACTTACTTCATGTTTGAATACTACAAAGAGCTGTGGAAACTGCAAACAAAGCTGTAACCAAGACATCAAAAATGCAGAAAGAACTGATTGTAATATAAAATGCTTGGTAATAGCTCATCAATAACAAAAGATCTTGAGATTATACTGGGTTATGAATTTTCGTGCAAGACCACACAGCCGCTCGCTCACTCCTCCCTCCAGTGGGATGGGGCAGAGAAAATAGCAGCTAAGGCTTGTGGGTGGAGACAAGGACAGGGAGGGATCACTCTCCTGTTATGGTCACAGTAAAACAGACTCAACTTGGGGAAGAAAATCAATGTAATTAGTAACCAATCAAACCAGAGTAGGATAGTGAGAGATAAAACCAGGTCTTAAAAACACCTTCCCCCCCACCCCTCCCTTCTTCCCAGGCTCAGCTTTCCTCCTTTACCTCCTCCCCTCCAACAGCACAGGGGACAGGGAATGGGGGTTGCCGTCTGTCCATCACATGTTGTCTCTGCTGCTCCTTCCACCTCAAGGGGAGGGAACCTCACACTCTGCCCTTGCTCCAGCGTGGGGTCCCTCCCACAGGAGACAGTCTCCACCAACTTCTGCAACGTCAGCCCTTCCCATGGGCTGCAGTTTTATTCTCTAACTGCTCCAGCGTGGGTCCCTCCCATGGGAGACAGTCCTTCAGGACCAGTGTGTTCTAGTGTGGCCTCCCCACAGTCACGTGTTATTTGGGCACAGCTGCCTGCTTTGGTGTGGGGCCCTCCTGGAGCTGCAGGGGGGGGGGGGTCTCTGCTCCCCCATGATCCTCCGTGGCTGCAGGGCACAGCCTGTCCTCTCACCATGGGGAACCTCTGCTCTGGGCACCTCCTCCCCACCTTTTTGCACTGACCTGGGTGCCTGCCCGGTTGTCTCTTTCACATCCCACCCCTCCCTCCACAACTGGTCCTCTTTGTTTATGCCTCTGTAGCATGTTAATCTGCAGAGGTGCTGACTGGCTCAGCTGTGGCCAGAGGTGGGTCCGACTTGTAGCTGGGGAGACTTTGAGAAGCTTCTCACAGGAGCCATCACTGTGGCCCTTCCCCTGCTACCAAATTCCCACCACACAAACCCAGCACAACATAGAAATAAACTACCTGAAAGTAATAGTGGAAAGATCTTTATAACCATCACTACTCATCATGCCATCAGCAGCAAGATTAAGAATCTATCTCAACGTGTTAAGGCTCAATGTCATTGCTGCTGTCTTAAAAAACAAGCTTCATAGTAAATTTCAAGTTTATGCCCTAGACCGTACACCAAAGAGCTCATTTTGATTTATTTTCATCTTGATACTTCAAATGTTAAAGGTTAAGATTTTCAAGATCTGCTTTTAGATCTATTATAAAAATGATAATTTTCAAGATTTATTTTGGCCGCTCCCTCCTTTCCTTTTTTCCAAGTATTTTACCCATTCCCACCACTGTCATTTCAAAAGCCATTGCTCTAGATGAAATGTTCTCACTCTCAGACCTTCTACACTTTCACGCCTTCCCCAAACATTGTCAACACTTGCTATGTCTCATTTTTAATTTTTGGCCTATATTTAAGCACATGTAGATGATTACGTGCACATCCATTCCATTTCCTGTCCTAATCTGTCTAGCACCAGGAACCAGTCACACCAAGAACCAGTCTTGTTATATATATATATTTGCTAAACAAAAGCTTCCTCTCATAGCACTTTAGTACTGCTTGTGAGTATCAGCCGGATTTTGGAAAGTTAAGTACCCTGTGGTATGCACCCCTTGCCATAGGGCATGCTTTCTGATACTTTCATTATTCTCATGATTTTTCTGTGAAGCCACTCAGATATTTTAAAATCTGCCTGAAAGGCATCTGCAGCATTTTCCTCAATCTTATTTAGTATTTCTTAGTGTATTACAATTGAACATCAGAGAAGGCATATTTACACACAGCACTAAGTGATTAGCTCTGAGACTCCCTATGTCTTTTTTAAAGCCATTCTTCTCTTGGAGAAGATAAACTAATCCTCAGAAATTACTGAATTGTACAGATATCTACCTGGGGGGTGAGAACTGAAAACGCCAGGTACTGCTAGTATGAATATCCTTCCATTCTGCTCTCACTGTAGCTATTCCACATCAAGGAAGAAACTATTCATGGCTTAAACCTGTTTTTAAAAATCCCATGGCATTATTTTGGTTCTGTGAAATGCAGTTAATGAACTGTGAACAATGATTTTCTGTTAGATCTTGGCCTTCCCTATTATTTAATTGGCAATTAGTTCAACATACCGCATTGCATGCACTGCTGATGTTACCAGGTTACCGGGACAGAAAGTACTTTTTCTGAAAGGAGTAAAAGCAAAGGAAAAGGCTATATGAAATTCCATCACTGGAAAGGGTATTTGAAAACCCATCACTACCAGCACTTGGCAAAGACTAAAGAAGGCTAGCAGATTGCAAAAGCACTGTCTCAATAGGGAGTATCCTGCCAAAGGTCAGTGTAATGCTGCATTAAAAGAACAGAATAAAACAAGCTTAAAAAATGACCACAGCATCCTTCAGATTTCTTGGCTGTAATGAACTAAACATTACAGCTTTTATTTTTATTAGTGCTGCCTCCTATTAATGAAAAATTAAATACAGCACAAGCGTTTATATTTGCAATGTTTCTGGCTGCAATCTAAAAAGTGGAGGGTCAGGAAAGAAATGAAGAATACGTTGGCTGCTGCTGGTTTTTGTGCATCAATAAGTCCATTATGGCTTCAGACTATAACCTGAATTCTCAGCCAAGTCGGCCTAAATGAATCTCAGGTTTTGAAAGTGTCTCGAGAAGCCGCCTGATTTACCACTGCACCTTCTGGATACGGTTATACAACCTAAAAATTGAAGCAATGCAGCACTGAAGTAGGACAATGTCTTAGCTGTGCAACTTTCTGTTTGTTTTTAAATCATTTTTCAAGAAGGTTTTGTGAAATATCATTTATGAAATGTCATTTCAGGAGTTAAAAAAAGAAAGCAGCTGATTTTAAGCACCATAAGAGCTCTCTTTTTTCCAGGTAAAGAATTAAAGGCAACAATCTGTCTTAATGTCTCGAAGCAGATGAAGAGTAAGTGATGTATATAACTATTGTGCATCCCTGCCGTGATGCAGCTGCTGTTTTTGTGTTACTAATGGATTCTACTGTTGGCAGAAAAGGAATCTCCAGTCCTTTTTCAACAGGTACCAGGCTAAAATAAATTTCAAATCCTTGAGTTGGCCTGACAGGGAGCCAATTACCATTTCAGCTGACCAGCATCCCTTGAAAAGAAAAGCAAGGAGGAAGAAACATGACAGAGGATGACAGAAAGATGACAGAAAAAAACCCAAAACTGGTCAAAAAGGAAAAGTAGATTCAATGCTGAAAATAACAGAAGCCTCAAAATAAAATTAGGATAGTGTCCCAGCAGTTTTGCTGTTTTCAATTCTTTTCTTTTGCATTTGATGGGAGTAAATGAAAAGACCAGGCCCCTGTGGATTTGGTCTACGGATCTTTCCTGGTATCTTAACAAAACACACTTTGCCCCTGGCAAGTTATTCCAGATCATTATTTCAGTGATTTAGGTTTTAGTAGAGTGCTGCATCTTATTCAGCAGTAAGTACTGGCATGAACTTGGGCAGCAGCAGGGATGGAAGACAGGAGGGGACAGAGGGAAGGTTTACTGATCCCTCAATTATAAAACACTCCACAGCTTGTCCGGAGGAGGGAAGGGTACTGGCCTTAGGGACAAGGGTGTAAAGAAAAAAGGGATAAACATGGTGATTTGGCTTAATAATATGCTGCCTACTATATCAAACCGGATTAGATACAGTTCATTTCCTGCAAAGGTTTCCCAAGCTTTGCTTTACACTGCCTTGTGCCAAATGAGAGAGTGCTTTCCTGCTGTCCCACAAACGTGGGTTAGAAGAAGGATACCGCTTTAGTACAAAGCTGACTATTGCATGGTCCTGACAGTGCAGCTCAGCACATGGCATCTCCTACGCTGGAGCCTGCTCAGAAACTCTGCTGGGTGAACAACGATGGGCAGATGACAAAGATCTCTCCAATGGATGCAGTCTTACCATGTGTAAGAGCTTAGAGCAAAACAACTTACAACCTATATAATGAGCAGCGGTCCTAACACAATGACTTCGTGTTCTTCTCCTCCAGAGTTTGCAGAAAATGTGCCAGTACGTATGGTGTTGCTGGTTTTGTAATTCACAGCAGAAGGCATCTGATTTGATTTGATCTATATGTAAAAATGCAGTAGAGAGAAACATAATTGAAAATCACTAATTTTCTGTCAGCTGCTTATCTTCTTGTTGGGGGTATAAACTCCGAGTCCTCTGAGAAAGGGAATGAGTGGTGCCACTGGAGGCTAGCTTGTGCAAGGGTTGAATGATAGGCAGCTCAGACAATGTATTCATCAGCTCCTCTGAATCCTGTTCTTCAACCTGCATGCCAGAGTTTCCTGCCTTTGCAGTTGGCAGTAAATAATAGCAGATCTGGGGATTCCTAACATGAATACCTTCTGTCAGGGAAGAGTGCTCATATCACCCAGATTATACAGAGGCAGATCCTCAGGCAACTTCTAATGTTCCCAGCTCCCAACACATCTGATATACTGCCTCCCACCACACAGAAAACTACCAGGTTTTTTCAAAATATTCCATTAGAAATAAACTAAACTGCTCTCTACCAGATTTCAAAACATTTCTTAAAAGCTTCCCTTAAAACTTAACTTCAGGTAAAAAGAGATTACACCAGTATTCTTATTCTTCAGCACAGTACACACCGGGTTGGCGCTCACGCATTGTCACAAAAGGGGGGAAAATAACAATATCCAAAGGTGTGCTGCTGCCTGCCCTCCAGAACTGTTACACAGTACATTATTAGAGGTAAACAACACGAGCAGGTACTGAACAAGCTCACAAAAACATACAAGTAATAAAAGCAAGCGGACCCCAATTCCAAGAGTTCACAAGGACCTCCTGCCAGAAGAAGAAACCAAGAAAGAAGAGGGGAGAGCTAGAAAAGCTAAGACTGTAAACAGACTTCTGCCTGCCATGTACCATGAAAATGGTTTCCTTATGTACGCCTTCCATGCGCTCTTGGTACCTCCCCCTCTGCTCACCATGCCGGGTGCAGTTAACGTAAAGCCCCAGTCTCCTGTGCCCTGCGCACGATGGGCACGCTGAGGTTCTTGGACAAGTTTCTTTCCCCTGTTGCCCCATGTTTCACATCTGTTCTCAGCCCACAGCAAATACTGACCTGTTACACCAGAACACCTGTCAAAAATTAATTAATCTGTGCAAAAACACTACCTTCTGCTTAGACCAGCTTCCCAAGGAGCTGTAAGCCATCATAAGCTCGCATGGGTGTCTGTCTGTCTGACAGTTTCTTCCTCCTGAGCAATTTACACCTTCGCCAAAGGTACTTCAATCAAATGTGGTATTTCAACCAAAGTTGACAGAAGTCTGCAATACACAGATAAGCTAATTTCCTAAAAGTGCTATGAAAATGCCTACCTGGGTGCAGGAGCTAGGCCTGGCAATCGCCACCCCTAAGGGACTGGCAGGAATGGCCTACAGCCAGCGTAACAAGGAACCTGCATGAGACAGTGGTCACTCGGGGACGTCGCAGCCATGGGAGAAGCTTGCTGGGGGCTGGCAGTTCACCACGGAAGGGGTAACACAAACACAGCATGCAAACCCACAGCAAACCATATCGCGTAAATTCTGACGCTCACAGAACTCCTTGTTTCTGATCTCCAGCTTATTTCAAAGGATAACAAATCTGACCATGAAGTACTGGCCATGCCGCTGTACTGGACCCAGCCCCATGCCAGGCTCGTGCCTGTGCACTACAAAACCCTGCAGGCAGCGATTTGCGAAAAATGTCAGATTTGAAAACTACCAGGCATAAGATATCTCTCCAAAGTTAAGATGACAGATGTTTTCTGCTTAGTCAAAAAACAGTTAGAATAATTCTAATTCCAGGAAATTGATGCAGAAGTATAAGAAATTATTTTGGATTTATCTCACAAAAAAAAATACCGTTTTTTCATTAATATTAATTACATATGTACTTTTTTTTTTGCTCTGTATTAACAGAATAACTTTTATTTAAATCCTAATTAATGATGTAGTTGTAGAACAACACTGACCATGTAGTTTTTCAGCAGAAAACTATCTCTTTCCAAATAATTTAGTTATAATCTAAACAAAATTGTATTTCTTACACCATTTTATATATTAAATGAGAACCTGTATTACAGAAGAATAATGCTAAAGATTTGAAACAGGTTCCTTTCACAGAATTTTATACATATTTTGAAGAAAAAACAATTACACTGCATGAAAGCCTATGAGGAACTAAGTCTGTTATAATTAAACAATACTAAATTATCTAATAAAAATAAATAAAATCAAAACTGAAAATGGTGTTAAAAGCATTAATTATATTCTTATCATATGGCTGCAGGTTACTTGGAAAGAAGTCAACCATCTACTGATTTTATAAACGTGGTCTATACAGAGTACTTGGTACTCTAAAATTCACCTGATTTCAGCTATAATGTTAAGACACCAGATTTTTATCAATGTACCTCAAAATACAAAAGATTGTATTAATATTAATATCAAAGAAAACTAGAGCTATACACTGTCTTAAACCTCAAAACTGATTTGACTGATAAAGTTTACATTTATAAAATATTTACTGGGGTGTTGATCACTCAACTGAGCTCATGCAGCGTAGCCACCAGTAGGTGACTTCTGTGCCAAGTTCGCCATTAAGAAGCTTAGGGCGAATTGCTCAGAGACACACAGACTTAGTCGGATTCCTGCCACACTGAAAATCAATGCTTGCCCCAGATAGTGGGAATGGCCCTTATAAAAGTAACTTTTGCTGTTCTTAACCTGCATCTCCAAGTTTTCACACATACTTGAACACAGTTCATAGGGTTCATAACCCAGCTATGAGAACGGGCTGTGAGAAGCCTCTCCTGGCACCTCCACTCCTGCGTGTGCTGCTCCCTGGCTGGCGGCAGCTTCGGCTGTTGAGTTCAGGCCCTTGCCTGAGCAATGCTGCAGGCACCCTTGCCCAGCCCCCAGCCTGCCTTGCAGACTTGACCTCGGACTTCTCTCTTCACTGTGAACCTGTCTGGCTATCCGGACTCTTGCCTGACTCCCAGTTTCCCACACTGGACCTCCTCTGCTCTTCTTCGGTTACAGACAGAGAGGTGTGTGTCTGTGTACATGCACATCTGAGCACGAGTACGACTTAAGCGATAAACAGAAGAAATTGCATGCTTGCGTGTGTATGTGAGAGGTGAGTGGGGCAGGTTGGTGTGGCAGGCCGCGTGTGTAAACAGGGACCGTAAGGAGTTGGTGTACCCACGTCCAAGCTGGGGAAGTGGTCAAAACAAAAGGTGGCGGTGGTCTCATTGAGGACACTACCCCTGCCTTGGTTCCTGGCGTGCCTTCCCACGCAGAGCAGCCCACTCTTGCAGGCCCCGAAAGATTCCATGATCTCCCTCTAAAGGCAAACAGCTAAGCTTGCATACGAGGGGAAAAAGACTCAGAATAGGTAATTTTTACAGACCATAACAATTTGCATCAGACATGATGGAGAGCCATTCTGAATTTACTGGATCCAACAGTTTAGAATATTTAAATGAAAATGGCATTTTCTGAAGACAACTGGCTAATTTTCACATCAAGGAGACACTTCCATTATGTGCATGGTTTCAGGACATAAAATGAAATTTAGAGTTTAAAACTTCGCTGTGCTCTCTGTAAGCATCCTGCCAGAGGATTATTACTGTTCATTGCCAGCCAAACTTCAAGTTCCATTTGCAGAGCCAAAGAAGAACTCCAGGACGATCACTGAGGCATTATCCATGCTTTTGTAGTCTGGTGGCAAGTTTCCTACGTCATGAAAGCAGCTGGGGACCGCTCAGTTCCAAATGCCCCAATGCCAAGCTTGTTTGTCCCAGTTTTCAGTAAGTTACAGTGAAATAAAGCTGATGCGCACACTTTAGTTCCTAGCTTTCTGCAATGGGTTCATCTTTAATAGGCTGTGTTGACCTACCAACCATTTACGAGTGAAGATGATTTTCATCACAAAGGTAACTGTTCAAAAGTTAATTTCAGAATTATCCATTACTTGATGTTGTCTACTGCTAGTACATAAGACATTCGACAATGCCCCTAATGTTCTACTGCCTGTAAAAGTATATCAACAACAAAAGGGACAATATATATATATACACAATAAAATAGGCACCAAAAAATATTTGCGTTTTGCTTATTTCATGCCAATCTTGCTTGTAAAAACTCCACCACTGTATTTGACAAATGAAGTGTTAAAAACATTCTACCTTTACTCATACTAATGTGCAGAATTATTCTTTTTTACAAGTTAAAAAAAATTAAGGGAAATCAACAATGGTGAGAAAAGTCTATCCTCTTTTAGGTGATATTCTGCCAACACTTAATTGTCATTATTCTGTACGCACTGATAGAAACTGCTCCACTATCTACCAAGTAATCTTCTGGTTTTCATACTTGCAGGAATTAGGATGATAGAAATAATTTTCAGAGATTTACAAATATTTGTAGCACTTCGTTCAAGAAAAAGTATGCACCCACAGAGACATTTGTTCGGGTGTAGATGATTCATTTAGCAGCCTTACCTGTTCTTGCTTCCAAAGCTAGTGTCTTCTATGTGGCTTAGGCTGACTGAAAATCTTCATACACCTCTATGCTGGATTTTGTGCCAAAAAGTTATGTTACTTTTAAAATCCTGATACAGCTCCTGTCTTTTCAGGTATAACTACAAATTCAGCAGCCATGATTCTGTATCTCAAAGTTCTTTGTATTATCCTCATATGTATGACCATGAACATTATGACCCTTCTTTCACACCAAATCAGACTGGTTAAGCCTGACAACCTGGCCCACTACTTTACTAGGGAAGTAACCACATTAACACCAACTTTTATTTAGTGGTAAGGTAACAAAAAGAAGAAAACCATTTTTGTGTAGATAACTGGTACGAGGCCTTTCAGTTCCCTCGAACCTCTAATTGTTCCTTGTCATTCAGTCTGCAGTGAAGGATTTCCCACACACTTCCTTTTAAATGTCTCAGAAGAACAACTGCTTATTTTGCAGAAGCACAATAAAAAGGTCTGTCTCTACAAGTTAGAATGAAATGCCAACATGAGATTAAATCAGAACCCTGTCCATTTCATGAAGGTCACATAATTCCCCCAAGGTAAATTGCCTTCGGACATATATATCTTTCTTCAGTGTGAGGAGAGATTCACATGAACCCACTGACTTTCTCACAAAAGCAAGCTGTAATTTTTGCAGGGATAAATTAACATTCTGTTCATGATGATCATCCGTGTTACAAACGCCAAAACACACCCCAAACAAATAAGACAAAAAAAGACACTAGGGATGGAAGCTAGATCCTACAGTCTGTTTTGTTCTGGTCTCTGGCAATAAGAGGGAGAAATATTTCCTCAGCCCACCGTAAGAATAAGCTCCAGGACGAAGCAACCAGACTTACACTGTTGTAGATGCCAAGCCCTGGCTGGCCTGTGCCTGCCTCAAATACTTAAACTTCCAGGAGACCAGTTCTCACTGTTCTGCCAGGAATTGATCACGGTAGTTGTGAGCCAATGTAGGATGTTGTCACGAAAGGGCATTTTCTGTAGGAAGAAAGCCCAGGAGGCTGGCCATCCAACAGGGGACAAAAGATGCCTTACACACCTGTTGTGGGATAACCTACCTCTTCCCAAGGGGGAGATAGTTGTGATGCCTTTGCAGCCCGCTTCTTTGCTATCACAGTACATTAGACGTGATGGTGATGGTTTAACCTGTTAGGATTTGGAATATGTTTTAAGTACAGGAAAAGTTGGTAAGATTTCCTAAGAAAACCTGCCTTTTTTTTTTTATTTAATATATTTCACCTTATGTTTTATATGCAATAGAACACTGTATTTCATGTAATTGACATAGAAATAGAAAACCAAGTTTCATTAAATGAAATGAATATAGGTTCTCGGGTTTGCAGTGCAGTCATAGGTGTAATATCAATAGCTAATAAAAGTAAATTAGCACATTTGAAGACAAAGACATTTTAAAAATTGCTCTTTGTGGCTTTTCCCCCATGTGATGTTAAGATTAGTGCTGGGGGACTATTCTTTACTGCCACGTTGAAATTGGGAATATGAGGGTGTTGTTACAAACGACTTATGTTTCATCAATAAAGACATTTAGCCTATATTTTGCTTTGATTTTTTTTCTGTGCCAACAGACTTCTCCACTAAATTGTCACTGTCAAGATAACTGAACCTAACAGAACTCACAGTGATAACAACACTAACAGTCTGATAAATAATTTAGAAGTCTACCTACATCGACAGAGTCCTAATTTGTGGGATTTAGACCTAAACTTGTCTTAGTGAGGGAGTCTTCATTCTGCTTCCTTAGAAAATATATAGAACACTGGTTATCATTATAATTGTGCTATAAATGATGAGCACCAACCCCAAGATTTGCTATAGCTGTAATACCCTCTAGTTTACAGTAGCTATTTACATGCTCTATGGACTCAGTGGAAAAGAAGAACAAATATTGCACTATGCTGAAGTACCTATGCAAGAAATGCATTTGTGGTTGGAATATGTAATTAAAAACAGCTAATGGTTGTAAACATGCATTTATTTTACAAACTAATCAAGTTAATGCTTGGGAAATCACATTTTAATAGGTCGTTTTTAAAATACATTATCTTTCATGGTTGCATAATCTAGAAGCAAAGGCTAATACCCAGAAGTACATCCTGAAGCCCTGAAATGACAAGCTTAAGAGCACAGTCACTGAAGACACCATCTAAAGTTGGAGGACAGAGATCTGCCCATCTAGAAAACAGGTCAGCCTACTTAAGATCTAAACCTCTTAGTAGGTACCTGATTGTCTTCTTTCACTTCCCCCTCCTAGAGAGGCAAAGCAGATTACAGACCTGGTTCATGCACCTCACTTCAATGTATAAAGCTAGATGTGATGAGCCTGGTCCCCAGCTCTTAACATTTTCCCATATTAAAAATAATAGGATCTGTATCTGCTATTCCTTTTAGGAGCAAGGCTGCAAAGAGTAAGACAAAGAGCTTATTAAAATCATAATTCTCAAACTATTTCTGATGTAGTGACTGGGTCTGGTTTTCAGTTTCATCTTCTATGATCCTTAGCACCTCTCTACACAGTCCCAGTTGCGGTCCCCCTCAGAAAAGAAGATGGCTTTGTTCAACAAAACAGTGATGCTGAAAAATGGGAATAAAGACATGACTTCTCCCTTTGTGGGACTGGCCTCTAAGAAGGACTGTATGTTGGCGGGAAAGGCAAATAAACACCCATAATTTCTGTTTAGGCTGCAACTGTCAGGTTTTTTATATTAAAAGCTTTATTAAACCACAGTATTCTCAGTTCTGCTAAAATACCCAACAACGGACACAACAAAACTAAATTACTGAAAAAAGACTAGCATATAACTGCAACAGATTCTGCTCTCATTTACAACTCCAACAGGGAAGAGCAACCTCACAAACTGATAGAACTATTTTTGAAAATGTATGCATTTAAAACCAAGTCAGTCCTTCTAATTGACATAATACATCTAGAGGGATGCTGAATGCCAGACAGGTGTTATTGCCATGAAATTATCTTCCGGTAAGTGTGACAATTAACATCCTAATTGTATTTGTCTTGTGCTAATGCTGAGTACCAGGAGGCAAAATTGAGCACAACCTAGTACAAACCCAAAGAGAAATTTAATAGAGGAATTAACAGTTTGTAACCAGCTAGATTTAAGATTTCTATTACATATTATTTTCTACAAATCTCAGCTATTTTTACTTCACAATAAAGTGTTAAAAATGAAATAAAATAGAGGGATACGTGGTTTCAGCTTCTGATGTCAACACTACAAATAAACATGAATTCATCCCTAGTAAGCACTGCAGGAAGTCAACTATGCAATCTTAATGATCCTAGAGTCTTTTGCTAAAGTATACGGTTCATAATCTCAAGCAGATTCCAGAATACTGTGTCAATTAAGGTATCACACAGAGCAACAAAAAAGGCAACGCCAGCTGGAGGCATTGACTGAGCCTCAGAGCAGCAATAAAAGAAATCCTGTTCTACCAAAATGAAAATAATAAAACAGAGATAATCTGAACTGGGTCAGGAAGAAAAACAACCCTGAGTTGCCAACTTCAAATGGCTGAGTATTAAAGATCTCTGGATAATCTATGAGTTGACAGGCTGGGGGTTGTCTAACTGGATGCCTCCAGTGGATGTCACCGGTGCTTCAAAGTAAAGCCACTGCACGTGCATTTTTCAGGCTGCACAGCTTGGAGGTGGCAGTGCTGGGAATTAGAAATAATCTCATGCTAACCCTCTTGTTTAGCTTTTCACTTTTATGACCTCTCCAACTTACTTCAGAAGATGAAATTGTTCAGTAAACCTCAATAACACTTAAAGAAGTGAAGGAAGAAAACGTAGGTTTATGCTAGCAACTACACCACTGCAATTATCCTAATCCTAACGTCATGGGGTTTGTGTGCTTTAAAGTAAGTTTACCAGGCCCCTGGAATATCATCTGTTGTATTTACTCTTGTGTCTACTCAACACAGACTGGAAACAGCCATCTTCATCTTTTACCACACCATGACTGGCCAGTTAAAATGGGATACGCTCTTTCCACAATTCTAAATAGCAAGTTTTGCAATAGACGTGTCCCAACAGCTAAAGCTGAAAACCATCAAACCCACCCTGCTTCAGAAATCACCGATGATACAACCTTATGGGATATCGTTATAATGAAAATGGTACTTTTGTATTCTTCAGATTATTTATTACCAGCGGCAAGTCTAGAAAGAAGGGAAAAACCAGCCTAGTCATGTAAGCATTGTACTGAAGAATCCTTCTCTGCTGACTCAAGGCTCTGTGACAAAAACAAACAGATACAAGACACATGCAGGTGGCCTCTGCCAAGAGCTTGCAGGGCAAATATTCTCTCCTCCCAGAATCTCTTATGGAGAATTACTAACTGTGAAAAAAAGAGAAACAAACTGTAGGAATGGTGGGTTGGTTTTCACAATGGAACAAGGCTGCCAGAGGGTCCCTCAGCTATTTTGCTGTTCAACACATACATAAATGAGAGTGAAAGGGGCAAAAGACTGAGGTGAAGAAGACTGCTGAAGATACACGTAAGTGGGAAGAATTACAGGAGATCATGGTACCAAGCAACTGAAGGTAAAACGGTAAAATAGCAGATGAAATTCTGCTTTAATAATAGAAAGTTGGGAAAAAAAAAACCACTGTACATATAGAAAAATAAGTCTAAATCAGTCATTACCACTCAAACTCCCCCACATTTTAGCATGAATAAGGTCTCTGAAAATATCAATCCAGTTCTCAGCAGTGGTCAAAAAGGGAAGTAGACTTGGGAATACTACTGGTCATGTTGCAGCTGTGATGACTTCTAGATAAAGGCAATGGCAGTTTCATAGCCAGCGTTATCTCAAGTAAGTGGTAAAAACCAAAAAGCGTTCAGACTTTGCGACTCTTCTTTGGTTCGCAGAAGTAGCAGCAGCCTTCAAAGCTTACTACAAGCTGAGAACAGTAATTCTGAGTTCAACTTAACTGTGCCATGCCGTTACACCATGTTGAGCAGATAAGGGGTGTTAAGTATGCTAACGTTAACGGGCAGCTTTAAATGAGCTTTGCAAATGCCATGTGCAAACTTGCTTTGATGGAGAAAGAAGCCTCGCACTGTCATATATCCACAGATGCCACATACAGCCTTCCCAGGGAAGCTATAGAAAAAAAACATTTATGAATGATAATCTATGTGGAAAAATGATCTTACCTCATGTATTTTTTCCAGAACATCTGCTCCTACAGCTCAAGCAATCCTTCAGCTTTGTTAAGCTCCTCATTAGGAGCAGACTCTCCTTACACAAACACACGCTGCTTCTGGAACCAGATCACACCAGGGCAGCAAACACAAGGCTTGGAGATCATACGCACAACCAGCAAAAAAAGGTGCCACTCCTACAAGAACCATCCAAACTCCTGTACCTGCACAGCCAGCGATACACCTGATGCAATGAACTGAATGTCCTTATGGCACGCACCCGTGTGGCTGACACTAAACAACCATTTTGCACCAGAACAAACTCTGCTCTTGAACAAGGACAAAAACACCCCATCATCACTTGAAAAACACATCTCACAAAGCAACAGCTCCTTCCTGACATTTCCGTGTTGATGGCCTGAGGAGATCTATCAAACATCTTTTAAAGATAAGCCTCAGAACAAAAGCTCATACGCTAAATATCTTGGACTCAACAGGCTTGCTTTTTTTTTTAAATATTAAATTCCCTGCTAGCTTTTAGCGAATGCTGCCACTTTCTTGAGGCAATAAATTGCTTCTCTTTTTTTCTAACAACTAGTGATCTCATCCCTTTTCTGTAAGTACTCCCACCTTGCACCACAGGTTACAAAGTTTTGTTCTCCCAGCTAGCATAACTGATTTAAACACTGAAGTTGAACTCAAAACAACTGCCCTCAGCTTGCATTTAGCCTCGAAGACAGGTGTTTCTAATTCAGGAGAACAGAAAAAATCATTATGCTGCTCTGCAAGTCTGTACTGTGCCCACCTTTTTTCTCCAGCTGATACCGTGGCCACTCGTACTCAAAGGGAAAAAAGCAGAACTTGAGAAATTAGAGAGATGAAGAAGGAGGACTAGGGGCATGGAAGAACTGCATAAACCTGTACTCCTTGTTTCATAAAAGGGATGACTGATAACATAAGGAGGTCTATAACCTTGTGAGTGACGTAGAGAAAGTGAAGAGAGTGATTATTCACTGTATTTTGCAATATAACTAGTTATATCATCTTGCACTAGATTTCAAAGAAATAGATGATTAGGGAACTTGTCACTGAATTCTGAGGAAGCCAAAAGTGTAAACAGACATTCCACTGTTCTGGACAACGATGGTTCAGATGTGACCTCCAGCTCACAATGCCATAAACCTGCTGCTTTCAGAAAGATGTGTGGGGAGGCTGCGTGCTGTGTGCCCTTCCTGTTCCAGGCTCTGTTGTCCTATCTTCCCTTATCAAACCAGTGGAGCTAAAACAGGGTCTGCGTTCTTGCTGGTCTGCGATCTGAAAAAGAGATTTGAAATAGGACATACTCTGCCATCTTGCTATTCCCAGAAACTGGAAAGAATGTCCCATTTGAGCAACCTGGTCTAGTGGAGGGTGTCCCTGCCCATGGCAGGGGGGTTGGGACTAGACAGTCTGTAAGGTCCCTTCCAACCCAAACCATTCCATGATTCTATGATATAACAAATGCAGGCATCCTCTCCCTAGGTATAGTTCACACTCTTCTGGATGTTCATCTTTCGCCTAAAGCAAACTCAGCATGAACAGACAGAAGGATATTACAGAGACTATAACAACATTAGCTTCTGCTTCCTAATTTAGAAAATAGTCACTTCACTTCCTGTAAGGTCCACACTCTTTTGGATTTATCCGTTTCCAATTCCCCCAACAAGGGAGTAGCTATCTTTCATTGCGGTCACAGCAAGGTCACTTGCTGCAGATTGGGAAGGGAAAGCTGGCTGCAATTACTGGATGTAAGCACAAGCACTCATTCTCCTCACTTGAGAAACTGAGCTGTTGCTATCAATTACATGTATTTAGCTTTTGCTGGCAAGCGTAAATGCTCACATACAGTAATTACAGCTGCATCTATGTCCCAAGAAGGAAGGAGAGGGAAAAAAAATTACAATTATTTGGTTTTATTGCTTTTCACTTAATTTTTATGCTTTTAATTACAATGATATTACAGTTGATAATGTAAAAATTTTCATTTTTTAGAAAGTTTTCTCTGGTAGCTTGTAAACTTAGACCACAAAACACTTCAGCTTTGTAAAAACTCCTCAAGATCTACTGCATTGCTTGAGGGTTCAGAATAAATACATCGAGACTCATGATTAAGAATACTAATTGATTTGATACACGATAGTTCATTTATATGTATTATATCTAATACATTTACCTCAACAAATTAATACAAATGCATTAAAATACATTCTTTTATACTGTAATATGTTTAGTAGTCAAGGCACAGCTGAGACTTAGTAAGACATATTTCTCTGTAACATTTCTCTGTGCACAGACTAGAAACTGCAGCATTTTTATGCTCCTTATGGATTCTATATTCTTTTGCGGTAACTGATGCTACTTGTTTAGTAACTGTAAATTCATTATTAGGAAACAAACACAGTAGTAGTATCTTTTTTTTATAAAAATACTAAAGGCATTAAGGTATTTATATATGTAATGAGAAAATGCAGTAATTACTCTTTTAAAAATGAAATCTTTCATGGAATTGTAACTCAAACCTGCATATATATTCTTGTAATCTGTGTGATACATCAGTGAAGATTAGTTGGGTTTTTTTTAGAAGGAAACCATGTGTCCCAGCTCTGTTGGAGTTCTTTGAGGGAGCCAACAAGAAAGTCAACTCATTGCTCATTAACAGTGAAAAAAAACTTGCTAAGTGTTACTATGAAAGAACAGAAAACGCACCAGAAAATGTCATGATGCTATTCCACAGATGCCTGCTGTCCCCAGCTTAGGCACTGCAAGCAGTTCTGGTCTTTTCATTCTCCTCTCCAAACTGCTGTAGGTGGAAGGGCAATGGTGACAGACACTGTGTAGACACCTGACACCTGAAACTGAGAGGAGGAACCAGCACAGAGGACCTGACACTCACACGACGTGCACCTCAGGTGTTTCACTTCTGCCTAGCTCTGGTGTGGTGCTGGGACTGTCCCCTCACTGCTGGCAGTGCACCCCTCAGCCCAGGGACTCAGCTGTCTCTGGGCCGAGACCCAGCTCAGCACAGCCCAGATGTGCAACCTCTGCTCAGGTTTGTTCATGAAAAGTGTGAAACGTTATGTGACCTAAATTATGCGAGACGAGAGAAGGAAAGGCACAGACAGCAGCGTAGCTGATGAGAAGTTAAAAGACAGCCGCTCAGCAGTTCAAGAGGAAAAGTAAAGGTTGAAAACCATTAGGTTTTAAAGATTTAATACCCCAAGGAAAAATGAACAGCAATCAGGAAACTCAGCAACATCGAAGACAACGCAAGGTACATCGGAGGCTCATCATTTCCTCATGTGGCTGGTGCCCAGCGTGGAACACCAGGACACAGGGAATAATTTTTTGAGAGTGGCTGTGGTAGTTTTTTACTCCTATCCACTACATATATTAAGCAATAAATTACACTTTGTACTCCTAAAATGTGTATATACTGCTTAAAGAGCCTCTTGAGGAACAGGTTGCTCACAGAAAGGGTACCAGAGAGAGGCTTCATTTAAAATAAAGATGCATGTGGAGCAGAAGTTCCACTTCAGTTTCACCAGAATAAATTCAGTTTGTGTGCTCCCTGCAGCTTTACAGTGAAAGGAAAATGTGGTGATCGCCACCAAAAGCTTACTCCACGGTAGCGACGTGTACTATGGATCTCACCACTAATTATGTAAGGATGTCAATTTCTTTTGAATTAATTAAAAAGCAATTGCACAGCCATGCAATACTGACAGCTCTAAAGTACGATTAAGCACAAAGATGGCAGTTGTGATTTGGGAATCCCCAAGTAACAAATTGCTGGGGAGACAGAATATTGTAGGAACATATTATGCAATCTTTTCCCTCTTTTTATACTCTTTCCTACTATGTATTATTTGAAACTTCTGGGCGGAAAATTCTAGGCCAGACGAACCACTTTAAAAATTTTATGCAATTCCTGTTTGAACGCAGAACTTCTCTTACGTGTATTCTCCCTATTCACAAACCAGTACATTTTATATGCATGACCCTTTCCATACAAAAGAAATAAGCAGCAGTTTTATGTCACCATCTCTTTTCATCTTCATATTAGAGAACAGGAGCCTTTTTGGAGGCTGCTGCTTTGATTTTACGTTATCATGTCGCATTGCCACCCTACTCAGCCAGATGGATGACTTTGCTCAATTGCTGCATAAAAGCCAGTTACTATTATATATAGCTATAAACCCCATTTCTACACAGTAAAACACTCAAATGTCAGTGTCGGGCAAAGTCAGGATAACCAGGCCTCTTGGTTTAGCCACAATCATGCTAAAATATGTTTCTTCTTCCTGACAGCTCAAAGATGTCTTCCAGAGCCAATTTCCTTTCAACACAGAATATTTTTATATTCTCCCCCTGGCCGTGATAAAATGACAGAAAAAACTGAATTGAATCCACAACTGTGATTTGACCATAGGCTTAAAGTTCTAGCGTCGTGACCAAACGTCGGCTGTGGGGCATACTGTCAGCTCCAGAGAGCTCAGTCCTGTTAAAATACCTGTGATTACATGGGCAAAGGGAGAGTCAAGCTAGGAACAACAGGGCCACAGCTTCACCAGGGAGCTCCGAGCCCTTCTGCATGAACACAGGAATAAGGATGGCTGCATACCGTGTCTGTAAATACTGTAAAGCCACTGTAATTATTCTTTGGCTGCGTGAGGTTTATTTCAAAGTGCACATATGCCCTTTATAAGGGGAATGCCTTTGATACACATTTTACAATGAAATTAGCCCTCCCTGGCCAATATCTTTCTAAGACATGCCTTTTGTCTGTTGAAGGAGGGGAAAAACACCCCAAAGAATGCTGTTCACTCGGGTAATTTCAAAGCCAGTAAGTCAGTCAAATGAACTTTTATACCAGGACACTGAAAGTCATTTCCTCAGGCAAGAGCCGACTCCTTCTGAATTTCACACCTATTGTTCCACCTACATTCAGTCTCTTTACCACTCAGATTTTTAGAACAAGAAAAAATACGGTATTTCAGTCTTGTGGTTATCAAAGAATGACAAACTTATTTCAGCTTTGAATGAAGACCAGAGGTTAAAAAAATTGTGTTAAGAAGGAATCCTAACACAAAGGGGGAATGTCTGCATTGCCCTAACAGGAGAGCTCATACGTGATCCAGTGTCAGGTGTAACTTGCAACTCACGCTTTTGTAAACCTGGCTTCTTAAAGGTGGGTTTAAGATTCACATACGGTCTTTTAAATAAAAAAGGTTTGCATTTAAACATGCCATGCATCTGCATATCCATCTGGAGTTGACTGGAATTAGCTTGTCAGCATATTTGAAAGCTTGATCACATTCATTTAACTCACGGGGTTCAAAGGTCCAAGAAAGTTTCTTGCTTCTTTTAGTTGCAAATGATACAAATATGATCTCAGGTACACTGTTCCAACCACTAAGGATCTAAAGGTGACACAGAAGATCCACTGAAATCTCCAGGACTCTCATCATTGCAAGGCTTCCATTTTGCATTTAACACTTCCACTGTATCAAAATTCTAATTATGAGTCTCATATTTTACTGTGTGGTCTTGATAACATTGTTAAGATTTATGTGCAATACATAAAATTAACCTTTAACGTCATTTTAAAGTAGGGATAATTTTGCGCTATTTAAGTTCTGTAACATTTTTTAATTCCCCAAAGTAGGAAAAATCTGTATAGATAACTCTTATGAACAATTTATAACCCATTCAAGATGCAATCCTGGAAATAATATACTCTATAACTTGAGATCAGGTGGGAAAACTCCTCATCTGAACATCTGTTTGCATACAACCATTTGAGGTTGTGCAGATTTGAGAAGCTGCACTGCTGGAATCGACCCTTGGGAATCTACGCAGGCCACAGCGTCGAAGAGCGGCGAGCGTCTCTAGCACGCTGCGCGCACCAAGAGAGGCACAGAGTCTGCCCACGCGGCTTCACCAGCTTCCTTGGGTGTACCGCTGTGCCATGTCGTGATGTGTGGTGTAGACATACCCTGAATACTTCACGTCTGAGCACCAACTAATATTCCTAGAAAACAGATGGGCTGGAGGAGGTTCCAAATGCCTGAAGCTCTTTTTTCCCCTCATCCTCCTCCTGCATGGAGTATCTGGCAGCTGCACTTTAATGTTTTCATTTGTTTTGAATTAAACTTCTCTTTGCTCCTGCCCTACGCATTTCTTTTTTCATCCTCTGCTGTGGCTCTGAACACGTAGTGTCTGTTGTATCGATGAGTCCTCCCCAGTGAGCCTCCTTGAGTAAGGCCAGATGGATTTGGCCTATCCCAACATTTACCAATGAGTGGGGCAGAGCGATTTTTGAAGCAGCACTTTCAATGAGAGACTAATCTCTGTTACCTTGTTCTATACTAGGGTGTGCTACAGAAATCCTCTTAAAGGTCTTTCCCCCCCCTCCCCCCGCCATGATTTAAAATATAACAAAGGTTGGTTGGTGGTGGTGGTTTTTAACATGGCCTCTGAGTTTAGCTGATGTAGGTAAAAACAATTCTGTGAAATGCTCTGATTTGTGTAACAAAATACTTCAAACCCTAATTATTGCATTCCTATGTCTCAAGAGAATTCTATAGCTCTAGGAATTTCTTTTAAACAATCTAATCATTCTGTGAACACTTCATTAAAAAGTGAGATACAAGATGAAGACAAAGTCTCTAAACTCATGCATGCGAGTGCGTGTATACATACATACATACACACTTCAGTATCGCAAACCTAGAAGATAAACATAAAATTTAAAAAGAGTGCTTCACCTATTTTCTCGTTCATCGCATATTCATTATTTGAAGCCTGATCAGTATATTAAATTGTTTCACTATCGTAAATGAGTATTTCTATAAATTTTTAATTACACATAAATGTCACTACAAAAAGACTTTCTAACTGCCACAACCTAGGGCTGCTACAGCTAGCACCAAAAAGGAAAGGTTTGTAAGATGAATGCAATAAAAGGTATGTCAGTTAATTTTTTTTTTTTTTTTACACTGAGATGCAGAGGAAATTCCACCTGTACGCTGTGATTTACTCCTCAGTGCATTCCTTTACAACCTCTTCCACTCCTCACAGTTCAGGTATTTCTTTCTCTATTTCAAGAAAAACTGAAGTTAAATCACCTCCTGTTCATATTCCTGACCTCTTATTCTAAATAAATGCTAATAAACAGTAGCCCAAAGCTGAGAAAAAATTCCATTTCTCTCTCATTAGATTTTTACAGGCTTCATCTGCTTGTACCAAAGTACGAGGGTTGTTGCTGTGGCCAAGACACAGTGCACTGCTGCTGTGCCTGGCTACGCCAGCGGTCCTGATAACCTGAGAAATCTTAGGGAAGGGTCATGCCAATCTCACTGACAAGGGGCGAGGACAAAGAGTAGATTCTGCATCCCGGGGAAAAATTATCAAGATGTCTCTTGCTGTCAGGTTTCCTGTCCCACTCTCATTTTATGCCTGCCCATCTACGGAAGCCACTAGCCCAGAGTTAACTCTACCTAAATCTGGAACAGCCTTTTCTGAAAAAGGCTGTGCAGTCAAAACTTGATTTTTATAAGAAAGTGGTTAGCCTCACTAAACAAGCAGTTCAGTCAAAGGAGGACATCCTTGAGGTTCACAACTGAACTGCGGTGGTGTTTTAACCTTTAAGGCAGCACCAGGAGAGGACACCATTATACTCCCGCTGGACAGAAATCTTGCGAAGACTGAGGCGAGCAAATTGATATGGAAAAAAACAAACCAAGTACTGTGTTGTTTCAGCCTTTGGTAGAAACACGATGGACAACCTTGCTCAGTTCTGAAGGAATGAAACAAGAGTGACTTTAAAACTGTCCTAGACTTACAGACTCCAGAGGCATCTGCAGCCCATGGAATGTTAATTCCTCTCCAGCTCAGAGCCAGAGGGCACTTTCTGATGTGTCTGTGCTGAATCCAGAAACCTGACAAAAAAAAAATACTGTAGAGAGAGCTCCACCAGATGGGCGTTTGCCCCTCTGTCACTAAATGTGCTTGATGCGCTTTCAGAGCCCTGGGACATTGGGTAGGTTTGCATAAGCCTCTTCACTGATACATGCCTAAGGTCACTCCAGTCTGGTGAACCTCAACTGAAAAGCATTAACAAAAGGTGTCCCTTGAGATGGTTCACCGACATCTACTCCGTTTAAATCTGACAAATACTCCAGCTGATGTCACCATCTTGAGGACGTTTTGTTGATCTGCAATTACCATGGTGCATTTCACCACCTCGTCTCCCATCAACCTTGTACTTGGAGAGCAGGAAGCGAAAGCCTTATCCCTGCTTTGGAATAAATGACTCCACGGAGCCCGAGAGCTGGGAGAGTGAAACGCAAAGGCAAGAAGAGATCTTAGTTTTATACTGATACAACTTTCAAGACTTCAGCAGAGGTACTTCTGGTCTGGACAAAAAGGTGAGACAGAAAGGTTACTTACACATCTTTAAAGCTGTGCTGTCCCTAATAAATTCCCCTGTAGGCTCCCATGCACCTATAGAGGGGCAGGGACAGAAGGACAATGAAAAGACTTAAAGTCTCAATCACCAAACCAAAGGGCACTAAATCCAATCATCTGCAAGAGCACATTCAAACTGTGAGGGTACTGCACGTGTGTATGGCAAAGCCACAGAAGAGCCTGAGGACAATGGTACTATGTGTGAGACAAGGCAGAAGGAAAGACCTGGTCTGATGTCTGGGCACGCTGCCTTTTCACATCTGCTTTACTGTATAGTGGCTGTAAAAAAAAATGAAGAGCAGCAAAATATCCACTCCCGGGCATATGATAAAAGGCAGCAAAATGTGCACAAGCACTTGATGAGAACAGGGATGGCTACTTGAAACCAGACTTCACAGATAAAGTGAATATACTTCAGAAAAATATTTGATTCAGGGGTGAGTTTTAGAAAAATAAATCAGCTTTACCTAGAATAAAATTTATAGCCATCAAGGGAGGATGATTCTGGAACAACCTTCCAGAGGAGAAGTGAGAGCCAACAACTGTTCTTAAAAATGGAGTTCTTTATGAAAGAGGTTAAAGAACACAATGCTTTTCAACAGCAGAAGGCCTTTCCCTATTCTACAATCCTCTATTTTTAAATAAATCTATTACTAATAAAGCACTAGAAAATACCATGTTCAAAAAAATGAATTTAAAAGTAAACAAGTAACAATTTGAATGCAGCAGTGTTTCATGTCCCCAGGCTTTGATTACCTTAAGCCCTTACACAGGCACCTGCTGTTTTCCGGATCACTGCGTGAAACTCCATTCTTACCTGCTATTCAAGTAATTACATGGAGGTGTTCAACTTTAGATTAAGATCAGCTTGTCATGCATCAAAGGTTTGGGAGGCTTAAGGAAATTATTCATGTCATAATGAAATGTAATGCCATCATTCTTCAAATAATCATAGAGAAAGATTAACCATGAGAATCAGACTGCTTTCCTGCAGTAAAACTGGCAGATGGGGAACAGAGGACACAGAAAAGTCAGCAAGGTTCACCTCTGTGTCTTTTCACAGAGAATCTTGATGTGGGGAGATCAGCCCATGAAGCAGAAATGGTCCTTCTACACTGCAGCGCCACGCATCAACATGGATTTCTGCCTTAAGTCCTTCCCATGACTGGTCTCCTGCTTCTCCATCCTGGCTGCCCAGACCACAGGACACACTGTTGGTGTTCACTAATAAGATGCAGACACAAAAAATACTATCTCGGAAAAAATTCCCATGAGACCTAGCATAATCAAGATTACTAGTTGACAAAAACAATAAACAGAGTGGTATAAACATCCTTACTTTCATTTGAATATTTTGGGTTTCTTTCTTCGGTGCAAAATACAATACATGGACGCAGCCAATCTGTTCGAATACCTTCTAAGGAACTAGTTTACCTTAATCACAGCAAGCGAGGGGGACAACCTAACGTAACATCAGAAAATCTATCTAGGTGATATACTAGGCCACTCCAAAGTAGTTAAGTGCTGGTTCATGAGCAGGACTTATTAATTAATTTATCTGGAGCTACTGCTCTTCCAGAAAATACATTTAAGAGCTGAGAAAATCACAATATTCATAGTTAATCATTTCTCAGATAAAACAACAAAACTAATTTTTCAGACCAAACCAAGTTGAGGTTTTTTCCCACCCTTAGACAAAACATTTCACTTTAATTTCAACATCTTAACTTATTTTTATTAAACCAAGCTAAATTTAAAATATATATAGAATTTCAAAATTAAAGCTGGCGAAGACGATGTCTAAATTAAGCACTGTGCATAAATCCCATCCTTCGCTCTTTTTCAGGACAAGGAAGAGAATTGCTTGCTGAATACAAAATCAGACCAAGTTTTATTAACTATACATCAAAAGAAATGAACAGAGCACAAATTGTGATTCTCATGGAAAATGCCTTAAAGATATTAAGCATTTCATTCTCAGCCTCATCATAAATAACAAACCAATGGACTACATTATTTTTAAGCAGAATGATTACTTTAAGGATGTTGCATAGAGTAAGAACTTTTTTTTTTTTTTCTACAGAAATTAGCAGGGAAAACCTTAAAACCACTCTTAAAAGTTTTGAACTGAATTTACACCAGGTTGAACCTTCTGCTTTCCAGTTTATGGCCGCTGCCTCTAGTCCTGTCACTAGACAGCACTGAGAAAAGCCTGGCCCCACCTTCCTGACAATTTACTTTTAGAAACGATAGAGGCTCTACACCAGACCACTCTCAACTATGCAGAATTTCTAGTTATGTTTTCAAGGGAACATAGATGAAACAAACACAACTTGAAGGTGAAATACGCTTTTGTTTACTCAAAAGTCATACACAAGCATGTTTACATGCTTTGATAATGAAGAGGATGTTAATTTCATCACCTTTCAGATCCTCTGGCGGTTCTGGGCCCTGGTGGCATTCCCAGAGTCCCTTGCTCCAGCGATGGAAAGCACCACTGGGCACAGCTGTCTGCCAGCTGTGACTCCATGGGACACCCAACTGAGCTGGCAAAAAGCAAAACTGGCCTGTGGCAACTGGATACAAATGAAGTGGCTCAGTAGAATTTCTTTCAAATCAAACTTTTAAATATTTGTTTATGACAAGACAGAAATCGGATTAAATCAGCACAACCGTCCACATCCTGAAATTTAACCTTCACTTTCAAGCTTTCAGTTCAGCCTAGAAATCCTTCCTCTCAGTCCACTGCCCCAAAGACATCGCCACTTTCCCTCTTCATTAACTTTTAGTTATTTAAAAGTTACTGTAAATAAGTAAATATGCTATTGACTTATTCCTTGTTCTTTTGGCTTCCATGAACAACTGCACCTTAGCCTGTGGTTTATACACTCCATCAGGTACATTTCAGCACAAACATTACTGCAGAAATCTCTCTGAATAATGAGGTACCACAGTAAGTGGGTTATACGCAACCGTTGCCAGCTGAGCTCCACACAGCCAGAAATACTGACAAAGATATACAGAATATTCATAGAAAGACCTCTACCATCTTCCAGTGCTGGAGAAAGACATTAAAATCCAGGACACTGTTGTCATCTGTGCTGCAGGAAAGTTTTAAGATTCCCAAACAAGGCTCAAAAGCTGCTGTTTTGGGTACAACAAAGATATAAACAAGCTCCCCAAGAATTTTTTATTCCAAATAAGATGAATAAACATGGGAAGAAGGAAGCATTGCTAGTCCCACATTAAACATGAACTCAGTTAAAACAAGATGTTTAGCCTTTTTGATTTCTCCTTCACTGGAAGTGACATCAGTGCCTTCTGTTTACTCCGAACAACAAGGTGTCGCTCAAAAGGAGCCATTGCACCGCACAATCGCATGCACCTACATCATATGACTTGATTCAGAGCACCAGGCCGCTGGGCAGGCAGTGGGTCTAGTTTCACAACTAATAACCTTGCAGTCTCATTTTGCCAGTAGTCTGAGCACCACTGCTGGAAATTACTCAAGGTACCTGCTTCATCAGAAGTTTTGGCTGAACTGTGATTTCATGTAAGTGAAAGCTTTCTGATGTGCACAAAATTCAGGCTAAGGGCAAAAGGGAACAACAAATGGAAACTACTGCATTTAATATTTCCTTTCACACCTGAAAAAACAATCTCTACTGTTTCTATTAAATCCTGTCTTGCCTTTCACAGTTTAACGGAATTTAACAAATGACTAATTAGTGCAAAATAGTACCATTGATATAGGCCTCAATTGTGCATACTTCTATCAGGGTAAGAAAGAAAATAAATGTGGCAGGTACAGAAATGAACAATACACATTGACTTCTTTTTTTCTGGACTCTGTTTTAAATAGCTGACAGTGTAAGGAAGCCTGTAACTCATGACAAGATGCACACCAGAACCAGGAAAACAAAGTCACCTCCGAAGCCTCTGCAGGCACAGCAGAGAGACAATAAAAGAGAAAAACTCTTGAAAGAGTCACCTTGAAAAGTACTGAGGCACAGCATTCATCTTCACCGTGGGGAACAAAGAGGAAGCACATTACAGCATCCAAGACACACTGTGGTAGTTAAGAGAATGAAGTTTCTCTGGGAAAGCACGTATTTTCGTTTTAGAAGTCTTTTATCCTCAAACTTTCCCCGCTAGAGAAAGTTTTGACGCGACTGTCTAAACTCCCATCGGGCTGAAAACGAGAACACATTACAAGCGCAGAGAGGACTGCCATGAAAACACTTTCATGACTGTTTGAAGAGATAAACCAGTTCAGAAAGAGATTAAACAAATTCCTGATGGTTGGGTTAATCAGCGGCTATTAAACACCCACCAGCTGGCTCTGGTTCAGGGATCTTCTGAGCAGCTGAAGGTTGGAGGGTGAGGAGGTGGAGCAGGGGAAGGGTTTGTTGTTAACAACTGCTCAAGGCAGGATGAGGGACTAGGGCCAGCACGGCCTTCCTTATGGCTCTTCGTTATGTCACCCAAGGACTACACGGTATCCACTTTCACCCAAATTAGCACATGCAATAGGCCAGTCCTGGGCCTCTCATAAAGGTACAGATGCTCTGTAGGAAGCACGACAGCAAGGTAACCCCATGTTAACAGTTCTCTGAATACTACTTAACGCTTACTTGAACCTAGTCCTTGGAAACGGTTCTTTACCAGTCTCTGGAAAATTACAGTTTCACTTTTTCTGAACAAAAGCCCATAAAAAAAAAATCACCATGGTTTGGATTGTTACCCAGCCACCAAATGGACTTCTGGTTGCTGTAGCACAGGAAGATCTAACACAAGTAACAGGTAAAAGGGGGTTATATTTTATACCAGATGGTACTCAACTGTCTGGCATCTCCTTCTTTACTGTGTTAGCACATTACTGATTGCATTTCAGGTGAAAATAAATGTAGTCAGTTTTATTTTTAAATGTGTCCCAAATGGAGATTCAGAGAAGCAGATGTTGGCGGGGGGGAGGGGGGGGGGGAGAAGGGTGTTTCCATCTTCTTAGTATGCGATGCTAGATATAGGTTCATTATAGCTCCTCTAGTCTATGTAAGCATTATATTTCCATGCCCAAATGTGTGCGTGTCTGTTCCAAGTTGTACTGGTTTATTTCGTCTGACTCCATGTGTGAAGACATATCCATTTGTTATATAGAACACAATGTCTAAAACGATTTTTCATTACTTATTATATAACATTATAGCAAACAGAGCACTAAAAAAAATCCGAAAAAATCCCCAAAACACAACCCCCAAAATGATGATGAACCTGCATGGTAATTCTAATAAGTGACAGAAGGTACAAATCCTCTGAAGGAATGATCGATGCCAGGGATAGTAACCTCTTGATTTTGGGCTGCAGTCTTGGCTTGTGGCACAACCCAGAGAGTCCTGAGGGGTCTGGCTGTATCCCATAGGCCTGTGATACCCTGCATATGGGCAGCTATACTGCCCAGAGCTGCCACAGCACCGCATATGGCAGCTTGTTTGGTTGCCAGACACACCACTGGCACAAGCCCCACCTTAAAATCGGAGAGCAGCTGTGCAGGTTAGGATCATGGAGCATCTGACCTGGCGGTCCTGGCCCTGACAGTGCCCCAGAGAATGCAGGCGGGATGCTGCAACTCTGCTACTTCCGCACAACACCCTCTTCAGGAACTCTGGGATTTGGGGAATTCCTGAATCAGAAGTAGCACCTTTCTGCCAAATAACCTTTGCTGGATTACGCTTCTGCAGATTTGTCTCATAGCTCAGCCCACATGAGAACATTCTGCGCCTATATGTCCTGTAGCAGTAACACCAACGGTTTGTTCCTCACAGGAAAAATACGTTCTTTTGGTTATTCTGAGCCTTTTCTCAATACAGAACAAGGGAGATTTTTATGAGACCATTACAAGAAACAGTGACAGTGATTCCTATTCACCTTCTGCACACCCTTCATAAAATCACAGAGCTCTCCTCACTCTGCTCAGACATCTCTTTCCAAGGGTAAAGACGCTTACATCTATGCTACTTCATATGCTTTGAAGCATCTGGATATTACACTTCACAACAAAATTCCTTCTATTTTGTGTTTCTTGTAAGAACACGCCAGGCTGCCTCTTCTCAGCAACACCAAAGAACTAATCAGACGAGATATGAACAACTGGAATACAGAAAACGATACACGATTAATCAAGAATGCATTTCTTTTTGGTGCTTGCTGTAAGGAAGCAGAAGGACACTAAAATATTCTAAAAGCAAAAGGAGAAAGATTTGCTCTATATGGGTGAAATTCAGGAGGAAAGTGCTACAGCACAGAAGAGCCAGAAACTTAGTCACCCAGACAACGCACCTACTCAAAACCATCAAAAGTCCAATAAAATTACGCCTCTCTTTGTAAAATGTACACATACACATGCTCTGCTGCTATCACAGTTAGTCCAAGTTGGGGAACCAAACAGATCTGAAGGACCTGACCAAGTACGGCTGGAAAAGGCTGAGTTCAGTGCCTTGCATTCAGCAGCACGCGGTTATTTTTGAGGCAGATCCTGCCCCCAGCCCCGCTGGTACAGCTGACACCCTGCTCACAGAACTGCTCACAGGTAAGTCCTGGCAGGGAAGGAAAAGCATCCTTCTCTTGGCAAGCAGAAATGTCTCGTCATGGAGTATTCCCAGTGCAGAACACCACTGTATTTTCTAACTTTCCTAGGGTCATGAGAGAACACGTGAGCCTCCTTAGAAAAGCTTTCTTTACACGGTTTTCCACATAAATTAACCATTCTCCATTTTGAAGATGTGTTATGAGTTAGAGCCACTTGTGCCGTTGCCATCAGGTTGAAGATATTCCCATTTTAGAAGAGTTTGCTCTGAAGTGTCGCAGTCCTGCCTTTAGCGACAATGATACGCAACAGTACCCTGCTCCTTCCCATCAGGGTAAGGACCTCTTCTCTTCGCCCCTATTCAGTGAATCAACCAATAAACTACAATTTCATATAGTACATGTGAAACCCTTGGGAGGTCAAAAATAGACTGATAAATTTCTCTTTCTGGATTTTTCCATGCTTCTTCCCACTAAAATCATGAAGATAAAATACACAGGAGAGTGTCATACATCACTGGTGTCAAATTATTAATTAGCGAAGTCTAACTTTTCTGATAGGAAAGGAAAGCTAACAGTAGGTTTCAGAGCAGCTCTGCAGGCTAGGAGGAAGGGAGGAGAGGAAGGGGTAACACTTATCCCGTGTGCTGAAGCTGCCTAATAAGAGGATGAAATACTGAAGCTCAAGGGTTGAAACTTCAGGAGAACTTTGGGATGAAGTGCTACAGCCCCAAGCACTGATGCCTGGGATCTGAGGTTAGTTATCACTACAAGACCTCCAGAACAGGGGAGCAGAGGAGACAGAGCAGGAAGAGCAAGACAAGTCTAGGGCTAGGACTGCAAAGAGGAGAAAGGAAGGAGATGAAAACTCAGCAGGAACTGATGTGCCACTTTTTCTTGGTGACTTAGCTCTGTTGGAGCATACTTCCATGCCCACGGTGGGCTGTCCCAGCAGGTGAAATGGAATCAATTCATGTATGTCCTGCTGGAAAGCACGGAGTGCTTAGCTAGTAAAGGTGATGTAAGATGGGGGGGAAAAACAGGAGTTCACACACCCTTACTTGCATGAACACCTTGTTCCAAGGTGCTCTGGCAATGCACATATTTAGCCACAAAGGTGAGCAGTAACTAGTAAGTATTTCTCTAATGCTAGCCGCACACATCCTCTTTTCCTTCTTCAGATACTTTTCAACTGAAGGACTAAAATCAGGGATGGAAACAGCAAGGAAAAAATGGGAAAAAAACAGGTTTTGGAGTTGTAAAAGGTACATAGGAGAGCATTCCTACTTCCATGGCAGCACGTGTTTCTGGCAAAAGACAAAGCATTTGAACCCAATCAGCAAAAGTATTGTTTTCTTCTGGAACAGTAGTGAAACTACAAAACTGCTACAAGCCAAGTATGAGACCAGTAACGAAACAAAGTACAGAAGTAATTGCACAAATGCAGCTATGATTAATAGAATGCTACATTACCATCACAAACTTAGTAATAGGAATTCCTGAGCACTTACGTTATGAAACAATATTCCAGATCATGAAACATGAATTTGGAACTACCCGTATGTGGACACAATTCTGTGACACTGCACAAAGATAAAAATTTAAGTATATTTGTTATGAATATAATAATGACTCCTAAGTTCAGATCATTTGTCTGTCTCCCCTATTTTGCCATGAAGTGTTTCAGGAGAGAAAAAAGATGTTTTAAAAAGCCAGTTGGGGATTTCTTTAGGTCCTAAGATATAAAAAAGCACTTATTTATGTAAGTTAACATCAGAAATTCTCTTACTTTCCATGACAAAAAAAAATGCCTAACTCCCCAAATATGGTATTATTGCAAACAAGTAAAGAGACTGGCAGCTATAATGTTGGCAGTAGTAGCCAACGTGAAGATCTTGAGCTGTGTGTTATTCATAAGCACTTCAGTACAAATCCTATGCATGGCTTATGGCCTCTACCAGCAGCACGGTTGCTGGGTTGTGTGAAACCTGAACTGTGGGATGAAACAACCAACATCTTGTGTTGAGGCTGCCATTGCTAGTTTACACTCAACCCCATGAATCCCGGTGCAGGGAAGCAGAGGAGTTTACATTTCTGTGCGATGAGCTCTATTCATATGGAACTACATTTTGAAGTTTCTAATTCACGTGAGATGTAATAACCATGTAACATATGAATGTTTGGGTTGCCTGGTGAAATCATAATTTATATGTGTGATTCTGCATAACCAAATATCTGATCAGCAGCATCAAATCCTAATCAATACTATCAGTAAACTCCTGTACTCCTCATTTGTGATCTTAAATCACTATGAAAAGCTGGCAATGCTGCGACTAAGTAGACCTCACTATATCCAGATACTGCATGACAAAAAGGCTCCTTACAGGAGCTTCAAACCCTTTTGTCAACCTAAATAATCCTTCAGAGACTCCAAACAGACCATCTCCTAGTTAGATGCGAGGGATTCTGGAGAAGCTTTTCCTATCAAGGGTTCCTCTTCTCTATCCCAAACCCTCCTCCTCCTGCATCCCACTGAAAGTCACTGCAGAAACACCACCAGTGGAAGTTTCTACTGGTTTCATTCCCATTAAACTATGTGTGAATGTAGTAGAAAAGACTCAACTTGTGTCACTCTAAGAAACTGGCTTCCTAAAACAGGTGAAAAAAGCAAAAATACTACTGATAGGTCTGTCCCACTTGGCAGGAGAAAGCAGACTGCCGGTTCCCAGCTCACAGCCCCTGGCTGTTTCCCGGCTGAGACTTCTCCCCAGGGCTGGCTCTGAAGTTTTCCCATCAAAGAGCATGGGGGAACAGCACACTCTGACCCAGGAGGAGGACAAAGACTGGCCAAATTTCTGGCTGCTCTGCAGTCATTCCCTGCAGCTATGAAATCCCGCTTATCCTCCACTAAGAACATTTTCAAAGGGCTCTACTCTTCCAGACCTAGAAACTTAAGAGCATGTTTAGGAAGAGTCTGGTTCCAGCCCTACCACGAAAAGCTATGTACTTTGGTCCCTAAAAACAGCTGAACCTCCCTCACAGAGTGTCAGCTAGAATTTGGCACAGGCTGAATATGATTTACTGAAATTCGTAAAGCACTTTGTGGTGGTGGTCTTTAACATGTAAGCTCATTATTTTGCTGGTCTAATGAGTTAAAAGATTCACTTTATTCAGATGTCAGTATTTTCCTATAAAGAAACAGGCCTATGCTTTCCCACAGTAGCTGCTGGGATATCAAAGTCATCATCATTACCATAGACAGATATGTACACTTATCAATACGATTGTTCTTTATCAGTTAATCCAATCAAATTTTTCTACTTTACTTCTAACACCCTTTTCTGGTCAGTAACAACCAGTATGAAGCCTTCTGACACAAAAATGTCAAATTGCTGGCATTCAACTGATGTCAAGAGAAGTAGGGAGAGCTCTGGAGTCTGCAGGGCTTCTCCACACAGAAACAAGCAGTCATCCCAAGGGTAATTTCACCCCCTAACATGGTACAATGGAATAGTCTAGTGTCTAATGAGTAAGATCATCGCTCCCACCACCTTTGAAGGAGGATTCAGGATGGGAGATCAGATGCTGGACTGAAGAGAGACGAACACTGTGGTCTGGTGGGATTCTATCACCCAGAGGAAATGCCTGTGTTTGAACTCCCCATCCTGAAAGGTTTGCAGATTTCTGTGCCATTATCTTAATACAGTCTATCTGCTTCAAACACTAAACCCTGAGGAACAGATTTTGCTGTCTACAGTTTCATTTTCTGCCACACTGTTTTTCACCAGTTAACATGCCCCTTGTACATTCCTGCTGTAGAAGAAATACTTGTACTTGATTCCCGCTTTAAGACACTAAACCCATTTTTAAAATAAGGAATGAGATGTAGTTCAAAAAGCTTGGCTGAAAAACTCTAGTTTCACTGACCTACATTAATCAATGAATTTATAGCTTCCAGCTGAAAAGGCAAGTGAATAAATATTTTTATAATCTTCAGTGTGCCAGCCCTTTTTTAGTAAAAACGCTACCAGTAGAAATCCTAAGACACTGGCTCCTCTTACCAGTTTCTCCTAAGAGATTAAAGACCTCATTTCCAACATACTGAAGTATTACTGTGCTATGAATAATGTCTTCAGCAAATGGGATACAGGAGTTGCAGTTCTCTTGCTGCTCAGCTAAGTTAAATGAGCTTCTGGTGCTAACAGTGAGTGATGTTCAACAGAACTCACCTCCGCCGTCCCTTCAGTGTTATTTACAGGGAAATGGTAACTGAAGGAAAATGTGGCTATCCTTAGTTACTGCTGAAAAACTAGGGCTGAGGGAACAGATTTGTTGAGTAAGCAGGTATTACATACAAACACATGCACACACTGACACATTTTTCTGTTAATAAGCACTGATGTATTCATAGGTTACTTGCTTAAAATGATTCTATGCAATAACTGATTTTTAACTCTCTGAAGATATATTCAATCAGTCATGAGCAATATGATTTTTCTCCATGATCTCTCCTCCACCGGAGTAGGAAATGCAAAAATAAATAACTACCTAGTAACAGTATATAACACAGTGAGTTACAGGAAAAAACACTTTTCACCATGTTATTAATAACTTAGAAGCATGTTCCTATTAGCAAAGACACACGACAAAGTATTTCTTTATTGCTAAGCCACTGTTTTACCACTTTTGGAACAATTCCAACTGCATGATGGTTTAATTCATTAATTACTGTTATTAATTCCTCTTATTAATTCTGCATTCTCTTTACAATTACAAAGGAAAATCAATACAGATGAGAATAACAAACCTGTCCTTTTATTTATCATAGAGGCATAACTCAAAAATATGGCAACAGGGAGTCAGAACTGATTTGTGATCCTTTGAGTTCACACACTGCCTAAGCCTCAGCTCTTGAAGCTTCTGATTTTCTAAGTAGTCACCCCTTCAGTTATTAACTGTACTTAACAGGTCTGCTCTGCAGCCCAGAGCAAGAACAAAATCAATAAGATCTGGTAGCAGGCATCAATTCTCTGATTGCAAATGTATTTATTACAAGACAATTTTCCAGAATTAAGTCCAAGTTGTTTAAAATTTGCAGAGTCGTGATTTGAGAAAACAAAGTACTGTAATTGAATTTTGACATTAAAATCGAAATGAGAAAGAAGATTCCAACAGGTTATTAATGGAGACTTCTGTCCACATTAAGCTGCTTTCTTTTCTAACAATATCCCTTACTAATAAGATGCTTACAAGATCTTCCCTTCTTAACCCTTTTCTCTGTACAATACCCTGGATTATTTCTTGGTATTGTAAATTATATCATTACGCAGCTATCTGAGAAGATTGGGGAAAACAACAACAACAACATATTCAGCTCCTCCTCTAATTACCTGTATTAACAGCAAATAGTTTCTGGGCTGCCTTTGTTCTCCTTGCTTTTTATTTAAGCTATTTTCTCTGGAGTGCCTAAAATATTTATATATGCTTCTCTGAAAAGCTCAGCCAAAGAGACTAAAGATCATGGTCCCTAGTGAATTTCAACAGACCCTGGATACCTCTCTCAAATGCCTTGGAAAACCTTAGCCATTATTTCTTAGAGAAAATTAGTATCTCCACTTCTTTACCACTTATTAGTGCGTCTGGTTTCTCATTAAACACAGGTAATTTAAGTACCTCAGTTTCAATGGGGAAAAAAAATGAAGATGTTGTTATGAGATTAATATTAATCCGTGTTGCTTAGAGTGTAGCTGCGATGCTTTTTATTTATGATAGTCAAAGAACATAATTACTTTATTCACTGATACACACAGAAATAGTAACAAAGCACTGAAACAGCTGAGCCATACTTCATTAAACCACATATGCTCTGAATTCAGTATATGAATGTGGAACCCTTAATTGTATGCATGTATCATTCTCTCACAGAAATAGGTTTCCGTTATTTTACTTAGTTCCCATGATACACAAAGTTAGGTATTCCCTAATTAATCGAATGAGAGGAGTTTAGGAAATTTTTTCCCTGTAAGTTACTCTCTTTTCAGATTTGTTTTCACGGTTGAAAGTCTGCTCAATTTGCAAATTACGCACTTCAGGTGATATTCCATGGAAGAGGCAGAAAAAATACAATCTATCCTCCATGGCAAATGAAGAATGACTAGCACATTTGCAAGTGGCCAGCTAACATACACATTTTTCTTGTTACTACTGTGCGAGCTCTTCACTGATGTCACTGCCACCCCCCTCCTGGTTCCCAGTCTGGAATTTGCACGCCCAGAAGCGTGTCGGCACTCACCACATATGAGATGCGGTGTTTGCCAGGGAGAATTTTTAACATTTTTCTCTCCCTCTTCCCTCTGGATGCTCCTCTTCCCTGTACGTGTATTTTTCTTCCCCGGGCTGCATCGCACTGCAAGAGCTGGTGCGGCACCTCCCAGACCTGCTCTGTGACTCAGCATCCAGCAGGCCTCCAAGATCCCAGAAACCAGCACTGCCTCTCGCCACTGACAGAATATATTCCTTATCCCGAGACAGAGACAGCTTCCCCCAGCACGGGAAGGCAGGCTGATGAAAGGACGTACCCCTGGGCAAGAGCCGGCGGGATGCGGCTTGCCAAGGCGGCAGGGCATGAGCTAACCCGTACAAGGCATGCAATCCCACACAGAACGGTGGGCTCAGAAACACCACTTCAGCCCGACGACTGCTTGTCATCCTCTTAGTCGAGCAACAATAACAATGCCTCATCTCCGGCACAGCATTTTTCCAGCTGATTATTAGGTAATTAGCAACCCAACACCGACTGTTCACTGAGGCAGGGGTCCACATGTGATTCCGTGGCACAAGGACGTGGGGATCCTAACTGGGCCTTCAGGTGTTATTAAACGTAAATGCAAAATAACAGTGGGAACTCAGAATGAAATGGCATTTACCCAAGGAATGGTAGCACAAGGAATTCCTGTTGTGATTGCCTGTAACGCTTCCTGGCAATGCCTTGCTCCTTCAGATCACACAGCAAACAGCTTTCAGGTTTACTAAGCTAGCTGTATCTCAATAATCCGTGACAGTATCTCTCTTTCAAAGTATGGATATATCTTCAACTTACTGATCACAGAAACTGAAGTATTTGTACTCTGTTTTCCCAAACAGAGTGTTTCCCAAAATACTAATATTTACAAAAGCACAAAATGTTAGATATATTGATTTTAAAGGATTTATTTTGTTAAATCATGCAATAAGGAAGAATAATGTAATTTAACTTAGCTTCTTTTAAAAGGTGGTATTTTTACTATATATCTACACTGGTTAGATAAATATCTTAAATATATCCTAAATTGTCACATGTTCAAATGAAGGAATATAGATGCTTTTAATTTTTTCTATTATTTTTCAGCAAATTACGTAACTAGAAATAGCTGTCTTTCATGCAAAATCTCTGACAGTACATAGTTTTCTGAAGGACAATAAGGACAGGCTTCTCTCTTCACTGAATGACAGCCCAGACTTTCAGCCAAAATGTAACAGTTTGATCATCTTATTTACAGGACAGCCAACTAATATATGCTGGGACTCATTTGCCTGACACACATTTTACTGTAGCTTGCAAATGTTACAGAAAATGTACATACAGAGAGAGAGGGAAAAAGCCAATGAGATTTCATTGTCATTATTCAGTTAGGACCTCTAATGAAACAGATCCTGTTATTATATTGATCATCTCGGTGACTGTCCTGCCCCTCCCCACAATGCAGTCTTCTACAGCAGATAAAAATTGATCAGAAATACACACTCTTGAACAAACTGCAGGATTCAAAAAAAGTAGAATAGTATTTATTCTCAGCAATATTTAAACAGCCCTTTTAAAGCAATCAGACTAGTAAGATCCGTGCAGCCATATCCACCCTAGAATCCTGACTCTGCATTCCAGCACAGATATCTGAGTCAATGTAACCACACTGCATCATCATAATCCTGCCTCAGCACATTCTCTCTTCTGCACTCAAATCCACAAATAAAAAATACCCATTTTTACCTTAGATGGTGAATTGCTTCTCGTCCTTTTGTTCATAATAACTATTCCAAGTTTGTGTCTTTGAAAAATACAAGGCCAGTTGCACCAATAAACTTCACAGATCCTCTCCTGCGGCAGAAAGCAAATTAAAAAAAAAAAAAAAAAAAAGACTTCAAGCTGTGACCTCAGAGCAAAGCATAGCTGTTAGCATCCCCCAGCCAACCTTCGGCAGAAAGCAGGTTAGACAGCAGGAAAACTGGCTCTGTACATGGCTGCAATGCTTTCAAATCAAGCATTCTGTGCTGTAAGCTCGGGGATTTATATCTTCTTAAATAGGCCGTCCCACTCAATGCTGCTTGTGTGCATGAAAATATGAAGCATTTCACTGCAGTCACTTTATGCAAGAATCTACCCCAGTCATCTTTACAATCTCTGTCACTCTGCTCTGAGACTAAAGAATGAGCACAGCATGCATAATTCATGCACTAAAATCTTCTGTGCACTTCCTGCAGCAACTGTTACATCCAGTAATGGGATATTGATCAGCTCATCACTAAAACAATCGGGGCTGGGCAATCGCTTTGCTGCAACAAACAATATTCCATCCAAAATGGGACGCGGACACAGGCTTCCCCCCGCAGCACTCAAGCGCAACCCCAACATACATGGCGTGGCATTTACATACTGCAGAGTGTTTCATCTGGACTCTGCATTTCTTTGACCTTCGAAAAAAGCTGCATTATCTGAGCCTTTTATTTGAAGTCTGTATTCCCTGCAGCTTGTTTCTTTTTAACTCTATGCAGCACGAGAGGCAAGTATGCTTTCCTAACCGCATGTTCAAAGCACAGTGAACCTCCAAAAGCAAAGAGCAGAGAGAAAAGCTTTCAACCCCATGACACATCCTCTGCCCCATATACACCTGCAACTTGTTTGTACCAGGGAATTCGACTGCTCGCATGTTGAATCTTTTTATTACGACGCATATATCCTACTGAATCTGAATAGAAATGCACATATGCATAATTTTTGTCTAGCACAACTCACATAATTTGTATCTGCCAGATCAATTAAAACGAGTCCCAAACTTTCTACTTCTTCCCACAGATCTGAACATCTTCCAGCCTTCCCAGCACACCCCCTTTTCTTTCAGCCCCGGCAATTAAACAAGCCTCATCAACAGCTGACCAGCCCTGTCTTGAGCCCCTGTCTCCAGCACCCTCTCAGCATCCCCACCCTTTGACTGCCATGCACTTCTCCCTCTACGTACAGCAAAACCACGACTCTCACTGTTTCAGAAGACGAAGATAGGAGAGGGAAGACAGACAAGAGCCATGTTGGAGGTGAAACTCCAAAGCAGTATTTAAAATTAAAATGACAAAATTTTTGTTATTTTTTTCGGTTACCCTCATGTTTACAAACAGCATAGTTACCAGAGTTTGAACCACATAGACCTGTAGTTTCCTGAAATCAATAGAATTACTCCTTACTCTTGATGGAGTTTGGGTCTGACCTTTTTATCACCAAAACACATCATTATTACTGAAGTTAAGAACTGTTACTGAGGTTTATTTGAAAAGATACTCAAGAGGTTAGTAAGACTTACAGCAATTATTTCTTCCTGGGATCGACAAGGGCACAATTGGTTAGAACACAACGCCTTGACGGGAGTGCAGCATGAACGGGGACACTCCACAGATGGATGAAAACGTGAAGCTGGGCTAAGCTACTGGCTCTCCTGCAACTGTATGCTTTTAAGAGTCCTCCCAAGGGAGTTAATGGAAAATTGTCTGGAGCAAGCAGGATTCAGCTTACAGTCTGGAGGACAGAATGAATAGAAGCTTTTTCAGAGGCAAATCAGGAAGAAGTTTTGGACGGTTTGTCTCTCAGCACAGCAATCAGCTTTCAGGACATCCAGCATCTGCTGTTTTCCCAATGCTAAGGCACACCCATGCATTTCAGTGAGGTGGCAAAGGTGTTGCCAAGAAATCACCCTACGCCTTTCTCATACACCCTTTCTCAACAGCTACATGGGCCGCAATGTAACAGCAGTTAATCTCTGCTTTGTGATACATCAGAACCAGCACGTCAGGTTGTCAGATTCTTCACCCGTTACTCTACCCTGGGTGCTGGGTGACCATCATCTCTGACAAGCATTAAACTAGAAAAAACGTGATGTTGGGAATCTGACTGCTTAATTAATCAGACTAGAATGGGAAGAAACCTCACAGAGATGAGGTTCATGTGCCAGGTCATACAATCCCTATGAGCTCGCTCTTATCTTACTCTAATCAGTGGGAAGTTTACTGGGGGGGGGGGGGGGGGGCCAGAAAGTTCATGTAGGCATTGCAGACTAGCTCATCCTACACTTAGCATTAGAGGGGACATCTGCCACTTCGTGCTATGTTGGGATTGTGCTCCAGATAAAGATGTCTAAATCGGGAGAGCTACCAGTGCATTGCCTATACATGAGGAAGATGCCCATCCTCCCTCAGACTTTTAGAAGCTGTTTGGCTGTCCAGCTCCTGTGGTCTACTTAAGGGTGAGTTCAATTATTTCCATCTCTACTGATTGTATCGACTACGTCTCTGCCGATCATGATCAGACCACAGACATGTATATCACATGTAGATTCCAACACACAGACCCCTCAGTTTAGACCATCTGGCACTGTGTCCACCCTGCATGTGGTTTAACAGAGTATCTCCCTGGCACAGAGCAGGAGACATGGCAATTTTGGGCACCTAGGTATACTTGGACATCTCCAGCTCTCCCTGTTGAAGCTGTTTGGGATTCTATAGAGCCTTTCAGCAATTGCTTTAAAATCATTTCATATGTGAATGCCGTAACGCAAGTGCCACTTTGGAGAGTTCTGTCCAGAATCTGAATTTTGATCATTGGTTCAGAAAGAAAATACATTTCTATGTCTTATTAAGAGCTAAAATCTGAAATGGAAAACACGTCCATGTGGATGTCATTGGTATTGTAATAAATCAGTCTTAGGTATTTTATGCAGAAAAAAAGTTCTTAGAATTTCTGCAATCTTTGCCTGGTATTTTCGAATTTGCATATAATCTGATGGGTTCCTTAAAGCAAGACTAGAAGCTTTGGGAAATAAAGTCTTCCCACCATCAGCGAACATTCCTAAGAAGCACAGACACTAAAAAGAGAAACTGGTGCCACTTTGTTTGGAAGGTCACAAAAGTAAGAAGGGTGTCACCATTCAGATGGGTAAGGTCTGACAACTGGGCAAATTAGTGCTTTATTAAAGAAGTTACTGGTGTTAGCAAACACAAACCCTTTGTTATAGGTGCATTTATTATACTGAAGTACTGCCTACAGATTCACTCTGTTAGGCATGATCCCACAGAAGTCTGATTGCATTAGCCTTCTCTGTGTATTTATTTGTATTTTTTAGCATTTTGCACTTTACCAGTAATGAAAAACATGTAATGAAAATGCCCTGCTCTGCTTGCTTTATTACTCTGGTTCCACATGTCTAATATAAATGATCGTATCAAGTAGAAATCAGAAGCTCACAGGCATAAACAGAAAGATTGATCCTTCATCATGAGTGCCAGTTTCAGCACACTACACCCAGCCCCCACAGCCCTACGGGCTTATTACCCTTTCAAAGCAGAAACTCCAGACCTGGTAACCTTCCACCTAGGTTTGACATGGGAAAGTGCTCACGGGTCTGGGAGGTTTTAAGATGTGCTACATAGTGGACTACCAGGTACTCTCAATTACAGGATCCCATTCCTAGCAGATTATACTCCAAGAGCACAGAGCCATTTAATGCAACCATCTCTTGGAGACATCTTAAAAATCTTCATTTTATTTCAGTAACTAGTTGTTCAAATCCCAGTTTCATGAACTTCTTTATATTATACTTTCACTATTCTCACTTACTATAGTCTAACCCCAGTCTTGGTTCATTATTGACATCTTTCTCTTCAACTCCTCTTCTTCCACTGACCAAGAGCTCTATTCTTCCACCACAAATTAATTCTGTTCTCCTTCATGTTTTCTAGGTAGACAACTGTTATTCTACCATTTATTTATTACATCCACATCACAGTCACCTCCTTGACTCCAGCTCTCAAATCCTCCTGTCTCTACTTCTCTTTCCACATGCCTATTTCTCCGACAGAAATCTGACAAAACAGAAACATTTTTCTTCCTTTACTTTCCCTTCCTTTCCCTGCCTCATCCTTGAAGCACAGAAAATGCTTGTGCTCAGTCCTGCTATATGTTCCATTTTTCTTACAGCCACAGCCATCTCACATATTTTCATGATTTGTTTTAGAAACTTCCATTTCCCCGTCCCTGTCTTTCCTTCTCCTCCCATTCTGTTTTTTCCTTTCACAAAGAAAAAACTACCTTATGTTTCCCTTAGCATTATTTCCTTCTGCAGCCACCATTACATCTTCCTCTCTTTCAACCCTACGTAGCTTTAAAACTACTGCAGGAAGTTCCTCTCTTCCTTTCCTGATGGCTTTTACCTTTTGCATTCCAATGTAGCAATTCTTGAAATCTCTGTCATTTGTGTTTACCCAGAGCTTGGGAACTGTGCTCATTCTTCCTGAGATGCCAACTGGTCTTCATGGTTAGGAGACCTAAGTTCTAACTTCTGAAGGTTTTGCTTCCTTGACACAGTCTTATCCTGATCTGCCTAACTGTTGCTCTGGATGTCATTCAAAGAACAACTGCATGCTTTCTTCTGTGCTCTGTGGAGAATTATTTGGTCTTCTTTGCCCTTAACACTTTGGTGCAATCTTATCTGTAAACAGAGTGCCAGTTACCATCTCCTCTTTGGATGCTACACCTCTATGCTAATACTACTACATTCTCTTCAAATTGGTGCCTCAGCCAGTACTTCTGATACTGTAAATTCATGCATTAGCTCAACTTCAGCATAGCCCAGTTAGGGCTTTTTTTTATCACCTGTCCCCCCAAACTCACCATGTCAGATCTCTACTGAATCACGGTGTACAGTGGCACCATCTAGCTCACTTGGAAAGACACCTGCCTGAATGCCATCTCCAATCCAGATCATCCTCAGGTCAGCAAATCCAGACCAAGTGTTGCAGAATATTTCTGCACAATATTGCTCATATACAACCTTTTAACATGCAGTTAGTTAATACCCTCGTCCAGATCCTCATCATCTCAGGACTAGATTAGTACAAAATCTTTTCCTCTGGACTGAGCAAACACAGCATCTAATCAGAGTGCTGCTACAAAGACTATTCTGTTGGTGCATCACTCTGACTGTGTGACCTCTCTCTCCTTGCACCCCGTCACGCCCTTCTTTGACATCTCATAACACAAGCAATTTCATGTTCCCTTCCATGGACTGCTCTCATTATTATTCTCACCCGGTACTGAACAGTCAACTTAAAATTAGCCTGGAAGTTACAAGCCCCTTGTTAAATTTTCAGTCAAGCACTTCTGTGCTTCCTCCCATTACACTTCATGCTTTGGAAGAACTCTCTGCAACACCTGCAAAGTCACTACATTGCCCTCCTTCAAATCCTCTCTTAAAGCTTGTTTGCTATAATTACAAAAAAATCGACAGCATGTAGGCTGCTCAGGAAAGCTGAGACCACCGTCTATCCTCGTGGTTGATTTTCTTTCGCTGTTCCTTTGCAATTCCTCATCTGTCTTTGCCTTTCACGCTATACTTCTACTCATAATTACTTATGAGTAATTGTCACTGGGAAAGGGACAGACTTATTTTGGTTGTTCAAAGGGGTCTCTAGTTGATGACTGCAGCTTTTCAGTACTACAGTACTAACAGAGGTTATCTAGTAGAACCTGAGGAGTCAGGAATAGAATTTGGTCCAGACCACAGTTCCTACGGAGGAGTCATACAATACTGAATGAAATCAAGGATGCCAGTTCAGTAATTTTAGCTGAAAACATGATTTTGTTCTTCTATGGACCCATTTGGTGACAACACTTAAACATGTTCCACAGCAAAACAACTGCTTGTTCTGCTTTACTGTTTAAGTTAGTGTTATCAGATATCAAAGATACTAATTATTTATATGAAAACATTTTCTTCAATTGTTCTGAAACAATCAAAATATTTAATGCAATTATATAAATTGTATGGTAATGTAATTGTCCCGACTACATATATTATGCTGTATTCTATTGCATAGCACAGTTTAAAATACTACACGTTATGTCGTTGTAATATATAATAAAATATTAACTATAGTCATTATTACAATAGACTACAGACTATTATATATATCTTCCATATTTCAGGCGTTTAAGAGATTACAGGTATACTGAGGAAAAATGCTATTCTCAATTTTCACATGTTCTGTATGAAGCCTAACCCTTTTTTCTCCTTCTGTGGCGGTCCTCAGCATGAGGCAGTTGTTACTCCAAATGTCATCTGACTTTCAAGAACCAGCCACACATGCAGAGCTGCAGAGAGTACTACTTTCATGCTCTCAAAGGACCTTGGTTGCAAACCGCAACAAAGGCTGTATCCAAGATAACACACAAAACTTCCCTCTGAACACTTTGCCACAGTTACATAGTGATCCACTTCAAATCATTGCTGCTTCATAACTAGCACGAAGTGCAACATGACACACTGCAGTGTACCCCTCTACAGACTGTAATACTGAAGGGAAAATTCTGTTCTTCAGGTCTTCTCCTCACCTGGTTTTCTGGTCACATCATTCTCCACGGGCCTACAGCCCAAGCCCACTACAGCGCTGAACCCCTGCATACATTCTGAGCTCTTGTGCTTAGCCAGAAATCCGTTTGATATGATCTTTTCCTAACGACTCATTACTGCTGGTTTTGCACTCTGCTGTGCGTGCTTCCTCTATGATGTTTCTGACCTCTGCATTGATTTTTCTATCCATCATTAGTTAAGAACTCTCTTCGTTCGGTTTACTGGTCCTCATCCATCACACTGAACAACTCCCATCGCTGGATAAACATAGCAAGATCTTGAACCAGTAGCAATTCCCTGTTGGGTTACCTGGCTTTAAAGCCAAACCCTTCTGCTGTCCCCATCCCAAGACCCACAAAAATTCAGGGCACATCACAGGAATCAACTGAATTCTGTGTTTCGGTGGAAACTGAAAAAAGATTAATATCCATTTGAGTCAGCAGAAACTCAAGGTCCCTGCCTGTGCAGAGCATAGCAAGAGGTACAGGGCTGCCAGCTCTTTAAGTGTGCCGTTCAACCAATTAATGTTTCCAGTTGATTGAAATGCTTTAACCACAAGCCATTTACTGTACAAACAAGAAACAAGCTGCTGCATCCGAAGATCTTGATGGGGTTGCTCTGAAATGGGCAGGGCCAGAGGAGGCCGCAGGGTGAGTGCAGAGCTGCAGGCAGCTGGGGGCCATGGGCAGCGTCTCACCCCTGGGGCACAAGCCGCGTGGGAGTGGGCTGACTGCAGCCAGGACAGCTGTGGGTCAGGATCACCGGGCCAGGCCATTGCTATGGGGCAGGTCCTGTCAAGATGGGAAGGCTGGCAGGATGGAGGCAGGGGCACCAAGGTGTCTGGCTAGACACAAGTGCAGCTGAAACACAGCTCAGGCAAGGTCTCAAGCAAGGTCCCAGGCAAAGCCAGCCCTAAAAGAAGCTCCTAGAGGAAAGGGGGAGGCTTCTCACAGCTTTCCTACAAATCCGATCCCAGGCTGCACAGCTCAGCCATTTCTGAGCTGAGTTGAACACTGGGAGCTAACTCCTTGGAGGGGTCTGGACCCACTGACGATCCTCATATCTCTTAGAAGCAGGAATAAAAATGATGAGATTTTTCATACAGACTGGTGAGGCGAGAGGAATAATTCAATAAGAAGAAATACGCAAAAGAGATGTGAGGTTTGGACTAAAGCTATGGGAACAGAAGCTATGGAAAGAGCTTGAAATTGAAAAGCCAACCAAAGATGTCAACATCAGCCGAACAAGGAGAGGAAGGCCACCACGCAGGCAAGGAGAGGCAGGGAAGCGCAAACAAGGGGAGGCAGGTGTGGTGAAACCGGGTGGAGGTGAACAACTGGAGAGATTCAGTGGCAGCTGGAAGCAGCTCAAAGGACTGAGAGCCAACCTGGTGGTCAGGGCTAAAGCGAGGAGCAAGAAGGGTTCGAGGCAGCAGTGCTGATCGTCACAGTTTCCTTTGCCTCCTGCTTTCAGATGATCATGGTGACTTTTTCTGCCTGTAAAATGCCTTTGACATCCTCAGAGTACAGCATGTGTCAGAAGGGAGAAACTGAAATCATGGACAGTGTTGGAATGCCTGCTCTGCCCCTCTACCCACTGCAGCCAGCAGCCCTGAAGAGATGTGGCTCCAGTTTCTGCCAACTGCAGAAACCTGGAGAACAGCCTGGTCCCCATTCAGCAAGATCTTATGGCCACAGGTATGATCCTGGTGCCCTGAAGAAGTGTTTCAGATGCCAAACAACTGAGATACCAACTTACATTGCCTGCAGCAAATTAACACTCATAACAAGGTACACACTCAGAAGAGTTTTTCTTCTGCACATTTGGATTTTTATTCGTTTTCTACTCAGTCTGCAAACTGCTCAGAGCATCCTGCACAGCTACTTTCCAGGGTGGACTGCTGTCCTTTCCGTTGCATCACTGGAGGAAATGAGGGTGCCTTCTCCCACAACAACCCACTGAATGGTAGCAGGAATACATTATTTGGCTGCTTGATTTCACTCCATTCCCTGCTAGCTCTGCATGTCACACTACACTTCTGAATGAAGAAAACATTAGTGTGTTCCTGATACCCAGCACGGGCCAGCATTTGGCCACGTGCAAATCACAGGAAAACTGAGGTGGGAGGCCAGTGCTTTTCATCCTCATGTCAAACACACTCACCAGTCAGTACCACCCAGTGTTTTCAAACGCGGGTCAACTTAGATCAGTAGCTTGCCAGTAAAGAAGAAAAAGTGACATAAAGTAAACAGAAAGCCTCCTACTTTCCCGCCACCAACAGCCTGCATTGTCAGTGACACTCATCCTCAGCTACTCACCACCGGCACACGGCCCTCTCTCCTCTTTGCCAGAGCATGGCTGTTGACTTTGTCATCTCCATTTCTTCACACTTCTCCGAATCAGCAGGTGCTCCACCACACAACACACACCGTCAGTCCTAACTGACCAGGGAGCAAACAAACATACAAATACCAATTGCAAAAGCCGTTCTTTTTAGTTTGTGAACAACTGCATTCCTCCAAATACAAATCAAATCACACATTCAAGCTCTCCCAGGAAGGATCTTCTCCTGCAGCAATATCCACTCCCAAATCCAAGAGCAATCATATTTTCAATTCTCCGCTCTCTTTAGAAATGCTCTGTGAGAAATTACTAACTGAAAACACACAGATAATATAAGCAGTGCCATACAGGCATCATAGGTTGCAGGGCGAAGAGCCTAGCAGTTAATGGAAGTAGAAAACTCCAGTTGTCAGTGAGAATTTAGTGGGAACTCAATTAAATCTCTAAATTTCACCACTTTGGGAGAAAATCTAAAACTAAGCCAAACCAGATCGTCAATCCCTTCAAATATGAAATGAGAATCTCTCTTTCCTCTAACTTATTTTCTAACCTATACCAATGCAATTGGTTTACACAGCTTTTAGGATTAGTCCCTCCTCCCCAAACTGTAATCTGCATAAACTTCTTGGGTTTTCTTGTTATGTTTTTTTCAGCAAAAGGTAGATTTCACCAACATGTAGAGAACAGGGTATTTCCACTGAGTGCTGCTGGAACCTGAATGAACAGACTAAAACTTTCTCTCAACAGATAAGGGAAGAGTAGGCAGCACTTCATTAGTAATGATACGAACTACAAAACATGAAGTGTTGCAAACTTTACAACAGGGAATGCAAGTTGTTTTGCATGTTTTAAACACAATAAAAACAATGTTACTAAAATCAAGTTCTAAACTGGGACAAAAATTAAGTTTCCTTGAGGAAGTAGAAGCTCAATTTCAAGTCCCAAAGTGAAATGTTGTCATATAAGGGATATACTGCAGGAATATTGTCTTGGAATGAGTAAATCCTAAGTATGTAAATAACCAATGAAGGAAACCTTTGAATGGGTGTCAGCTATTTCTGAAAGATACTTTTTTGTCAAACGACTAATGTTGAACAGTTAACTTGATTTTAGTAGTAGAAATCAAAGCAAAACACCACCACCACTAAACAGAAGAATAAATCTAAACAACGTGACAGTAACATACATACTGAGGAACGCAGATATAAACGTTCACCAACTTTTTTTTAATACACAAAAGTTAGCAAACAATTTTACAGATATATTAAAAATAAATACCTTAAGCATTAAGGTAGATGAAGTATTTCTAATCATTGGCTGATTCTTTTTTCTGCAATAGTTCCAAGACCAAACTTTGTTCTTTAGGCAGATGATGGGATGACTATAGGACTGCAACATTCTCCCAGTGCTTGCAGGGAAGCAACTCACATTGCTTCGCTGCAGTGTGGATGGTCATATGAAGAGTAATTAAAGAAAACTTCCAGAAAGCTCTTCTTTGAATTTCTGAGGTCTGCAAAAACTAACGGCAGCTCCTTGACAAGTAGGAGAAATGTGTTCCATACAACCATAAGACTAAAGACTCTGCCTTATGGGATATATCAGCTAAAGGACAGCAAACAGTAGTAGTTGCAATACTGCATTTTGATAGCTCTCCATCTAACTAGTCAGGAAAATAATTGAAAATTAACTGTTTGGGCCTTTGAGTTTATAGAAGTTAACCTGTATTCATGTATTTTACAGCTGAAGTATTAACAGGCAACAGTTCTTTGACAGAAAAACACAAAACTTCTCTCTAAGGAAAGGAGGCTGCAGTGAACGGCTTAATGGACATCTACAGTAACCCACCCTAATGTGTCTGTGAGGGTAAGCAGCATTGTTAATAAAAAGCACAATCTGTACCAAAATACCAGATATCCAGGCCTCCTAGTTGTCCCAGGTGATGATTTTAACTTCTAAGGAATATGAGAAGATATTATATGTTAGCTTAACTGTATGCTTAGGGGCTATAAATGTTAGGGTTTACCAAACGTGATGGACTCTGTGTTGTACACGGAACTTTTACATGCAAGAGCAGCACAAGCTAAGGGTACCGAGAAATACTGAATCTGATCGGTTCCTGAAATACAATTGCAAATATACCATCTGCCACTTCAGATCTGATGAAATGTGATTGATACAGCCCACCTGTTCTCTAGCAGTTTCATTATATAGACATTTCACCAAATTTCCCATAGAAAGTATTTATCTGTGCAAGCATGAAGATGATCTAAAATAAGAGAACTGTGGATATACAACTTTAAAAATAAAGAACTGAATTTATCCATTACAGAATGAAATATGAATGTATTCAGTGCTCTCTAAAAGGCAAGAATTAAGTAAGTAAATCTTGAACTTAAGAGTGGAACTGGCCATATTCCACCTCCTCACCCTATTTTCAGTGTACTTTCTGCCAAAAAGCACGTGAAAGGTTTGGTCCCCATCAGACTAAGTAATGTACTAAGATAACCTGACAACAAAGGAGAGGAATGTTCTGGACAATTCAATTATGATCTCACCAGGGTATTTCCAGGCTACTGGTATGTTATCAACTCTTGAAAAGCTGGCAATTTTCTTGAACTTGCCAGATGTCTCTTACCGGAGTCTTTCTCTCATTTCCTAATACAAAACAAAACTGCTGCCGTGCTGCCCAAAACATGGAGCACAAACCAGTAACATTTCAGTGATCCATGTAAGCCTATAAACCACGGTCAGGGTTTGAAAAGTCTTTTTTTTACCTACAGACTCCAATTCTGCTGTGGAGGCTGGATGAGGATGTGCGTTTGCATCAACAAACAGTAAATACTGGGTGTCATGGGCAGTGACTATGCTGATCTGACAAAAATCTGTGTAAGGGACACCCTGCAAGAAGGAAAACACCATCTGTCAAACACAAAGTCTATGAGACTCCCTCACGACTGAGGTTTCTCCGTCCCCTCTATCTCCACCTCAGTTCCTCAGTGTATACGTGTAACTGGAAGGACAGTAAAATGTTTTTATTTGTATGTTTTCAGTAAAAACAAGAACAATGTGCAGGGTATATTTTGTATATGAAGGCAGGAGAGAGTTTGGGCAGCTGCCTGTGCTACCCTGGCACATGGAGTCTGGGACTGAAAGCCTTCAGCATGACTTCTCCGGAGGCTTTGCTCCCTGACCTGGGCAAGCCCAATCAGAGTCTTCTGCCTTCCCAGGGAACTCGCTATCCCAGGATGTCACCAACCCAGGAGCAGCCTGAAATGCAGTGTGGGGTTAGTTGCTGGAGGGGAGGGGGAGTGGGACATAGCAAGCTGCAACCCTGTAGCCCAAGGCAAGTAGGAAACCCCTGAGAGGATCAGGGACTTCCCTGTAGTAAGGAGCAGATCTGCAGTCAACCCTCAGCAGGTACAAAAACAAAGGCAATAGAAGGGGACTGCATACGGTTTGCTCCACAGAGGAAAAAGCCAGCTCTGCAAGGACACAGAGGGAGGGACTGGTTTTCAAAGCCATTTATTTTCGTGTAGTTTACCTACAGTTTTTCCCATGTAATGAGCTACTTGTTCCAGTTTATTAATTTGTGTCCTAAAGAAACCTATCTTATAAATCCCGTTTGGTGCACTGGAGTAGGTCGTCAGATAGGAAAATGATAAAAGCTCCACTACCTCAGTTCTCCAAACCAACACAAGCTTGTCACATACACGGATTACAAGAAAAGCCTCTGACTTCTCAGTCCATCTTTCTGTTACCAATAAACGCTTCTCAAGACGTAAGTGTGCTTGATGGCTTGTTTAGTTTGATATACAGTCTCATCCAAGAAAAGAAGCATGAAACTGGTATTAGAGGAAACCAATAAGCGGCATGAAGTGCTCTGCGGTGTCAGGCTCGTCAGAAAGATGGCACAGAACAAATTGTATCTGTCACGACAGTAACAGCAGAGAACAAAACTGCCAGAGACAAGCTATAGGAAATATGTGGCTCCTATGATACTCTCTGTAGTGCTACAAGGCGGCTGGGAAGTATCTACACTGTTCATTTTAAAAGAATAATTTAAAAACCTGTCGGGACATAGAGCAGTACAAACAGTTGGAACATTGTTCTGTGGCAGCCTTTGCCCTTCAAGAAAATGAGGTCACTTTACTGAGTTTTCCTTTAAGAAAAGGGACTCCTACCATTCTTGTTCCAAAAAAAAAAAAATAAATCTGGTAGCATCTCTGGATTTCAAGGTTCTCTATTCCCTGGCCACTTCAGTCTATGCATGGTGCTACAATACACCATTTACTTCACATGTGACTCCAGTGACATTCTCCATGCCCTTCCCAACTTCCCTTCAGCATGGAATCAAGCCTCTCCTCTTGGACACCTATCAAACCTGCCCTGGGACCAGTGCCGGCACAGGGATAGGGGCTTGTGATCAGACCTGTGGCAAACACAGACAGCAGCAGGCACCCAAGACTTGGGCTTTACGGGAAGCTGCTGCTGGGCCTCAGCTACATGTCACCCAACTGGATAAGGAAAAGTGATTAATTGCCCTGGATGCTGATGCACAGAGGTTTCACTGCAATGCTGTGTTTATTAACTTAAAATAAAATCACTAGCAAGTACCATTTTTATATATGTGTATATATATATTTATGCAGCAGTACACAAGGAGGACAAGACCCGTGCTGGACTGCTTCAGCATTCAAAATCACCACTAACAGCAACGGAGACTCTTCCCAGCATGCTCATCGCAACAGAGATTCAAGAATCAACAATGTGTGAGTCACCAGGAAGGATCAAGGGAGTTAGTGCTAAATTTTTCTTCAACATTCATATCAAAGAGCTGCAAAACGCTCATAGAAAAACAAGACAAGCTTGTCAAAATGACCAGGCCTTGGGTTTGTCACTTACTAAAGTCATTCTTATTCTCAAATTCTCATTTTTACTGAAACGAAGACTTAGATCCAAGATCCTTAATTAGGTTCCTAACTTCTCAGTCTCTACTGCTTTTCTTCCTCAATTTGAAAAGAAGGAGATTTTACCTTTTAAAGGGTAGTTTTTGAAAATCAACTGTGACTGTCTTGTTTTCTGCAACAAGGGCAGTTTTGAAGATTCATTATCAAATCCCACGTGATCAAACCAGTCCACCTTGAAATCACAAAGGATGTCACTTTACCAGAAGTAGTAATAAAAATAAATGTATTATCAGCAGGCAAGTAACTAAACAAATTGCATTAAGATGGCTAAGGTGCATTTATGAAATACTGGAACCGAGGCTCTAATTCCTGTATGCCGTTAGATTCACAGGGGAATTTACAGAGTAATACTATTCATTAATAATTATTGGTATAATTCCCTTATTATGATGATCAAGGAAGCTTTAAAACACTCATTTAAAAGAGGTAACAGTCATCTGGGCCCAGATCCAGTAAAGCACTTAAAAATGTTAATTTTCATCATGAAAATAACCAACAGGATTTGAACAGGACTGACATGCTTAGGTTAAGATAATCTCGGCTTTGTTAGGCCTATAATGGGAAAATCAAGTAGAAGCATTATAAAAGTAATCCATGAAATCCTGTCAGAACTTTGCCTCAATATTACACAATTATCATACATTCTCCAAGGGGCTACTTTCTTCTGGGAGACTACCAAGTAAGATGAAGAACTCTTACAGCAACCAATCTGGGGAGAAAAGATCCACTGCAGACCCATGCACACTTAGTACTAATATATAACTAATGGCTAGATGGTCACACAATCCTTATCTAGTATGCAAGACGAAGATTCAAGTGTCTGACATTAACCCAAACCCTGAACAAGGTCTTCCACATCTGATTTTGAAACACCTTTTCTTCTTCACTCACGTTCTTCAATAAGCAGTTGCACAAGCTCCTTCTGAGACAAAGACCTGAGCTAGGCATCCGGGCATTCAGTTGTAGTGCGTGGAAGAAAATGGAGAAACACAGGAACACGTTTTATTTTTCATCTTTGCTATGTTTGCTTTTGAAGTGGGTGGGAGCTGATCACCATAGTTTTGGACAAAAAAGACTGCCAAGCCTCTGTAATCTTTCTAGAAGGGATCCTGCCTGCATCTGGCTACAATCCCTTTTATCTTACCTGATGAAGGGAGGCTGCCTCTAAGGCTGGAGAGCTTGGCACAGCCTGTCAGGACTCCCAAACGCTATCTACCCCTCTGCTCAAAAGAAGCAGTGCAACTCTGAAGAGTCTCCTGTGGAAATTTGCTCTCTTTTGACCAAAGACATTCTTCAGCACACTGAAAATTTAAAAAACAATCATGGTATTCAACCTGAAATTCAGAGAAGGCTTTCTGGAAGCATGTATCTTCCTTTTATTTTTCCACCAACCATGGAAACAGTAGTGGCTAAGGAAGAATGTATTTGAATTTTTGTAAAATAATTTAAGCTGGATTTATCTGTGGCAGAATGAGTTCTGGAGAAACCAAATAAATCAGTCTTCAGCATTATTTGAGAACAACATGAATAATTTTCTGTCCTTTATTCTACAGCATTTGATCACGTTCTCCTTTTACTATTTTATTTTTGCTCTTATTTCAGACCAATATTATTGTCTCTGTATATATTTAAATAATTTCATTTTATGTATATTGAGTCCAATAAATTCATCATCAGTATCCAATAAAACCTCTGCCTACGCCTCTTGGATGTCACTTGTCCTGTGCCAGACAGAGATTTCTGCTTCCAAATTAATTCAGTATAGTGAAGAATGAAATATAAGATGAGGAATTTCACATAAAATCACATTTTAAATGTTCTGTCCACATTCCAGACATGTTTATACAGTAACCTACCAAATTCTCAGTCTGGGTTCCTTCTTCTATTCTCTCCCTCAGCAGCCAGTGAAGACTAGGTTCTACTCCAGGGCACACAGCATTCAGAGACACCCATTTCCCGTCTCTCCATTCACTGCACATTTATAGAACACACATTTTTACTTAGCCTTCACAACTGTCTTTATGCTTAGATTATTAGTGCTCCTAAAGTAATGTCTATGGGTTTCAACACTGCAGACTTACAACCTTTAATCTCAAAATCATACCACCTCCTTCTGCCTACATGGAGCATATATAAAAAAAAAAACAACAAAAAAAACCCAAATCCACAACAAAAGAACATCATATGCAAGAGTCAAGAAACTGAGAGGCCATTTGATCATTCACATGTTGCATGATGTTTCAACTCTGTTAAATATAGCTCAGGACCAGAAAATACAATTGCAAATACCATTAACTGTATTAAAACAAATTACATTTCAGTTACTAAAAAGACACTGCACTGCTGATGGAACGTAAATGGATTGCCTGACTCATCCAGGCTGAAGGTTTATCCTTGAGGTTTCAGAAACCAAATGGAATAAACCCCAAAAACGCCCCTGAAGAATATTTCATTACTTTTATTCATTTCTACATAGTTCCCAAACCTGAGAAATGCTTTACCAAATAAAATAAGGTGACAGCCTCAATTACAAAGTTTATCTCTACAGCAAGCAGTGCGGGGTTGTGCAGAGACCCCAGCTAGCCTTGGAAGCAGCAGCAGTACAGCTGTGCCCAGCCTGCTAGGAGAAAGCAGTGCCCAATGTGGTCGCTGTGCTGCAATTACACATACCAGTCCTTCCCGCATCTGCGCTGGTGGGACAAGCAGATCTGACACCTCCAGCATGCCACAGCGTTGCACAGGCTTGCTTGTACAACACAAGCTATACTGGAACAGAGCAGGATAGCAATAAGGACGGAACAGGTGTTACGGAAGATGAGTAACCACACGTATGGTTTTCTATATTTCATGACTATGCTGGCATTATACGCCACACGCCCCATTTGAGATGAGACCTAAATGATAACTCCTCCTTAGTACCTTTCCTTCTCCCCCTCTCCTCTCAAGGTGCACTAGCACACTTTCAAATGAAGTCTGGAAAGAAGCTGTGCTGTATTTAAAGAGATCTTCTAGCATAAAAGATTAGGGGATGAGGGCTGCTGGAGTGTACATGTATCCCAAGATTAGGATTTTGGGGTGTAGCACTGATGGCATGTATCCTGCAGGCATCCTACAGCTTATCTTCATCTATTCCAATACCTTATTCAAGAGCAGAAAGTAGGAGATTAAAGAGAAAGATGTTTGGATTTCCTTAATGAACATTTTTGTCCTCAACCTTTTCTAAGCTTATGTCCTTAAACACAAAGAAATTTATCCCTCTTATCCTCTCTCAGAGAATAATCTTTGCTTGTTCTTTAGAATTTTATTAACTTCTTTAGATAGAATATACTGTGGTGATGACTCCAAGAAATAATTTATTAAGTAAAATAAGTTTCCTTTCACTAACTTTGAAATAATTCTATTACTATGCCACTTCTTTTTTAAGTATTATTTGAAAGAATAAATGGAACTTCATACACATGTGGTCAACTTCTGTTGACCATATTATAGTTCTCCAGTTATATCTTCCTTGTATTTCACCTGTAAAAAGAACAGTCCTAATCAACTAATTACTTTGTAAAATAATTAGCCTGCGTGTCAAAGCACTTCTCCAAAATACATACCTATTCATATTCTTGAAGAACTAAACACAGTCAAACAAGAAGCTACTCTCTCTGTTCCATTCTTTATGACTCGAATGTTTTCTTATTGTATATTGAACAAATGTTTTCCTGTGTTGCCTAATGTGATCTCTAGCTCTCTGCAATGACTGCTACTGAAAGTAAGCAACGCAGACTACTTCCCATTGTATCTTTCCTTTCACTTCATAATGCTCAAATTTGACTGCCTTTATGCTGTCAAATCATTTACCTTTAGTTTTGCTTGTAGGTTGTCTTTGCCCTATTTCTTTACATTTCATTTAAAGCATTGCTATTTTTATTAAAGCTAATTCCTGTTTAGGTGTAATGCCAGTTTTTCTGCCTACCACACCTTACCACAAGCTGTCTGGCACAGCAGTGACTGGAGGGGGGCAGAAGCAGACCAGTGGCAGTCATGCCACCCCCCCCCCACGCTGGGAACCTGCATCTCTGATGGCGTGTCAGAGGCCAAATTTAACAAACTGTCATGGTTTAACTCCAGCTAGCAAAATAACATGAAGCCGCTGTCACAAGCCCCCCTCCCCTCTTCCAGTGAAGAGGAGAATTGGAGGAAAAAGACAAGGAAGCTCGTAAAATTGAGGTAAGAACTATTTACTATTTGAATCTAAATGAATAGACAGAAATACTACTAATAATAAATAATTAAAATCATAGAAAATAAAACTTATGATACAATATGATACAGTTTCTCCCCACCCACTGACCAGTGCACAACCAGGTGCTGAGGAGTGAGAGTCAGAGCCAGAGAGCCCAAGAGCAATCGCAGCCCGAGAGTGTCCCAGCAGATTCCGAGCGAACCCTGTCAGCGATAGCACGACCAGAAAAACTAAACAAACCCACCAGCACCCTCACAAATGAGCCAGCACAGGAGTTAGCAAAACAACTAACGCAGGAGTCGGAGAGTGTTAGCAAGTGCCAGAAAGTAAACGAGCAAGAGAGTAAGAGAAAGTAATGCCTCCCGGACCCCCTCCTCGCCTAAGCCCCATGGATGACGTACTATGGAATGAAATACTTCCTTGGTCACTTTGGGTCAGATGTCTGAACTGTGTGTCCCCTGCACTGCCCGTAGCAAGTAGTGAGAGCTGGGAATGCAGCTGCAGTATCAGAAGTGGAGAAAGACCTTGAACTCAGTGCAGGCATTCCCCAGCACCAGCTAAGACCTTGTCAGTACTGCTCTCAGCATCCAGGAACACAGCTCCATAGCAGCCATGGTAAAGAGTTAACTCTTTCCTGACTGAACCCAGCACACAAACTTCACAGCCCTCTGCAAGGCTGTTTTGTTCACTCAGCCTGCAGAAGGCACATTATTTGATTTTTGTTTTCCACCTTTCTTTGTTCTGGTTAGTATGACGTGCAAGGTCACTGAAGGTTTTATAAAAGCCAGATATCTGAAATAATTTTATGCTTTGGTTTTAGAAATTATAGTACTAAAATCCTTTTGTCACAATACAGTAGGTATTGATATTAATGAAAATACAAATATAAATTACTAGCTCTCAGAATAATACAAACAGCTAAGTATTTAAATTCATTGTGACTGCTGAAATCTGGGGGGGGTGTTGTTAATGGTCTTCTGGAGTTACATGCTTATCATATTTTAGTGCACACTAATGCAAATCTCTTCAAAGACCAGCAAAAAAGATTCCTGAAGCTTTGTCAGACTAGTGTCCGAGAATAAAACCAAAAAATGGCTCATACCTAATAATTCTAAAGATAAAGGATGAAGCAAAATAGCTTTAGCTGCATTAAGCATAATGGGCAAAGACTCTAATTTCCTACTCATTCTCATCTCAGAGGCATCTTATCTCTAAAACTGCATATTTGGTGAATCCAGTAATTACATTACTTGAAAACTGAAATATGAATGGTGAAATGAAAGAATAAAATGTAGTGAGTTGTTCTGTGACCGACAGATGTAATGAAACACGATTTTCCTACAGATCTGAGTCCTTCTCTCTCCCACCACATGTACTTTCTGACATCTTTTCTGGGCAGGAGGCAGCACCTGCTGTGCTTAGCCTGGAGGTATGTGTATGTTTGCTGCTGCCAAGGAGAATATAGAACAGCTTTCCACTCAGTAGGGCACTGATTTTGGGTTTTCCTCTTTACTGATCCACGGCCATCATGAACTTAATTACTCTGAATACTCACAGAAGTCTTCCTTCCCATGTTGCGGGAGCTAGATGAGCAGTTCAAAACCTGACACAGAAGACTGACAGACAGTGACTGCTCAATCCTTGTGTCCTTAGGAAACAGTAATATGTAACACCAAATTAAAGTTTTAGTGGTGCTGGCAACACAAGCTCTATGAAAATTTCAGCAGCTTATTAAATTTATTGAGGTATGTAACAAATGTCTGGTACAATATAGTTAAATATACAGTAAAAGTGTATTTTTAATCTGTATTTTGAATTTTATATATACTCTACACACTATAGCTTATATATATAATGTGTATATGTGTATGTAGCTAATAAATAAAGTGTGACATAAAACCTCAAAAGCCTTTGAGTCGTTTTAAATTTTACATTATTTTAACTGTAGGCTGCCATCAGTAGAAACCAACCAAAATAGCAGATGAGTTACTTATGATCATCACACCACTCTGAGGTTCAGCAGTTTGCATATGAACTGATGGCGGTTTCTACCACGGCTGCATACGAATAGAGACCCAGGTCTCTGCCTAAACCAGGCAGAATGAAGAGCTGGAGTGGTGGTCAAGCCAGTTGCAAGAGCCATGCTATTAGCTACTTGGTAATGAGTCTCTTCACGGGTTTTACTTCTTTCTTAAATTTTATCAGGAATATAAACAAGCTATAGTTCTACCCTGTAAAGAAAAAACCAAACAGGATTCACGTCTTGCCCCCCTACTGTTGTCTCTTCCATGCCTTCCCCAAGGGTGGATTGGCTTTGACCTCAACCGCAAGCCTCTGAAATCCCGCTCTTTAAGACCCAAAGTACTTTAAATACTTCCTTCCTAAAACCCACACGACTGTTCACTCCTGTCTTAGTTACAACCCTGAGGAATAACTAGTCCAGGGTTTGGTTTCAACACTTTGGTCAGACAACTCTCCTTGTTGCTTCAGTCAGGGAACACCTCTGTAAAACCCTCTGACACCCTTTGGTACCTGCGCTGCTCGTGGGGAATTTCCATGTTCCCCTTCCCAGCCTGGCTCTGAGAAGCGTCGTTCAGAGCTGAGTGCTGCTGCCGGCAGCTTGTTGTACACGTACAGTCATCCACAGCATGATTGCTCCTGTCACAATTTCCCAGATACAGTTTGGCTATTACATGCAAATGCCTCTTACAAAAGGAATATACAAAGCTAAATGAAAGCCTCCTGTCAAAACAGAGGTTGTGATAAAGATGTTGCTCACGGAGACGACGCTGAATCCCCACAGACGTATTCCCAGCCCGCACAAACATCACTCACTTTGAAAAGTACGGTTTTCCACTGTTCTATAAAACAAGGGGAAGGGAGTTCAGAAACATGCAGGTTGCATCCCATACCTTAAATATGGTCCTCAAAACAATTTCTGAGCTCTGTAACGTACTCTAATAACTCACACATGGTCTACTAAAGCACCGAAGTCGATGTGTTACTCTAATACTCGAATTTTTTTAGCGACAGGTCTGTAATCTCAATACCATGCGTACTACTCTGTTCAATGACTTGTCTACACAAGAGCGCGAGTGGGTTCAGTACCCACTACAAAAACTGATAAAAGGAATTGGGTGAAGTAGTGCTGCAGGCACAAGAATGTATGCACACCTACACACCCAGAACTCAGGTAAGCTGTGCACGCAGCCACAAAAGGGAGCAGGGTTCAACAGCCTAAGCAAGAGGTAGACTTCAATTATAAGCCACAGCTTCCATCCCAGTTTGAACTTCAAAAGATATCTAAGAGCCAAATAAAGCTGACTCTCCTTCACCACCATAAAACAAAACATACACCATTGTTCTGGTTTTCTATTACTTTTTCATTTAAGATTAAATTCTTTATTAACTCCAACGCGTGCTGTGGCTATAGAAGAATATTTTCATTCAGATGAATACTTTCATTTTCAAGATTTCATCATCACCATCTTGGGTGGTGAGGCACTGGAACAGGTTGCCCAGAGAAGCTGTGGATGCTCCATCCCTGGAAGTGTTCAAGGCCAGGCTGGATGAGGCTTTGAGCACCCTGTTCTATTGGAGGGTGTCCCTACCCATGGCACGGGGGTTGGAACTAGATGATCTTTAAGGTCCCTTCTAACCCAAACCATTCTATGATTCTAAGCTCATTCACGGAACAGAAGGAATGTTTTTGAGATGCAGTCTGGTCTGTGGCCATAAAGCAACGTCCTGGCCTCTCCTCCCATTTTCTCTTTTCCCTGTGCTGACCTCCTAGAGAGCTGGTGTAGGTGATGGGCTTGTCCCCATCACTGCTTCATGCCCATGATTTTTTACACAGCAAAACCACTCACTGCTTAAAGAATTACTGCATTAGGCTTTTTTTGTTTTTTTTTTTTTTGCTAGGCTTACAAACAGGCTGGTAGGAACCCATAAGAACTGTGAGAGGCAGATGCAGTGGAAGAGCTCACACCTTGAGTCTTCTTTGCCTTCTTTAGGCAAGCCTAAGAGAAGAGAAAAACGACTAGCAGGAGGGACAAGAAATATCCTGCCTAAAATCCTGTTTCTAATGTCAGATTAATGGGCACTGGATTTCAGTGGAAGCCTCCAGAAGGAAGGAAACACTGAGAGAGAGGAAAATGAGCTGAGAAAAATGGGGTAGTATAGAAAGGAGAAGAATGAAACAAAAAATCCCAACAGAAGAAGAGAGATATGAAACACTTGTACCATCTAGATCAGTTTGTATCCCACAGCAGTATACAGACACCATCTTTCACAATGTCATACTCTCAATATCTATTTTTGACAGCGCTCCAGAAATAAATTTAAATTTCAAAATGAAGTTATCTCTAGTAAAAAAAAAGCAGTCCCTGCAGGCCACCACCTCTTATGATTCTGCAAAGAAAAGACCAGTTCTAACAACAGTTCTTTGGCCAAGCAGACTTCTTTAGCCACTGCTCAGATGAAAAATGTGTCCAGTGCTCCAGAAATGCTCTGTAGTTTGAGACTGTGGTGATGGCAGACTCCAGTCTGTCAAGAACATCAGATGATCCAGCTAACACAAGTCTCACCTCCAGTTGTGGAATCCACTTTTGTGATCCACTAGCTATCCCATGAACTGATGTCCTGGGAGACCAAAGAGCCGACCTAGCTGCTTCTGAAACAGACTGACTGCTCTCCCATCAGCTGCCAACACAGCTCTTCTCGTCGAGAGAACAGCACAGCGTAAAGCAGACGGCCTCTCTCCTGCCCACACTCTATGCACATCCAGAAGCTGAAACCACAACACCATTATTCAAACTAATATTAGATTTTTCTACATTATTTCAGCAGCAACACCACAGTGATTTCTAATATAACTTGCAGAAGTAATAGCTGAAATCTTAATGTTGTTTTGGCATTTCCAATGCTCTGCACTTAAAGGGACATGCTAATAAATTTCTGAGGTTAGAACAGTAGCCAACATACACTGCATATTGGCCAAATACTTTACAGGAGATTATTGAGAAAATCTGAACCTTATTCTGGACAGTAGAAAATAAAATCACCAAACCTATTGTATCCACTACAGTAATTCAAACAGGTATGAACCAGAAAAGACCAAACCAACTAAATATCAGATATTATTAAAATGACCAATATGATGAAAACCTTCCTCATGTATATGCATGAATGTTGGTTGATGAGTAGCTGGACACGAGCTGGCAGTGTGCGCTGGCACTCCAGAAAGCCAACTGTGTCCTGGGCTGTATCAGGAGAAGAGTGGCCAGCAGGTCAAGGGCGGGGATTCTCCCCCTTTACTCTGCTCCCGTGAGACCCCACCTGCAGTCCTGCGTCCAGCTCTGGGGCCCTCAGCATTACAAGGATATCGACAGGTTGGGGCGAGTCCAGAAGAGGCCACGAAGATGCTCAGAGGGTTGGAGCACCTCTGCTATGGGGACAGGCTGAGAGAGTTGGGCTTGTTCAGCCTGGAGAAGGGAAGGCTTCAGGGAGACCTTATAGCACCTTCCAGTACCTGAAGGAGCCTACAAGGAAGCTGGGGGATAGGGGACTTTTTACAAGGGCCTGCAGTGTCAGTGACAAGGGGTAATGGGTTTAAATTGAAAGTGGGGAGATTTAGATTAGATATCAGGAAGAAATTCTTTCCAGAGAGGGTGGTGAGGCACTGGAACAGGTTGCCCAGAGAAGCTGTGGATGTCCAACCCCTGGAAGTGTTCAAAGCCAGGCTGGATGAGGCTTTGAGCAACTTGGTCTAGTGGAGGGTGTCCCTGCCCATCGCAGGGGGGTTGGTACCAGATGATCTTTAAGGTCCCTTCCAACCCGAACCATTCCATGATTCTATGATGATTCTATGAATGTATGTATGTATAGACATCTAGATGTATGAAAATGACAGAAAAAAAAAAAAAAAGAGATAAGGAACAGTTGGCAACACTGCTGTTTAAATTACTGTGATTCAGGATTAGCACAGCACATGTAACTCCAGAATTTACTATACCCCATCTACAAAATCAGGTAGGCACTAGTGAATCATTTATAATTCATATTTGGAAGAAATTTTTATCCAGTTCTCAGTTACAAAGAAATACGATTCTGCCTTCCTTTTTGAATTTTAGAATGGTATTATTTCAATGAATTAGCATGAAATCTTATTTAGAAAATGGAGAGCTGTATCCTAAAAAGCTCTGTAGCACACTCAGCAAGGACCCAGAAACCAGCTGAACATGCTGTTGTGAAGTTTTAGCCATCCCTGAAGAGATAAGCAGGAAAATTATACTAATACATAATTATCCTCGGAATTAATACATAATTTATGCTTTTGTAGTTGGTGTAATTAGGACCAGTACATTCTGCATTTAGTCCATGAATCAACACCTCAAAAGGATGTTTAAGAGTAAAGAAAAAATTCTAGAGAAGTGATATAGTCATATTTGTGAAATTTGCTTCAGGCAAGACCTAAACAACTTCAGCCTATACGGGTTTATCCAAAAGAAAGATAAGATGAAATAGCACATTCCACAAATACCATCAGACCGTAACAGATTTCATAGTATCTGTAATGGTTTTGGTTTGGCTTTTTTTCAATTATATTTTATCAGAGGGTGGGATTCATCCAGCTTATCATTAAAAAGTCTGTAGTTTAAACATTAATCTCTGACCTCTTCATCTAGAGTCCCTTTAAAGTTAGTGAGCATTTTTGCAAGTATCAACAACTGGAACATCTTAGCGAGACATCTTTAAAAACACCCAAGAGAGTTCAAATTAATGCCTGTGTCAGGGAAAGGTTCTGTGGTTTGCATTGTCTAGGCACTGCTTTTTTGTCTTAAAGTCTGAATAAGTACTGCTTTGCATAATTCTTGGAAGCTCCAATAAGCAATTTTTGGCAGTTAGTTTCTTTCTAATGAAAAACACACACTTTTCTTAATGCAAGAGACATATCCAAGATGTCTAAGTCCTGCAAGGCCATTTGGTACCGTTTTCAGCCATATGAATCACTTATTTACTTGTGAAAGCCTGCAACACATAGAAGTAAGTGCCTTAATATCCTGCCTTTATTCAAATAGCTTTCAGCACACCTGCGATGTAAGTGCCTGACACATAAGCTTCCTTCCTCAAGAAAAAGAGGTGATATCCATGACGCGGCCCCAGCATCAATACCAGCAGTTGGCTAAAACAAACACTTGGATAACCTTCCTCCCACTGGCTCTGTCTAGGGAGTGCAGAGTGCTGACAGGTGAACAAGGGAAACGTTCTGAGCATCTGCATGGATCCTGCTCTTAATCTGCAATAAATTACATTGGTCATGCAACAAGTACTTTTTCTGAGGAAAATACCAGCTTAATTTCCCTTTGCAAATGAAGGGCTATGGGTTACTTTGGGGACTTGAACACACAGTCTCTGTCACTCCAGTTACCGCCTGTCCTCCAAGGCTACTGGCTTTCACGACCAGTCCAGCAAAGACTTCTTCGCAAACCCACCATCTGAAAGTATCTGTGCTTGACCCTCAGTATTTTCTGCTGAACTGATAATGTTCCTATTCAATGCTTCACAACGTATATAGCTTCACAGCTATGTATGTGCTTCAGTATTGTCCATAGCAAAGTCAGAGTTTTATCGCCAGTGGCACTCAGGAAGTGCCTTACATTAGCATGCCAGTCACATTTTAACCCCAAGGGGGATGTAGCAGTACCGAGGCATGTTAACAAACCACAGTGGTAACCACATTAGAGCATGTATGTAGCCGTAAATGAAAACTTTAAAAGGAAAGATTAATTGTTTAAGGCACACAGTGCGACCTACTTCACCACGAAAAGAGTTGAAGACAGGAATACACTGGAACTAGGCAGTCTTAGTTGGACATACCTTGTCTTTCCACAGTCCCTATTGTGTCAACCACCAGAGGAAATTACAACCTTGAACAAAATTTTATCAACAGAAAAATGGCAAGATAATTACCTGGACTGTCACAGTGCATCAGTGTATCCATCTATAACACAGTCTCTGCAAATTTACAACAACTTTAACAGATACTGCTCTGCACAGTGCTATTGTTTCAAAACAATCTGTTGGCTTTCATTAAAAAAAAAAAAAAATCTCAAAAGCACAATAAACTACACTGTTGGGAGAGCTGGTACATATTCAAACCAACTCACAGGTGAAGACCTTTTAGGAAGACAATGCAATACATTTACATTTCTGCCAGTTACACTGGCTGCTCCATGAAGAAGAGCAGACCACTCCAACAATACAGCTCAAGGATAAGAATGTGGAGCAGCAGGAGCCGAGGCAGTTGAGTAATTCATCTCTCTTGAGAGGAGTAAGACACGATTGCACTCTCTGTACTGGCTGGCACAAACTCTTCAACAACAATCTACTATGAGGAAAACAGAGTGGCCTTTGTACTTTGTTCACGCCTTTACCAAGAACATCGGTCTTAAAATACTTCAGTAATTAAAAAATAATGCCTCTGATATAAAAGACAGCTGCACAGTTATAGAAATTAATGTATAATAGGCAGAATGTATCGTATGAAAGCCTTTCCAGGAAAACGTTGATTTGAACTGCTTCTGCTGATTCAAACATATTCAAATTGAATTCTGCAAGATTGTTGAGAAGTATTTAGTCTGAAGTAACAGTTACATCCAAACACAGATCTAACTCTTTCAGACTTTGGGGCACTGCAATGCTTGATTTTAATAAGAAGAGACTGCATTGCATCATAGAAATACAACAATATATATGGAAAGCATTACTTTTGAATGTCTGGATACTTAATTAGCTTATAGCATACTTCAAAGAGCCTTGTTAGATGAGATGCTACAGCTCATGCAGTAATGAACACCATTACTGCTGCTGAGTATCAGCCGAATTATATACTTGCCTCTCAACTTTCTATTCAACCAGATGAGTCGTCATGCTTGGTCAGACCATGGAATCACATCTCTCAGTCAGACTGTGGGAGAGGCACACAATGGGCACCTTGGGCTGCTTGCCTGCAGCCCGTGTCCTTTTCAGTGCTGAGTCCTACCACAGAGCACTCCTCTGCTGCAGCTCAGCATCTCCCCTCATCCTGAACCAGACACAAGTGAGTGGCAGATCCTACACATGGCTGTCTGATCCCATAAGGTCAGAGAGTAAAAGGGAGGCTGCAATGTCGCATTACCGCTGCGCTGCCCTCCCCCCAGCCTCTGTGTCATTTTACATGACAGGCACTGTCAAAAGATGGTGATCAGAGCTACGTGCTTAGCATGTGGCCTGCTCCCTCTCCATGTTCCAGAAGTTCAGGAGAGAGCCATGCAGGAGATGGGCAGCTTACTCCCAGCTGCTTCCTTCCCCAGGGAATAGCACCAGATGGGGAATCGCACCTAAGACATTACACCTTACCTGCAGGCTTGCTGCAGGTGCACAGGCCCAGAGCGCTACCCAATGGACTTGGAGGCAGGTGCCCTGTCCCAGCAGAAGAATAAGCAATGCTATCTGCCACTGTAGGGAAACGCAGACTCCTGCACTTGCGCCTCCTACTCCTCTGTAAGGATCTTCATCTTTCATTTTTCCTTTTTTTTTCAGCCAAAGAATAAAAGTAATATTAATCTTTACTGAATGCAATAAATTGGAAACAGCATAAGACTTTGGCCATTTTGAATGAAGATTGAAAGCACTGGGTATATCCAGCTGCTCCTGGGATCACGAGCTCATTCACACAGAACAAGAAGCAGGGGAATGGTCATTTTTTAATAAGAGAGTAACATCATGCGCCATGCTAATTATGGGCTTATCGATAAGGAAAGCATGATGACATGTGCATGGAAAATTAGGCACAAGGAACAGTGCAACAAAGGTGGATAAAGTCTTTCTCAAACAGAAAGGGTGCACAAGAACTATCTGATGGACCTCACCTCAGATACAAAACATGTTTCAGGAACAAAAGACGTGTCTCATTAACACTTGGAAAAAAAGATGGAATAAGTTGTATTTATAGGCCCAGAGGATAGAACTGCCATGCAAGTCTGCCTGCAGCCACGTGCATTGCTACAGATTTGAGACGCACACCTTCCGCCTGCATCACCACACTAGGCCAGCTACTAGCTCCGTCAGAACTGGCTGATAAGAAGCTTCACTTATATCCGCAAATCAAAACGAGAGCCTAAGCACAATTTCTGTAAGGACCAGAACTATTCTAATCACAGTGCAGTAGTATCCCGTACTCAGTAAGGTGTAAGTGAGCTTCATCCCATAATTGCCATTCAAATGAAAAGACACCCACCAACTTCCAGGAACCCTGATAAGGCCACTGCCATCACAAGTAACTATTAATACATTTCATTTATGACTTTGCTAGTGCAGAAATCAGCTTTCTGGAATGTAAATCAAACCAGCTGAACAGAAGAGTTAGCTCTCTCCAGAGATGATGTGATAAATCATGGTCTAAGGACTGAAATCATGCCGACACCTACAACATAGAATTTTAAACCAAGGAACCATGTTTTGCCATTAGGAGTCGTGACTTCCTCTGGTCCTTTTCTATGACACAACAGTGCATTTCACTTCAAGCATTTAAAACCATACACTGAAAATTGTTTCCAAAATTGTAATAAAGCACCTCTTGTTTATGTTCTTACTTGAATGGCAGTCTTAGGAATATTCATTAATGTAATTTTTAAGTGATCCTCCAGGGGGAGAAACCAGACCTGCATACCCCTAATGAAAATCCAAGCATACTCCTATAGGCAGGTAGATGGATCAGAAATCACCATGCCCAGCTGAACTGGGCATATTTCAACTGTCCATCCCACCAGACTAGCTCCATCGGAAGTATGTAATGTTGCTTACTGCAGTGAAGCATGAATATATGGGTAGCCCAAAGTTTGTCTACTTTCATGTTGTGAATACAGGCATCACTGAGGTATGGGCTTCCTATTGCCCAGCAATATCTATACACAGAGCCAAGCCCAGAAGGGCTTTAGCCTGCTCTAACCTGATCACCAGGTACCAGCTTCCATGTTTCAAACAGATATACATTGACCCAACAGGTTGTTTCTGTATAGTCAACAAAAATACAGATCAAGTCCAATGCTCTTCTGTATTACATTTACAAAAAGCTTATTTGGTATGGCTTTCATGGGAGATACGGTCTCAGAAGTATACACTATTCCAACCTTCAATTAGGAACTGATGGATATGTATATCAAATATAAACTCAAGCCAGAGAAGTACTTGAATCTAAAAACCTTGCCAGTAAACCTAATGCTAAAATATTCTATTTCAATATAGCTAATATTTAAAAACTAATCACACTGACAAGGTCAAAAGCACAACACTGCTTCTTTATATTAGTTTAGCATAAAATTCTGAATTAACAAAGTTTTTACAACTTTTTCCATTCACTATGACTAATTAGTTCCTACTAAGAAGCTCATATCTTTTGACTCATTATTTAAACATGATAATAAATAATTATTTTAAAACTGGACGTAAAAACTGAAAAAAGAAAAGTCACCAACCTCAAATAAGGTGGACTCAGTTTCAATGCAGTTCCAGAGGCAGTATCTAGAATTGAATAAAGACAGGGTTCAGCTGTTTGCTCAAGTCCCGATTTTTTAGTTTCCAGTTCTTTCAGAACCTGGTATGTGTACTTTTGTAACATCTGTTACAATCAGCTTTTTCCAGGTGTTCTCTGGAATTCATAAATATGTGGGTTTTCAGTTAGTCACCTGCATAACAATAAGACAGAGTAATAAAATCCTACCAAAATTAAAGCAGAGTGAGCTTGCGTGGTTTGATTTCTTCCAATACTTTGATATACAAGCTATTAAAGACTGCCCTTAAAAGTAACTCGATCCTAGAACTCTCTCCTGCAGTAAATACATGCTGGGATAGCATCATCAAACTTCTGCTTTCTCCAACACATTTCAATCTTCCCTTTATAGTATCTCTTCTAATCCCTCCTTACATTTGCCTCCGTCCAGCAAATTTTGGCATGTCCTTCCAGAAGGAATAAAAAACCTTTACTCAATTTTGGCTTTGCTTCCTTCTTCCAAAATTTCTGATTCAAAGCTGTGGATACTGTCCATCTCCAAACCTCCACTTCCTCTCTTAGCAGTTTTGGTGTAACATGTACTATATGTCTTGATCAGTGGATCCAAGGTAGGACTTACACTGCGCTGGCACTACTTGCAGTTTTTCAAACGATTCCAAGATCTAATGCAACCCAAACACATCATACAGTACGGAGTACTCACTTCAGAAGTTGGCTACATAAACTAACAGTTTTCCAGCTCAGTCCCATGCCTGTATGTCTTGTTGCAACTATAGTTCATCTGTACCTATCTGCACCCATTATACACAGGATTTTTAAGCTGTGTTAAATCACTGCTTATTTGACTATTAAGTATATGAATGTGAGGTAAGGTATTTTTTAGAAATACCAGGTCCAAAGCTAACTCCATGGTGACATCCTGGGCTGTATCAGGAGAAGAGCAGCCAGCAGGTCAAGGGAGGGGATTCTCCCCCTTTACTCTGCTCCCGTGAGGCCCCACCTGCAGTCCTGCGTCCAGCTCTGGGGCCCCCAGCATGACAAGGATATAGACTGGTTGGGGTGAGTCCAGAGGAGGCCACAAAGATGCTCAGAGGGCTGGAACACCTCTCCTATGGGGACAGACTGAGAGAGTTGGGCTTGTTCAGCCTGGAGAAGAGAAGGCTCCAGGGAGACCTTACAGCACCTTCCAGTACCTGAAGGGGCTGACAAGAAAGCTGGCAGGGAGAGGACTTTGTCAAAAGGCCTGCAGTGACAGGACAAGGGGTAATGAGTTTAAATTGAAAGCAGGGAGATTCGACTGGACATCAGGAAGAAATTCTTTATGGAGAGGGCGGTGAGGCACTGGAAGAAGTTGCCCAGAGAAGTTGTGGATGCCCCATCCCTGGAAGTGTTCAAAGCCAGGCTGGATGAGGCTTTGAGCAACCTGGTCTAGTGGAGGGTGTCCCTGCCCATGGCAGGGGGCTGGGAACCAGATGATCTTTAAGGTCCCTTCCAACCCAAACCATTCTATGATTCTAGGATTAATGATCCAAGCACTCAGGCTCCCAAGTTATACTACTTTCAAGGTAGCTTAGTCAAGCTGTGCTTGCTACTCATGTAAAGAGACACAACTTTCTTGTGGCACCTTCTCTCTTGAAGTTTAATGTCACAATCATTTCAGTATGCTGAGAGGAGAAGAAAGATGTTGACAGCACTTCCAGGCTCACCCCTTCTCACTCTTATAAAGTAAGTGTACATGTAAAGACAATGGGGTTTAATCTTTCAGCTGCTGCTGACCGGGACAAAATATCAGAATATTCCCCAGCTATAAAGAACATTTCTAGTATTTTTACCTCCTTGTAAACTACTCCTGACACTCTGTGGACAAAATAATTTGAACTAATCTTACAGAGCTACAGACTCAGAAAGACTCACTGTCATACCTAAATATTACTCTCCAATCAATCCCTTGCAATCTGGTACATATTTGCATGGTCATAAGTCTCAGTAACTCTGCAAACTGATTTTTCAAGCAACATATTTATCCCCAGTAGGAAATTCTTGAAGTAAAAAGTTACTAAATACTTCATCAGGATAATGCAATATATTCTGTAATTCTTCCAACATTTGATATGAAGGTTTACATGTTTGCTCTGTCATTTATTAGCTGGGGGTGGGAAATAAACTTGAACACAGAAAAAACAACCTCAAGGTTCTGAATGGTTTTCTGAAATGACAAGCATTTAAAGAATGCCAGTTTCTCATTAAGGTTCCTTCAGTTAACAATATATTTTTCTGAAGTAAAGGCTTGAGAACTATTCCCCACCATATTTAGCAAAACACCTTGACATTACTATACAATAGTCCTTCTATAACTTTATATATATTCTTATCCAAGATCCATTTGTGTTACACCAAACTCTGCACTACTCCTTAATAGCTTTAAATTCATTACTTTCAGCTGAAGCTTATGACCACCGTGCAACCTAAGAAGCAAAAAAAAAAAGTTACAGAAATTAACAGACACTAATTTCCTCCTCAACGGGGCAACACTCAGTTAGAAGTAAACTGTGACAGCTCTTAACACCTTCCTTCCCTTTCATCAGTAACTATGTGCATTGCTATTACATCATTTGTGAGTATTTCACCTCCTGAAGATTTAACTTTACCTTTAGTAACTTATGTCTCCTGGAAAAGCCTGTCAAACCAAGGCAACTGCTAAATAAAGACAGACTATGGATACTAGGGAACTAGAAATGCATTTTCCAGGTGTGAAATGCAGAGGGACTACAGAAAAACTACGGGACACAGAACTGTGTCATTTTGATTTAAAACAAAACAGGGAGTATCTACAATGGTGCTGTTATTGGAGGGAAAGATAAAGTGTCCAGGAATAGTCTAGGAAACTGCAAATTAAAAATGTTTATCCTTCAAGTTTAGAACAGAACATAAATCTTTCTTGCTTTTATAGTTAGCATAGGACCATTGTAGTATTTAAACTCATCTGCTGAAGAATACAGTAACACAGACAGATGGTGAGAGGAGGGGTCCTTCTGGCTTGGTATATTGACCTGGACAGTGGTGAGACTGGATGGACAGAACACAGGAACCAGGATGAAGGATTCTTGCTCTGTTGTACTCTACATGACTTAAATGAGACAGAAAAAACACACTAGTCAAAAGAAAGGCAGATTCAGAGAGGTCTAAAAGTGACCGAGCTCTGCAGGTCTGCAGCCCACAAATATAAGGGAGACAGGCCTGTAAACTTGAGTATTTTTCTGTCTTTTATCCTCCAGAAAGAGAATTTGCTGACAGTTATTAAAAACCCCTTTCAGCAAACCTGGCAGTTGGAATGTACCCAGGCCTGGAGTTCAGTGATGTCCCGGGGGGGTGTCCGGCCTCCCTCCGGGGTGGCAGGTCATGCTGCTCAGACGAGTCACCACTCAGCACCTCCCTGCTTGCCACGGGAAGAGGGGAAGCAGGGAGATACTCCAGTAGGGTCCACTCCGGGACCCTTCACAGTATACCCCTCTCTCAGATTTAAGCAATGATGCTGGAAGTATCACCATTTGTATCTATCGGGACCCGAACTGAGCTACTGAGTCAACTGGGAAAGCAGTAGTACTTCCAACCTGCTTTTGTCATTTTATGAGAACAGGCAGAAAATATTACATCAGGTATTATGAAAACATGATTTGATTATTTCAGCTCATCACATAATGAAGACAGGCAGAAGAATTTTTCTCATTTTTTTCACACTTTGCCCATTCACAGGGGGCTGTAAAAGATAATGAAGTAATCTGCTTGAATCTCCATACATGAAAATTTGTAGACAACCACAAGGAATTTTAAATCATTTTTGCAGATCTAACTTCAATTCTTCAGCCTTAATCACAGTGTGAGGCAAGAGGGAGAGCTGCAATGGAGAAAGATTACTGCTGAACTCAATAATGCCTAAGCCATCAGAAAGAGCTCTTGGAAAAGCCACTTGCAGTTCCTGCAAATCAGGACCCATCAGGTCAGCACCAGGCACAGGAGGTGCACAACAATGGCAAAAAAGGGCTTATTATAAATTAATCTCCACTCAGAGGAAAGTTCTTTGTAATACTTATTATGTATATGAAGCCATTGTGGAGGACACTAAGGAGGACTATGTAATGCAAAACGTCACCCAGGGAAAAGAAACATGGGGAAATTAAGAACTTCACCAAAGTGAAGCATGACGAATTTGTTTATATCAGAAAGATACTTGTATATCTAGTATCTACTTAGGAATGGCTTCTGGATGAAAATACCATATGCAGAGTCCTGCATAAATTAAAAAATGCAATGCTTCTTGTGTATGTCCAGGAGCTTAGATTTCCTACGCTCCAAAGAGATACAAAGCTGTATCTATCTAGAGATATTAAGGTTCAAGTGAAAATCGATACACTAGTTTACCATACTAAAAAAATGACCTTAGTACCAACCGTTAGACGAATAATTTCTAAAGGCATAAATTGCATTCAGATTTAAGTTCTGACTCAGAAGGGTAAGGACTTCTGATATTTTTCTAGTAGCTTTTGTCAAAGCTGTTAGGGATAATGTGCTTCCTTTCCATAAAGCCTTTCACTGCATTTCACCTAATCCTTTTAAATACCTGTTTTCATGTTCCAACACATACGGCCTTTCCCACAATGCCTTCAGAAAGAAAAAAAAATGCTTGAAAACTGCACAAAAAGATGCTGTATCTTAGCTCTTCCTGTAGTCTGTTATCATAATAGCCAGAAAGTTCAACTTGTTCTTACCACTTATGATGGAAAATGAAGCTAACAAAAAGCTCAAAAATTATAGAGAACAGTAAGTAGTACTCAAAAATGTATAAAAGTTATTCCATATCTTTCAAAAAAAAAAGGTAAAGCACATTCTTGCACTGCCTAGACAACACTGAAGAACAGAACCCATGAGTATTCCTTGACCTACACAAACACTAAGCAAGAACATAGTTTCACAGTGCAAGCAAGAATATAGCTCCAGCACATTACAGGAAATACAACCAACACAGAAATGGTACAAGATACTAGATGAGAGATACAGCTTTGTGGCTTGAAAACAGAAACACAGCAGTTATTTAAGAAATCTTCCTTTTTTGTCTTCTTATGTTTCAGGTTGGGAAGTAATGTCAAAGGGATATGTGAAAAATTGTAGGTGCCACACTAGAAAGACAGCAGTCAAAAAGCACACATGAATTCATATCACATTATTGGAAAATAATACATTAAATGGTTGGTTTAGATGATAATTGAATTTTATTTCAGCTGTCTAACTGTAGTTCCCATCCTTTAAGCAATCCGTAATGCAACTCAGAGCTCATTTCTTTATTGTTCTTTTTTGTTTCTCTTTTTTTTAAATTTAGATTCCAGGAAGCTGTCTTAGCAAACACTTTCCTCATATGAAAGGAAAAAAAAAAAAAAAAAAAAAAAAATATATATATATATATATATAGAACACACAGTTTCCTACTGTCCATGATCTTTCTGGGAATGCTACAGAGGTAGCACTGGAAAACCCAAAGTAGGTTTCCCCACCAGAGTGATAGCCTGCAAACCCATCAGCGGACCCTGCCAGTCCAACCCTGGCTCCCAAAGCAGGACAGAGGCACGAGTCTGGAAGTGCTGGGGCAGGAGACAGAACAAAACAGTGAGGTACATCTTGCCTAAACCATCACCCCAAGCACCGGGCCACCTCCTCTCTTCTTCCTCATCTTACCCACCTCTGTGGGAGCTTCTCTGACTTTCCAGGGGAAGGAGGCACAGCTACTGCCCTGCGGGCAGCAGAGCCCCAGCCCCCTGGAGAACAACAGTTCTGCCTACTCACTGTCACTGCACGGGCAACCATCGCAAACGCTTTCTAATTCCCAAATGCCTTGTTCTGCTGCCTAAACTACCTTCTACTAACACAGCACTTCTGCACAAGTAGTTTCTCATATGTTAATTTTCTCTACCTGAATGTAGCTTTGTACTGAAGGCTAGGGAATTTATAACGGTAATACACCCACTCATCGTAGAAAGTCTACACAACCTTTTGCGATACTGCTCCATGGAGGCTGCGTGTCTTAAAGGGCAATTTCAGAATTTGCTGAAGAACAACAGAAACAGGAACATGAAGAGACTCTCTTGGTCCTGTCAAAGGAAATCAGCCAGCAAATGATTACACTGGTGGAAAGATTTCTCATGTGGAGTTTTTGTTTGGAACAAGCAAGCTGTGACTCTTCTAGAAAAGTAGGCAAGGCAGAGAGGTCAGCAAAGTTGGAAATGGAACCAAGTTGGCTGCCTAAGACCTCATTCAGCTTTTCCAGGAAGTTCTAGAAACTTCTGTTTCTTAGAAAATCTTTTCTTCCACTTTTAAATACACCCATGATCTTCCAAAATGTCTGAAATAGCATCCTGATAATCTATTTAATATGCACACAAGTCCAACTTCTGCAATCCCTTGTACTGAATCCCCCATTCATTTACAATAAATGTGTGCTTGTAAACTGAATATTGTCATGTGTTAAAAAAAAGTAAGCAAAATTAAGTACTTCTGTAATTCAGAAGATTTTTCCTGAAAGTTTCAAAAATCAGTTCCTCCAAGCTAAACAGTTGTTTTAGAGGTTATGGCATAATCTGCTAATGAGCTTGACTAAAGGGTGTATTATTGCAAATCGGAAATCTTGAAGCTGCTAGAAGTCATACGTATAGGAGTGCTTGTCCATTTTCAGAGTAAAGAACCTTGATCGCACTAAGGCTATGTCAGCAAAAATATGTATGTCTGGGATTGACACGCTAGGCAAAGAGTTGTAGAATTTTTATGAAGAAGAAAATGCATACTAAGAAACTGGTTGGTCAACTGGTATATATAATTCTGAGAATATGGAAATTATCTCCATTTCACCCATCATAATTTCAAAAATATTATTTAAGGAACTTGAAGTAGAGCTATAAATATTGTTTGGTGAAGTATGCGGACCCAACTTGCCTTCTTTTAATGGGTACAATTTTCAATTTTTCCTCAAAGAGAGAAACTTTAAGAATCAGCACGCAAAAAGAAAAAAAAAAAAAAAGAGGGGAAAAGAATTTAAAAATAGTAACACTGCATGGATGGGCTTACAAAATCTAAAATAAAACTTGACACAGAAAGTATTATTTAGTAAACATTGTTTATGTAAATTACCAGAATGCTTATTTTAACAAAGACATTTTTAGAATGATTACTAAAGTTTAAATGAATACTTTGTTATCTGACCAGGGAAAACTTGCATGAGCAAGGGAACAGACTGCTTGCGTCAGTAAGCATTTTCCAGCCGCTATCCATATAGTATCCATCTTTAACAAGCAAGAACTGCACAGTGGATATTTTGACTAAAATGATGAGCAGTAAAAGTGAAGAAGTGTGACATTTAAGTTGTCGTCTTTCAACTCTGAAAACCAGGGGGTCACTTTTACTCATTATTCCAGAAACAGCTTTACATGAGCCTCACAAACCGTCAGGAAAAACCCAGATGTAAGTTTAATGTCTTCTACCCAAGGTCTGCGATGCAGGCAATGAGCCGAAGTGCCCACCTCACCTTCCCACAGGCAACCTGTGTCACGCTTAGAGCACCCGTTTGATCTGTATCTATTTATCCTAGCGTGGATGGATCCTTAAGATGACAGAGAGGACTGGGTACTGGCTCCCTGTCAGCTAATATAAAACACAGGCCATCACCAGGAGGGACTCCTGAAACTCGCTGGTGCATTTGCCTTTCCTGGCTCTGCAGTCTGTCACAGCTGCATGGAGTAGACAGGAGCTTGTTCAAAACCCTCTTACGAAACTGTTTTAGCATGCCTGTTGGCCAGAAGATCTCACCATAATGTCTCCTTCAGGCTGGGGCTACTGTAAAAGTCACACCAGCTTTCCTTAAGCTGTGATGTTAACCTAAATAAGCTCAATTGCTAGAAGCCAGGCTTAGATTCATTTTAAAAAACAGGTGCATTCACAGGAAGCCTGCACTGGTATAAAACATTTCAGTTAACTAGATGTAAGCTCACTATTCAGAATGTCCTTTCATTCCAAATTTCCTTCACATTTCCAAGAATTATGAAAATAAAACCTTGAACTTTTGCATAAACTATTAACCATAGGATCATGGAAAAAACACAAAACTATCTACAACCCTAGAATAAGACTGAAGTTTAGCACAGCACAGGTACAGGAAAATACCAGAGGCATCATCCTGCAAATACAAATCACAGTGTAAAGGAGCAAGTCAGGTAAAATCAGTTTTAGCGGCAGCAAACAGAAAAACAAGTATAACCATAGACTTACAGAATGGTTTGGGTTGGAATGGACCTTAAAGATCATCTAGTTCCAACCCTCTGCCAAGTGGGACTGGGAATCAATGAAGAAAGAGCAAATAAGCCAACTGTGTTAGAAAATTTGTAAAACTATCTCCAAGTGGATTTATGAGGAAGCAGTAAGGGACCCCCGTTGGAAGCATGAAACTTGTCCTAGCACCAGTGTGCAAATGACTCATCGTAACCTCGCTCGTCTGACCCTCCAGTTCTCCTGGAGAAGTATCGTCACCAAGAGCCTGCAGGCCCAGAGGATGCTGAAGGGGCGAGTGTGACACCACAGAAGGGAAGTTCATGTCTGAACCCCATTAACTATAAAGATGAAGCTGTACTATCATAACAGCTGTATTTTGGTTAACGAGTTAAGTCTTAAGTTATGTTACAAATGAACTCGTAGGTCCACAGAGCACTCGCTACTCCCTTTCTCCTGTAACAGGAGCACAAGACCTGCAGCCCAAGGCTGAGCACCACAGCCCTGCACTGATCAGAGCTAGTGCAACAGATGGACAAAGCTACACTTCCAGCCGCCGCCACCGAGTTATGAGGTTATGTGATCTTCAAAATTGCTTTGGTTAATCAAGTCAACATATCATCATCTTCTACTAGTTGCAAGCTGTTTCATTGTTTAGTTCTGCATTAGGTCAATATTCAGGTTGCAAACAGGAAACTAGATCTATGAGCAGTGGAGATCCAAGTGCTTGCCTTGGTGAGTCCGTGGCAAACCCAGGCTGTAAACAAGGTAATTTCATGGGGCAGAAGGGAATGCTGGCAGTGTGCTAAGAGCCTCTGCAATGCTGGTTCCCCACTCATTCTGGACTTACCTCATGACTGGAGCTGGAGTCACTGCTTTTGCCAGGAATTAAATTTGAGTATTATTAGATATGCATTCACAGTGGAGGTGCATCACAAAGCAGAGAAACAGATATGGCTCCTGCCCTAGAAATTACAAAGGCTCTTATCCTGAAAAGATTCACATATAAGGAACTCTATTCACGCAGGTAATCCTGCAGGACTGGGATCTTAGTCTCTCTAGATAACGCCTCCACTTCCAATAGCAAGTTATTCATTTTATATCACTGTACTACCACTAATTTAGCTGTAGTGTTGCTAAGAGGATTTCCACTATATTAGAATATTATAATTATTAGAATAATATCGACAATTTGCATTTGAACAGCATATTGTCTTGTTCAAAAAATAATACAGCAGGAGAACCTCTCCATGCATTAAGAAATCTCTAACTTAGCATTATCTCGCAATGATGTTACGCAGCCGAGAGTATGAAATTCTGTTCAACAACTCCTTCATAAACTATTCTTTATACGAGAGAGAAATCAATTCTGGTAAGGCAAAACAGATCTGCCTGTGGCAAGCTAAGTATACATATGAATTTCCGTTGCTATAAATATAAAATAGGATTTTAAAAGGAGAAAAAAAAAAAAACAAAACCTTGTTATTTGACAAAGACACAAAGGAAAAGTTTATTCTTTTTTATGAAAACACCCTTTGTTCTAGATAATCTTCAAGTTGGTTTTGCTAGTGTTGTTCCAGAAACCATGTGGTAACATAAACTTCAGCTATGTAAGTCAACATCCTATCACACACTATAACACTAGAAAACATTAAAAGCCTCTTTGTAACTGCCTCTGTGTGTAAACACAGTATTTCAGCAAATGTCTTAGCAGGGAACAGGTTAGCAGAGGTCTAAACTGCAGGCTCTCTCATCTCTACATTAATGCTGATGAAATATCAGAAAACCAAGGAGATCATCTCTTTCCTAACTACTCTCACCACCTGCATACCACTTATTGGCAGCTGGGCAGTTCAATAACCTTCCCTAAAAAGGTGGGGATATTTAAATGGCAACCAGTATCTTGAAGGAATTAGTAAATTTTATTTCACACTCAACATCAAGAAGTTCCCTCTATGCCATTCATTGCTAAGCGATTTTTTCAAGCTCTGGCTTTACTGACATTTGTGCATCTTTAAGCTGCCTGTTCACTGAAGGACAAACTAATCATCAGTTACTGGATTTCAGTGATCCAGGCAGCATGTTTGGACAGCACACAGATTTTTGCCTATACATTATACTTTGAGCATTAGATTTTGAGACGTGTCCCTGTTCTGGTTGTACCTGGGTTTGGTCCCAACCCCAAATGACTCAGACTTGTGTGAAGGAATGGATTTCATGAGCCCAAGCAGCAACAGTCTGACAGCTGAGAACACCTTACATACTAGGTTATTGTAAACCACATCGGTAAAGAACTAGGTGGTATTTCAGTGAGGTACCAGTATTGCAGCTCAGGATGGTTATTTCCAGTATTCACTATAAAGAATGTTCTTCACCACTGACCAGAGCAATTGCTAGGTCATTGAAGGCTAGATATGAAAAGCACTTTCCCATTTCAGAAAAAACATGTCAGGAAGTAGAAAAAATCAAATGTTTACCAACTCCCTCATTCTCATGTACTGTAGAGCTACTGTATCAGAAAGATAATTTGGCAGTTCTGAAAAAAATGACTGCAATAGAGGCATTTGCCGCAACAAAAAGCATCAAATCAAAAAGGTTTGCTGGAATGGACCAAGTTCAAGTGATTTATCAAGGGTCTCCAAGTTTAGGTCTGTCAAAGACCTGTAAAATATTTCTGTTAGTAAAAGAACAAAATCATCTTTTACCCTCAAGAATGATGTTAGCAACCCACTCAGGCAGAGTTATGATAAAAACCCCGGCCAGCTCTGGACATGGAGACCTTCAATCCGTCACTGTAGAATTTGATAAAAATGTTCCAAAAACTGCCCAAAGGTTCAGATTTAATTACCAGTGGAATCAATAGAAAGAAAGATTGCAGAGAATTACAAGACCTACATCATTTAAGTTTTCTGATTGCTGACTTCTGGGCTTCAGAGGCAGCCTGCATTACCTTCTAAAGTCTAATTTCTCTGGTCTAGAAAGAGTAATTAATTTCTACTCGAGAACATAAAACTGTCACCACTTCAAAGTAAGGTCCACAGGCCTGGATTTACTGGGGAAGGCAAGGAGTTGCATCTGCCCTTCTTTCTATCACGCAGAACACCAATTAAATGAATAATGCGATTCTTCATTACAGGATTTTCAGCTAGTCAGTGCCTGTCCAAGAACTAAAAACAGATCTGGATTTAGCTCTACTTAGGAAGCAAGAAAGCACCTTATATCCACTCCTTGTGACCAACCAAACAATTTTCAGTAATGCCTTGGACACTAATGGAGCAGGATTGCCTTAAAGTACCTGCCTGGTAGCAGGATGATAAACAACCTATTCAGCCTGAGAATTCAAACTGGAACACAAAAAGAAAAATCACTAATAATTCTGCAATACTCAAGGTACTAATTTGTTCCTCTGACAAAATCAGATGGGATATTCAAAATGCCACTGCCGCAGGTATCAAGCCTCAGGGCTAAATGTACTTCTGTTTAAATGGTATGCAATAAAAAAAAATAACTTAAAAAGAAAGAAAGCAAGCATTTGGGTATTAGTCTTTATTTATTGTGCATGTCACTGAACAGAACCCCTAAAAGTATGATATATTAAAACCACTTCATTTTTATTGGTGAAATACTGTTAAGACATTTATCAACTTTATTAAAAAAAAGTACCTGTAAAAAAAAGACAGGAAAAATGGATACTTCTAGTTGTACTAGCAAGTAAATAACCATTTTTTATATCTGACTTGTGTTTCCACATTGCTTAACAAATTCAACTATGCACAGTAAAACAGAAAATACTTGCCAAATTTTTCTTGGCATTTCTTTAAACGCCTGGAGAGCACCATGAGTTGCTGCACCAGTACACAACTGAGGAAGCCTTACATTCATATTTCCTACAGCCTCACCTGCCTGCACTACCTCAGTAAGAAGCCCAGCTCCTTCCCCTGCCCTGCAGGATCATACTCCATCCCATGGCACCTACAATGGATCTCCACGTTCTCTGAATGGCCCTCCACTTACACCATCCCCATAACCTGACATACACAATACTTAAGATCTCAACAAGGTGTAGCCAGGTCTGCAGGTGTGCGTGGTCTGGCAGAACAGGTAACCACCGAGGTAACCCTCCTCCTTACTGGGGCCAGTTGCAGTTATTTTGGAAAATTCCAGTCCTTCATCCAGTTTGAATTAGACATTGCACAATAGGTTCAAAAGTTCCCAGAGAAACACCAGTGAGCACACAGTATGATGGCCTAAGTCTCATTTCCTTAAAAACAGGCTAAACAATATTCAGGATTATTTTTTCATTAAATATTTGTCTGGCAAATAGACAGATACTGATGAAACCCTTTGCATGTCATGGGCTTTCTCTGCCACGCTACTAATGTAAACCTCACGTTTATATAGAACCAGGGTAAAACAGCTTCTCTTGGGTTAATAAGGCCAATTTACCATGGGATTTTTCACTTCTTTTACATAAATCAATTAGTAAAAATTTTATGTAAAATTTGTTCACTGAGAACTGAACTAAACCATCAATTCCTGTCACATGAACTACCGTGTCTAAATGTCAGATATTCATCCTAGTAAGATACTGATCACTTGGGTTGGATTCAATCTGAATCAAAATTAAAACCATTCCTGTTCCATTACACACTCCCTGATCAAACTGCCCTTCCACAGAGGAAATTTTTAATGTTGAAAACACAAAACGAATCTAAAATCTCATCAATAATAAACACATCTTTCTTTATTGTCCAATTTCTGAGATAACAGCTCATATTCCATGTTCAATGATTCTATCTTGGTGCCTAGTGAACCAGCGTCTCCTCTGTAAAGCCAGTATGTAGCATTTCACATGGTTTGGCAGAATTGGCATTCTAGACCCAGAAAATGCTCACTGTTTACCACAGCATTCCTAACAGTCCATCTCCTCATTATTCTATTCAGCCTCCCTCCTGGGCTTAAAACCTGGAAGTTGTAAGAAACCGATCCATGTATTAGGCATGCAGCCAGATCAGACCTACACAGTACTTCTTGGATCTATTAGACGGTGTGTTATACTACCAGGGAGTCATCTCCCTTCTGAAGCAATACAGTGAGAGCATCAAAATACGTCTCTTAATGTTCTGGTATACAGAAGTGGACTTAAGGTTAGCTTTGTAATAAAAACATAAGATCCAGAATAAATCTCTGCTGAAGAGATTGGCCCATGCCCCAAGACGAACTAGATAGCACTATACACCTTTAGAGCTGCCTACCTCAAAGGAAAGGTTTTAGTGGGTACAGATGGAAATGAAAAGTCCAAGGTGGATGGAAGGCACCTTTTCTTTTTCTGCAGAGCTCATGGCTGCTGTTACAACTTCCCCAAACTGGAAGGGAGTGTGAAGGATGACAATGCAAGCATTACTAACTTAACCATCGGGCTGTAAATGTGGGAGGCTAACTGTGCTGAAGTTCTGATCATCTGTTTTGCTCTTCTATGCCTCCCCTGAGAAACAGATTTCTCCACTGGCAAAAATAAAGCAAGCACTGAATTTTAGGATTTTGGATGACCTCAACAGACAGGGAAGAAAAGCATGATAATCTCTCAGGGATAAAAATGGGCCCGTGTCATGGAAAACGAGATTAGGATTGTTAGGAAAACACTGAGAGCCTTCCTGATTAACATTTTATATATTATGTCAGATCAGAGAGAGCTCAGTGAGGCCGGGGCTCTGTTAAGCTATCTGTATCATGTCAGGCAGCACATCACGGCTCAGCCTGTGGGATGCTTCCACTCGGTCTGTGCTTTTATTTTTCCCAATCCAGAAGATATTGAGCAGTTGTTTTAATGGCAAATGCAGCTCAAATAACCTGATGTTCTTCCTGTCCCACACCACACAGCTGCTGCTCACTCTGCCAGTGCATGACAGGAGGTGGGGTGTTTCCTCCTGTCCAGGCATGGACTGGTACAACTTCACCTGCCAGCAAGTCATGAAACTCAGATCCAGTAAAGCCTGAGCCATTTCAAAGTGTGGGTCTCAGTTCCCCCAGATTTCAGAGTCAGATGAAACCAAGACAGGCAAATGATAGGTGGGAAGGAAGGCAGGCTCAGAGTAACATGGTAGCTTGTTTGCATACATACAATGCACATGTTATTCGGACAATAATATATGGGTATTTTCTAGCATGTGAATCACACAATATTAAGAAAATTCTTACAAAACAAATAAGAGAATAGCTGGCTTCTAGCCTGATCTCATCCCTCACAAGGGAGGTATCTTCTGACTGCTTTCAGAAGCAAGCCTATGCATTACACCAATTAACCACAATTAATTACCAATCTGGTTTTGTCCTCTGTCTCATCCGTTTTGCTTTGCTGACAACCACTGACAGCCATTACTTTGTTGACAGCACCATGGGTGCTCGCATGAGGGAAGAAAGACAGTTTAAACCTCAGAGAACTCCTTGACCACCTACCAGAATAAGAAAACGGTATTTACCTTTGCTTTCCATCCTTTCTTCTCTTAGCAAGGATAAGGGAATACAAAATGAGAAGGAACAAGCAATAAATCACTACTAAATATTCATTTTGCTTTCTGATAATAAAAGACCTGCATCCCAAGAAAACTTAGCCTTCCATCAGAAGAAAGGAGGGAAGACAGACAAGTCTTCAGCAGGCTGTGGTGCCCCATTTAAAACAGGACACGTTTGCTGCTGTGGACCATCCTCAGAACCATTCTAGGCACTACTGTCATGGACTGTATGGCTCCTGCAGCACTTGCCAAGAATGGAGCTCCCAGAGACAGTGTCGTACTTTGGTCTGGCTGGCTCAAACTAGCAACTCCTGTAGGACAGACTCTTCCTGGGCCAAGGACCTTCCTTAACCTCCACCTTAGGAAAACACTGAACTCAGCAAGTGCATCTCCTCATCCACAGAGAAGATTATTCAGGCAGTCCCTTTTACTGCACCAATTCCCTCTGTCCTCTGAGCAGGTCAGATTTTACTTATTCTCCTCGACATGGAGAAAATAAAATTCCTGGCCCCTATTCCAGTCTTTGCTACACATATTCAAGTGCCTTTCTATGGCTCTAACAACTCTCAAAGAGTCCTCTGGTGCTTACATCTCAGAAAAAAATAGGAATTAGTAAAAATATATGTTGGTTTTATTATGTGATGCTATTTATATGTTACAAGATTTTCTCTCACTTGTCTAGTTATTTCTAGAAAGCCTGTGCCAATAAAGAAATCACTTCTTCTATCTGGGTTCTGATAACAGCTTGCAAAATAACAGACAAATCCCGCTCTGAGTGAATTACTGACAAAATTTTCACATCTCAAATTGGAAACAGCATCCTGTAGTAACTGCACTTCTGAACTCTGACCTCAGCAGTGACCACATCCTCCTAGGTTTCCTCTTGTTTTATGAGCCCTGAGAAGGTCATTCAGCTTTCCATATCACAAAGTACTACAAGAACAGATGCACACTGCGTAGGAAACTCTTGCTCTCCCAAGCTTGGTGCTTTGAACCTTGCCCTCTCCAGCATGGTCCCTTGAAAGCAGGGAGCGTATGTTTGTTTTGCGTTGCCAAGCTGATGGGTTATATGATGTGCAACATCTAGATGTGATTTATCATCTGCTTTTGTCTCTCAGGAGTACACATGCATCTGCCATATGGTTACACATTAAGGCTAATTTCAAAACAATAGGTTACGGAAGACAACGACTTTAAAGGAAAATTATCATTTCACTTGTAACACCAACAAAAGACAACGTATCTCCCTTTACACGACTGTCAAACTCCAATTGGGTTTGAGTTCTGCCTCACAGCTGGCTGAACCACACCTAGTAAACTTTCATGCCTCCTGTAAGCTTTGCCCTGGCCTAAGTGGATGGCTTATGAAACCTGGCTATACTGTCAGAGTTAGTAGGTTACAAGCCAAGAACAGCCTTAGAAAAGAAAACGATAAATGGTCCATGTTCTAGAGGTCAATGGACTTCGATACATGCTTATACTTCCCCAAAATTAAGTGAATTGCTTCAATGTTTAAAGTCTTACTAAACATTATTCACACTGAAGCCCCTTTGCATGACATACACTGGAAGAAATCTTCTCCATAGTCAGGAAATTGTTCTTACTGCAAATGAGAACTGGTTCCTCCATTCTATTTCAGATCCCTCATTACTAGGCTAGAAACTAATTTCTTACATCTTTGCTTGCATGGTAATTCTCCAAAACAAATCAGATGATGAAAAATCAAAGTGGCACAAATCCTGCAATGTTTTGTTTCACTGCCCTCAACAAGTCAGCACTTACGTATGAGTTACATGAAATTGAGCACCAAACACATTGAGAAAAAAAAAAAAAAGAAAACAAATTCATCTCTTCTACTTGTAGAGTGAATTTAAGGAAGTAACAACGTTTGACAGCCAGTAAATTAAAGGTTTATGAAGGGAATTTATCCTGTATGTTACACATTCGCTCTGTCAACTACTCCATGGAGTACCCTACAGAAATAATTTCCTGTAATAAAAATCCTAAGCACCTGCAGTAAGGGAATAAACCACTAATGATGACAATGAGGGTTTTATGTGGATGAGAATTTCAAGAAGATCAAAATGGTTTATGAAATATTAAGAAAGTGCCTACTACACAACCAACATAGACAACTTCTGTAAAGATTGTTTACGTGCCTTTGTTCACTTACTTTTAAGGCTGTTGTTTTGAAAAAAATCAGGGCTTTCTTTCCTGGTCTACTTCCTGCAGTTATGTCTTTTTGATGACAAAAAAAAAGAGGCCGAGCATATTTTTTATGGGTTTATGTTTCACTTCATCAACAAAGATTACAGAGAATGCTGGAGAGCTCCACAGGAAAGGCTGATTTCAATTTGTCTGAGTGGTCCAATCTTCTTGCTCCTTTTTTCTTTTCTATCTTATTTTTTTTATTAAGGAAACCTCAACAATCAAAGCCAGCAGGCCATGTTTTTCTCAAATCTAATTTCTGCTGTGCTTTTTCTTTTTCAAAGCTTGGAAAATTAGGGAAGGAAGTAACTCCCCAACTCCTGTGACTATCCAGTATGGTTTTAAGAGAATCCTGACTCATTTTGCAAGACCACAATGTTCCTTAGCAAGCAAACTACATTTCTGAAATTCACATAATTAGATAATTGCCAAGAAAACTATGCTTAGCAGAAAACGAACAGAAAAAAACCAAAACCTGCTGAGATTCAGATGGACACGGTGACAGATTCATTGGTAAAAGTAGGGTATTTTCAAACTGGGAATGCTTTTAATAGTTTGTGGGGTTTTTTTTTTTCCACAGTTAAATCTATTCAAATAAGTGGGACTCTGGGACAACTGGGAACGAGCAAAAATACAGCAAAAGACTAAAATGCTACATTGAGTTTTAATCGACGCATCACAATATCTGGAGCTCAGTTCTGTATGTGTGATGTCACTCAATAATAGTATTTCATGAATTCACATCCATTTAAGGTGAGAATCCTATTGTGATTAGCTCTGCTGCTTCCACATCCTTAAGAGAGAAATACTAAACTTCTCTGTCATACTATAATCAGTATTATTATTGTTTTGATTTCAAAATAAGTTTCATCTTTCAAAACTAAAGCTATTTCAAAATTAGTTTTACTTTCAGACAAGGAAATGTATTAAGCAGCCTTTTACCTGGATAGGAAATTGATATCTGAAGTTAGATATTTTAGCCCTGTTTGATGTTTTAGAACAGCTCAAGTAGCAGGCAACTTCTGGTATTCCAGGCAGTCAACTGCCTTGAGATTTAAAACAGACCTGAAAAAGCACAGAGCCCCAGCATTTTACATTGTCCCAGGAAAAGGAAAAACATAAGGAATATCAGGAAATTAAACAGGCCAAGTACATGCTGATTTCCTAAAAATTCAAGGTCTGCATCCTACCAGCAAATCCACGCTTATTAGTCTAACAGGGTCAATGACAAGTCAAAGCTAATTAGTCCGGCTACACCACAGCTGACTGATAGTAACCTCCCAGCCCACCCATCCATCCATTTAAAAATGATTAGGGGTCTCCATTACATGGGTCATTCATTTCTGCTCCCCTGGAACACAGTTGCCTGCAGCCATACTATTTGGTCTGACAATCGATTAAGGTGCTAAGTGGCCACTACGCCCATCAAAGACAGTCATTGCTGGTGTTGCTAAAGCCATCATCACCTTCCTCTTTGGTTTTCTAATCCAAAATTCATTGTGCCTCATATCAGCATTTCTCATGCTCATCATGACTCATTTGGAATTGATGAAGGAAAGTATCCAAAGAATTTTCTACTCACTTCACTCTCAAAAAAATGTTCTTCCTTTTTCCCCCTCCCCTCAAACACTGCTTATACTGACGTCTGTCTTCAAAATCCCCGAGATAGGTAGCTGTAGATGGGAGTTGAATTGTACTGCATATCCTTGACAGATCTAGTGAAACGTTTGAAAGCATCCATAAACACAAAGGAATAACATAAGGTTCTGCAGCAATGCCTTCTTGAATGCTCTAAATGTAGTGTTTAAATAGCTTAGTTGCCAGTTTGAATCTTCAAGAAATTGTGTATAAAATCTTCTGTGTTTTACAGAAACTTATAGAAATTGATCCAATGGAGTTCTCCAATACATGCTAATTATCTCCTCAAACCTTTTAATTGTAATCTCTTCGCCATCCCCGAGATGCATGACAGTCTGTGTTTTAAATCCTCTCCAAGGTTAAATACATACAAATAGAACAGTTTCAAGGCTCAAAGAATTTTAATTTGGAACCTTAGACATTAAATAAATAAAAAATAAAATCTACATATCCTCAGTGAAAAGAGGATCATATTACAAGGCAAATGAGTCTTAGTCAGAAATCTTTATTTTCCTTTCCGATACTGAAAAACATACTGGAAAAACATCCTTTTCAGTGACTTTTTGTTTTGTTTTACTTTGCAAGAAAAATCTTCTACTATGTATCTTCCAACTGAAGGACAGGAAACTATTATGCCATTTTTCTCCATTATTAACCATAGGACTTTCCCTGAATATTTTCCAGAGATACCAAGAGAAGCTATTTCTTTGCTGAGTGAAAAAAAAAAACAAGAGACAATGCCAATATAAAGTCAATAAAAATTACTTGGAACTGTAACTTCTGCTTACTTTGTGGGTCTGTGGTATGTTTGGCTGTATGTTCTGCTTGTGTCTGTGAAGGCCTTTGAAATAAACTGGTTTATGCAACATCACTGAATGCCAGGTGGAGGAAACAATCTAGGAAGAAGCTCACCAGTACTTTTCAAGAGCATTTTTATTAATGGAGCAGTAATGTCTCCTGTCACCCTGTCACATCTCTTAATGTAAAGGAATAAAAAGATGTTTATTTCCACAGAACGGTTCAGGTTGGAAGGGACCTTAAAGATCATCTAGTTCCAACCCCTCTGCCATGGGCAGGGACACCCTCCACTAGACCAGGTTGCTCAAAGCCTCATCCAGCCTGGCCTTGAACACTTCCAGGGATGGAGCATCCACAACTTCCCTGGGTAACCTGTTAGGCTGGGCTTAAGCCACGACAATGTCTCAGTCTCTCTTTTCAGTCCTGCTTCACTCTCCTCTATGTGGCTGGAGGATATAATTATTTACTAGTCTTAGCATTCACAAAAGCCACAGTCTGGAACATGACTTGCAGCCAAACATACTCTTTGACAACACCTGTAAGCATAAAGCCCAGTGACTTGGTGGGCTCAAAAAAAAAAAAAATCATCTTCCATTTTAAAATGTACCAAAAGTTCTTTACAATAACCCATCCTGTGGAGACCTCAGGGAAGCGTAAATGGTAAATTATGATTAAAAGATACAATAAGCAGCAATTTTCATTTCTTTTTCTAGATAGCAAAAGCTTTTCAGTCAGTAGGTTTCCCTTTGTAATTGCTGGTGCAGTCATTTCTTTGGTGATAGGGAACTGAAAGGTATTCAACCCATGCCAGCATCACCAGGTTTTACTTAGCAGATAATCTAACAGGGGCACTGATTGCAGGCGTGAGTGTGCTTCCCCCCACGGCCAGAGCCGGCACTTCTTGCCTGAGAAATTACTTGGGGAGCCAGCAGGCTTCAGAAAAGACTAGTACTATAGTACTATATACTTTGTAAATGTAAAGCCTCTGGTATCTTACAAGCAGCATATTTAAAACATATGATCAGGTATATTTTATTATTGTAAAAATACAAATTCTTCACATATTTGCACCAGCAGACAGATTTCTTCCTCAGACAGCACAGATAAGGCCAACAAATACTTAGATCCAAGCACACATAAAGCCTTACCAAGGACAGCAGAGCACGCTTTCACTCCAGAGCAACACCACAACAGCAGATTTTACGGATCTCAAAGGCAGATATATTTTTTACATAAAAGTGGACTATCTCTGTCAGTGTTGTTTCTCTCGTGAAGGAGGAAAGAACACAGGGTCTTTTAAGTCTTCCACAGCAGTTCTTGGTCCCCATTTCCAGTGCTGCTGTCACAGCCGGGGCAGAACTAGCTGGCGGTGAAGGTTCTGCTGTGCAGCCGGGCGTGCTTTCAGTCTCAAACGCAGAACCATACACTTTTGGGGCATCTGTTTTGTTATGATCTCAGACTAAATGCTGTGGCTAAGTAAAAGGCAAGAATATCAAACCATGTAGCTGACTCCCAAGAATGAAATAGGAACATCAGAGAACTTTTCCCTTTGGTCTTGAAGAGACTGACCAAAACCTATCATAAATCTGAAACTGAACCGTATTTTTACTGTGCAAAGAGAATTGATCAGCAACATAAAAATAGGAGAGCAAAACAGTAATTTTTTCTCCATTATGGTAATTGTATCACCCAAAATAAACAACTTCTTCATATCCACCAGCTGCATGTAAGAGTTATTTCCAAGGCTGACAACTGCCTGCACTATTTATGTAATTTAGAAGCATGAAGGATTTATGCTATTAAAATCCAGCATGTGGTAGAGATCTGCTTTTGTTTGAACAGGTCCAAGGCACAGATTAGACCAAGATGAATGTTTTTTCTAACACCAATGGAAAAATATTACTTTATTGAATTTCTAGCAAATTATTGTTCAAATGAAAATAACTCAGGAAGTGCTCGAAGGACCAGTTTGATAGTGAGAAAAATTAATTATAAGAGAATTCTTGATACATAGATTTCAACACACTGTAAATTTCTTATTTTATCTGCTCTTCCTTAGCCATCTTTCATTTTTATTATGCTTCTGTGTACTTTTCCCTACATATATGGTATTTATTTTCAAACCAAAACACTAATAAAATTAATGAAAAGGTATATTCTAACAAAACTCTAACTGTAGATTGGCTAAATAAGGATAAGTACCAGTTTCATATTCAGAGGGACACATTTTTGCAGCCTTTTCCATATTTTAGTCATCTTTTATTTTAAAAAATAAAATATTGTGGTATTGCTATTTTATATAAAACATAGGCGTGACGTTAGTATTTTACAACAAAAGTTTAAACTATTGTTGTGCCACGAAATATCGCTGCTTTATTATTTACTTTTCTGTATGATTCGATCGGAATTTCTGTCAAACCTCCCTGTTTCCAAATCTAACCATGTGTCTCTAACTTTGGAGGGATGGAGAGAATCAAGAAAGGTGATAAATCTTCTCATTTCCTCATCTAGTTTGCTGTCTAATCTCACTGCATACAGAGACCTCATCCCTATTTTCTTCAGTTCACAAAAAGAAGGTAAACTGTGAATCCAACACAAAACACCCATTTTTGTGTACTGTCCAAAGTGAATTGTAATTGTTAACTATATGAATTTTCCCGTCTGGCTTCAAGAAGCTAGGCCAAAAAATGCATCTTCAAAGGGGGTGGGAGGGAGGGGGAGAGAGAGAGAGATGCACATGTGTGTATGTGTGTATATATATACACATGTATGCACATGTACTTTCCAGAGCTAAAGAGTTGAAGAGCAGTAACCGTTGAAAGCATAAGCATCTTCCAAAACACACACTGCAACTCTCAAATCATTCAGAGATACTGATACACTATTTGGGACCAGCAGTTCGATTACTTCAGTGGGCAACACCTCTTAAGACACGCTTTCAAAAGGAAGAAGCTTTGATGAGCTGTAATACAACTCTCAAAGCTAAGAAGTCTAGGCTTGGAAGACGCAAGGAAAAACTAGCTCAGCAGACAATTTATGAAATAACAAGCACATCTGCACTGGTAGGTACTTTTCCGAAATCGTGAACTCAACTAGCTACATGTTTAGAAGTTTGATTCCACACGTTTAGAATCAAAACTTAAATTCAGTCCAGTGACAAGAGTCTTCTTTCAAACTGGCGAGCCACACACTGTCCTCATTTAAACGTAAACAGTTCAACATGTCTGAAATGGTTTCATGTATGCACATGCAAATTATTAAAACTTGTGTAAGATTGAATGTCAATGCTTTCATGGTTAATTGACTCATATTATCTAACATTTATTTTTATAATTTCATTTCCCTCTAGTCCCTGCTCATTTTGCATTCTGAAGGAGAGAAGGGCAGTTTTTCAGCTGACCTAATGAAAACACTGCCACGACAAATGAAAAACCAACCTGTGTGCAGTGGAGTCCAGCCGCAGAGAATGCTAATTCTCTGCTTCAATACTGCCTTCAAAGAGATTATTCAAGCCTCTCTCTGACATGGAACACAGTGATCAGCCAGCAAATGCTAGAGATGAAAATAACCTTTATCTGTTTTAACAAAAAGGTGAACTAAAAAAAGCAGTCAGTCATACATTGAATGTTTACTATTAGCAGTGAACAAAGTGACTTTATTTAGAGCTCATTCAATGACCTCCATTGATAGGTTTGTTACTGATTTTAATAATTCCAAAATCCACTGTACAATTTATCTATATAAAGGTAAATGGAGAAATAAACTAAGTGCTAAGAAGGTGACATAAAAAAAAAAAAAAGACCTGTTTCTGAAATCTAGCAAATGCCTAAGAAATCTGGGAAAGAGATTTAAACTACAGTTTTGCGTATGACAACTACACACACTGACGGTCTGAACTTACGGTCCTTGTAAAGTGGGTGATTTACAGAATTCAGGTATCAAATGCACCAAAATCATCAGGAAAATTCAAATGAAAACATGTGGCTGAGCCCCAATTTGAGAGATGGGTGAATCAACCAGTGTCAGCAGATTAGTCAAATACTAAGAGTAATGAACCCCTGGTTAAGATGCCAAAATGGACCACTGGAGAAATGACCGAAGATTTCTGAATTTTCACCTGCAGAAAAACAAAGTGTCAATGAGATGCACAGACATAACCTACACTACCATGAATGCACCTCACTCATTAACCAGTACTGACTTTGCTCACGAAAGGTATTCTTACTGCATTTAAAACATGTTAATTACCAACATAGAGAAATGAATATATTTTGCCTTAGTGTAATTAAATCAAAAAAAGGTCTTTATGAAAGCAGGCTGATATTATCTGCCATAAAAACATTTAGAAATAATATTATGACTACAGTGACCTCTGAGTGAAGCAGAGTATCACCCAGGAATAATAAAACCTGTCAGTACCTTCCATAACATATAAGTACATAATGGTATTAATATCAAGCTTTCATACAGTGCTTTCCATCAGCAATATCAAAACACTTAGTTGGGTTTCTTTTGCATTTTATTTAAACTTCTCACATGGCTTTCTTATTTTAGTAAAAAAATAAACCCAGGCATTTCTTACTGAAATAGAAAAGATTTTAAAGGCTTGGTATACAATCACATAGTGTGTTCAACACAAACCGAGATCCTGAAGGCTATACCCTCTGTAATTCAAACTGGTGACAGCAAGGAGTAGCAGTCATTGAAACCTAAAGGCAGATCTACACAGTTGCAGTCAGAAGATGCTATTGCTGCAAACAGCGTTCAGATGATCAGTTACAGAGTATTTTTTTTGAAAGAGGACTATTCAATAAAGTTAAAATTAATTAGCAAAACCTTAAGACTATGCCTGTTGACTTTTTTCCTGAGCTTCCCCAGCAGAAACATCCTCAAAATCATAGAATCACAGAATGGTTTGGGTTGGAAGGGACCTTAAGGATCATCTAGTCCCAACCCCCCTGCCATGGGCAGGGACACCCTCCACTAGACCAGGTTGCTCAAAGCCTCATCCAGCCTGGCCTTGAAGACAGCCAGGGAGGGGGCATCCACAGCTTCTCTGGGCAACCTGTTCCAGTGCCTCACCACCCTCTCTGGGAAGAACTTCGTCCTGACATCTAATCTAAATCTACCCTCTTTCAAATTAAACCCGTTACCCCTTGTTCTGTCACTACAGGCCCTTGTAAAAAGTCTTCCCCCCCACTTCCTTGTCGGCCCCTTCAGGTACTGGAAGGTGCTATGAGGTCTCCCTGAAGCCTTCCCTTCTCCAGGCTGAACAAGCCCAATTCTCTCAGCCTGTCCCCATAGGAGAGGTGCTCCAGCCCTCTGAGCACCTTCGTGGCCTCCTCTGGACTCACTCCAGCTGGTCTATACCCTTCTTATGCTGAGGGCTCCACAGCTGGACACAGAACTCCAGGTGGGGTCTCATGGGAGCAGAGTAGAGGCTAAGAATCTCCTCCCTCAACCTGCTGGCCATGCTTCTCTGGATACAGCCCAGGATATCATCATGGAATTAGCTTTGGACCTTGTATTTTTAAAAAAATGCCTTACCTCACATTCACATACCTAAATCATACTACAGTATCCCCTCTCCCTGCCCTCCCTTTAATCTTGACCCATAAGCTCTAGGGCAGCTCCTCACCAATCCCCAGGTGGAGTTCCACACTGTCTGCCCCTTCTGAGCACTGAACCTTAAAGCAGGACGCTCCTGTGGCAATTCTGCTAGAAAGAACAGGTTTTTAGATCTCTAAAATTGCAGAAGTCATTTAAGTATCTGACAGAAAAAAAAAAAAACACACAAAAAACAACATGTTGCCAGCACTGCACAGGAGACATTTCAAGGGCAGAACTGAAAACAACATTTATGGATTGTGCAGACACAGCAGTCCCAAAAAAGATTTTAATGAAGTCTTACTATCTACCTGTAGCAAAGGACATGGAAAACCTGCATAGTCCACCTTAGTCTTAAATGTATTAAATCAAACGCTAGGAACTACACATTTCTTCTTACAGTCTTGGAAACAAGGTGTATCAAATGGTTTAGGAGATTGCCAACCTCTCTCATTAGCCAGATACAGGTGGTGAACTCCATACCTCAGTTCTATTTAACAGCCTTTCCTCAGGGCACACAATTCTTGGTACTGCTACAGGTATCAGAGAAACACTGAAACGATTCATCCAGCAGCTGCTGCTGTCTGTCTCCCAAAATGCTCCTCAGATAGAGAGAGAGGGCATAATGCTTCACCTGTGGCTCCTCAGAATATATTTCCTACCTCACGGCATCCTGCAACGTCATACAGTACATGACTGCTTCTGTATGTTTCTGGTGTGTATTTCTCCTGAAAATAGTTTATTTTGGCAGTACTAATGAATGAAAAGCTGGACAGGAGCTGACAACGTGCTCTCAAAGCCCAGAAAGGCAACAATACCCTGAGCTGCATCAGAAGAATAGTGGCCAGCAGGTCAAGGGCGGGGATTCTCACCCTCTACTCTGCTCCCGTGAGACCCCACCTGCAGTACTGCGTCCACGTGGAGCCCTCAACGTAAGAAGGACATCGACTGGTTGGGGGGGCCACAGAGGGGGCCACAAAGATGCTCAGAGGGCTGGAGCACCTTTGCTATGGGGACAGGCTGAGAGAGTTGGGCTTGTTCAGCCTGGAGAAGAGAAGGCTTCAGGGAGACCTTATAGCACCTTCCAGTACCTGAAGGGGCTGACAAGGAAGCGGGGGGGGAAGACTTTTTACAAGAGCCTGTAGTGACAGAACAAGGGGCAATGGGTTTAAATTGAAAGCGGGGAGATTTAGATTGGATATAAAGAAGAAATGTTTCATGACGAGGGTGATGAAAGTTGCCCAGAGAGTTGATCGATGCCCCACTGTAGAAACATTCAAGGTCAGGCTGGATGGGGCTCTGAGCAACCTGATCTGGTTGAACATGTCCCTGCTCATTCCACAGGGGTTGGACTAGATGACCTTTAAAGGTCCCTTCTAACCTAACCCATTCTATTATTCTATGATTCTCCAGACCATTCTTACGCTCTGTCATCGAAAAAATGATAACCATAAATGATGGGGCTATGGTCCAAGTTCGCTGATTTCACATTCTGTGTTATGATGAACAGTAGATAAAGCCTTTAAAAGCCTTTAAGTGGACAACTGTTTACCGATGTATTCCCAGGGATTACTTTCCCATTCAACATCATTATTAGCTAACCAATGCCAGAGTTCAACAATTCCATCTTCTGTACCTTCAGCCTCACAATCATAAATGTCAGATAGCATTATTAGTCATTATTTATCCCTCATTATTCCCCCCCCCCCCCCCCCAGTGGTATTTTTGTCACTTAGCTCCACCAGTTTATTGTGAGACAATTTCAAAGGTGATGATTTTTAATCATCCTTTTTAGTCTGATGATTTGTAGTTTCCTATGACTATTTCTTCCATTACACTTACGAGAAGCAAGAGGTAAAAGCACTACCCTTTGTACTGCTATTTGTTATCTTCACAGCTTTACATCAGTCTCACCTAACAGTCTGAAGAGTTATTGAATCAAGTGCTTTGATATTTACTAATTGTTCTTTTTACATTATTCATGTGTAATTGTCAAAGCATCAATAGGAAGCTAGTAAACCTCCTGCACCTATATGAAATACCAAAAGACACAGCACAGTGGGAACGTGAAAGCTGTCTTCTAAGTAGAAGATTTACATTTTGGATGCACCAAGCTGGATGTACAACACGTTCCTAGAAAGATGTGGAATGCTGCCCACAGAGCACAGCTGACCTTCTTTCCCCCGCAGCAGTTTTGGGGTTTGCCATGCAGACATAGCACCGCATAGACATCTGAACTACTCCACGAGTTGCATGTGGCTGTAAAGCTACAGGTTGGCCAGTTCTACAGAAACAGAGCAAACGCAGTGGGGTGCAGGGGTCTGTTCTCAGTTACTGGTAAAGCAACACAAAGGCCCCTTAAGGAAAATGCCTTTTGGCCTTTTCATGTCACCAGAACAAGATTTCATCACCGAAAAAGATCCTAAAATGTCATCCCAGTTCATTCACAAGACACACTGGAACATGTAAATAATCCCTTCATTTCCAACCATCTATACTTTTCAGAAATAACTAACTAATCTACAAGGGCACAGCCCATCCTACCCAGTTTCCTCATTTACTTTCTTAGCTCTTGCAGACCAGAAGTCGGTCAATGCTGCTGTCCTACGCCACAGTAAAATTCACAGTTCTTCCTTACACACACATTTTCTGCAAGGAAAGACTAGAGCAGCACTAGACATGGGGAGGTCCCTTCCTCTCCGACACTTTCAGTGACTGGAACAGTTTCTCTTTTCATTCATAAAAAACTTCACTCTGCCACGAACAAGCGCCTTCAAACACGAAGCAGGATAGTATGGCTTTCCCTGTGCTCCTGGGCAGATGTTTTTTCTGCATGAAGCAGCAGGGAAATTTAGTCAGAACCAGACCAACATTATTTGGGCCTAGTTTTAAGAAGCAGTAAGAATGATCATGGTAAGCCGAGGTAAGGCAAAGCTCTACTTTCTAATGGACACTTGGATAAATGGGCAGGAGAATGAAAACCAGCCAGCTTATTTTGAAGAGGGATGTAACATTCACGCGATGCAGTGGAAAAGAACCATCCCTTGCTGTCTTCAAGGTCAGGCTGGATGAGGCTTTGAGCAACCTAGTGGAAGGTGTCCCTGCCCATGGCAGTTTGGTTGGAACTACATGGTTTTTAAGGTCCCTTCCAACCCAAACCATTCTATGATTCTAAAGGAGGTGGCATGAGACACCCAGCAAGTCCAAAGTTGCTTTGGGCAGGGCTGGCATGGGGTCCAAAGGGACCACAGGGTCTCAGTCTCACTAAATACACCAAAAGCAGCAATGTCCTGAAATCTTGTTGACCCCATTATCGCCTGGTCTATCTGCAGTACCTTACTGAAGAGCAATCCTATCAGTTATCATTCCCACAATATCAGTGTCTGCTAATTACACATGCAGATATTTTCCAGTGTGTACATCAGCCTTCACCAGTAATTAGCACATAACTTACCTCCCCAACACTTAAATATGAATGAAATCACAGAGGTGAATCATCCACATGATTTCCTAGTATCTACACTATCCAAGTGATGACATTCAAACACTGGATCTAAATGCCTAAATTTAGATGCCTAAGTGTCTTCGTTAGGTTACAACTTCCATTTGTGCTGTAGTAGGAGAAACAGCGCCACCATACCAAACAGTAACACAGAAAATCGGTGATCCAGCTCTCTCTGCGTTGCTTTCCGACTGGAGCACTGTTGCGGAGTATGCTTGTAATTCATTCTGTGCACAAATTTGATTTATTGAAAAAGAGAGTTAAGGGCACTTTACTGGCATCAAAAGTGCCTAGGAGTGTTCCCTGTGTTCCTGGCAAACCTGTGAAGATGATTGCAACTTCATGCAAGTTTACTGTTCCTTTTATGTAATGCAGGGTTTGTACTATTTTGAAAGCATGAATTCCTGACTTCTTGACTCCCAGCTGAGAGCAAGGGCTATTTCTATTAAAGTAGACTGTGATTGTAGAAAAGAGGTAAGAAATAAAACCAGGATTAAATGTTCAAGTCATCCACCCTATCATCTCTATTTTAGGTTACAGATCTGAATCTACTCTCAAGACAGAATTCACTTGCTTATCAGCCAGGTTTCTCACACTTCATACTCCATCCTGTTTAAGTGTGACATTTACTGTGGGAACTTCACAGTATTACCTAGATATTCATTTGCAGTGCCATCTTGCTGGACTACATATTCCCACACAAGAAATGCACACATCATTTGAGAAGACAGAGCAGGGCTTCATGTATTCTTTTAAAGGGATGATTTTCACACAGTGACACGTCTTCAACACTGGGAGTCACCCCCCCACATACACACTCCTACAATTTAGCTTACACCGTATCAGGTAGAACTCTGAGAGGCAGAAAAACCTCAATTCCATTGGGCTGAAAGCCAGGGTCTTCCAGTTCTTGGGTAAATGCTCTACATAAAAAGATATGTACCCCATCCTCTGACTGTATCTTAAAAAGAAACAACAGCTGAGACCTTTTTGCCACAGGTCTCTTCTTACGCGGATGTACGAGATGTTCGTGCTCTGAACACATGCAGGAGACGGAACTCTTCAGAGGATTTAGGTGAAGCAATACTTAAGCCAAGACTCATCCCACCTAATTAGAGCACTTCACAGGGAGGCCTAAGTTACAAGCACAGACACTCCATGTAGGCTCATTATATGAAGAGTAGAGACAGGCACCTTCAGGCTGTGATTCACATGTTAGGTACGTATCTGGCTGCTAAAAATGGGAACGTTTGAAGATGGAACAAAATCAGTGTAGAAACCTGGAGAATTATTAGTCATACAGAGAAAATTCCCACTGTTATTAGAAACCTCCAGTAAAAGTGGTCAGTGCCAGAGGTTTTCTGGGTTTCTGGACTCAGGAACCTAAGGTTAACCAAAGTCCTGCTTTTGGCAAAGCTCTCATTTGGATCTACTCTTTGCCTATTTCTCAAGGCAATTTAAAAGAAAAAATAGCATTAAAAATTACCAGTTTATTATCTAGATTTGCAAATACACATGTAGGCCCTGTGCTTGCACTCTCCATTAATTCCTAACACTGTCTGTGCTAAGCCTTAAAAATTTTGAGGACAAATATAAAAACTGAAACATCTTATTCTGCCTGACATATGTTCTCTTTATTGCTAAATTAGTATTTATTATTCCACAAAAACCGTTGCAAAATGCAATGACCCATTCTAAATTGTTCTTTAGGAGTTATAATGACAGGTACAACATGCACTAATGGTCAAAAGCCATTAAGGTGGAATCACAGTATTTCAGAGTATAACTTTAAGAGATAATAACACATTAACAATATGTCAGGTAGGATTTCAAATAATTAAATACTTGTTTTCCAGCTACTGCATCTTCCTCAAATTTTCATATGCCAACTTTTTTTAGACACAATGTAATACATAATATTATGTATTATAAAATCTTGGCAAAATAGGTTCTTATTCAACTATAAAATAATAGCTTCCCCTACACTGCACAACATATGCAACAATGACAAATGATGACCGGCTCAAGGATTCCAGAGCAGGAATCCATGAATAGCTCCTATGCATTAATTATTAATCCCTTTTTTTTTCCCATCCAGTTCATAAATCACCCTGATTGCGTACTTGTGGACCGAAACAGCAGAATGCATACTCCACACATTAGCTCATTATTTTTTCTCAAAATCTGACATACAAGTACCTCATACTGATATCTACATAGTCACTAATCAAAATATTAATTTTAATTAGCTCAGCAAGGATAGTTGTACTCAGTAAGAACAGCTCTTTTTAAACAAAATTAACTCTAGAAGAGAATGATAGCTCAGTAAGATGAACTTATCTTCTCCTCTGAACAGTTTCTCAGAGGTTGCTAACAAATTTCCTTTCCTGTCACTTGCTGACCAGTTGAATGAGTTATAGATTTATAAAGTGAAAATTAGAATTCCTCAGGAAACTAAAGTCTTAAAACTATGCAAGGATCAGGACTGAGGATGAGACAAAACATTAGCTCTCATCTAAATGTTGCTGCCTAAAAAAGCTAGATGTCAGGTTAGTCATCCAAGTTAATCATGTGCACTGTTCAACACTGGAGGAATGGCTACCCCAAAGGGGAGCCTCCTCGCTGCTGGCTACAGAGAAAGCACAGATCAGTCATTTAACTGGACACACACCTTTAGAGAGCTAAGATTAGCTTAAACGTCTAAATGAGACAGTGGTTGCCACCAGCATCTTGGGCTTTTTCTGATCCATTTTTCTTTTTAACTGCACCAGTTCAATGATCCAGATCACTGTGAAGACTTCCAAATGCTAATCCCAGTGTAAGCCAGAGGACAGGAAGACCCAGCCAGAAGGATGCCAGACCTGCTCTTTTCATGGCAGGGCAGATTTATAGCAGAACAAAGAAAATTTCCTCTCTCAGTACAAAGGATGTGATTATTCTCTCAGTATGTTTTTGGAGCAGAAATTCTTCTTGCCTGTGCAAGTAGAGAGTTCACTGAGTAGTGTTTCCACTTAAAAGTACACAATTCTCCTTCTTAGACTGATTTCTAGTCATTAACTGTTCTGATGTTTATTTTAGCTAATAACCTAACATTACAAAACAGTATTTCATGCCAAAATGATATTCACCCACCTCCCATGATTTTACTTGATTGTGATCTATAGATACTTATACTCTCCATGACATTACTTTTTGCCAGACAGAAGGAAGTTACCTCAACTTTACAGTTCTAGAAATCACTAATATCAGATACAGGAATCACAGTATCAGATATGGGAACATAGATACCAGAGCGTTAAGCAGAAAAACCTATTAAAATGACACTGAAGGACTTAAGGGAGTTTGGGACACTGAATAAGAACAAATACAAAACAGCCTTACGCAGTTACAGTATGAGCTATGGCAGGTACAACGAAATTCTCTGTAATTTTAGAAATAAAAGGCAATGTATGATTTGAAACATTTAATGACATGCTAAAGAAATTATGAAATCTGAAATGTTTGTGAATAGAAACACTATAGTGGTTCAAACAACACCCAACACAGGACTAATAGTAACACAGTGGAGGCAAAAGGTGCCACAGTCAGATGCCTCACAGACTGCAACTCAACGGGAAGTGCCAACATCCCACACGTGCATTAAATGGCTTGAAGTGCAATCTCTGCTCCTGCTCTGAGACAGGGCTTCTACCAGGATCCCAAATGTTGATGCCTCATGAGTAGAGCAGAAAGGTGAGGTAGTAGGGGAAGCTGGCAACAGGCCAAGGATTGCTATGAAGGTTTGAAAAGGGAGCTGTGCAACTGCCATAACAAGTTTAACCGATACATATTACGTACTTCCTCAGTAAGCAGAATGTCCTCAAGGCAGTCAAAGACTAAAAATTCCATAAAAGACATAGGTGTTACTGTCCAAATGTACCACATAAAGACAGACATCCTCAACTGAAAACACTGTTGCTTATATCTGTATACTATTTTATGACAAAAGTAATTAACCATTTGAAAAGGCACAGTATCCAAGACACCGACTGGCAGGTGGTGTATAACACGGAACATAAAGAACCGATGCAAATACACAGAAAGGGGAAACATAGTTCAGATGTAGGCTTCTAGACAGGTAGGCCCCATCAAGCACCTCTTCAGCTGTGGGGACACAGTATTACGCTATCAACTTGTCCCAGATAAAGAAGCTTTTGCGACAAATCCCATGACAAACCCAGTTACATTTCTTGCCAAAACTGGTACCAGTGACGTGTAGAGTTTGTCAGGGGTCAGTACTGGGACTGATGCTGTTTAACACCTTCGTTAGTGACATGGATGAAGGCATCAAGTGCACCCTCAGCAAGTTTGCTGACAACGCCAAGCTGTGTGGTGCAGTCAACATGCTGGAGGGAAGGGCTGCCATCCAGAGGGACCTGGAAAGGCTGGAAAGGTGGGCCACTGCCAACCTCATGAAGTTCAACAAGGCCAAGTGCAAGGTCCTGCACATGGGTCAGGGCAATGCCAAATACAAGTACAGGCTGGGCGGAGAATGGATCGAGAGCAGCTTTGTGGACAAGCACGACTTAGGGGTACTGGTGAATGAAAAGCTGGAGAGGAGCCGACAGCGTGCACTGGCAGCCCAGAAAGCCAACCGTATCCTGGGCTGTATCCAGAGAAGCGTGGCCAGCAGGTTGAGGGAGGGGATTCTTCCCCTTTACTCTGCTCTTGTGAGACCCCACCTGCAGTGCTGTGTCCAGCTCTGGGGCCTCCAACATCAGAAGGACATGGACCTGCTGGAGTGAGTCCAGAGGAGGCCACAAAGATGCTCTTAGGGCTGGAGCACCTCTCCTATGGGCACAGGCTGAGAGTTGGCCTTGTTCAGACTGGAGGAGGCTCCAGGGACACCATATAGCAGCCTTCCAGTACCTGAAGGGGCTGACAAGAAAGCTGGGGGGCTACTTTTTACAAGGGCCTGTAGTGACAGGACAAGGGATAATGGCTTTAAACTGAAAGCGGGGAGATTTAAATTGGACATCAGGAAAAAATTCTTCCCAGAGAGGGTGGTGAGGCACTGGAACAGGTTGCCCAGAGAAGCTGCGGGTGCCCCCTCCCTGGAAGTGTTCAAGGCCAGGCTGGATGAGGCTTTGAGCAACCTGGTCTAGTGGAGGGTGTCCCTGCCCATGGCAGGGGGGTTGGAACCAGATGATCTTTAAGGTCCCTTCCAACCCAAACCATTTTATGATTCTATGAACAAGTCTATTCCCAGGAAGATAAGGGACCACAAAGCGTGGACCATCTGACTGCAGCAGGTAAAGGCACAGCACACCAGAGCACCAGCAGTGGAGCATGGCCCTGTCACAGCCTGCAGTGTCCAGCAGGACAACAGAGCCAGCTGGAAATACAGGCTCTGAAAGGCGCAGCCAGGACAACAGTACTCTGAACTCTGCAAACAAGCTCATTTCCACCAACAGTGCCAAAACTAGATGCCAAACTGTAGATGGTAGTTACAGATGACTCCCTCTGAACCATTCAGTTCAAGTAGACTCTGCTGTTCATCTTTAAAAATCAGGGAAACATAGCTTCCTCTGAAGTCCACAAACTACAAGCAGTAAAATGAGGGAAGGATGAACCTGTACAGTGAACATTTTCCTTTCTTTACACTTTGAGAAGACAAAAAAAACAGAAAACGAGAACCACAAAACCATAAATGGAGTCAGCATGCCCAGAAAGGTTGCTGAGACAGTTTTGCAGACCTAGTTTTAGACGCTTAGCAAGCCTGATGGCATCAGTTACACCTAGATCACATTTTAAAATATTGAGTGAGTGCAATTTTGGAAAGTCTGCATCCTTTTCATATCCCTTACCGAGCCCTGAGGCACATACCAAAAATAAACACAACTAAGCCATTATTTTGTTTTACAGAAAAGTTTACTTTTCAATTGATTATGACTTCTTATGCAGTAAAGTCTATTTAAAGTTATAATAGACTGGGTTTAGGTTTTATTTATAACTAATTACTGTCTAACATCCTTACTGAACATAGAGTAAGGACATTATCTCTTCAGATCACAAACTGAAATGTGAAAGTTATCCTATGTAATAATTTCTTTGAGCAGGGACAAGACATCTCAGAGAATGTTATTCTACCATTAAATTTTTTATTATAGGAGCAAAAATTAATGATAGCAGCTCTTATAACAAAAAATAGATGCAGTATTTATGGTAGTATTGTGGTTTAACTTGTTAGTAAGCAAAAATGTAAACACACATGTACAGGTTATGTGTTTATATGTACATTTGTACAAAATATTTTGTCTGAGGCATCTGATATTTACCTCCGTTAGGTGGGTGCCTTTTGTTCATTCAACACAAGAAACTGATGATAAGGACAAATGTATTATTCTGTCATAAGCAACATCTTACAGCATTGCCCATTTATTATTTCTAAAAAACCCCTCCTCTGGAACAGCTTTACCAGAGAGCACAGCATCTAACACTTACATTCTTAGGGAATAAAACCTTCAATCATTGCTATGTGATCTAATTTATCTCATATTTTAAATTGAAAATTCCAAAATGCATAGAACAAAAAAAAACATAGCAAATACTAATGTAAAACGAACATTTTAACTTTACCCTTTTCACAGCACAACAATTAAAAATTCAAATCAAATCTCAAAGAACTAATTAAATCCTCTGATTTATCTGAATTTATTTAAAAAGTGGTTCTTCAGTTGCTTGAAACTCTGGATCATTAATGAGCTAAGACCAACAACTAGAATTTACATGTTAATAAAAATCATATAAAAAGAGCAGATAAAAAACAAATAAAGCTTAAAGCCTCTGAAAAGACTCAGGGTTTAATATCTAATTCTTCTTAATTTTTTACTTTAAAATGCCAATTAATTTACTGACAGTATTTCCAATAAAACACTATATTTTTGTTACACATACTGAATTTCTTGTAATGTTTATCTTATCTACTTACAAATTGTAGCAACACATTACTGCATTTTCAACATGCATTTATTTCAAAGCAGTCCAGAAACAGTCAAAAACTCTCACATGAAAGCAAGCAAAGTTTTGCCATATAAAGAAATGGCTAGAAGAATTTTACCATGTAGATCTCTGTTTGCCTTAAAGTAAAAAAAAAAAAAAATTAAAAAATCATGAAGCACATCCAACATGGTATCTGAAGGACAAGTACCAGCAGCCTCATATACATACAGAAAAGCAGCGAGGAAGTATTTTAACTGGTCACACAGAAAAAATTCGGATCATCTTTTTTTTGTCAAAACACAATTTAAACCTGAACAACCATACAACGCGAAGAAAGTCAGGAAGCAAAGATCACCAGCAAAGCGCAAGTATTTCTTACTGCTAACACCACTAGTCACATGTCATTCTGCGTTAGCTGAAACTTCAGTCCAGAATCCAGAAGAGGAAAACCAGTGAGCAGAGAAGGGCAGCAACAACACTGTGGATCGCAGTGAAAGAACGTGCCAGTGTCACAACGCCCAGACCTCCAAAACAGAGTCTGGGAATGCTCCAGAAACAGCAAGGCAAAGCAACTGGAAGCACCACACAAAGCAGGACAAAATTCAAACATGTAGCATGCTCGGGCTTTAAGATCAAAAGTTGCATTTTCCTCCTGAGCCCTCTGCAAAGCAAGCCAAAGGCAACTCACACCCATGAGGTAAGCTGTGTGAGCTGGTCCTCCTTCACACGGTGTTGCCCTGAATCAGCGGAGTGATTTCAGGAGAAGCCACGCAGCAGGATAGCATGGACTAATCAACATAAAACAAAGCCATCGCTGGCACCAGCAGCTCATTATTTATAAACGTGGCTAAAATGAACATAATATCTTTGCTGTCATTCGGAAACAGTTATCAAAGAAGATTCAACACGGCAAACTGACATAAAAGCACGTCCAAGTAAAAGACTCTTCATGGGGTTTAGGTGACCAGAGGCTCCAAAGACCAGAGGTTCTCATTTAGGGACTCTGCCTCAGTATGAAAGAATAATGTTGAAACTGCTTCACTGTTCTGAATCCCTGGAACAGTACTGAACTTGCTTTGAAAGGCATAAAACGGAAATACATGTTCATTTGTAACATCAATTTAGGAAATTTAGTAAGATAATTTAAAGATCATCTTTTCTTTGGAAAGTAAGTTTAAAATTTGCAATTAAAAAAATCAGCAGAAGCTGATTAGTGACACCAGAGTACCAAAATATTACATCACTCCCCTGCTTCACTCATCTCCAAGGCCCATGGAGAAAGAAAGCGTAACCCATTTGTAACTCAGATCTTTATTTCAGAAGGAGACACACTTCAGTGGTCTGGTGAAAGCTGCTCCTCACACACCCATAAGCAGAAGAGAGCAGCCCAACAAACCACACTCTCCTCCCCTAACCCCAGGAACACAGGACTGGGGACAGAGACAGTTACACCTCTTGCTACCCAAGAGCTCTACAGTCGTTTGTGTGCATGATGAAAGGGACACCCAGGTTTGCTGCCCACCTGCTGCACTTGATTAAAAGTATTAGTTTAACAGGTAATACCAGGCTATACAAATTAGCATATATTCTGGAATGCTTACAAATAAGTACACTGCCCTGAAAGAGGACTGATAATAGCAGTATTACAAAATGGAGTGGGAGGTGTAATCTATGCAGAGATCTTTTTCCCCTCCCTTACTCTTACCGTTTAAAAATACTTCTGTCAGCATATTGTTTTCTGTTAAATATAAACTGAAGACATTTGAGGATATGGTCTTTGGTGTTTATGCCCCACGGTTACAAAATTAGCCTCAGATTCTTTATTCTGAATATAAAAAGATTTAAATTTTTAAACCTAAAGTGAAATTCTTGGAGTGATATTTTACCTAGGGATCATTCTGCATCCGGTTTGTGCCCTAGGAATTGAATTTTATTACTTTCCACTGAATTAACATATTATTGATGGGGAGGAAAACAAAAGACAGACTATATTAAGTTTTTAATGCTCAAATAGATCTGGTATGCAATATCAGTCTGTAAGAACCTATACTCACTTGCATTTATTTTCAGCATACCATTCCAGACACACTTTTTCAAATGGTCACACTATTACTGTTTGGGTTTTATTTAATACATCCATATCACATGGTTTCTGAATGTTCAAAGTAAATTAAACACATTTATTTCTCTGTACTTACAAGTGTGATTTACACCGTGCTGCAGTAGGCATTCAAAATGGAGGGGGAATTTAGGAACAAATATAGCATAACTTTTCTAAGGGAAAATCTACCACATTCATCTACGGAGTTAAAAGCACAACCAAATCCATCTAAAGGTTCCTTCCAGACAGGTACAGTGTTGGAATGATCTTGTAAATATGCAGAGACACCCCCACACATCTACCAAAGCGTATTTTCAGCTTTCCAAGCGCACCTTCCCCGCTGCTTGCCACACGTAGCATTGCGCAACCCTCACTCCAAAGGCCCTCCTGCATACTGCCAGCCTAACAAAAGTCGAAATAAATATCTACCTTTTAGATGCCTAAATTGGGTTAGATGAATGTCACCAAAACATTTAAGAAATCATTGTCCCAGACTTTCCCACACTTCTCAAGGCCTGAGCATGGACGTGCGGAGGAATGGGGCTGCCACGAGCAACGGAAAGCTAGCAGCAATGGCTCCGTACTGTGGACACCATCCAGGTTTTCTCAGTTCCTACCAAAAAGAAAATCCTTTGCATCTGAGATTCAGCCAGAATTGGTGATTCTTTTGCCTGTTAAGAGGAAGATGAAATAATCTAAATGAACTAATTATGGAAAGGAATCTCTTTGTAATTACCGAAGTAACCTTTTCTAACTTTCCCAGTTAGACACAGTAAAAATACTAAGGAATTAACAAAATTTGTTTCCAAACTGTTTACAGAATATTATTCTCAAGTGATCACATTTAATGAGCAAGGCTATGTCTAAAAGGAAAGAGAACACAGATAAAAGGAAAGTAAGCAAGCTCTTCTATATGTTCTGAAGGTACTCGACAGCGCGGCTCTCTAGCAATCAAGCATATGAAAAGATTTAATAGGCATGGAAAGCTGGAGGTCAATGAGCACTGCAGAAGGCATTTTTATTCAGCCAAGTGAAATCATAACAGAGTAACTTGATTGGGATTCATGCAGCTAACTTAGTAATTTTTACAGCAGAAATGCTTTTCCTTGCTCATTAGATTACTGCGTTAGGTACTTCAACTCCAAGGGAGTCTGATGTTCCTCCAAGAACTCAAGAGAAATTTATGAATTCACCTGATTCTATTTGGAAAACTTCTCAAGAGCTGCTACAACTAATTATTAACTGTAACATCATGCCAAGAACAACCCTTTAAAAGATGGTGGGTTAGAGGCTTTGTCTAGCTATTGTGATCTACTTTTATTCTGGTATTTGCTCTGTCATACTAATTGTACTATGCTGAGGATGTTGCATACTGTCACTGTTTGTTTAACTACTGGAAAACTGCCAACAGAAAGAAAAATGGGAAATTGTTTTAATGAAGTGGCTTCCTGAACAATCCTGGAGGAAAATTCTCTTTCCATATGACTCTTGAGCAGCACCTTTGTCTTAACAGTTCATATGTACACTTCTGTAGTCTCTTACATCTGAAGATCTCAGAGCTTTTTTCCAGTATTTACTACAGTTCCTTATAATAGATTTTAAAATATTCCAGTAAAAACAAACAAACACACACACACAAACTGGATTGTTTGGTGTTAGGGGTTTTTTTTCCCATATAGCATGAAGAAAAATGAATGTCATTTAAGAATTTTCCCTTTTTTAAATACATATACACATATGTATACATTCACACATGCATGGACCTCATGGTTTTGCTTGCTTTAAGACTCAGGAAATCAGCTTAAACAATCCTGAATGCTTCACAGTGAGAGACACATAGCTGTACTCCAGCCTCCAAAGTGGATCTGAAGAGCAAAGGGTTTTTGAAAATGGTCTCTCTTCATAATCTTCAAAACATCATCCTATGATAATTTTTATTCACTTTTACAAACTAGAGGCTTCTCTGTATCTTACCCTAAACTCTCTCCTCATTCTGGAAGTATGGATTGCATTAATTCTTTTAGACATAGTTCTATGCTTCTGAGAAAATGAAAAGTTTTCCCAACCTGTTTTTTTGTTCGGACTACCACTATTTCTAAGTTTAGTTCTTCTGTCCGTAGGTCTCAGCTACTAGTCAACATGCTCCTACTTTCATTTTCTCTGCCAACATACTCCCATAATATATTACAGGAAGCCACATATGCCACGAACAGAGAGAGAGATTTTTGGTGATACAGAGTGTAATTAACTCTTAAGGACAATAAACCAAAAATTATACTTACTTTTAACTTCCCACAACAGCAAAACAAAGCAATGACAGTACTGCTAGCACATGCACTTGAAAAAGATTCTGTGACCAAAAAGTCCACAGTAATAGTCTGATCTACTGTATAATACATGTCACAAAGCATCATCAGTAATTCTTGCATCAGGTCTAATACCTTCTGGTAAAATTAAAACACAGCTTTTGTGAAATAGTCCATCCAGGTTAAAGTTAATCTAAGAATAAATAACCCTCATCTTCAAAAACTATTTTTTGCTGTATTTTTAACTGCAATTTTTTGAATTTACAAATTCCAGCATTATTGTCCTGCTGTATCTTTGTCAGACTTATTAAAGGGCTCTCTGCAGTAGTTATCTCTTCCCAGTGCTGGCACTTACTGTCTTTGACCAAGTCACCTCTGAACTCCTCTTTACAAACTAAATAAACTGAGCTCCAAGTCTGTCACTGCAAGGTGCATTTGCCAGACCAGGAAGCATTCTTGTCATGAGCTCTGTGCCTTCAGTTCTTTCAGTCATGAAAAAAGGGAAGAAATTACAAACTTTCGGTCTTTCCAACTCTATTTCTTTTGCCTTTGAATGAATGCGACAGAACTAAAACAAACTACCTATGTAATTTTCTATCAAAATTAGCGTTTGTTATGTCATGTGATAGATAAATGAATTCAGATCATTCCCATCTGGGTTTATGTTACAGAGGCAGCACATCAGCTAATATGTACCATTCACGTTATCACAGAAAAATCTATCACCTCTACAGTAAGTGCTCTTGCCCACGAGACATCCCAAAACAAATTTCCCACCTCTCATGCTTATTTAAAGACTTGGAAAACCACAATGCAATTACACCTATCTCCTTCCACTATCAGTTATATTCTTTCATTTCTGAATGAACTTCTTGATATTTTTACTTTCTGAAATTATTCAGAAGTTCGACACAGACATGAGATGTATTTCAAAATCACCTATTATGTTGCAAAGCAAAGACCAAGAGACAATCAAAAAACACGAGCAAAATTTACAGTACTAACAAATATAACACCGATGATGTAGAACATAAAGCATAAGCTAACCCACAGTCAGTAAATTTTTAGACAACCTGTAACTTCAACAAGTGCCTATGTGAAAAATAAATTATAGGTAAAATAATCAGTCAAAAAAGAGAAACCTGACAGCTGATCAAAGGACATGTGATGTTAAATGAGATTTAAGATCTTCACCTTAATAAATTCATGCAGAACACACATGAAGATAATTCTTTTTTTAAATTTAAAAAAAGGAGGGAAAAACCAAAAGACATGTTAAGCAAAAGTTGAGACTTTTATTTGCCTTCCCCCCCCCGCCCCCCCCCCCCCCCCCCCCCCCGCATTATTTATATTAGAATAAGCTTCCTAAGGCTTGCAGGACTTTAGCAATAATTATCGTTATTACTTCTGCTAGCAATTTTTTTGTAACATACATTAAAATTAATCACTGCATATAAACAAATGCCAACTCTCTTTATGTTCTGCTTCTTGGTAATTTTTGCCATTACTGTTCCTAACATCAACTCAAACAACTCCTGATCCTGAGAAAAAAAAAAATATTATAACTGCTAACATGTAAAACACACCTCTGATTTGGGCAAGACAGGATTATTCAGTTACTAGCAGCAGGAACCAACACCAGAAACAAGAAAACGAAAACCTAAGTTGTGCATCATGGCTTTTTTCTTCACTCATCTGAGCGGTCCTGATACCAAGATCAGCACATTTGTTTTAGAGGTGAATTCCTATATAACTAAACTAGTCAGACAGCAATGAAAAATAAGTAGAGAGTACTTCCAATCCAGAATGTCTCACTGCTGCTACTGACCTGCAAATCACAAGTTAGTAACAGTCTGCCATCAGCTCATTAACCAAGCATGTGGAAATCCAGCCATCAGCATTAAATGGTGCCACGTGATTATTGTCAAAGGGGCAGGATATGGACAGAACAGTCATTCAAGAAATGCCCAGCTTCAGTCTAAATACTTTCACTTAAACTGTCTTCCCCTATTCTTCATTCTAAACAGGGAACAAACCACCTCCACTGCATAACAAATAATTCTAGGGTATCTTTAAATAGAGTTAAAACTTCCAAAGGAGTGGTCTGCATACCTTAATTAAACTTGAAAAAGAACACTGATGGAATACCTTTTGAAATGACTGCTCAAAGGAGCTCAAACAGCAGCCTGAGTCTATGAAATATTCAGTGAGAGGATATACATTGCAGGCATCTATCTGCTTAACCAGACCATCAAATATTTCTTGTTAAGGCGAAATAAGTGCCTAACAAGTATAAAACTGGCTAAACCCCACCAGTATCATAGATAGCCTGATGATTTCAAAACCACCAACTCGTGAAAATTCTTCCCAGTTTCTGGAAATTATTAAGTGCCTCAGCCAATCTCCACCTTTTTTTCCCCCCTATTTGTAAAATATATTGTGGATTATTTATCAAAGTTCTGTCAAAAGACAGCAGAACCAAGGAGCAAGAAGAGTATCGAGGGATGGCTCACAGCCTCCTTCTTGAGCTTGTATACACAGAATCGAAGTAGGAAAATGTAGAATCGTAGACTGATTGAATCATTTAAGTTGGAGAAGACCTTTACGATCAAGTCCAACCCTTAACCTAACACTGCCAAGTCCACCACTGCACCATGTCCCTAAGCATCACATCTACAACTCTCTTAAATACCTCCAGGGATTTTCACTCAACCACTTCCCTGGGGAGCCCCTTCCAAGGCTTGACAATCCTTTCAGTGAAGAAATTTTTCCTAAATATCCAGTCTAAACCTCCCCTGGTGCAACTTGAAGCCATTTCCTCTCATTCTACCACTTGTCACTTGGGAGAAAAGACCAACCCTCACCTTGCTACAACCTCCTTTCAGGTAGATGTAGTGAGCAATAAGGTCTCCCCCATTTCCAATTTTCAAAACTCAGCTTGAAGCCTTACAGGTTACTCCACTTTCATGGCTACACCTTTTGTAACAAAAAAATCCCCAACCACCACACACTGGAACAGGCTGCCCAGAGAAGTGGGGGAGTCTCCTTCCCTGGAGACTTTCAAAAGCTGCCTGGACTTGTTCCTGTGTGACCTACTCCAGGTGATCCTGCTCTGGCAGGGGGGTTGGACTAGATGATCTCTAGAGGTCCCTTCCAACCCCTACCACTCTGTGGGTCTAACCCACAAACAGGTTAGCCTTCAAGTTACCCTGAATAAGTAATTTTACACTCACACAAAGAGGAAAATCTGTATTTTTAAAGCAAATTATTCTATTATTTTTGACAAGAAAAAAAAAAACACATTGCCCGTCTGATTTTCTTGGGCTTAACCTTCAACACCTAGTCAACACTTAAATCATTTAACACTTCAAGACTTAATCCAAAAAATGTCAGACAAACTCCATGTCATTTTGATTAACATCACATGAATACATACTCCCACACATGCACACACGCTCTTCCTGTTTAACAGTGCCCATTCAATGATTTAACTTTCGTAGCAACTTTAGGATTACTGCTATTTAAGTAATAATTACATTTCAACATACAACAGATTGTATTTCTTCTCTGTCAAAGAAATCTTAAGGCTCTTTTACTTAATAGATTTATGGAGTATTAAATGCCATTAATGGAGCTCTCTTTAGCTGAAGACATAGAATCACATTTCCACAGGATTAGCAAACTTTAAATTGTATTAAATCAACAAAAGCATTAGTCATGTTCATCTACCTATATCTTATGGTTTCCTAATGTTGTTTGCCATGTGATGAACTTTCCTAATTCACCATTCATTTCCCAAAGAAACATGAATTACACTTTGGTGGGCACATTAAGTCATGATAATATTTACTTTATAAATGTTGCTTTATTAATAAGCACTTAGCTGAATGCTTGTACAGAGCCAAAATGAAATCATTTTTGCAGCTGTCAATGTGCTACACAATTCTACAGCACCAAATCCATAATCACTTTCCTGATTGTCAGCAGAACAACAATGGACGGTATTATCACTGCTGGGAAACAAATGTCACCGAGTCCTCCAAGAGTCACGCTGTGCCACGACTGCTGCATGCAACACACTGGCAAATCATATTTCTGGAACGGGTTAACTACTACTCCCATGCCAGTCATTCTATAAAGTATCCTACTAAAGAGTGAAGGCCACATAAAAAATGAGATAATTGGCAATTAAAGTGTTGGGAGATTGTAAGTGGTTCTGTCATTACTGGGCTTGATCCAAGTCTGAAAGAAATCACTGAAAGACTCCCCCTGACAATGCAGGCTGTAAATAAAGCTCTTAAAATAAATCCTATGCAAGTATAGGCCTGAAGTTGTGTTCTACATTTTACACATTTATAACTACTAAGAACAGTGAACTGCTACCACTTATCAGTTTTATTTTTAGCACCTATCCCTCTGAAATACATCATTAGGTAATCTAATGTTCCACTTTACTATGACATTTAGCTCTGCACAGACACCAATAAATGGTACACAAATTAAATGCATTGCAAGGCTGAAGTATTTTATGACACTACTTCTGAATTCAAAAGACACAATAAACATCAACCAGTTCACAAAATACTCAAATATCCAACAATAAACCACTGCATCTAACACAATGGGTGATTAAATTAACGGGAACTAATACACCAAAAACGTACATCATTGCAGCCCGTGTCATTTCTTGTCTTTCCCATCCTTTGTCATTCTACCTCCAATATCTGCCATAAGCAAATGGCTTAATTCGGGGGTCCTCAGGGATTCTCCACGAGCACACTTGATCTTTCACCTGTTCTAAATGCTAGCGCTTTCACTTCGAATAAATGTTAGTCTGGAATAATTTCCTCAGTACCAAACAGCATTTTTACTTTAGTACCAGTTACATCAGGCCTTCCCAAGTAGTCTTTGTTCAAACATATACTTCAAGGTCATTGCTTTACGGCATCTTTTTACCCTAAAAAGTGGAAAAGTTAGTGACCTACTTTACAACAATTCTTGCATGCTGGCACTGCTTTCAAATGAACATCTAATTCATGAGATTAATGACACAGCTGAACAGTTTAATGGGATATGGGAATTATTTACCCTGAACTGAACTGGGAGAAAAACCAACCCACCTCACACTCCACAGATACACGGAGAGGTGTGTGTCACTAGGTAAGGGAGGTGAGGTATGCATGAACTAATAACAGGGTTCCAGGCTTTGTCATTCCAAAATGTCCATCTGTAGCTTCCCCGTAAATTTTCTTAGACATAATTCTGCAGACTAGGAGGATTTGCCTCCTCCTTGATATAAGCATATGGCACCAAGATCCACCCAGGTTACTATAGTTCTTATCCTGAACTGCAATGAAGACAAAACAAAAGCATTAGTTCATGGGTAAACCAACACCAATCTGCTTTGGCTGAAAGACAGGCAATCATAACAAACCAACACTTTGATTTTATGCTACCACTCCTGCCGCTAAATACGTGATTTGTGCAAAGTTATAATTGCAGCATATTTACCCTATCTTGGTCCTGTGCTGACAGTAACATGAGTGTGGCAGCATGGGAGAAACTGCTGGTTAATTGCTCAAGAATTTGCCCAGAAACCCAGGCACAGCACACTTTGCAGCTATTGTTGAGTCCCATTCTCCTGGACTGCCTTCTTAGCAATTAACCCAATTAAATGAGTTTAAAGTTAGTTTATGCATGTTTACAAGTGCTAATCATAACGCTTCAGAGGGTGGAATAGGCACCTGCTGTTATGCACCTATACTGCCCTCAGTTTCAGTGGGCTTTAGTTTAATTTGTAATTTTTTCCCAAAACTAGGATGACAACTTCCTAAATCAACAGGATTGCCATCTGTAGCTCTCTCTGAGCTGCACATCTCCAGGACAGCAAGCCCTAGGCGATGAATGACTGACTTAAAAATAAATTACTGAATTACAGAACTGGGGGGGGGGGGGGGGGGGGGGGAAGGAGTGGGAAGAACTGAAGCGGAATTAAATGACCATGTGCAACTCTGTTTTATCCACAAATATATGCATAAACCTTATGACCAGCATGTGGGCAATGAGCTACATTCCATTTGCGCTGAAGAACATCAAGGATGCTTGATGCAGTCTAGGACTGAGAAAAGAGATGTGGTCCATAGCGATCAGAAGGTGGCTGTTCCTTTTTCCTCACAGCCTGGGACGTGCCACTTTGCCTCCGTTCCAAACACGAACTGCGTGCTTGGCCATCCATCTCACTGACACTAAACACTAAAAGTAATATGATCAGTATAGCTATACCTTATGATCAGTATAGCTATACCTACCCATATATATTATGCTCCCCTGTTTGCCCTTGAATACAGTCTCTGAAATCAACTATCACACCTTTTTCAAATAAAGGACTGGTGTTCCCTTGCTGCATAAGCTGCAGTTCCCCAGGTACCGTAGCGCTACCAGTCACCTCGACTTGCCGACACGACTGTTTGTGTGACTTGGATTGAGTTTGCTGCATGCTTTGATACCAGACTTAATTATGTGTCATGGGTCTGTAAACCAGTTTGGCAGTGCCACCGAGTAATTAAAAAGGCAGTTAGGCCAGAAGCACAGGTACACCCTTCCTTCTCAAAAACCCTTCCTCCACTTGAATCAGAACCAGAGTTCCGGTATTCACAGAAGGACCTGCCTCAGGAAAGACGAAGCACTGGCACAGAGTCAATCCACAACGAGTCACCACAACTTTTCTCAGCTCCAGAACAAAGTCCCAAGGAGAAACATGATTAGCAGGTTGTTGGCACACATGAATCCACACTCACCTGGGCTCAGGCATTTTGTCTGGAGTCAGAAAAAGTAATGGCCTGTCTCAACCCTTAACTTGGAACAATCACAGGTGGCCCAATATATTCTATATGGGTTTATAAGCCAAAAACCCCCACATTAACATCTTCTGTAGAATAATCTAGGATCCAGTTACTGAAAAAAGTTTTCCAGAGTAAAATACAAGAAACACTAATGCAACATATTGTTAAGAGGGATGGGAAAGGAACATTGATAAAATAAGATTTTCCAGACCTTCAAATACGTGTGTCACTTTTCCTAATTCTTTAGCTAATCAGTACAATATTCAGCAGTGTTTTTAACCTCATTATGTCCTTCAAATTACTCTATATTATTATGGTTATTTCTACACTAGGAAATTAAAGATGTCTGAACCATATTACCTGACACAGAGGTCACCTGCTTTTCAACAGCCCACGTCCACACTACTGAAATCATTTATACAGGCAGAGCTGAGCAGCCACAAACTCTCTCCTGGTAAATGGTTTGGGACCATGATAGCTCCTGAACTATGTTCATGATTGTTTCTGCATGTCCCAGCAAGAAACCTTAGCAGGACAGGCAACTGAGTTCCTGTGTACAGAATATTCCCTGTCACTCACTCATTAGCATAGTACAGATATGATGCAAGTGTCCCTAAAACCAGCTTCAGCAAGAGGTATGAAGATTGAGTATTATTCCTACATGCTGACATACTGGGCAAAACCAGTATTTCAAAAATCATGCAATTAATAGCTTCTGAACCTGAGCATTGGTAGCATCTAGAGTTTAAATAAATAGATGCTATTTGTGACCATTTTTATTTATTTTTTTTTAAACACACCTTGTCCTTTGGTTACTCAGACCTTTGTCTGATCTCATTTGTAACATATTCAAATACTCGTGTTCACCAGAGGAACGGCACACACTGTTTCAGCTTCACAGCAAGTGTAACCATACAGAATTCAAGATGCTCCTCGACCTATAAAGGCCATTATAATTTCGATCATATCTCCCCAATGTGATCTCAGCACATAGACAGTGAGTTTGTGCAATATCCACTTTGCCTCAGTACAGTCAATACACCTGAAAAGGGAGATGCTCTTGCTGACAGCACTGAGATTGCCTTAAAGCTATACAGCGTCTGGAAAGAGCAAGTGTGCAAGTTTCATGTGACAAGCATACAATGGCAATATGAACTCTTAGTTCCTATGAAAAAGCAGCTAACATTTGAATTACTAACTGCAGTGGCTTTACAAATAAAGGACATTTTCAACTATGAACTGTACCTCTGGATCCCCACACCAAAGTCACTGTGCTCTGTGTAGATTCCATTCCAATACGTATTGTTCTCAAGGTACAATAGAAGTCTTTCTCTGGTTCCAGACTACCTTCTCTGTTAACATTAATTTCCACTCACATCTTTACAAGAGAATAAATTTTTAATTACGAGACATCACTTCAAACAGAACAGCCCTTTTGGTCTTTCCAAGGCAAAAAAAAAAAACCCAAAACCAGCATGCATGTTAGAAAGGAGAACTGCTAAAAAGTATAATAGGAATCCAGCCGTACTTTTAGTTACTAGCAAAGCAAAATAAAGTAACATTTGGAGGTAATTCTTTAAGTGCTTTTCTTCAACTTTAACTTGATTTGTGCACCATACCACAAAGACTCACTCACCACACTCTGTTGGAGAGAAGTGCACAGGCAAACAAGAGCTGGCATGACCAACTGAAACACCGCAATGGTCAATGGAAATCCAGACACCACTTAAATAAATCCAACCGTGAACCAAAACTTAGGTGTGACAGATAAGAACAGAGTAAATTTGGAGGTTTTTCCGTAATTTTTTCTTTTAGTGTAAGTACAGATTTAAATTGCTGCTGAACAAAGTGAAAATCCTTGCATCAAATACTGTTAGAACCTCGTTCTACCCAGTAAAAATGAAACTAGAAGTATCTTTCATGTTAATTACTCCACAGAAATGGGGAAAGACATTCAAAAGATCAGTATTATGCTGCGTCATGAAGTTACACCACATTAAAAGAAAACATTTAGTACAATAATTGCTTTTATTAAAGATAAACCATTGGACAGTAAGTAATTCAAGCTTAACATGCTATTTTTTCCCCAAAAAGCTTCATCTTCTCTTGGATGGAGGAATATGACATTCCAGCACTGCACTATGACTCATCTACCTGACCAGAATGCACCAGAATAATTTGCCTCCATCTATAACAAGCAGCATATTGAGGCAATTATGACCAATTTAGCTGTACCTCCTGTCTTACAGCTTCTCCGGAAGGTTCTTCTTGAGTAGTCAGTTTTACAATGAATGTCACAGGGGCAATGAGAATGAAAAAAGAAGTAATATTCCCTGGATATTGGTTCAGTATTTGCAGCATTGATTACATGACATTAAACTACAAAATGCATCTTTCACAACAACAGAAAAACCACCTTGCCTGCTGAAACCTCGAACAGCCAGCAGAACTCAGTGAAAGCAAACCTCTTATTTAAATAGATAGCTATTTTTCAGCATTAAAGGTTTGGCCCAAATCTTAGTTATAATGGAGCTGAAAGCACTAATGGCCCAGTGGTTACAGAATCAATGTTTCTGCTAAATGATAAGGCAGAAAGGGTTGCAGAACATTTAGATGTAACTGAGATATTAATCTATATAATCGCTCAGTTCTCTGTTTCCATGGCAACCATTAGAGAAGAGTTTTCACCCTGAAGGAATTTTTCTTTCACAGTAGTACTGACCTTACTGGAAAGCTGCCATTGAAACAGCACTGGTTATTTCCTGCCCAGAGCACAGGAAATTCAAGGACAGGTATAACAACACTCTCAAGAGAGGCCAAGCCCATTGAGCCCAAAGGGGCAAGTTAGGCAGATATGCATAGCCTGGAGTATCTAACCCCACACACCCTTTCACTTCCCTTCTACCCAAAAATCCTACAAGGACAAATAGGTCTACAAAAGTTCAATTCATTTCACACGACCAAGACTATCATAATGAAGAGGCAACAAATCTGAAAAAAATGGAAGCACTTCCATATGAGAAACACCTGGTATCACCTAACAGGAGACTACAGCCCGTCATTCTGCGCCAGTTTGTGCTGGTCTCCTAGAAGGGTGCTACAGGTGGCCTGCAGCTGCCCAGCCCCACAGGGCATCCTGACCACCACACCAGTGCTGGGCTGCTGGGGGAAGCCAGGTGCTGCTCAACCTGCAGTCTGCCAGCCCGCCTAGGGAAGGAACAGCCCCACGGAGTCAACCTTAGCCTCACTAATAACACCATTTCCTCCATCTGTGGGAAGTTTTCATTCTTATTTCCTCACGTTATTCATCAACACTTCCCATGATTTCTGTATACTAAAAGCCTAGCTTAGTAATCTAATCTACTTCGACTGAAACAGACGTCGAAACACTACCATTAATCTGCAAGAGAAAATTGAAACCATGCATACCAAGGCATGTAACAATTCCAAAAAGATTGTGTGTCCTAAAACTATATTTATGATACTACAAAATACAGCAGGCCACCATTTTCTGGGGGGGTGTTTTTGGTTTTGTTTGGTTGGTTTTGGGTTTGTATTTCTTTTAGTTGTCAGTATATAGAGGAGCTGACAAAAATAAAACAGCTTATAAAACAAAAAATCTGTAAGGCATAAAGTTTCCTTGGCACTGCTTAGGAATTATTCAAACAGCATACTATTCACACATAGGGCATTTAAAAAAAAAGAAGCTAACAACCAAAACACAACAACAAACCACAACAGTCTTTGTAAATATATGCTTTTTGTGCATTTGAAGGAGTTGAGCCTTACACACCTATTAACAAACTGCACTTCCAGGATGAAAAACTGTCATTTAATCTAAGATTATTTTAAATAGACAAGCTGTTCCTAGGGAGTTTCCCAAGAATATGCCCTGGGATATACATTTGCTTTACTACACATATGTATAGATCTCCATTACTATAGCAAAATACACATGCCACAGATATCTTCCTCAAAGACAATCCCCTCAGCACCCCTTCTCCTGAAACACCTCCCAGATTTCATCCAATCTCTTGAAAGCTTTCCCATGGCCTCCCATAGCCTGAATTACCAGCAAGGCAATAGGTAGGTCCAAGCTATCTACCGATGCCTGCCAGCAGATCAAACAAGACAGGTACCTATTCTGTTTTTATCATCCCAGGCTAAACATTTCCCAAAGAAAGTAGGGTATCTGTCATACCAATGTTCCATATAAGAAAGGCCAGCAGACAGGGCTACTCATGAAAGCCAATTGTGACATTTGCATGTGGCAGAGTTTGTACTTTTCCATTTTTTAAGGCAGATGAGCAGCTTTCACTATGACAGAAGTTGTAATTACAAACCATAACTGTTCTCAGACTGAAAAGGAAATGAACACATCAGTAACATGAGCTTTTAACCCATAATCCTGTTACTCTGTTAAAAAAGAAAGCAAATTATATTACCAAGGGATCGTTTTCCACAAATATTCAAAACAGGACAGCTCAAAGCAAGGCATGCCATCATGCTGACATCCTCACTTTCACTAGGAAGCATGTGCATTTTAATCTCTTGCCATTTATGTGATAAGAAATACCAAATCTCTGTCCATTGGTGTGCTGTTACCAGCACTCTACTACTTCAATATGCTGCTGATATAACTCATATAACTTCCAGCTTAACACTATGACAAAATAATAATTTTATAACAAGCACAAAGTGCTAACTCATATACACAAACTTATATTTAAAAGTAGTATATTTAAACACTATTTATTATAGCTACTTATCTACTACACAATGCAATCACCAAAAATCTTGTCCCACAGTTCACCTGGTTGTGTCAGTCAGCATCTCCAGTAACCACATCCACAGCAGAAAAAACCACACCCAAAAACCAAACAAATCCAAAAAAAGTAAACAAATATAGAAAAACAAATAGAAGAATACAAACCAACACTGCTTCCCCACTGCCTTAGATTGGTTTAAAGCAGAAAAATTAAGTTGTCTCTGTGTTTTCTCTCCATGCTAAAATATAAGATTAGCAATATACAGAAGTCTTTTTTATTTTTTAAATCTTCAAACTTTTTTTTTCCTACTCTAACAAGCTTCCATTATTGTCTTTTTGATTCTAAGATCACTTTGGATGATCAGATAGAAAATTAGCTGGTATCACTGTGTGTTTAGTAAATTTTCTCAGTGCTCCGTGACAATATACTGAAGTGAAATCACGTTTACTGGACATGACTGCTATCTGCATCAGCAGACGGAGAATGTCAAATCAAAATAATTAAAAGTTCTCAATTATAAAAACTGGAATGGCTAAAAGCTTCTAATTTATCATAATATATATTCACATTTATCTAAAATTAGGAGATGTATGATTAGTACCTTTTGTCCACCTACAGGTTTAGTATGTGAAAGCGTATTTGTCAAATATACTTCTGCTCATCCTTTCCTTACACCTTCGTCTCCTCAAACAAAAGCAAAACATTAAATTATCACTATGACAGAGATAAGAATAATTCAAATAATTAACAGCGATTTCTAATGCATTCTTCTTCAAATTTTCCAAATCATTAAAAAAGTCATCTCTTAAAAAGTAAATTCTTCAGAGCAAAATAAACCAAAATCAATTCCACCTCTACACCGAAAAAAAAGTCAAGGACAAACCCCACTTCTGTTTGACTAGAATCATACACAAATTCAAGTGGATACATCATCATCACCTCTTTTCTCATGAAATCCAATCATGCAAATATTTAATCAGTGACCTGTCAAACCCCACTTCATGACGGTATCAGCACCAGCAAATGATGCCCTGAGGTTTCAGTATGCATTGACTTTTCTATTACTCCATTTACTGATAAACTCAAAAACAGAGCATAAAACATGACCTGCTTCTTCCATCTTAGAGATTTCACTTACTACCTCTAGTGATAACTAGAAGACTACTACTCTCTAGGGGCCACATCAGTGCCTGAATTAGGAAAAATGAACATAATCTCCAACTCTCAGCAGTTACAGATGAGAATCAGTCCCTGAGAAAAGAACATCTTTGCACATATCGTACAGGACTAACATCTGTCCGAATGTGCCGATGGAGAATGCCCTTGTTTGAACAGCTACCAAAATCCCAAAACATAAATCTTACCCAAAACTAAATGAGTATTCTAAAATTACCAATCTATTGAAACAAACAAACCAAACCAACCCCAAAATCCAGCATTACTTATTAAACTGAAATAGATGATCTTGTCATCAAGCAAACAAATTCAGCAGTTTCAGTTCAGTGTCACTTTGCAACTATGTTAATTATTCAAACTTTGTTCTATTTTTGGTCTGTGCATACACCTTTCAATAGCTCTAAGTACTGGAAAAAGGAAAAAAATTAGAACTAAAATACAGTATATCAACAAAATTAGCATGCTCACAATCATCCCTTCAAGAATCTAAGGGCGTTACTTAGTATAATGACTCATACGAGGACCAGAAACCCGTATCAAATGGGTTCACAAGAGATAAAACAATGTGCCTGGAAAGATAACAAATACAAGCACTGTCTTTTGGGGATTATTTGGTGAGACTGTGCATGTCTGTGAGCTGAACTAAGCTACAGGGGCAGCGGAAAAGAGATAAATGACACTGGCAAATAGTTTAAGGGAACTTGCTTTTAAAGGACCATTGAGATTTGCACTGTTCTGACAGTCATTGTGGGGTCAGTGTGTTCTTCCCAATTCTCCTGAAAGTGTTTTCTTTTTTCCAGCCAAGGACTCAGAGTTCTTCCAAATTAAATGGTGCAATCAGGTACTTCCATTAAAATATGGAAGAAAAAAAAAAAAACCCCACTAAAGTGCAAGGAGGTTGGCATTTTAAGAAAAAGGGGTTGGTGTGGTCAAGTCTGTGAACATTAAAAAAAATAAAAAGAAATCAGGCACTCAAAAGTAGGAAAAAAATAGCCCCTTGCGGGGTGACACATAAAAGCTATTCTTTGTCACCTTTCTCTTCTGTTGCTGCTCCCTATATGAAGTGTTATGTTGAATAACTGATCACTAAGAGTTTTAGAAATCCTGTCCTAACCCACCACTACTTAATAAACCCAAGATACTGTAAGGTAATTGGTTTTACTTTTTAAGTGGGAGACAACAACTTAGAAATTTTTCAGGATCTTCTCCACTAAAAAAAAAAAAATATATTACTCTGCATTTTCTCAAAATAAATGCATTGCGTCTGTGGCAAGCAACAGATGAAACCACCTGAGATACCATTCATTCCCTTGATCCATTCATGTATTTCAAGATTCAAACTAACTCAAAGAGCCATGAAATAGGTATTCAAAGCAGTGTTGAAAATGCTTTACTTTTTCCACCCTAAACTCTACTCATTTATAAACAACCAGTGCAATTCTATTCCAAATAATCCAAGTATGCAATTTGAAAATACGGCACTACGTCTCTTCATAAATTCAATTTCTGTATCTTCTTGATAGCAAAAATCAGAACAAAAATCTTTAGGATTAATAACAGTACTACTATGAAGAGAGTCATAAGAAGGTAGAATGACTACCCTAAAATGAGAAACTGCATTATCAGCAACTGAAGCTCAGAGATACTGCAAAACTATCCCAAAATGAAATGCTACCAAAACCTCTCTTCCCCCCCTCCTCACAATTATTCAGCACTATGTTTACACTTCGGTCAATAAAATTTAGGGGAACACCGGTACCATCTGCTGTCTGAGAGACAATAGTTTTTTCCTTAAGTGTCATTATCAAAACAAATATAAAATGGTTGAAACACTTTCAAGCTTAGTCTCTAGTGATTCTATTTTCAAACTGATGGTAAGTTTAACTATTTAGTAAGCCAAGAACTGTTCCATACAAAGCAGCTGTCACAAAGAACAGCTTTTTTTTCTTAACATCACAGTAGCCTTACTTAAGCATTGTTTACATGGCCTTTTGGTAGCCTACAAAATCATAAACTTTTACTTACTACAAACTGAAGTACTCAAATATCTACACACAACATATCAATATTAACAGTGGTGAAAAATTCAAATTGTTCTGTTACATTACCATAATCATTCACAACAAAAGCGGAAACAAAAGATAGACACAGGTATTAATTTCCTGTGAGAATACAGAGCTTATTTAATTTTAATTAAAACTAATTGTCAAATTTACTTGCAGGTTCTTCAAAAATTATCTCAATACTCAAAGTTATAAATATTCTATTTAAAAATACAGTTTAGTTATTCCTAAAAAAAAAAAAAACACCCACCAAAAATTAGCTGCGTTTTTTTTAAGAATGAAGAGAATTCACAATTCACTGTAGAGTTACAAAGTATGGAATGTCTCCATAATTAGTGAGCTATTCATCACATAAAACTGACAACCCCATATAGTGAAACCATCAAGTGAACACTCCGCAGCCAATACGCTGGAAGGTGCATATCAGAGCCAAATGAAATGTTCAGGTAATTAAGAGTCTTGAAATGAAATTAAAACATCGCTCTATGTTGCAATCTCTATCTAAATATATATTAAATGCTACACACTCACAGACACTAAAAAGCAGAGGAATAATTTACCTGACTTATACAATGGTAAATCCAACTAGCTTGATGCCTAATGCCAACACTCACAAGAGATTCTTTTTTTTTTTTGAGGTGAAAAGCACAATCTAAATTTATCCACATGCTGAAGCGCAAGCACCAAAAATGAAATGTATTACATCAGAAGCAGCAATTAAAACTCCTTCAAATACACGGTTGCTCCATTTGCAGCTAAATCAATACACGAAACAGAGCTAGTGAAATGGCTTCTGCAAAGCAATAAAGTTAAACTTGATTTGTATCCTTGTTCTACGTATCTACCCACAGAAAGCAATATGGTATCACATGATAAAATTCAGGGATCATGTGATGAAATATCGCCATTATGTTCTGCATAACGTAATGCCAACATTGCCTGAGAATCTGCATAGGTACCTAGAGTGACCTTCAAGCAGCTAAGACAATAGGTTGTAAGGGGATCACCTTAGGAAAGGGTTCAAATATTGTTCAGGCATGTAGAAATATAATATATGAAAAGAATGTTATGCATTAAAAATAGCTTATAGAAGAATATTGCATAGTATTGACAGAATAGGAAAAGATCTGACGTGGAAATGTAAGAGCACTACAATTACTATTACTTGCAGAGAGCTGTCGCATTAATAGCAGCTAAAAAGCTGAATTAATCTACTCTTTTGTGGACAAAATAAGATGTTATGTAAATTACTTCTCAACTTCAAAGTTGTCTGCAAATAAGGCTCATTAGAATCAGTTTTGTGTCAGTGTCACTCCCCTGACATCAGCTAAATTATTCCCAATGCATACTTCTATATGTGTGATTAATGCCAGACCTAATAACCAGCTAATCACAGTGGAAATCCATAATGACTCCTCGTATTTCTTTCTAGGAATTTTAAGACCTGCAGAGGGTGCAATGTACTATCAACCACTAAATTTAACTTCTTTCTGTTTTCAGCACCAGCTGGAAAGTTTAAAATTAACACAAGCTTCAAGAGCAGAATTTGGAATTATAAAAAGTTTGGTAAAATCGAATAAATTCATTCATATTTGTGATTGAGAAAGGGGAAGAACAATCTTGAAATAAAGATGACTGCTTCTACAGAAATGGTTCACAAAGTTATAATAAATACATTTATTATTGCCATTCAAATTGCATAAACGAAGGTAGAGAAAATTGCCATGAAATGCATTTAATGTAACAAGTTTTGCATTACTGTTTCTGTAAGAACTGGAAAATATGATTGAACTTCTTCACAGTGGAACAAATAATAAAATCTCCATGGAAGTTCATTACAAAACAAGAAGAAAATTCAAACCGATTACAGTTCAGTTTCAAATGTAAAATTAAGATTGAAAGAAGACTGAGAAACACGTTTCACAGGTCAATGACTTCCCGCTGCAGTTTCATGCTGAAGTACCAGTTGTACAAGAGTTGCATCATCATACTGGGCGTTTCTGCAAATGGACTCTATGGGTGCAGATGAGTAACAGCCACCAGAAAACATTAGGCTAGAATGAGAAAATGTACATGCCAAGAAGCAGGGTGTCTCAGTGTCCCAAATGCTGACAATTGGGCATTTGTCTGGACATTTGTCATCCTGTTGCATCTTCAAGAAATGAAAGATGCCCCCAGTCTGCTGAGGAGGTGTGAGGCCCCCAGGGCATGCTGGCACCATCAACAGGCTGCGCAGCTCAGACCACACCAGGCATGGCAGCAGCAGCTGTGCCATCAGAGGCACCTGGACTGTAGGTGCTGCTGGGGAGACAAGGGACCTGATGAGGGACTCGGCACACCTGCCAAGAAGCCACTGTCACACCAGTGCAGCTCTCCCTGTAAGTGAACAGCCGGGCAGCAAAAGCTTTTCTAATAATTTTTCACTGGGACCTGTGTCTCCCTGACTCGCTCCCCTGTAAGGGAAAGGGGAACTTAGAAGCAGGTTTGGATGCTCTAAATGAGATCAGGACCCAACCTCCTACACACCTTGATATGCGTTAAAATACCTGGAGAATAACGCATTTTATTCAACATGTGGCTGTGTTCTTCACACAGTTTAAGCTGTCTCTGAAAACATATTCTGAGAAGTTTTCTATTAAGACTTAGAAGAAAAGGTACTACAAACTTCAAGACATTATCAGCTCAGATATTGTATCTGATGCATGAAGGGATTCCGCTAGACTCACAGAATGACACGTTTCTGCGAATTCCGTAATTCTGACTTGAAGTGCACTGCAATTTGTACCCATACATACTGCTTGAATCTTCAATGCCTGTTAGAAGCAGCATATATTTTGAAATATCTTTCAGCAGTAATAACCTGCAAAACAGCTCACTCTTAAGCCTGCTGTTGCTCCATTAAAAAAAAAAAAAAATCCCAAACAAATGTAACTCGTATTACATAAGCCTCATTGCTAAATCATCTGTGAAGTCTGAACTGGCAACACTCCTAAAAAAGTATCGTATTGACAAATACAGTTCGTATGTAATTAACAAGCTTCAACTGGTATTAAAAATACAACTGTACTATGCAAGTATATTTACATAGCTATATGAAATATAAATCAAGCAAGGTGCATAATCACTGTATCAAAGTTTTATGGTTAAAACAGGAGGTGGGGCTGTCTTCTTTCAGAGTAAAAGGGAGGTGCTGACTCAAAGTAACAAGACTAACACAGGCCTAAGAGGAGGGAATGAAGCACTGACACCAAAAGTGTACGAAGTTAGAACACAAGATGTACATCAACTCAGAGTGTTACAAAGAGCATCTTGCATTCCCTCATAGCATTTTCAAGATGAATCCTGTATGGTCAGCAACATGCATAATTACACTGGTTTAAACCAAAAGACAGAAGTTTTATTTTATTAGAATATCCTAAATTGTTTCAAATATATTACATAAAGAATACTCATCTGTCCTAATAATCATATTCTTGAGATAAAATTCTTTGTACCATGAATTTAAAGGAGAAGCTGGGACATTTAATGGAGAAGACACCAAGATATTCCCATGTTTTCCACACATGCCTTAATATTTTTAACTGTACCATTTTCACTTTACACTTTCACCAGGTTGCTATACCTACTTACTGGACCTTATCATTGCTATTCATGCAAAGTATGTTTGTACAGCTGCCTGACTCTGAGTGACGCACACAAGTGCTGTTTCAATGAAATTTAAATTTCTAAGAATCTTCTTAAGAAATCTTAACGACAGAAATAACTTGCAATAGAATCTCAGAATAGTATTTTGTCCCTTAATTTGCAGAAAGAGAACTTTTCTTCCTCGTTTTTCAGTAAGAAGGAAGAAAAGAGAAGGAGCAAAGGATCACATTTTCAGATGCACAGTACAGAAATGTTATTTTCAATGGAAGGAAAACAGGAGCCATTCTCTGTGTAACTGCAAACTGACAACTTTTTTTACTCCTCCTACAGGATTATCTTTTACCACTCATTTCACTCAGGTAACCCTAAAGTTTTTCCCAACTGGCACCTGCTTTAACTTTGAAACACTAATCTTAGACTGGTTTTCAAAAACACTGGTGAGACTGAGCTGTTGACTCTTACTTGGTTCAGCAGAACACAAGCCATTCTAAGGGTAAGTACTTCTTCCTCATACTGCTAACACGTATGCACTCTTTCTTTGCAAAAACTGAATAATGGCCGATTTTGTCTGGAAAAGGAAAAGAACTTGTCTCAAAAAGGCTGTATTGTAGCATAAGAGAAAGAGACAATTTCCTTACCCCAGTTCTATGCCAATTACCAAGCTGTGCAGCTTTCAGCTCTCACTGATTGGAACCTAGCACCTGCCAACTGTCACTACACGGAGAGACACAGTAACGTTTATATACATTTCTGCAGTCAGAATTAACAAAAAAACCACCCAAACCCCAGCACACTATTTGCAACTGTCAGTAAAACCATAAGAGAATATTTCTAAAAGTCTGCAACAAATATTTCTGCTTTTCTACCACACTGAATTAAGAAAACACTTAAACCCTAAGCTCTGGAAGAGCAATTTAAGCAACTGATCTATAAAGGATTCCTCCATTACTTTCAGCTGTCTTCTAAGACAGCCTTCTAGGTCTGACTAACTGAAAAACAAGAATACAGATGTTCCTACTTATCTACATGCAATAACGCAGAACTTTGGAACTAAAAAGCTCATTCCTGTAGAGTGTCCCTATCTCCCTGCAAACTAACTGAAGTATAAATTAATTGGCAGACTAAGATTCCTCCCTAAGAAGTGGACCAATTATATACAGTAAGTCACAAATGCATACAAAAATATGTTTAGTATGTCAAATAAGAAGGATTATCTTTATTTGGAAAGATTTATAACATATACAGAGAGCAATAAAATGGTTTAAAATACAACAGCAACAACTGACGTACAAATACTTAGAGAACATGGCATTTTGTGCATGCAAAAGTGAAAATCTTTAACAAAAAGACACAGTCTATAGTTTCAGTAGATTCAATCATCAAGCAGTTTCTTCAATTGCTTGGCCTGAATTAAGGCTTCAGATTTTTTTCTATTAAATCTTCACATAACGATTAAAAATGATAATCCTGCTATATTAATTTTCATCTTTGATTATATGTTCCTGTACTTAATACAGGATAATCTGTCCTTATCTGGCACCACAGCCACCTTCATCTTTCTTCATTTTTTTTTAGGTATTTTGAGATAAGGCAGATTACAATTTAAATTATGAACCACGTATCAGGTTTCCGTATTACATCCTTGGATCTGTTGAAGCCCATGATCTTCGCCTGACAAGTCTTCCGAGATGCTGCTGTTCTGAAGTACCATTCAATTAACAGCACACATGCTCACAGACCAAGTCAGGATCTCGAATTCTTGGGTGCCTTTCACGAGAACGAAGTCTGAAGGACAACTATCTCTAAGCAGACAGATAACTTCACATGTAATTATGTTCTAAGTTGGAAGAACCTTGAAGGGCCTAACACAACTACTGCAGGAACATAAAAACTGGCTGCACTCCTACTAGTGGAAAACTGTCTCAGATGACTCTGTTTTTCAGACACTGTCAGTAAATTTATGAGTGGTCCTAACCCAGACTAGGGCAAAATCAGACTATTTTAAAATAGTGATGGTAATTTAAGTTCATACAGACAACTTGAGACTTAAGTACAGAATAGGCTAGGCAAATTAAGAAATGTGTGTTATCGCTCAGTATCTGTTACTTCCTCTGACTAAGCTTCTCATCACTCCCTACCCCTAGGAGTGAGATCAAGTTTACCCAAGGGGGTGTCCACAGGCCATCAAGAGAACTTCCAGTGAAGATGAAAGAACCAACCACGATGAAAGCCAGGTTTACAAGTTTTAAAGGGCCATGAATAGAGAGACCAGCATGAGCACAAACAATACTAATATATCCGGCAACAGAAAATTTTGCTATTTGCCAGGAAGATTAAATAACATCTTAAAACTTTACCTAAATGCACAAATTGGCATTATTTCACATGAACTAAACAGATTCCCAGAGAAAGACTGCACAGAACAGGAATATGAAGTCAGAATAAAATAATAATTAAAAAAAATGACAAATCACTGTAATTAACAGACATAAAGCCACAAACATAAAAACACTTAAGTGCTTAGCAACATCCTGAAGGACTGTTCAGGAGAAGCACAAGTGTCTATGTTCTGCAAGGTTACTCCAAACATCTAAATATTGTTATTCTAAACTACAGTAAACATCTTCAGCCAGAGTGTGTGCAGTCCAGACCAAAATTTGCATTGGGATGATAAAGGTTAAATGCCTAATGCTACCAGCTAATAAAAACTCCTCCCATGTAAATCTGCCCATATTTAAACTCTGAAATGCCCTCACTGAATTTTTTATTCCTGACAAAACTTTTAGATCCATAAGACAAAGCGACAAGCAAAAAATTATTGGGAACTTGTATTTAACAGCTGATTCTCCCAGAACAGGCAAAAATTAGCTCCTGGACTCTCTGGAATGATGACCTGTGTTTTATGAAGCTGAACTGGAATTAACCCACCAGTAAACCAACCAGTTTATCAGCTATACAGATAACCATATTTCCCTTTGAATTATTTTGTTATATTAGATTACAATGTCTCCAAGTCAAACTGCCAAATGACTGCTCTTTGGCTACCTGCATGCCCCATTAAATAGCATAGTATCTAGCTAGTACCCACACAATAAATGTTTACCCCTTTTAAAAAAAGAGATTTGGTATCTATTAAAAAAAAAAAAAAAAACCAAAAACATGAATACCTCATTAATCATGAAAACCCTTGAAAAATAGGCCAAGAATATTCTAAATGTTTGGAGTGCTTTAGTTTAGACAGCCACGAACAGTTGTCAAAATAGTTCTACCTAGAAGTGCGCTGACCCGAACAAGGGGCTGTCTGGAGACAGGTGGTAAACTGCTGAAACAAAAGTTACATTTCATGGTGCTCCATATCCTCCACTATACTTGTACTAATCCAACACTTTTTCTTCAAGCTGGTCTGCACAGAATGCCTGAAAGCTGATTAGCTCTGTAACATAAAATACTGTAGGAGTTTCGATAGTATTAAATAGTAACACAACAGTAAATTGTGACCTGTTCTCCCTGGTTTATATGGTATACTAGAATTCTTTTGATAGTGGCCAAAGAGGCACATCTACATTTTCCTTCCTTCCCCTGTCACACTACTACCAGTAAAGGTTAGCACAGATGTAGAAAAGAGTTTGGTGGTTTTGTCACACAACACAGTCAAAAAAAAAAAAAACCCACAAAACACACACAATGGAAACCTTAGTGGCTATTTGCAGGCTTTATCTAATCACTGTCAGTTTCGATACTGTAAGTTAGCAACATCGCTGAGGGTAAGATCACCTAAAAAATATTCAATAGGCCATGCAAGCTTGTTACATGAATATAAATGAAATTGAGGTCATACATAAGTATATGGCAATACACTGAAGTGTGGTTCTTTCACAGCTGTCCCAGTTAAAAAAAAATTCCTAAACTTCCTCTGTGCTTCTGCACAGTATACGCGTTGGGAAGCTCTCAACTACATGAAGCTGCTGTAACTTCACATACAAACATCAAATTGGAGTGGAGTTAATCACTCTGAAGAAAAAAAAAAGTCTTTGTATCTTTTGAACATTTCAAATAAGATCTCACAGAAATGAGACAAAACAAGTTTTATGGTTCAGCCACATTTCAGACTGGGTCAGCTGGTCTGTAGAGAACCCACAGAACGCGTTAGAATAAAAGAATGTGAGCGGAAACGGGGACAGCTGTGCTCTATTACAAACCTGGGGCTGTTTGAACTACAACACTTTCTTTATGCTTTTAAATCACTGGAGGACTCTGCCATTCCTCAGCAGCAGACTCAAAACTCCCATTTCCACAAGAACAAAATACTTGCCTTGGTCAGATTTATCTCTTTATCTATCTCACCTTCACAACTAAGTGCAAATTAATCTTTCTTCTCAGACATACCACTTTCCCTCATGCCCCAAAATCTCATTTTGTAATCACACTGCCTAATAATAAATGAACACACAGATTTCTGGTAATGAGAATGCAATCAAGCCTTTTTCATTCAAAACCCTTTAGTCATCTCAAGTATTCTTAGCTAATAAAACACAGAACACCATCACATTAAAAACAAAAAGGCTATTTAATAATTTTAAAACAATTATCCACTCCACTATCCCTTAGGGAGAGTTTACACTGGTTTTGCTCCTGATTCATATTCAATATGATTTTTCCAAGAAGAAACAAAGAAGTACTTTAGTACAAGAAAAACCCTCAAGTAATGACTCATTTTTTGCACATACTGGCAGAAAGTTCCCAGAAGAATAAAATGCATCTGTCACCAAGTATATTTTATTTTAAGTTCATTAACGCAAGGCAGGTACCTCAAAGTGCTGTTTACACTGACATTTTCATAATGCAATTAGTAACCTCTAAACTCATTTCTTAGAAATCATCCTACTTGAGATTCTCTTTCTTTTTGATATTTTTGAAGTATTTACTAGAAATAACTTTCTTCTTCAGTCCACTATCTTCAAACAAATAGAAGTCCATTGGGGAAAAAAAGACCATGTATGCACGCAAATATATGTAATGTGATGGTGACTGGATGAGGCAAGATCAAAGTGTCATATGAAACAGTTATATTTTTTTCCATTGTGCAATTTTTTTAAAGTTTTGATTACATTTTGTCTATGCTTTCTTATTTTCAAAATACTAGCTACTTAAAAGGATATTAATACTTCATCTCAACGGTAAATACTACGCTTACACAAATAACTGTTTAAGAAGAGACGAGACTTTTGAAATAAATTGGTTGTGATCAGAATTATTCACCATATACTGTATGTTTTCAGTTAATGCATCAGTGAATTTTTAAAAAATCTACTTTTCAATGGGACAGATGAAAATCAAGAAATGAAAATCAATGAACTATGATGATGAGCCAAAGAACCAAGGACCTGAACTTAATCAGCATTTCTTCCATAACTCTGAGGATAAGGTTTTTGGTGGGTTCTTTTGCTCTTGTTGTTTTGGGGATTGTTTTTTTATTTTAGTCAGTGTACAAAAAAGTATCCATCTGACAAGACCGAATGCAAAACTGAAATGAAAGACATTTAAACAACAAAGTATAACTGAGCTATCACCCCAGTTATTTAGCATAGAAGTCAGCACTGGCACTATTTCACTAGTTATTCTTTAGTGAGTTGTTTTACAATAGCTGGCACAGTTCTTATGTGTTACATAAATAGTCAAGAAAGACATGAAAGCAATCAAAAATATATTCATACGTAATTTTTTATGCTCAGATAATGCTGAACTTTCATATTAATCAGTCTTTAGTTTGTGACTTTCAAAAACAGCTTATTACAGTCCAGCTGTAGATTAATTTTGCCATTGTGATGGCCTGATTATGCCTTTTCCAGGGATAACACTGCTACTCCTAATATAAGTGGCCTAAGTGGGTACTCTTTCAAAACAGGAATATGTTAAAAAAATTTGAAAAATTACAGGGCCAGGAAAAGCCAGAAGGAAGATGTATCATAAAAATGAAGAGTGAAGAGAGTTCAGGAAGTGACAAGAAGGGGAAAAAGGAGCATTTCAGAATGCCTGATCTATTTCAAGAGCAGCTGGCGTCCCTTGGAGCCCCTTTATAATAAAAATCTGAAGTGGAAACTGTTATAAAAATGAGCTTGGGAATATTGAAAAGAACTAAACTGTAGACAGCTGATGAAAGGGGAGATGGGCTACTGGCATTAGTAGAAGAGAGTGATGGCCTTATTATTCGTAAGAAGAAATACAGAAAACAATGTCTATTTCTAGCTGCTCTCTCATTTATTCTAACCCTTATTATTTTCTTTTTGCTTTGCTCAAAAATGTTAATAGTGGAAAAAATGTAATACTTTTAGCTAAAGTATTACTAGCAATAGCAGTAAGTCTTCTATCTTTTAGAAACAGCAAACCTTATCAACAGGTAAGTTACCCTACTAGGCACTTTTAGAAGGTCATTAATAACGGCTGGTAAAGGAAAATACAAGTTCGATCTTCAACTTCATTTTACGTCTTACCGATGAATAGTTGGCAAGACAACTGCCTGCCTCTATCAGAACAAAGCCATGTTTCAACGAAAGCATACTAGATGGAAATTCAGTTACCTAGAAGGAAGTCTTCATTAAGAAATATTTAGGGTATACGGCTCCTTATCTTTTCTCCCGCAAGACACAAAATAAATTACTTTATTTCTCCTAAACTGTGATTAGGCTTAAACATGAAAAACCTGAAGAGCAGATATAGTGAAGAACAGAACTACACGTGAAAGGTGAACTTATGATATTCATAAAATCAAGACAGCTTTCAAAAGAATAATGTATTCATTACTCCATCACATATTACTTGAATTATAAGCAGGCACTTCAAAAAAAATCGATGGTTTGTTTCAGAACGCAGAAGTTTAAAATTATATGGACTTCTTTCCCAGTTGTAAATCCTAAACTCCTCATTTCCTTGGAAACGATGTGTTAGAACCAGTCACTCTGCTATTGTCCATCCCGCTGCTTGCAACAGGGCACCAAGTTATTTCCCTCATTAGGCAAGTACTGATTATTCCCAGAAAGATTAGCACCTTAACTTGGTAAGAACATTAACAGTCTGTTCCACTTATCAACATCAGGTGGTTTTTAAAAATATTTACATTCAGATTGAGCCTGTGAGATTTTGTTTGAAAATGTAAGTTTCATAACATAAAACATCTGTTTTAATAAAAGGTATCCTTTCTTTTGATGAAACTGAAGAGGTACTGTTATGTAAGTACTACAACTCATTACAACATAGCCATGTTAACTCACCAAGCCACTGAATCTTGTTACCTCCCATAAAACAGACCTGCAACATAAGCCTACGTAATGCACACTGTAAATCTAGCGGTGCATTTAAATGCTGTTACAGACTGTATTTAAAATGGGATTCAGTCTGTAACATTAAATATTTAATTCAGACATTAAACATTTTGCCTGTTTGCAAAGCTACCCCTCCTCTTCCAGAAAGTACCGTTCAAACCATGTGTGATGTTTCCCCCTTACAGAGAATGACAGGATAACGTCATAGGATAATTCATGTTGTAAGGGATGTCGGGAGGTTTATAGCCCAACCTCCTGCTCAGAGCAGGGTCAGCTAAGACATCAGATGAGGTTGCTGGGGGCTTTACTCATTTGAGTTTTGAAAACTTCAACGGAGGGAAACTGCACAACTTCTCTGAGTAATCTGTTCCAATACCTGACTTAACATATCAACACTTTCTCTTGTTTTTAACAAACAAATTAAATTTAGCAGTTGCTAAACTGAAATGCATTACTCAAATTTTTTCGATAAGAAAAACAAATTTAATGCAGAAACTAATACAGGAGTAAATTTAAGTAGATGTCTAACAACTCTGAGTACTGGCTTGACCAAGAATCAGCAGCAAATTACAGTTAGTCTTGTGTTCAAATACTTTGCTAAATTGAATTGTCTATGGTAAAGTTGAATGTTTCTAATAAAGCTATAAAAAGAACACTCATCTCATGACTACATCATGATCTCTGTGCTACAAGCTATCTCTTTTCATGGGAACAACACTTAATCTAACCACTATGTGTAATTTATAAAAGCATTATATAAATACAAGCAAAGAACTTGTCAAATATGTATATTTAAATTTCTTCATTTCAACCCTGCCCTGCTCATATGAGGTCTGAAGAAAATTCCAGAGATTCAAAAATGTTTTTAGGTATTGTCTCACGTTATAACGTCCAGTCTGTGGTGCAAAGCATAACTCCTCCATGCCCTCCACCTCAGACGTAAGAGTTACTAAGTTATTGCAAATACTGCTTTAACACGAAATACTATGGTGCAGCGGTAACTCCACCAGCCACAGTTTTATACAGATCTCAATTCAGTGAGAGGTTTACATCTTCTTTTTGTAATTGTTACAGCTAGAGAAACAAAAATTTAACATTAAAAAAAAAAACCAACCCAAAAAAACCCCACCAAACCCATCAACAACAAGTTTAAACACAAACCAACCCCACCCCAAATCATCAGTTATTTTATTTGCCAGCCCAGAAACCTCCAAAACTTAGCAGGGTTAACCAAAAATACTGTTATGTTCCAGTCAGAATTGCTAATGTCTCTTCATAATTAGGACTATTTAAGTTGTTCGGCATTTTTAAAGTTTACTATTACTTACAATTTGGGCAAAGTAAGTGTCCTGTCTGTCCTTGCTTTCTGCCAATGTGTATATAGAAACACCTACTTCCATACCTCATTGAAAAATTTATTCAGAAGTTCAATTTTTAAAAGGAACAATGGAGTTAAAAAGCATCTTTTTATTTTAGTTCTTTCAGCAACAGTGTCCTTTACTTCAAAACATAGTCACAAACATTTTTTGAAGCCATCAACATAGGCAAGCTTTGAGTTAATGCTATGTTCTTTCCTTTATCTCTAAAAATGTATCAAAACCCAATGCACTTCTAAGAAGTACTGTGTTGTTTCAGTGCAGAAGAACAAAAGTCACCTTATGGTGTATGAAGAGGAGTAAAGATTGAGTCCAATGTCTGGTAAAAGCACTGGAAAAAAGTGACTGAAGACTGAGAAAGGAAGGAGACTAGCCTGGACCAATACAGCAAATAAAGAGAAAGCTCTGGGGAAAAAGGAAAGTAAATTGAAGGAATGCTGGCAGGCAAAAAGCAAGGAGAGACAGAACTGTCTAAGAAACTGAAGACAAATTTTGAATGGTCAAGACCAGCAGTATCTAAACAACGGAGACTGAGACTGCCTACAGGAGGATAAGGATACTGTCATTAGAAGACATATAAAGGATGAAGTGAAAGGACTGTGCTTGCAGAGGACTGGCAAAAGAGCCCTCATCCACCATGATACACTCTGAAGTCTAGGATAGAAAGGACTCCTCCGGTCTTCCACCGCTTTTCCACTATTGGAAGCGCCTTTGCAAACACATCACAAACTATGCCATTCTATTTTATCACTGTTGTATACAAGAGGGGCTGCAGTCTCATAGCGCTGTCACTCATGATGCTGAAAGTTCAAGAGCATTGGATTCAACTTCTACAATGCTGCTGATCACCACTGTGGGTCTAATACAGTAACACAAAAAGAAATTCACTTTGAGAGTTGAATATTTTCTACATTTTCTGGATTGGGTTTGGGTTTTTTTTTTTTAATTCCCTTAAGTTCAATTTTCAGGTTTTAAGAAAGGACTGTTACTAAAAGCAGTGGCAGTTGTAGCTTGAGGAAACGTATTTACAGAAATCCCACAAATTTCAAATTGGACACCAAAACCAAGTGAATACTTTTCACCATCTGTAAAAGTCTCATCTCATCTTAGCTAGTGTTTGATAAACTAATAATTATGCGTGAGGTATTCTGATCATGTAACGATAAGCACTTTAGCAAAGCCCATACAGACAGTATCAGCTTCAAAGCAGAGCTGAGTACTGTGAGGTAAATAAATCAAGGGCTCACACAGTGATCAATGAGAATGATAAAAGCAAAATACTGAATAAGTGGGCTCTATCCATCCCGTGCACTGAATTGAGACAGGGTTCCTGTAGAAAAAAAAAAAAGAGCATGTGATCATGTAGTTAAGACTGTATCAGAAAGACATGCTCAAAAAAGGCACTTAAAAGCTCTTTGTTCCATAACCTTAATAATGTGGGATTTCTTTCACAGAAGGTCTTTAAGGTAGTTGATTTAAGATTCTATGAGATCAAGTAAATTCTTGCATTATCATGCAGCTGTGTTGAGGCTGCATTACTTTCTGGTGTCTGACAGAAGTTAAACTGGAAATATCTTACTGGTTTAGAACAATGCTGCAGATAATACATACATGAGCACGAGCAGAAGTGTTTTGCTTAGCTTATTTTTACTTTTTGCAAAATTTAGGGACAGGTAAGGTATACTCTGATGCAATGTCAACTATCACTAAAGAAAAAGAGCTAAGCAACCAATGCTGATAAAATACATTCAGAGGTAAGCAAACAAACAAAAGCTCATACTACCAACTGGCTCCTGCAACATCAAGGGAAGTTCTTATTTGGTCAGTTATTATTATTTATACAACATGGGCCAAAGATCATTCTTTCATAGGGATTTGTACAATATTTGCACTGAAAGACATTTAAAAGTTACTAACAGTAGAAGAGAAAAACGGAGAATTTTTGTATCTTCAGGCTGTTTCATAAAGCTTTTCCCTCCTGGTATGCAATTTCGAGTTCTGTGTTCATTATTTTTACTGGTTTACAAGTGATTTAATACAAGATACTGAGTAAAGTATCTTTGTCAGCATCTCCTTTGATACAGCCACCTCTGCACAGGTGACTGCACTTTTAGGCAATTTTTTGGCCTAATTACATAATGGTTTATTTTTAAAACCTTAAAGAAACATTTAAATATTTTTAATGAGCTTTAATATAATAACCATTGAACATACTCTTAGCTCACAGGTCACAGTTTATTTTCATTACTAAATGGAGCATAGTTGATTAACTGCATAGATAATCTCCAGTAGGTTTTATAAACAGAATTAAACAGCGCTTCATAGAGCAGATGGAATTCCTAAAGACCCCTCAGCCAGTCTGCAGCCCAGGCACAGCATCAGATCGGCCCCTCCAGGTGACTTTTAGCAGAGCTCAGCGATGGCAATGTCCGCAAGTGGTATTTCTGTTCTCACCAGCAGGTGTTACTACAGGCAGCCTGAATTACTGCCATTTACGGAAAAGTGGCACAGAAAAAAGCGGAATTAGCAGCGTAGAACGGGAAAACAAAGTGGAACACTATTATTCTTACTGCAAGAAGGTGCAATAAAAAAAAGAATAATCCCTTTTTAGCTGGTCACCGCTAATCACGCTCAAACGCAAACAAGTCAAGGAGACGCCACACGGCTGCCCCTGGGCGCGCAGCCCGCTCCGCAAGACAACCCGCGCAGCAACGGCGGGGCCGAAGCGATGCGCTACAGAACACAGCACGGCTACGGGTTTTTTCCACACGCCGCCCAAATCCGTACGTGCGCCAGGGAGAACCAGAGACGAAACCGAGAAATGGGTTTGCCCAGCGGCACCCTCCCCGGCCGCTCCAGCGACCCGTGCGGTCCGAGTAATCCCGGTCGCCCTGGTGGGGGGGGGGGGCTGCTCCCACCCTCCCCGCGTCGCGCACCGGCCGCCGCCCCCGGCCGCCTCACAGAAGCGGACCGCACCGCCCAGGCCCGGGCTCCGGTACCGTCCGCGGACCGCGGGAGAGCTCGGGGTTCCACTGCCCAGCCGCGGGGCGAGGGGCCGCGGCCGCCCACCGCCAGCCCACACCCTCTCCAGCTTCCCCCGGCCCCAGCGGGAAAGTTCACTCCCCGCGGCGTCGCCCCCTCCCCGGGACCACCCACGCCCGGCCCCGCTGCCGGGGGCTGCTCTCTCCCCTCGCGGGGGGCACCCGCTACGAAACGAGCCGTGCCCTACCTGTGCAGCGCTGCCCCACAGCCGGGCTGTCACCCCGCGGCGTCCCGCCTCGGCTGCGCACACCTGGCACGGCACGGCACGGCACGGCACGGCCCGCCGCCCGCTTGACAGCGCGCGCGCGCGCGCCCCCCTCCACCCGCTACGCGCGGGGCCGCCGGGGCCGAGCAGGGCGCGGGGAGCGGCGGCGGCTGATTGGACAGGGGTGATGTCACTCGTGCGCGCGCGCGCGAGCGCGGTGGGGAGCGGAGACGTGAGGGCGAGCGGGGAGAGGTGAGGGGCGAGCGGGGAGGGGGAGAGGGGCGGGAATAGGTGAGGGCAGGGTGCCGTGGAGAGAACGAGGGGAGGCGCGGGGGGCGGGAGCTGAGGGGTGTGGGGTGGAGGGAGGAGGTGAGGAGCGAAGGGGCGCACCCGCCGACCGCTCAGGCCGGTTCCCTCAACTGCGGCCGTGTCCTCCGACAGCAGGAAAGAGGCGGGAGGCGAGGGAGACCTCAAGGTTGCAGCTGGGCTGGCATGAGGCGTGATGCTCGGGATCCTCGGGAGTTGTGCCCAGTAACACCAGGTCCACACTTGGAATGGATACCCTCCCTCCCAGGTTAGGAGAATGACTGTGAATGACAGGACTTCTCTTAAGCCTCAGTTTATCTTCTCGGACTTTGCATCTTCTATGCAGGATCGTATTTCTTAATTCCTAATTCTCACAAAGGCTAGATACTTACTTTTAACGCCTCCACCTCTCCCTTCAGCTCCAGTCCTGCGGTATTTTCCACTTTGTAAATTCCTGCAGAAATCAAAACTCCCAGAGGGAAAAAAAGACAAAAGGTCTGTGTGAATGCACAGGCAGGAAGGTGCCCTGTCCCAAAATAAGTACGGGGCTTGCTGCATACCTGCTGGGAGGAGAGCAAACTGGGCCAGAGGGGAGAAATGATCCACTGAGGAGTTACGAGCTGCCAAATTTGTGATGGCTGATGCAGGAAGGACCCTTGAGGGATGGAACATGAAACGTACAGAACTACAAGACATGAGTTCCCACTCTGTATGAAACACAACTTTTGTGGGGAGCAGGTGCTGAAACGGGGACACTTTATAGAGAGTAACAGATAACACACAGACATTAGCTGGCAGAGTACAAATCACACTTGAGTAGGTTATACCACCTGCACGGCAATAAGGACCAGAGGGTGGAAAACTTCTGCTAGCCCAAAGCCCTCAGCCTGACAGCCTGAGGCCCTTTGTTGCTCTGTGTTCAATCCTTTGTGTTGGGAGTAACACCAAAGTGCATGCACTCCCCCTTATGGGTACCTAGGTCTCCGTAGTAGAGAGGCACCTGATGCGCCTTTTTTCAGCAGCTTGAGGAGAGGAGGGCAAGAGCAAGTAAGTCAGGACTGCTTCACTTGTAGCCATCATCTCAGGTAGTTCTTGCATATCTGAGGAGATCTGAACCCGCTCCTCTAAAACACGCTGACCTTACAGCTTTCCAGTCTCCAAACTGCAGCAGATACCGTCACGTCAATTACAACAAGATCATACTCCCACAACCATATGGGTCAGAAGCTTGTTATTCAAGGATAAAAAAGATAGTTCATTAAAAAAACCCTAACAGATTCTCATATAATCATTCCAGAGTTGGAGATTTAGTCTTGGGTCTTTAATTCCTGTGTCTTAATCCAACACTGAGCCTTGTATGTGGACACAAACATAGTGAAGAGAAGAGCTGTCACCATGGGTGTGCTCTCAACAGGGACAGTGAGAAAACAGTGGCACCAAAGGTGCAAGAAACAGGGTGCAAATAAAGATTGAGTAGCAGAGCATATTAAAGAGCTTAGATCATACCTGTTGGCAAACAGTAGATAGTAATGGAGCAGAAGGCATTTAAAATATTACTGAGCTTTGAAACTCAGGCACAGACTTCATCTGAACTTCAGTTTTTAGATGCCTTAACTGCTTTCCTACAGTGAGGACCATAAAACCGTTTCAGCCCCTGGCAGGGTTTAGGGCTCCTCTGGCGTTCGGTTCCAGTGCTGCCTCAGGCTGCATTTTGCAGCTAGAAACACGAAAACACGAAAGTCAGCTTGAGGCTGATTTGCAGAGGCTGCTCGGCGTGTCCCCTCAGATGTACGGCTGCATACTGCCGCAGCGTATTTAAGGTTTAGGATGCTTTCTGAAGGATGTTCTTCCATAATGTTCAGTAATTGCAGTTCCCGGGTTCCTTGCCAGAAGTTAAGATGGCTGTCTACGCATTTTGAGGCAGGGTAATTTTTTGCATACATATACCAGTGGGTGTCTCTGCACTGCACAGAACATCCCTGTCTCTGCCTTTGCTTGATTCGAACATCCTTCGCTAGAGCCAGGGACTCAGCAAAGCAAAACAGGAACAGAAAACGTGCAAAAAGCAAAAGCAGAGTGTGTTCAACACCCAGTGCATTTACAGTCATTAGCTGTCCGTTATTTCCTAACACTCTGTTCCTACAAACAGTGTATGTGTAGCTTGTACACGTACCTACATCCCTGGGTACTCAGTTCCTGTAAGGAATCTGCTCGCTGGGAAGAGGCACAAGTCATTTAGGATGCGAGCATAGGGATGAAAGAGGCATAGCTGCAGCCTGCAGCACTCGTGGAGGACCTCACTTCGTATTTCCTACAACAAACACTTTAGCATTCACCATGGGAGAAAGGGGATGGGGGGGGGGAATACGGGGCGGGAACAACAGCTTTATGTTATAGTAAAATGGAGACACAGACCAGCAGGAGCTTTATATACCCCTACCCAGTCTCGGCAATCTTTTAGAGGATTAATAAGATTAGAAGCCTGTATTGTTTTGCTAATGGCTGTTTATTTGAAAAATGGGTTTTCTTGTAAACATACAGAAATGACCATATGTTACTCCATACTCCAGTGCTGCCTTGGGATACTACTCAGAGCAACGAATGATCATGATCAAATCATGCTCCAACTGCAAATTTTACAAAAAAGAAACAACTCTGCTGCTCTGGAATCCTACCTGGTTAAGGTTAACACATTAAAATAACTTGAGTGCTATCTGAATAATCTTGCTGCAGCTTATGCTGCCGTGAGAAGGCTAACAATGCTAACGAAACATTTAAAATTACATGATTTTGAATTCCAGACGTGTATTTGCAGAGATAATTTGAACTCTGACTGTATCCAAGCCTGTCATCCATGAAGTTGATGCATGCAAGTTCCTTTTCATTGGTCCCAAATGATGCAAAATATTTCTCATGATGATATTAAAAATTTTCAAATGAAAGTAAAAGCTTTAAAGTCAAACACCACACCAAGCTGAACACTACTCTTGTTGAATTCCAAACTCTCCAAAGTGAATGAAGGACAGCAGAAAGGTAATTGTAATTGTAGAGCTTAAAATATAGCATCCAGCAAGAATTGAATTAGCTTCTGTATCTTACAAGCCTATTTTCAATAGCTTGTAGTTTAATCATTCAGGCTATTTGCTATGCTTGATCCCTTTCATTACTCGAATGTTTCTGGAAAATTATTCAGACATTTTTGAGGCTGCAAAATTACAAAATTCGGTGATTTTAATGAAAAACAACTTTTCTGTGTCTTTTAATGGGAATACTGCCCTATACACAGGAGGGGGTAGGAACTTGAGATCTGGAAAAAAAGGTAGCTTGGAGTTCTGACAGATTTTTCTGTACAAACAAAAATACTCATATCCGACAAAGAACCAGAGCAGGAGAGAAATTAAGAGGATGGATGACACAAGAGTATGTTTACACTCTGTTGATCACTGACTTTTACTGTGAGCTCTACATACCAGTCCAGAGCTTGTAACTTTGGGCATTGGGTTACTCTAAGTTACACTGGGGTTTGGTTAAGACCCAGTCCCATCACTTCATGGGTTGGCTGAATATAAAATTACCTGTTCCTCTCAGAAAGCAGATCGCAATTTAGCCTTGAATCTAGTCCCACAAATGAAAATATTCAACTTTTCGATGAAATTGTTTTCTCTATAAGCTCTTACCAGGATGTCAGGTTTGTAGAACAAAAGACAGGTGGCTGTAGTGTTACTGCAGAGAAGCAGAAGTTGCTCAGATTCTCTCCTCAGTCAAAAATCCAATCTCTCACCAGTCCAGTCCACACTCCATGGATGTGTATACCCTGATGCATGTAGGTGCTTAAATTCACCCAGACACAGCTTTTCCATAGCAAAACAAGGGAAAAAAACAAAAATAAATAATGTAAAAGCAAATTGTGTGATCCAATATTGGCTCTTTCTCACACATGATAACACCTCTTGATGCCAACAGTTACTCGTTTAGATGGAGTGAGAGATGATCGTATCATGATCAGTTTACTGGCAGTTCTACACACTGGGAAGATATTTCAGATTTCCTTAAGTATATATGAAAATCTGCATAAACATTGTGCAAAAAGGATACTTTTAGTTACCGCAGTTGCAAGTCAAACACTTTACATCTTTAAACTTGGGAGTTGATTGTACCTTAGTTTTGCCACCCTGTTCTTATGCATACACAAGCCATTACATGAGCCTAGTAATTTTTTCTACTAATTCCTGTCTCGCTCGGTATATAAGGGGAATACATATGATTCAGCATCTGTGCAATATTCCTTTATATTTTTACAGATCAGTTGATTCAGGTGTAATTTACAGCTAAATACTGCTAAATAAAAGCTCATGTTCATTTTTTTCATTGTGCCAATGCATACAGTTCCCAAGGGTTCTCCAAGGCTCCGTGGCTTCTCTTCCAAAAACATGGGTAGGAAAAGGTAGTCTCTTTAATCAGTATACGCAACTGAGATATAGAACGACTTGTGAAAATTCCTAAGTAAAGTGCAAATATCTCAGCAACTCCAAATATTAATAATTCAGAGTTGCTGTGTTTTCCATATTTACATGGAAGTGTCAAGATAGAAAAAATTCCCAAGAATTAGGCCTTAGGCTGGCACTTTAAGCTGATTGAATGGAAAATAGAGATCGCATCTTTGAAAATAATGAAGACTGAAGTGCCTGCACAGTAACACATGGCCTGTGAAAGTTATGGAACTTGGTTCTCCTGTATTGCTGACTTGTTTTAAGCACTTTCTGACATTTGAAATCATGCAGTTTAAGGCTTTCACAAGAAAATACACAGATTTCAAAGATTTCTTCACTCAAACCTCAGTAACAATGCGCACATAATCTTTACTTTGGCCTTTGCATTTTGCAGTTTTTCAGCATAATTTTTGGAGGGAATTATATAATGCATATTTGCATGGTGCTGTTTATTTGCTTTTTTTAAAATATTCCTTAAAAAAAGAAAGTACTAATTCAAAGAAGAGTTGTGCAGTAGGGTTTAGCCTATCTGTAGAGGCCACAATATGGTCCAGATTTTTGAAGGTTATTGAACTATATGATATTTTAATAAGCTCTTTTAGCAGGAGCATTTCCGATGGAAGACTCTCAGTCACAGTAGCAATTTGGGTATTAGGTCCTTATCTATTAGGTACTTTCCACTGAAGTGTGCCAGACACCTTGCACTTTCCGCTTTCTAGCCTGCACTAGTCATCACATATTAGCAGCTTGGGATTTAACCTCCCTTGTTTACTAAATCTTATCTGAAATCAGCCTGGTAGGACAAGGTACAGAAGCTGATACAGCCCCTGTCTGACTGTGGGAGGAAATGGGAAGAAGAGATTAGTGCTAAAAATTGTACAGCTATTGTTATCTGTGGTGTTCGTTGCCATCAAGATCAGTAATGGGTGGTTTCCTTGTTACAGCTGTTGTCTTCAGCCGGGGTATATTGACATGTCCGTGTCGAGGCTGGAGTGCTGCGGTGCTTGCAAAGCCGTTGTGAGAAGATCTCACCGTTCAAACTTCTTAAAACAACCACAGTATCAGCTTGGTGGTGAAGGTCAGGCCAAGTTTGCTGCTTGGCAGCACACCCCAACACATTTGCTTGATGATCATCAGTACCGGAGAGAAGCTGTATCAAAAGGATGTACGTAAGGTAAGGAATTTGGAAGAGCATCAAAGTACATCCCTAAAGACTTCCATCATCATCACTTAGTTTCAATTCTTATTTCATAAGCAGAATAACCCTGCTTAAGCATCACGTTCTCTCTGAATCTTTGTTTTCTTCATATCCTGTCATAGGTGGCCTAACCCCAAGCTTTATCTGATTCATCAGTTGTACGACATCTAGTACAGTTTATCTTTCTTTCTGTCCTGATAAGTTTGTACATTGTGTGAACGCCGTGCAAGCTTTTACGTGAGCAGTGTACGTTCTCCAAAGCATGCTCAAGTCCTACAGCTACACCATGAGTGACGTGGGAATTTGTCTCGTACCTACTAGTGCTAATGACAAGGCTAAACCCCTGAAACCTCCATAGGTGAAATCTGTGTTCACCTCACCTCAGCTGCCTGCACATATAGACAAATACAGATATACATACATACCTGTGTGCATACCCCTGTGCACAAATGAATTTAAAACAGATTTCAGCAGGAATAAAATAATGAAATGGACTATGTCCTCATTTTTATCCAATACAGCCTTTCCCTTAGAACTCCAAAAAGTCTTTAATCTTCTCAGTAATGTACAGCTACATTTAAAGAATTCTCATGGGATTGACACAAATTGGTTGCTCAGCAGATGAGATCATCTAATAAAAGGCTAATCTTTAAACTACAAAGACCAGAAATTTCTACTTCAAGAGATTATAATTTTTTTTACTCACGCTTTTTCAAGCAAGGTGTTTTCCTTCTAAAAGGACACAAAAGTAAAGAAATAAAGAAAGGGAGATGTACTAAAACGCCTATTTTAAAAGGTTCATACATTTTAAAGTTTTTTCTACCTTCTTTAATCTTTAATACATTTTACAAATATTTTTGCTGAATTTATTTTAATGAAAGCCGTTTATTAGAAGAGATTACCAATGAGAAAGACACTGAAAAAAACATTCTTAAACCTTTGATTATGTGAATTTTTAGTTGACATTCATAAAGTTCTTTTGCAAAACTACAATAATAATTATTGTAGTGTATTTTGCATAATGTGTTGAAAATTTTGAAGTTTCAAATGTTTTGATATTAGAAACCACGCTAAAATATTTTCCCATTTCCAGGGATTGAAGACAGAGCTGTCAGGATTTCCACCAGGAAACCTGACACAATTGTCAGCAGCCAGCAGTGTGCCCTTGCAGCAAAGAGGGCCAACAGCATCCGGGGCTGCATCAGGAACAGTGTTGCCTGCGGGTTGAAGGAGGTGATCCTTCCCCTCTCCTCGGCACTGGTGAGATATGTCTGGAGTGCTGGGCCCAGTGCGGGGCACTGCAGTACAAGAGCGACATGGACATACTGGAGCAAGTCTAGTGAAGGACCACGAAGATGACTGAGGGACCAAAGCATCTGAGCGGGCTCACTCTCCCTAGCTTTGAGGGCTGGGATGTGTTAGCCTGGAGAAGAGAAGGATCTGGTGAGTCTTACAAATGTGTATAAATATCTGATGGGGGCTGAGTACGGAAGACAGAGCCAGGCTCTTCTCAGTGGTGCCCAGGGACAGGATGAGAAGCAGTGAGCACACATTAAAATACAAGTAATTGATTTTAAGCATTAGAAAACCTTTTTTTACCGTGTGGCTGGTCAAACACTGGGACAGGTTGTCCAGAGAGGCTGTGGAAGCTCCATCCCTGGAGATTCTTTCAAAATGGCAGGAGGTGTGCCTCAGCATCCTTCCCTAGCTGACCCTGCCTGAGCATGGTGGTTGGACCTGGTAATTTTCAGAAATCATGGGTTCTGTGATTCCAATCTCATGGTTTCTGTGATCAGGATATTGTCCTGTATTGTATTTTTATGCAGAAAATTCCAACTTTTAAAATGGAATGATTACAGTTTTGCAGTCTCTACGTTAAGGACATGAGACTTTTCCACATAATTTCAAGACATGGTTCATACAGTACATTCCATATAGATAAACTTAAGAAGCTTTTCTTAACATAGTGACATATTAAAATAAACATAAGCAAGTGTACACATATGTATATCAAAACATCAAAGTAATTCCTTGTTTTTTAAAATCTTTTTTAAAAGATTTTATATAGATTAAATACATCCATAAGTATTTGCAGAACTGAGGATTTTAATTTCTTTTTAGGTATTATAATGCATTCATTAAAAATGCTGTAATATTTCTACAGATTTCATTACTTAATCCTCTGAAATACACCCTCTTTTCTGAGTGGAATATGTTATGACAAGCAACTCTAAGCTATAAAAATGGCACAATTAATTTCAGAAGCAAGCAGAAAAATAATATATTTATGCACACAACCGCACACTATTTCAAGTTGCTAGGCATTAGTCATGTTCTTGATCTTCCCCTTTCTTTTTGCAGAGTACATGATGCTTGAATCTTTTCATCATTCACTGAATGCATTCATTAGGAAGTGTTTTGTGGGTTGTTGCATATGGTGGCATGATTGGATGCTATATGGACCATTTCAAAATAGACATAAACCATCTAGTTTTCTGCCATTCAGAAGGAGTGGAGCTGATCCATATGATCTCTTACTGTCTCATGTTCCTCCTGGAAGTCGTTACTTTCTGTTAACATCCTGTTTGCTAAATGTAAAAACTATCTGGGTCTCATCTTCTGAATGAAGATCATTCATTAACATTGGTTAATGGTCTCATGAATTAGGCAACATGGATTATAGGCACATCAGGTTTTCAGTGTGGTGGTTTCTTACCTCCACTCTTTAGGATTGAGAGTAAAAGTCGGTATTTATCATTTTAGACTGGCAGAATTGCTTTCCTAAAGGTAAATCTTTCCAGGGGCTCTAGGAACAACAGTGTCAGCCTTATTTTTCTATTTCTCTTTTTTTTTAAATCTTTTTTGATAGCAATGATGCTTTTACACTTAGACTGTACATGTTTCCATCACACTGCTCGTGACCATTTGAAGACCACTGAACCCGTTGGCCAAATTTGAAGTACTGAAGTATCAGAGCTAAATTCTTACTTATTTAGTGAAGGCAGGGAAGAGTAAAAATACTTCATACATGTCTTGATTTAAGGAAAAGCTGCATTCTACTAAGATCATAAAATCTGCATGAGAGAGATCGTCCCCATAGAAGTCCCACATTCAAAGTAAGCTGCTCCTAGGATAACCTGTTAAACTTATCCACAAGAAAAATCTGTCTCCACAGCTGTAGAATTAGTGGGGTACTAATTCCAAACTGACATTTTTTCATAGAGTAAAATGCAGGGGAATAGCCAAGTTTTAGACAGTCCAGTCTGCTGGGTCTGTAAACTGTGCTGAATTAGTGCCTGAGATTTGCTCTGCCACTACCAGATTTTGTGCTTACACATTGGTGTTACACGCTTTTCTTCTTGATTAACAGTTAACTGTGACAGATGAAAGCCAATAAACACAACAGAAATTAAATTTCTAAGAGAAATGTAGTATTATCCATATAAAGTTTCATTTAATGTAAACAAAGCTATAAAAATAAGTGAAGTTAGCAATTACAGCTCCAGTGAGGTTAGTATTTGTTTCTTGGTGTTTTGGCACTTTTTGTGTTTAGCAGATGCTGTACCTCAGGGAAAAAAAAAAAAACCAAACAACAATTACAGTTTACGATTAATGCCTCTGTAGTTCCTAACATTTGAGTAACTAATCACAACGAGCTGCATCATTACACTGCAGTACACAAAATTCCTCTGTTAAAAGGGTAGTTTAGAAAGAGAAATTTAAGTTCAGCCTAATATCCATCTGTTTTTTTCATCCAGTGACATTCTAATGGAAAATACAGAAACTGTTCTGAACCGCAACCAGAACTGGAAGGTCTCTGTCCTGGATGAATGATGTAATTTCTTCTTCTTCATATCTTTTCCATTAAATCTTCATTTATTTTCCGCATAGCTTCAGTTTGAGTCTCTTAATCCTGCTGGGATTTAAGAGCTAAATGTTGCTGTGGTGCAGACTGCATTTGGGAAAATGCACACTTCCTAGAAGAAATGTAAAAGCCATGGAATTTAGATTACTAGAAGCTCTGAGTTTGGAGGATATGGGTCTTAGATATCTGAAATGACAGTTAGGTGGCACTTAAGTCCTTCTGTGAACCTACCTGTCTGCTTCTTTGCAGATATGTCAAGACCAGATTGTATCAGACCAGTCTAATCTCCTCATACAACTGCCTAACTGATCTTGTGGACAGATAAAAAGCGGATGTCAAACACTAGGAATTCTTTAAGGTTTCTCATAACAGACTCTGGGCAAATTGGGGAAGATGGGTAAGATAAAAATGCTATTGGCTGGCTACAAAATCAGTTGGAAGAGCATATTCAAGGTAATTAGCACTGACTCAGAGTCAAAACAAAGGTGTGCTGAGAGATGTTTATCAAGGGCCTGTCCTGGCATGGTACTGTTTCATATTTGCATTGTTGAGAAGAGTGATAGAAGTGACTGCCTGGCTTACTAAATTCTAAGGTGCTCTAGATGGAAGTGAGCTGGCATGCCAGAGGGCAGGTTTTATTTCAGCGTGGAGTCTCGGTAAGTGGAGATTCAATCTGAAAAGAGTAGTGCACTGTAGGAAAGGATCTGTGGGTTATCTGAGATGATTCTTGAGCACAGACAAACAGCGTCATATTGTTGCAAGAAAATCAAACATCAAACTGGGACTTAAACAGCGACACGAAGCTGCAGAACGTGTGTACCAGTCTTTCCACCTTACTGATGTCTGGCAAGGTCTTATTACAGTGCCATGTCCGGTTTTGGATGCGATAGCAAATGGGTGTGGAGCAGGTACAGGACTGAGACATGCTGAGAAGAGCCATTGTGCCATATGGAAAAACCAGACAAAATGAGATTGTTTAGCCTAGAGAATGGGGGCCTAGGTAGTGACATGACAGCAGTCTTAAGTAAAAAGGTGGAAGAGAAGGAGGTTCACCTGTTGTTCAAGCCCACAGAAAAGACAAGAAGTAATGGCTGTAAATTACAACAAGGAAGTGTGAGCTTAGATACTAGTGATTTGAAGTTCCCAATATGGAAGCTTTGTAAAAGCAAGAATAACCTCACTGAGAATGATCTTGCCTCAGAAATTTTGCTATACTACATGATCTCTTTAAAGCTACTTCAGCCCTGTGATTGATTGTCTTACTGATGTCTAAATCTTACCTAGAATTGATGCCTAAATCTCAGCTAAACGGTTTTCCTGTAGCAAAAGCCTCAAGCAATAGCAAAACTGAGCCCTGAATATCTTCAGTACCTTTTTTAGGTTATCCAGACCATAGCAATATTGTGTTCTGTAGCTGTAAAAGATTATTTTGCCCATATTACTCTGCATTAACTGAATGATGATGGGAACACCTGCTGCTTTTCGCAGAAGATACTGCAACACAGGCAATGGTTACTTCATTTATTGCCCTGCCTGGGACCTGCTCAGCCGTAACATGATCTGTCAATTATGAAACAGGGAGAACTGCTGAAAATGCCAAGGCACTGGCCAGATTCACTATGTCTACAGTATAAATGTCTACCACTGCACCACTCATGCTAATCTCCATTCACAGTGAATGGAGAAAACTAGACAATTTTAGGATGCGAGTCATATGACTTATTTTAGATGTCTGTATTAGGGTGAGCTGAACAGAAGTGCTTATTTTTCTCCATTGACTAGATGCAGACTAGATGAATAGCTCAGATGGGGAAATCTGCATGGCAAATATCCTCCTTTTCTAAGATAAATTCTATCTGGTGTGTTGATTTCAGAGTCCAACAGTATCCACATAACAATATTAGATACACAACAGTGCTGACTAGCAGGTGTTCGAGAGAGAAGGTGATAAAGTCCTCACTCCACCTCTCAATTAACTCCCACAGCTGTTAACAGCAGATAAAGCTAGGAGGTAGAGATTATAAACAAAGTTGAAATGACTGACCCCTTAAGAAAGGAGTATGATCATGCAAATTATGTTAAAACCAGAGGATGAATATGTAAAATCAAGGCCAATATCTTTCAGCCGAAGAGCCTGTCCATTAAAATGTCTGTTTACGTGATTGCAGTGCACTGGTGTTTATTCTGAATGAGCATGACCACTTATAATGAAAAGCGTAATATTTCTTCCCTTGGGCTCTCCAGATGAAGTGTTAAGGTCAGGTTCATGCTATGTTTGGAGTTATTTATTTGTTATCAGATTATTATATTTTCAATCATTAAAAATATAACTTAAGAGGAAGGAGCACTTCATCTCACTTCTAGCCCTAAGACTTTTTTTCTGGAAAATGGCTGCCTTTCCTATTTCAGTATTTTCAGTAAAACACTGTTTTATAATTGAGAAAAGAGCAGAAGTCAGTCTTTATCCTCAGTCTTGGGTCTTTCACCCTGCCTCCCTCTACGAGTTCAGATAGTTTTCTTTTCCTGTGGACACAACAGCTGTGTTAAATAAAATTAAATTGAAATCTTACCATATATACAGATTTTTACCTGTGCCTCCCTTGAAGGGCCAAGCGTCCTCTTTCCATCATCCCTGGCTCTTCCACCTCGCCATTCTTCCCTCTTCTCACCTCCTTCCTCTTCAGCATTTGCTCCCAATACATTTCTCTCTATATATTTATTTTAGTGTTCTATTCTGGGGTTGCCTGTGACAGTCAGAGCCCATGCTTGTGGCCACAGTGTATGTACCCGGGTATCAGAAGCATTTAATGGCCAAGTTCCATTCTGAATATTGCTTTGCACAGTGCTGGGGTCACTCTCAGATAGTCACTTGCAGGAGAAAAACAGAAGAAAATTCTTACCTCAGGGGCTCTTAGAGACAACGGTTCTTCAAGTGCATAGAGGATTAATTGGTGTTTGGTTGCTTGAGGCTCCAGAATACAGAAGCCAATCAAGATGGACAAAAACCATCCTCTAGATATTTGCCCCACAGACCTTTGAAAACATATGCAGCATCAGATGGTATTTCTTTAAGCCTTCTAAAAAAATTATCCAAGTTTTGCAGGAAATAGTTTGCATATACAACAGTAAGAGCCCTGATGGAGTAACTAGGGATTGCACAAAATTTCTAAGAAATCAGTGTATATTACACACATGTGCTGGAGCCCTGAAAAATCAGGCTGAGGAACCTTTCTCAGAACAAGGGGTTAGGCAGCCGTCCCTAGAGCTTCATTATAAACATGTTTTTAGATAGATTCTTGGGAATTGTGCTGAGATGGAAAAAGACTACCTGGAGAAAGAGTTATTAGTTAATTCCACTCCTTTTGAAACAGGTACAAAACCTACCTGTTCTTGACCATGACATTTTGAATCCCCAGCAAGTGGATCTTCCAAGGTAAAACCCCATGATCTTGCTCAAGGGGAGGAAAAAACAAACCTACTATGCCTTGTAAAAGATATGAAACGTTTTTGTACTGTAGAGTGTTTGTAAATATGGCATGCAATACTGTGGCATTGTGACCTGACCATTACATGCCTGTATTCACGAAATACCAGCAGCTTATTTTAAACAGTAACACACTGAATGTGGCTTTGCTGAAGCGCATCACAAATAAAACTGTTATGTTTCTCTAAAGTAAACAGCTAAGCACCGAAATTCAGACATTCCTAGAGAAATTTATTAATTTATAAATCGCTTTCATGTCACTGTCATGCACAGAAATTGAAAAGACCCTCACACGCATAGGCATGTCATCGCTGAGGAGGTCAACGAAACTACCTACATGGTGACGTTTGCTGGATCAAGTTCTTGATTTTTTGCTTAGCATTTTAAATACCGTAGGAAAAATGATTCATCAATATTTTATGTGCATATTTACTTATTTGTGACCTCCGGATAACTGGCGTGTTCCAGACTGCAGTCACTGGAATTGCATTATAAATAAACAATAGAGACACGAAAAGCCAAATGCACAGGTGGGTAAATAAGCAGATTCCAGAATACCACACAGTTACTGCTCTCTGGAGTTAACAGAGGATTATGAGGATTCCCTTACCATGATTTAAATTGTCTTCTAAAAAGAAGCAGGTGCTCTAAGCTAGAGAACCCAGATACCTGTGAGATACTCCATAACGCAAACCCCAACAACTAAAAGATCAGGGAACAGATTGAGTGCAAACCAGAAGGGAGTGCAAAAGGCACTGCTTATCCTCCCAGCTTGGGTCAGCACAACGTGCAGGCTGTTCCTGTGTGGGTAAGCAAGGGCTACCTCAGAAGCAGATGCTGAAGATGGCTTCTGGCTGAGGCCAGGCTGCTCCTGGTCTGGCCTCTGGCAGCAGTACCGGTCGTGGTGGAGACCTCTAACACACCATGTAACTGGCCCTAAAGCAGCCATAGGTCAGGTCCATGGGTGAGATCACATGTTATTTTTCCATCCAGTTTGTTTTCAAGCAGAATCTGAAAATCAGCTGTCCAATAAAGTCCAACTGCATTGAGGGCTTTTAAACACGAGATAGGTTTCAGATGCCAGCAGTGACACCGTCATGCTGTTAAGTGATGCTTTCTGACAGACACAGTAATCTCTGTAAAACACTGCAGCTGTGTGCGAGGAAGGCTCCTTCCATGTACAAACCTGACATCAATGAAGCATAAAAGATGGAATTGCCAGTAATGACTGCATAGCAAACGAGAATTGTGTTGCCATATATAAAGAAAGCAAAAAGCCAAGACCAGAAAAAGCCACCAGTAGGTAATAAAAAACTGTAAAAATCCAACAAGCTAGCAGTCTGGCAGCAACCTTTTTTGAGCTCTGGACTGATTTTCAGCTCACAGCTGCTAAACGCCAGCTGCGCACACCTTATGTGGCAGCCCACATGCTATTCCTGCTGCTTTCCAAAGGCTCCACTTAGTGAGCTGACCTTTAAAGAGAGGTACTGGGGAAGGAACGCAGGTTTTCCTGCTTGACCAAGATGAAGGTAAACCCCTGAAAATTGTTTAAGGCTTTAATGTGTGCCAAATAAAAATCACGAGCCAGCAGTCTGCTGGAGAGAACAGACAGCCTGATAGCACTGCAAGTTAGACATTGATAAAGCTGATGAGCTCTCTGCTGCTTGGCTGGTGGAACTAAGAAAAGTAAATCTAATCTCTGCAGCATTACTGCTCCTTATGCAAAGGAGCTTTCTCCAGGTGTTGCTAATGGAGTGACTGTTATATCAGTGTCGCCTTGTACTTTGCATTAGGAAATTTTGTTCAACTTGCATGTAGTTTTTCCAAACTAGGGTTTTTTTTCAGCATATGACTTGATATTTTTCACACTCAAATACCCAGAATATAGTATTTAGTGAATTCCTAAGATGCTGATGTTTCTCTTTAGGAAACCTTAGGACTTTATCCTTTGGACAAAGACTTCTCATTTGACAGAGGAGTAGTTTTTGTACTGTTACTTCTGTAATTTTGGCTCAGACTCAGGCAAACTGACTGCCCAAGTCAGTAAAGACTGCTGCTGTTTTACAGGTTAAAGGTGTCATGAGTCAGGATGCAATAAGCATAACAGACTCTCAGAGTATATTCAGGTGAAAGAAATTAAATGTGCCTGATCTCTGGTACAGAGACCAGCTGGCCTGGAATTGCCCATGGCATCATTATATTCTCTTTGCAGCAGGGGGAAAGGTCCTGCTGTGCAAAGGTTCCTGCCTGTGCTTATTTTCAAATGGTGCCAGTGAATTTTTTGTCGGAGTGCTTGTTGGCCCAGGTCAAAACTGTGCCATCACTTGAGTACAGACATTTGAGTGTCAGTGCCCTGAGACTGTTTAATTTTTTGACTTCAGAGATCCCAATCCTGTGTGTCATCCTCACATACAAACATGCTTCATACTCTCCCTGTTCTTAAACAAGCTTGGGTTGCATGAGCAACATACATGTTAGCCCAGAATTACATGTGGCAAGCCAAACTTTCCTTGAAACTGCTTCTTTTGCCTAACATTAGGAAACCCTTCTCCTCACTTTGGGGTCCTGGCATTGTGCTAAAAGCAGCCTGACTTGATACCCGCTGTGTTTGGAGTGCTGAGCAAGGGGGTACTGGTGCAGGCAGGGCAAAGGAAGACATTGGAGAACTACCACTTAGAGCTGCTGGAGAGATTGGGTGTGCCTGTGCAGGGGAAACAGCACCAGGTGGGCACAGCTGGCTGAGGCCCTGTGAGCAGCATTCCCTATTAAACAGTGCCAACCCATCCTCGGAGTAGCTTGGTGGTGCTACGCTGTACGCTACTCAGCATATGCTCTCTGAGACACCATCTTGGTGGAAAAAATAATCTGTTGTCATATGGTGAAAGATTATTATAATCTATGTATAAAAAGGGAAAATTAAGCTTGAAGGGAAAAGTTTGATTTTACCACCTTGTAGCTTTTTAGTGTTTGCCTTTCCATCATTAATAATGCACTTTTAAAACAGATTTTCTGGCTTATTTGTCATTTAAGGTAAAATGCATGAATATGTATTTATCCTGTTTCTGTGCAGGGATGCCATAAGCACCCTGGGTACTATGGCTAAGCCAAAACACTAGGAAATGCCATTCGGAAATTGCAAATTTAGCTAACGATTTCTGCAGTTACATGGTTTAAGCACTTTCGCTTGTTTGCTTCAGATAAAAGTGCAGTAGACAATGCTTCAAGCAGGACTCTGGGCGGATGGGACTGCATTGTTTGTACCTGCAAATGTTACCAACTGACAGCTGTAGTAATGAGCGGCTGAACAGGATATTGCTTTAATATTGGAAAAATAAGTGTAGAAAAAATGACAGGCTGTAGTTATTTATGAACATACCCATTGCTCACATCTGAGAGCTCTCCCGTAGGAATCACAGCAGATATTCTATATTAGGTAGCAGACATAGTGGAGGAATTTGACAAACTGTCTGAGGGTAAAATTAAGGATTCATTCATTGGTTCTGTGGGTGCTTGGAGTTGTAATGAATTGCCTTCAGATAGGTTACTTGAACGCTTGTGTTGGCTTATGTATTGGCATTTATGCAGATTCAAACCTGAGAAAGTCAGTGTTGGTTTTATTTACAAAGGACACCATCCTCCAACAGCATTTCCTGCTTTTTTGGTAGGGAAGCTCTGTCAAATCGGTTCAAAACTTCACAAAGTTTTAGATATGGGAATACAAATGATGATCTCTAATTTGCTCAGAAAATACAAATGACATTTGGACTTCTTTTAAATATTAATTAAATCAGATGTACTATAAACTAATTAATATTATCTAGCTTTTGCTTTGCAGTAAGAACATAAAAGATATTCACAGATAATAGGTCAGACGAGGAGACTTAAAAGGAGATAACCTTTTAATACGGAGTATTATAAATTTTATTTATTCATTGGATCCCTTATTGCAGTTGTGAGATTTGGAGGCACAATATGTACCCATTCTGTCGCGATGGTATAAAGCTCCCTTATTGTTTGGCATCAGTTGTAAGTGTGTATTACGTGAAAAGCTAGTGCAAGATTAAAAATGGGGTCAAAATCAGGCTGATTACATTTTTTGTCACATCTGGCATTCAGTAATTATTTCAGTGTCTTAAAAAGCAAGCGACCAGTTCCATAAGAAATGGATTATCCATGCACATATCATGAGGCAAATCCAGACGCTTCCCCCATAATAAAAAACGTTCCCTTATCTCCCAAGAACACAACTCCACATACTCCTGGGCGTATTTTGGAGTCAGATGCAGTGATGAAATCGCAGCACCACTGTGAGGACACGGGTTTACATCACTAGCAGACACAACCATCCTCTCCTGACCTTTATTTTCCTTGAACCTTTTGGAGATGATGGTCAGTGTGCTATTGAAACAGTCAGCAGATGGATCTGGGTCTGGCTGGCAGCCAGACGGCAAGTGTTGCTTGGGTTCAGAGACTGCAAGTACTGGGCTTGGGGAAGTGTGCGTGTTTCAAGAAAGGAAAAACACAGCCACAAATAAGATTAAGATTCAAAATGGACTGTGACCACATGCTCATTAAGGGAACAATTTGATAAACTGTGTGGGTTTGCCTGACTTTATTTGTGAGAAATGCTCCCAGTAAATATTAGATATTAGCATTACAACTGACAACCATTCAAAAAAATTATGGGTACATTAAAAAGGGAATTTTTTTTCAAAGTAACTGTGCCACATTAAAAACAGAGTTGTTTTTTTTTCTCTTAATTGTCTATCCTTTTTTTAAGGAGATGATTGATTTTTCAGCTCCACAAGGCCCTTATCCAGGTGCTCTTCACCACCTTCCTGTCTCAGGGCCCCATGTCATCTTAGATATGGACTGTGCCATACATAGCAGTTAATGTGCATTGCTTAGCACTTCAGTGCCTCTTAACATCTGGACCCTAAGCTCTTACTTACATGTCTGTTTTTACCAAAAGGAATGTGGAAAATCACTGCAGGTGCAGATTGATGGGAGGTCAGAGGGTTAATAGGTATTATTTTTTCCCCAAGTCATCTGCTTTGCCCATGACCATAACTGGTGAGTATTTCCTCCCTGTCCTTGTCTCAACCCAAGAGCATTTCCGTATATTTTCTCCTTCCCATCCCACCAGGAGAGCAGTGAGTGAGCAGCTGTATGGTGCTTCATTTCTGGCTGAGCCTAAACCACAACAAGGAGAAGATGCACCTCTGATTTCAGGTTGCCTGCAAAGACAAGCCTAGTGTGCAGAGGGACATCTTGGAGACAGTCCAGACTCCAGGCTTGTTTGGGTCCAGATAGCTCAGCTAAACATAGACAAGATGACGTGGTCACAGTGAATTCACAGCTTCTATGGAAGGGAACAAATAATCTCAGCAACAGGCCCTGTCTCTCACCATCTGCACCATTGTACAGTATTACCTTATTTTTAAGTCCAAAAAAGAGAATAATTTTAGGGTTTAGTTTTCTTTGCTTCCACACAAAGAGACGACAACAAAGAAATATCTGGAAATAGAGTGGTTCTAAACATTCTCCTTGGTTGCTTCTGAAGTTGTGTAGGAAGGTCAATAGCCACCAAGTATTCATGAAAAAGCTCTGCAGGTTAGTGAAAGGGGGGAAAACTGCCTCAAAAACAGGTCAGGAAAGGTGTCTGCACAAAGAACTGAATCCCGTGTAATTCAAGAATCTCCTGAGTGCTTTCCCAGCTTTTCTTATGAGAGAAGCCTTCTATTGGAGTAGTATGTTCCCCAGCACAACATATTCCCTTTATCTAGGGAGAGGACAGAAGCTCTTCAGGCCGTGGAAGTTGAAATAAATAGGATTCACAGAAGAGATTTAAGGAGCTAATCATCCTTATAGCTGCTCAAGTCCAATTTTTATCTCCCAAAGCTACTAAATTTTTTAAGCATGTATTTTTGGCAGCGCTCTTCAGCAAATATCTCCCCTTGGAGCACATTGAATTGTGTAGGCTGTGTTACATAAATGAGCTTCTTTCTTTGCCATCTCTGTAACCCCTATATGCTAGTGAGATGTATAACTCGGTATTCCCCATCTCATCAGGCTGACCTAGTCTTAGCCTTCCACTTAACAAAGCCAGAAGAGGTCAGACATTCAACATAGTATGCGGGACAACGGTGGCACGCAGCACTGCAGTGCCTAGATGCCAGGATCCAGAGTCAGGACCGACTGTATCAGGTGCCCAAAAGGTCCTACCCAAATATGAGGGAGGCTCCGGTTTCCACACCAGGATTTACAGCAATTGGCACTCTCACCCTCTGCCCACCAAAGGAAATACCATAGGTGGCAGTATGTTTGATATTCCGTACATATATGCGCATATGTACATATTCCCATATAGAGGGTAAAGGTGGAGAAATGCAAACCAGCCAAGGATTCATTTGCATATACTTGTCCCTCCGTGGGTTGCCCCTATCCTGGGTTCAGCATCTTTTAAAAGATTGGAGTAGTAGGACTGTCCACGATTTGAAAGGAGATACTTAGGCCCTACTTGGACACCCCTTATGTCCCATAGACCCCTCATCGGCATGGGAACAGTGCTTACCAAGAGGGCTGCCAAAGTGCTTTTAACAGGCAGTAAATAGGTAGGAAAGTGAAATAACTGTGGCTTTTGAGGTTTCATCAGCTCACTAGAGACAGGAGAGCTACGCAGCTCTGCTTTCCTCGAGCTCCCAAAATTCCTCTCTTTTTTAAAGAAACACCCATCTCATGCAAGTCTGCTGTCTCCATAGCACATCCTCCTTGAAACACAAGGGCATTATCCTAGCTTACCAAGTGCAAAGATACCTGGTTTGATTACTGTCCTTTCTGCAAAAGGGTGAATGTTTCACTTCACAGCAGTTCCCTTCAAAAGAAACGCGTGTCTCGCGCCTACACAGCAGAAGAGGTTCATTCATCGGAGGCTGGGCTCACAGCCCTGTGCTGGGAGACGGCCAAGACTCGTCTGAACCCCACACACAGCCTTGCTGCTCGGGGAAGGCAGGCTCCTTGAGATTTTCTCATCATTTGACGTTTTTCCGCACTACACTGGAAAAAGAGCAGGGCTGAAATCGGCAGATCTGGAAGGGCTGAGCTGCCACCACCGTTTTCACCGAGTCCAGCGAAGCTGAGGGCAGCCCACACGCGGATGTTAGATTCCTTCCCTCTGCTCTGCTTCCATCTCCAAGGCTCCCAGAGGCAAAACTCCCTAGTGACTCCTGGGCACAGGAGGGCACAACACACTCTGAAAACACTCAAGAGAACAGTAAGACCTTCTGCTAACCTCTAGCTCTGGTGTTAGGCAGCTGCACAAAAACAAAGATCAGGGTTTCGCCTGCTTCAGTTTTCAGAATTAGTGCACAACCTGTGCAATGAGCTGCCCAGAGAAGTGTCACGTTCCTCAAGCCTTCCTACGGGTCCTTACAATTTTCCAGCCACCAAGTGCTTGGCAACACTTGTCAAACATTTTCTGTATTCCCTGTCTGGAGGCAGTTTGGGTCTTGTAGAGTAATTACTGGGTCAAGGTTGATCAGGACTGTGAAGACACAGTGAAAAAGACCTGGAAAGTATTGAGGTGCAATAGAAGATTTTGAGCGGTCATGGAAAGGCTAACATTAAAGAGACATCTGGAAGAAGGGGAGACAATGAAGTTGAGGAACCGCAGCTGTGTGGGTTCCTACCCAACACTCTGTGTACAGCAACTGTGGCTCTGCTGAGTCAGGCAGTGAGAGCCAGAAATCTCATCAGATGAATAAAGATTGTGAATCAAACACCACAGTGACTGCCTGGATCTTTTTGGATGTACTTCAGCCATCTAATTAGTCCCAACACTGAAAAGTGCACAATCGTAATTCAGTTATTACCTCTTTTCTGCCTAGGTAGAGTAGTCACCCCTTCACCTCAACGAAAGCGAGTCAGTGCCAGTATGTATCACTCACACTGTCTGAAAATAAGGTAGATATTGTTTCTGGGGAATCTCTCAGCCTGAAACCCTTGTCCTTACACTTGAAGAGGAAGACACGTAAATTAGAGATCGCCAAGGTTGTCTACAGACTTGGATGATAAATTTGTACTTAATTCCTGTAGAATTTAGGAAATGGGATAATTCATAGCAATTTTGAATGAGATTATTTTAAAGGGTTTTGATTTATTTTCTTTGTGGTGCCATGTTGATAACATGAAAGATAGGCAATAGCACATACAATAGCAACAGAAAAAATGGTTACACTGCTGGACTACTAAAGGCTTATCTGGTCACGATTTTAACATTAACATGCTAGATTAGACTACCTGATCATGTTTATTAGACTACCTGATCATGTTTATCAGATGAATGCTAAAAACCAGTAATCACACAGTCACTGGGAGCTACTGCTGCGCTCCCACAAAAGCTGCGCTCTTTCAAACCTGTGGCTACGAGCCAGTGTAAATGGGCAGCCTAAAATTATGAAACAAGGAACTGCTTCTTTGGTTGTGAGAATCTCTCTGGCTATAGACTTTCGGCAGCTCCTGGTGCCATGAAATAAAAAGCCTGATCCAATTCCTAGTTTTGTAGGGCAACTTGCTCAGCCTTGCTTCATTTCTCTCTTGATCAGGGTTGAGCTTTCAAGCCTGCATTTCTACAATATTTGTAAACTGCTGATGGTGCAGAACTGTATTCCTTAAACATTGTTTTGCATTCTGGTGAGAAAAACAATTAGCATATTTCCGTAAGTGCAATAAAAAGCTTTACTTTCTCATGATACTAAAACATATTTTTAATTGGATTCACAAACTGAATTAATTTTATATAATCACCGTGGATTCTGTAGCTCAGCTGTTAAAAATCATTACCCCGGCTGGCCCCCAGCAGTCTTTCCCCACATCTGACCAACCAGTCCGGAATACAGACACGCGTGACAGGCTGCCTCATGCTTCAGGGGATGTTGGAAATAGGGGAAGCTATCAATAGCCAGCTCAGGCTAATGAAAGCACATCTCTGCAGGGGCTGAGCAAGCTGATCATTGGTTGTTAATTATATGGGACAAGTTCAATTGCATTTCCCCGCAATAGGTTATGTCTGTTTGACCATGATATCTACTGGGTTTATATACCAATTTAATTACATTGCCACCTTCATACTTGCAAAATGCAAGTAATTCAGAAATATATCGGTTATCTCATTTTTAAATGCTTTTTGCAGTTCTTATCATATAAACTCATAAAGAATTTTCATTATATATTTATGCAATAGAAATACCAAGGTATAAATACCATTTTGGTATCTAATTTCTCTGTTCCAAAAGAGCAGTTCCCAGACTGCTCCATGTCTCTCCCCTTTTTATCCTTAGCTTTAGATTTCTACCAAATGAGCTGTCTATGGCTGTTGCACAGAGCTCCTCTGCCCAGCTCTTTCCTTGCTTCCATTTGGATTGATTCAGTCTTCCTTTTGAAACTTCTGCACAGAGCTTTTGCTACATTTTTGGAGGAAGAAATACTGTCATCCAACTCAATGTCTCTTCTCCTTTCAGCACAGCAGACAACTTATTTTTTTCTTGATTTCCCATCCTATGTGAGTCTTTGTCTGACCCTTCTTTAAGATCTCCTTCCCCTTTGTGACTCATCCACCTTTCTCATACACTTCAGCTCTGTTTTCTTTCTGTGCTCACTCAGTTCATCTAGTGAGTTGGACTCAGACTGAGCTTCCAGCCTGACACCTTCCAGATTTTTTCCCTTTGCTTGTTCCCTCTCCGTGTTTAGACGTGTGTGTCTCAGCCCGTCTCTCTCACTTGTCTGGGACACAGACCTTCCAGCGTCTCTATCATCTTTCCAAACTCTCCCCATGATCTCTTTTCCTTGGCACAATTCAAAGCTTTACTGTACTGTCCCTAACTTTTCCTTTATTTGGCCATCATAATTAATTTTCCTTCATACTTTTTCTGTCCAAATGTGAGTAGTTGTTCTGTCAATTCTCTTCGTCTCTGTCTATCTCTTGGGAAAGGGAAGCTATCTTTCTGACACTAACTGGAGTTCTTTGAGGTGTTTTGCCCATATATTTTCCACACTTGGTAATGTGGAGCCCATGCCATTGGAAAGGAACTCTTGGATCAGTAAGGGCATTAAGAGATGCTTTGCCACTGCAGAGTCTTGTTTAGTTTGCAAAGCAGAGGGATAGAGTGCCAGTCATGGAGCCAAGGATGCCTACGCTAGTATGTACGCTTTGAAGTTAGAGCCCCGAGAGGCAACTTTTCCCATGAGACATGTTCTGAACCCAGCCAGTCCATAAATAGGTTCAGCTGCAGGTCCATCTTCCTAGAGATCATTTTATATATCGCTGTGAAAACATTCCAGTTAAGCAGTCAGTTGTGTTATCGTAGCACCAAGGTCTGACCCCTTGGGGTTATGTAGGGTCTGCTCACAACTAGAGTCTCAATAAAATTTTTTTCTGCTCTTCTCAGACCTTTATACAGCTTCCAGATCTGAATCACAGTAGCTGTATTCAGTGCCGGGAAAAACAGCTCCCATTCATTGTCATCGCACTCTCCAGTACTCCTTAAGCTGCCAAATTGCCATCAGTGCTTTTACTCTTAGGCTGTATTTATCTTCGTGTCTCACTGGCTCAGTTTCTTTTTGTGTTCTGTGTTCTTTTAGGAAGGATAATTAAAAGCTGTATAATACATTTGTTTGAAATAATACCTTTTTGAAGTGGCATATCCAGCTGCAGGCTGGGGTGCGTACTTGCTCATATTCTCCAGCCATTTGTCCAAGTGCAACACTATGAAATCATATCACTAATAGCTATGGATCGAGTGTGGGAAAGGGCTATGGGACCTTGTCTCTTGGAGGTGTCAATGCATAGCAAAACTAGTCTCTGAGGGAGCCAAAGGGTGAGGATTCAGCATTTTGTTCTGCAGTTGTGTGGGCAAAACTACAAGTTTTATGAAATGCCATTTGTTGTCCATAATTCATTGATTTTGGGTGGGATCTAGAGGTTCACACCTGATACCTAAAATACCAGGTGATGGAATTCACCATCAATACAATCTTCAAGATTTTTATATTATACACAGGTGTTTGCCATTTTATCTTCTTGGGAGTGCTGTCAGGCTATTTTTCAGGTAAGTGCTATGGTTTATGCCCTTTCTGTTAGAGGGAAACTTATTTCACTGGAGTAGTCACGGTTTTCAGTCTATCTTTTATCAATGACACCAACTCAGTCACCAGCCTAATGCTCCATTATCCCAGGAACATCACGTTGTTGTGGTATTACCTTTCCCTGGAGGAGGCTGAATTGCTTTTATTACTTCCTGCTTGAGCAACCACTAATCTCTTTTCTGGAGTTCTTCCAACAGGATGACTATACTTCTGACACGAGTGATCCAAGTTGCCCTTGCCGGGATTTAACAGACCAAAATATCTATCTCACTTTCTTCAAGGACAGAGATTTGATTTCCTATAGAATCTGTGATTTATAACCAAGCATAGTTTTTTTTGGTGCAGTTTCCCATTTATCCTCCTGTTTTGACGAACTTGCCCACATTCTGAGATTCCTGATGCCAGACTGTTAATTATTGGCACCTACAGCCAGACTCTATAAGGGTTTACAACCTGTAAATCCCATTGATTTCCATCCCTATTAAAAAATCTAAACTCCCCAGAATTTATTGCTAAATTCCTGGTTTCCTGCATTAATTTTCTGGACTGTGACTTCCTAGTTTGCTAACCTGAGCTGCTAAATTATCTGTTTACTTTTAAATCTAATGTCCCTTAATCTTCTAGGGACAAGAGCTTAACAGTGGTCACAGGACAAACACCTGCTGCACACAGCCTGCACCAAGTTAACACTGTGGCTGTATACTCTAAATATACTCAAGAGGAACTCCCATTTCTAAACTAACAATTTAAATTCCCCTGCAGTTAAGTGGTAAAATTGCAGCAACTAATATTCAAAAAGCTTTCTGCTTTCCCACTGAATGCAATGCCTATGGCAGGGCTCAGGGGTTCCTGGGGTTAGGGAAGGAGAAGAGGTCTGGGGATGGTGGTGGAAGAAGAAAACAAGAGCATTTCCCAAGGCCACCGAAAGCCTCCCACCATTCCCTGTCACCACCACTCTGCCACAGCCCCACAGACAGGTCCCGCAGTGGTAGCGGTCTCGCTATGTCAGCTTGCTCAGGCGTCTAGAAATAGTATTACCGAACCACGCTGTGTGCCTTAACCTCTGCCTTTAGCTGGAGGTGAGTATGTTTTTATATAACACTCTCGCCCTTGAGCAGAAACCTTTCTATACTTCTTGGGGAAGAAGGTAAAGCTGGTTCCTCCAGCTGACAGGGTCTGATCAGAAGAAACGTCTCAGACAAGTGGGTATTTGCAAGTCACGTGGGTCCTGCTGTCTCTCTCTTTCCCCTCCCCATCTGTAATGTGCCTTTTTACTCTTGGCAGAAGGATTTAAGAGACGAGGCTGAGTCTGATGTTTGGTGCCACTCAAGAGAATTGATGAAAATATGGGGAATGTCTTCCCAGTGTCTCTTGTGAGAGGAAAAACATACATAAACGTACAGACAACACCTACTTTTTTAGAAAAATACAACTTAAATTAGACAGGATGGGCTCTAGCTCATTTTTAAGCTGGTAGCACACGTCTGTAGTCTACCACCTTTAGTTTGACTATGCAAAATGTAAGCAGAATTTTCTGAGCTTATTTGGTGGTTTGAGAGTGGTGTTGGGCTCCTGAAGGGACTGTGCTTCTAACCGCTCCCGTGTCTGGATTCAGTGACAAAACTGTGTGCTCAGATATTAGGTCCATTAACAATGACCACATTTTTAAATGGAGACTGTGACTTACTTCATTATCCATTTAGTCAGAACAGGATTGCTGAATACCCTTTAGAATAAACTATTTAAATCAACCCAATTCTCCCCAGATGTCTTATTAACTACTATTCAATAAAAGACTGGCAATTACTTGGTTCTAAAATTGGGTTTTTCCTTCCAACAAAAACATTTTAAGGCATCATACAAGTGTACATGCGGCAGTGGGCAGGAAGTCTCCTTTCAGGTTTGGGCAATCAGCCATTCATTGCTGCTTTTTGTTTATTCAAGGTTAATCATTCTTTCATCATGTTTTAGTGGTAATAAAGTTTTTCTAGATAGAATTATTCTTGCTTATTCACAGAAACCCAACGTGAAGATCTGACAGATTTCTTTCTTTCAAAGCTTTAGGAATAAATACATCTGTGGTAGGAAAGTCTTGCCTTGGTCACTCATACCTTCCTTATCTCTGCCTTTTTTCACTGACCTGTTGCTTACCTATCTACTCGCCGTCCTTCTTCCTCCTGTGCTCTCTCCCTGGCACATATCCCTGAATTCTGTTGAGACAACAGTGCTTGAACGAATGTGTACATGAAAAGTACCTTACATCTGCTACACCTACATCATATATACCAGCCTCCCTGTGTGCATATGATAGATTCATGTCTCTGACCTATGCACTTCTTCCTGTTCATTGCCGCTGTTAGTTCGTGTCTTTAAAAATTAAAATATTTTGTTTACCTGGAATATCCTTTCTCAGCCTCATTGCACAGATGTTCGTGATCTCCTTGAAAAACACACTTTTAAATATACATATTTAATAGTGGCGATTTCTTGTGCCTGAAACAAGTAAAGCAATTTCAATGCATAGTATCTTAAGAAATAGATCATGCCATACGAGAGAGAGGGGAAGAAAGCAATGTCTGACAAGCTAACCTGAGGTAAAACTCATTTGTAATCACAAACTGAGCAAATGCTGAGCACAGCAATAGGACACACCAGCCACACGAGATCAATTAACACCATTAGGACCTACCTGTATCTCCTGTCTTTAGCTGAGGAGAGTCTCCAACACCTCAGAGAAAAGTGGAATATGCTCCCAGGTCACCACTTGTGGTTTTGTCTCACACTTGGGTGAACTCTGTGGGATGTCCCATCTCGCTTTCTGGTGGGCGTGGTGTGCTGGATTTGGCTGGGGTAATTCTCTTCACAGTAGCTGCTATGGGGCTGTGTTTTGGATTTGTGCTGGAAACAGTGTTGATACCACAGGGATGTTTTGGTTCCTGCTGAGCAGTGCTTACACAACCAGGACAGCTGACCCCAGCTGATGAAAGGGATATTCCATACCATATGACGTCATGCTTAGCATATAAAGCTGGGGAAAAAAGAAGGAAGGGGAGCTACATTCGGAGATATGGCATTTGTCTTCTCAAGAAACCATTATGTGTGATGGAGCCCTGCTTTCCTGGAGATGGCTGGACACCTGCCTGCCGATGGGAAGTGGGAAATGAATTCCTTGTTTTGATTTGCTGCTGTGCACAGCTTTTGCTTTACCTGTCTTTATCTCAGCCCACAAGTTTTCTCACTTTGACTCTTCTGATTCTCGCCCCCATCCTGCCATGGGGGAGTGAGCGCGTGGCTGTGTGGGGCTTAGTTGCCAGCAGGTGTTAAACCATGACAGTCCATTTTGGTGGCCAACACGGGGCTCGAAGGGTTCAAGATAACAATAGACCCTTTGCAGGGTGACGGGGTTGTCATAGACCGCCAACGAAGGGGACCATGCCGGCGCAGCGATACGCACGCTCTCAGATAAAAGAGGGCGTAGGATGAGTTGTTGGTCCCATGCAAGGAGCACAGGCCTGTTTGTGAGCTCCCTGCGTAGACCCTGTTCTGCAGGGGATGAGCTGCAACCACTGAGGCTCAGGCTGACCCTTCTCCCTCCCCAGACCCGAAGCTGCAGTAGTGGTATGGGAGCCTGCTCTTCCTACAGCATGGATGTGGTGTACCCTGACGGCTGGGCGTGCGGCGCATGCTGAGACAGCACCGAAGAGAGCCGGAGCTCGCACACTCCTATCCCCATTGCATTTCGGGAGTGGGTACCTCTGAGATCCTGAAGAGCCCTCGCAGAGCCCTTCAAAACAGAGCCTGATAATGAGCTAACGACGATGCTGTGGGGCTGGTTGGAGCTCCAGCAGTGAGCTTGGCCTGAGGATGCTTCTAATTAACAGCAGAGACAAACCCACTGAGGCCATTGCAGAGTCACCAATGCTCCACAGGTGTGTTCGTGTCAGCACGCAGACACCTTCAGCTGTTTGCCCAGACGCAGCACGAGGAAAACAAACGTGTTTGAAAGCTACACAGAGCCTGAGGCAGGAACTATGGAGGGACTTCAGCACTTGTTCGAGCTTTCTGAGCAATTATGACTGAATCTGTCAGGGTATGCGTGTATTTTAGCAGAAATGTATATGCGTTCTGCATGCCATTTGAACACATCTGTGGAGAAGGTGGGGGTGCAGCTGGCACTCGCACCATCGCTCGGTCACATGCAGCTAGGCTATGTGCCATTTATTTTCATCAGTTTATATTTCAATTTTATCTGCGTCTTTATTCCAGAACACAGCTCCTCCAATATGATTTGGGCTATCACTTCAAGAGTAGGCGTGTGCAGCTTATTCAGATCCTAGAAGGTGAAAAAATGAGTAGTGCAAAGATTAATGAAGCTGACAGCCGTTCCTGCAAGGATGATGCATGGGCACATACCAAAACTGAAGCAGAATGCCTGGGGCTGTTCAGCCTGGACAATAACCTTTCAGTGACCATATTTATCCAGCCAAGCCATATAAAAACCATCTCAGGTTTAGAAGAGCCATACCAATGCGTTTTCGGTTTGTTGCCTGTTGTTGTTAGGAGCAATGAAACACGAAGAGATGTACAGCTCGCTCCTGAGCTGCACCCTGTGATTCACAGAACACGGCTGTGGCCAACCTGCCACATCTCAGGAACAGACTCTTGTATGACACAAACTTTCTCGGGATTTAGCTCTGTGTGTTTTGTGCAGCGAGGGCAAAATAATCCCACGTGCTCTTGTGTTTCATATAACATGATGGGGCGCTTATTTCTGACGGGTGTTTTGCAGGTGAAGACACACTGTAATGTTAACTTGCTTAAGAAATCCGTGCTAATATCTAAAATTCCTGCTCCTTCACATAGGTCTCGAGTCTCTATCAGCATTAAAAAAGCCAAAAGTAAACAGAATAGTCCTGTTTAAGTGTGCTGCTGACCAGTATGTGAGGTAACAGCGCAACAATGCACCAGGCTGTAGAGCCATCGCCCCTGTATCACGAGGTCAATAACGAGTACTACTGGATGGTGGCACTAGATATTCAGGGGTTCATTTTCAGTACCCAGTTTGATCGTCTAACTAACAGCTACCGTACCCAGCGTTTATCATGCACAACAGCGTGAATTAACAGTAAAGCACAGTATCAAGTGACTTGACTTTTACATAAGTCAGAGCTTATTTGAGGGGTCAGCCACTACAGCAATGCAGAAGAAATCCTGATAACAACACGTGGCTCTACCCACCAGAGCATGCCCTGCCTAGGCAGCCGTGGGGCCATGGCTGTCCCTGTCACCCTCTTTTGTCATTAGTACAGTTCACTTGTGAGCTATCATTCCATGTAATTCAGAAGGGGTGTAGGTACATAGCTCTAGGTAAGTCCTGCTTTGGCCATCTCCATTCTTGCCCTGGACCAAACTGACTGAATGCTTGCTGTGGTGAAAGCTTGAGTGCCAGTGCCAGCATCATGCCATCCCAGGAGGAACTGCACGCTGGGTACCGTTGGGTACCTCTTTTTTCTCTGATCAGGCAGGCTCTTCCCATACTGGCGAAGGACACACATCAACTAATGCATTGGAAATGAACACAGCATTTCCTTCGAGTGTGCGGCAGCGGCTGTGTGAGGCTGTTCCCGTGATGAGGAGCCTCATGACTGTGGGCAGACTGGTTTCTCCTAAGCTTGGCAAATATTCATGCCTGTGTTGATGCAAATCTCTGTGCAGTGTAGGGAAAGGGGGTGATCCCGCTGACTTAGGGGGGCATCTTCACGTGATGTTGACCTGCTATCGAGTAACGCATTGGTCTATTGGTTTTTGCTGGCCTAAGAGGTGCGCACAGCCTTTGTTTACTCTCTATTCGTCCACCTGTTCGTATAAATAACCCCGGATGAGGCAGTTCTTTATAAAGGTATCTAGTTAATTCAAAATGTGTAATGAAATATTTGTTACGACCAAATGAAATCAAGTTTGGCCTTGTTTGTAGGAACCGTTTCCACTGGCTGCCTGGTTAGGCTGTGAGAGGTTCACCTAGAACTTTGAAGGGGTGGAAAACCCCACGTCCTTTAAGCATTAACCTTCCTTTAGTGACCTCCCCTTTGTGTTGTGTGTGTGTGTGAAGCCCCCCCACGTCTTCCTCTTTGGGGCGGTGGTGGGATTTGGCACTGGATGAGACAGTGCCGCTGCAGAGAGCCCTGCAGCGCCAGGCAGCCTCAGAACTGAGCTGGCTCCTCACAGCTGCCCATGGGGAAGAGGAGACATAACTCTGGATGTGAGACTGAGGCATAAATTAATGACAAAATTTTTAGCAAGGCTATAATTTCTGCTCCTGTAGGTTTCACTTTACATTATCTTCAGTAGAAACCAACACCTCTGAATTTACCGTCTTTGCATTTGTCTTGAACTAGAGCAATCCATATGTTTCATACATTAGCTTTTATTTTGTCAGCTGAAGGACTTGAACTTTTCAGATTCTGTATCTGTGTATTTTTATCTCAATTCAAGTCTCATATGGGAAGTTTATTTGCAATGAAAATCTAAGTCACAGTGAAAGACTACTGCTAAGTGCAGGACTACGCTTCATTGATTGTCATATCTGATTTTTGACAGACATAGTCTTACGGCATACAGCAATTTTTCTCTGAACACCTTCCTGAAAACCTCATCATCCAGTGATGAATGGATGTAAATCACTCTTGAAACCTATCCTCCTAGACCTACTAAAAAAAAAAATAATGCCTGACAGGCAACCAAAACTAGAACCAAACCTGCAGACAAGCTTGAGATGAGTGACAGGTAAATTAATCTTGTTTCTTCTGTTATCTTTTACCTGGAACATCAAATTCCAGCCATTAAAAATAGAACATTTGATCTACAACTAAGAAGAATGCTGCAGTGATTCTCCCTAAGGTTTTGTATGTAGAGGTAAAATGTGTATTTTGAGAGCCAGTCTCTTGAAAACATGGACTGTGCCTCTGCAATGCTCCTTTCACAGTATTCTTGCTCTTACGAATCCTTAGTGAACAACTGATGAGCAGTAATGTCACCGACATTTGCGACATGAAGTGTTTTACTTTTTCAATACCCGCAGTGGAGTGTTTTTCAGGGCAGTCTGAAATACATGACTTAGAAAAGAAAGATCGCAGTTCTCCTGTGTGGCTTCTCCAGCATATAAACTGGCCGTGGCTGCAATGTCCCCGCTGGAGGCTGCTGTCATTAGCGGAGAAACCCTGGCACCCTATTAGACAGTTATTCACTAAAAAAATATTTGTTATGCCAACCTCTGCCCGAAGACCTCCCTACAAGCAGAAGGCTCAGCTGGTGTAAATGAACGCAGCTTCAGTGGCTCTGGCAGGGCGGCGACTGCCTGTTCTGAAACATCTGTCCTGGGTTCCAGTTTTCAGCATCTCTGCCCTCACCACCAGCAAAAAGGAACAATCTGCCAGATTTTGTTCCTTGTTTATCATTAACCTGTGACTACATTCCCATCTCTAACCTCAACATCTCGTACCGGTGGGTTTTGTATGATGCCGATACATGATGATTTTCCCGTCTGGTTGGGTTCGGAGCTGTAAGTAGCGTTTTGAAAATATTTATACTTAACACCTTGGTTTATCCGACTGCCTCCATCCATGCAACAAGTCTCCTGCCACAAAGCCGTGCTCAGCCTGCAAATGTCTTCACCTTCCAGCCCTCGTTGCTGCCGCAGGGATGATGTGATGCTAATCCCAAAGGGCAGAGCCTCTGCCCTGCTCACGTGAAGGGCCCTGACGTGCCGGGACGGCTCCTGAGGGCAGAGGCCCCCTGAAGATGATGCTCTCTGACGACGCAAATCAATGCAGTGTTTCCTCATCTCCTCGCAGACCAACGAGGCTTCTGGTGGTGTGATACTGGAAAGGTGCTATGCGTTGCCCATCTCATCAGGAGGGCGCAGGGGAGTAACCGGCCTGGACACGCTTTAAAAGCAGCGACTTGCAAGAGCGTCAGAGCCGGGGCCGGGCAGAGCAGGCACAGCTCCGAGCTCTGCTCCCACTGCTGCGACAGCCGCCCCGCCAGAGCGCAATCTGCTCTGTGACAGCTCTTCCCAGCTTTGTGCATCAAGACCTTAAGCCTTTCTTCTTTGACACAGAGATTAAGGGCAATCCTGACAAATTCAAAACCAGATCAAGCCGGGCACGTCGATGAGATGAACTACTGGCCTGCAAATCACCCGGCGCAGGCTGGACTTCTGGGCTTCTCCCGGGAACCCGTCCCCTCCCGTTCCACAGGTTCAGGGGCAGGCAGCACACCTTCCTTTTCTGAACCCATTCTGAGCGGCGGAGGCTTTATGGGAAGCGCAGAACATGAGGTAATTGTCTACAAACCAACCAGCTCAACACCGTTCTTTAAATCTTCACTGCTGTACAGCTGCCCAGGGAACTGGCACCCTGGCAAGGCATTCAGCTGGGTTCTGATTCTGCCTCCAAAAAGCACCATTTCCATGTGCAATTGAGACCGGACTGGCTGCTGAATTTCAGACCAAGCATCCCTGTCCCACAGTTCTTACCAATTTACTTTTCAAGCAGCAATTCTGCCCAAAATGCCCCTATAATTTATGATCATGATAACAAATGGACTGATTAGAATGAGGTCGTTAATATTACTGCTCACACAAGCAGCATTATTGCTTTTTGCAAAACAAGGAAATCATTATGAACTGGTGTCTTATTATGAGCCACTAGTTTAGACACGCTTTTATATACACGCTCTCATGTGCGTTGGGTAGGGCTTTTCCCTAAGCGCCTGCTAACCAACAACTGTGACTTCCCCCTGCTGGTCAGTTTATTTTTAAACGCTACTGATCAGAGACTGGGCTGCCTCTCACATTAAAAAAAAAACAATCAGTTTGGTTTAGAAAAATATATACCAGCTTCCCTTTTGATGGGAATTTATGGTTATTGTTAGATTTTAATAGAACTGCAGAGGCTGTTTTCTTTTTAAAGCCAAAATTTGGAATCTAGTATCAGCTGGGAAAAAGCCATGAAGAAAAAATAATCTCAGCTACAAAAACGTTCTTGCTGGCCGATTGGCTCAACAATCGTTCAAGTTATGCAATTACACCTAAAAACCGTGGCTTGTGAACCACTACAAAACTGACGCCATAGTGTTCACTTGTCGGCAGTGTAACCCATTTTCTAGTGCTTCCTCATGGGGCGTTCGTGTTGAGACCGCCAGATGGCCTAGCAAAGAACATTTCTCTCCTTACTGGAAATCTGACTCTTCCAGTCCACATCAGCCTTTTTTCCATTCATCTGTCCCCTGACTTGGCCAGAAACTGTTTCCATTAGCTGCCTGTCCCCCCCCATCCCCTCCCTCCCCTCATTTCTTTTTCTGAAGAAGCTCTTCACAAACACTGAATTCCGGGTTTGGAGTCCTCATTGTGTAGGTTCTTGATTACCAGAGCGTTTGCACGGCTCTCTTGCATCTTCCTCATCGCAACAGCCCGGAAAATGCGCACTTTCCTCAAATTATTAAAGCAGCACTAGTCAAACTCGGAAGCGAAGGGAAAGGGTCTCTTCAGTCGGCCTTGCCCCGCACTTACAGAAAGCAGTTGCTTCCCAGGAGGTAGTTTTAGCTTGCTTCAAAACGTAAGGGAATTCAAGCAATTTCCTCCTGCCTTTGTTCATCTGTCCAAGTGCTTCCCCTACTCCAAACTTATTGGCAATTTTCAATTAGATCTGACGGAAGTCTCAAAAATCAGTGAGCCCTTGTAAGTCTCTCGAAACAACAGCTGCATAAATACAGAAAATACCCAAGACATAAAATCCCCTGGAAGGAGAGCAAAGTACTATTAATCTGTTACATGCTGTTTGTCAACAACAGATAGTCGGGGCTACACGTGGTGGGTTGTGCTGCTCTAGCCCAGCAAGGGCCGCCTCTCCCACGTGGGTGAAGTAGCCTTTGGCAGCTCTTCTCCTTTCCCCTTCAGGCCCGCTATCTTGCTGGCTGTTGCTCAAATCTTTAAAAGAAACCCCAAACGTTAACACCATTTCTCTACCCTGACAGGTTCATTTTTGCTTCTCCTTACCTCACTGGACAGGCTGACTTTTCGTGCCAGCACGCCCGTAAAGCCTCCCTCGCTACAGCCCGTATGCTGCAGACCATTCGCTTGGAATATACACTGAATTTAGAACACTTGGTTTGTCCCCTTAGTCCTGTGGAGACCTGAAGCCCTTTAGATCGTCACAGCAGACGGCTGAGCAACGCACGGAGACGGCTGCTGTCCTCCGTCAGGGAAGATGTCGGGTTTCAAGATCAGAGCATTGGAGGCCTTCGGACTGGGAAGTAGGACAGCACCCTCTGGAAGATACATATCGAGTACAATTTATTATCAGAGGTAAATGTAGTTCATTCCTTAACATTCCTTAGCACGAGACCTCGCAATTTTGAAGTTAGGCACCACGATCAGACTGTCAGAGGTTTCCCTGTCCACAGGCTCAGGTCGGACGCCCTGGGCACGCCTATTTGTACAACACGAGAGACTGGGGACCGGGTGTGTTTCCTCCTCTTCACTTACATCCAAAACGGAACCGGAAGCCAGGCAGGATTAAATCCGATTTACAGTAGTGGCTGAGATTTTGACATGAGGCCATGGGCTTTTTTCCAGCTGACAGGGAAACCACACTATCTTCTAAGCTTCTTACCTCAGGGTAAGAGAGAAGAGGACGAAAGGCTGGCTGGGTCCCGGTGACAGGAGCCGTCTCCCACCCTGCCCCACTCTCCAGCTGTAACATATGCAAACCCGTTACTTGCCAGCTGGCTTCAGTGCTGTCCTGCGGGGTTTCCCCAAGGGACAAAGCCATGCTGCCAAATTCACAGCTGGGCGTCTCCAGCCCCATATGATCCCTCTTTCGGGTATTACACATGATGTAGGTGAATCAGCTCACCTACATGTGAGCACAGTAAGGAACGTTGCGTCTGTTTTTGTTGCTTAAAGTCGTGAGATCACAATGATCACGATTTTCCTCCTTGCTTACAGTCACAACGCATCACAGCTACTGTCTGTCCGAGTCCTGTTGACATATATGCATCCTGACAGTTTGGTCTAAAGTTTCCACTTCATGTGTACAAGGAGCAGCAAGAGATCCCTTCAGAGATCAAAAATGATGGCCCATTGGATTTATTTCCGCCCTGCAGACGTCACTGGGGGGTAGCTTCCTACAACAGTTATTTCCATCTTTCCATGTTGCTGCTTCTGCCAGGCTGCGAGAGGGAGGGGGACAGAGACACAACAAAGGACAGTTACTTTCCAGAAATTACTGAAAACTTGTCCTCTTCCTGCTTTTCTCCCTAATTCGTCTTTCAGAGAAGCAAACACTCCATACTGCAGACCATATTTCTATGTTATTTTTCTATAGGTTCTGTCTAAAAACAGGCCAGGCAGTATATGAAGAGAATTTGGTTCCCAAAGATTTTGCCACTTGGCCTCTGCTATGTGGAGTCCCAAGGAAACTGTATTTTCCTAGGGACAATGAGAGAATAGAAGATTACAAGAAAAATTACCGTTGGAATATCGGTTTTAATTCCCTCCAGATTTATACAATCACTTCAGTGAGAATAAAACCAAAAGCAAAGGTGTATCACTAAACGGGAAACGCAGCAACTCTACGTATCAGTACACTTTGGGGAACATGCACAAAGAAAGTGTGTCTCCAGAAATGGGCATCCTGTGAAATCTGTTGTCCCAAGAAAGCCCAGGGAACCGAGACCCCTCTTTTCAGGAATTATTCTCTAATCGAAACCGCTGTATCTCATATGGCCCAGTCAGCACACGTGGCGGGAGGAAGGAAGAGGTGCCTGCGCAGCACAGCAGGCAGCCCAGCTTGGGAGGTGCCAGACTGAGCCTGTGCGGATGACGGAGGCTGGCTCGGCCAGGGGTTTGCGGTTACACACGGGTGGCTCAGGCGGCTGACAGAACGGCTGCTGATTCAGTGATAAAATCCCTCTATCAAGCATCAAGGCCAAACATCAACCGTCTGATGTGTCTCCTGAAGCGTCTGTACCTCCTGGGATCCATGGCTCTGCTGCAGTCGTCTCTGCGGAGCAGCTGCCCTCCTGCCCAGCCTGTTTCCATTCACACCCAGAACAGACGAGCTATGAACAGAGCATTGCAATGGATTTTGTGTACCGTAAAAGATGTTATTAAAAGTGCCTTCACTTCACATACTGTTTAAAACAAGCCCCCGGGATTCTGCGTGTCAGGTAATTCCTTTAGCACACAAAATCCTGAATTGGGATCCTGTCTGAGGGCTCTCAATTTCAAATAAACATTCTTATTTTCTCTTAATTCACTCTTGCAGGAATGAAACATCTCTGCTTTTTTTTTTCTTTGCAGAAATATGACTAAATAAAGCATTCATGGAAGTAAAATGCAAATAGCAGGAGATTTCACCGGAAAATGGTAATACAAATGCACATTTTTTCAAATGGTAGCATGTAAAGATACCCAACTTTCCATAAATAATTTGGCTGCAGTACAGAAAGTCCTATAACATCGCAGGAACAACTTCTGCCAGGGTTGTTTCGCGCCTTTTCCCACTTTGAATTCTTAATTACACGGTGAATCAGTTGTGATTGTTGGTGCTAGTGTAAACAGAACAAACAGGGAAATTTTAAAACCACATTTATTTTTAATACAAAATCTGTTGCACTATTACAGAAGTGAGCCTGTATGTTTACCCCCACATGCACAGATAATTCAGCATCTACAATTAAATAAGAGTAAAATTATATGTCTCTTTTACGAAAACCATTGGCAAATCTTATGAAGAAATGTGCTCTTTGTGCTTTGTCATCAATGTTGGTAGAATTCGTTTCCGGTTCCCATTAAGAAAACGGATCAAGGGAAAGCTCAAAGGTGCGGCAGAAGCTTAGTACAGCTAGCTTAGGTTTGTGGTTGCGCCCGCTGTGCTTTGCCTACCATATACACACGAAAGCTGCGAGGTGTACTGTGGGCTAGTGTAACGCGCTGGCAGAAGCTCCGAATGGTTCAGTGAGGAATCGGCAGTAAGTAAGCAGAACAGCTCACTACTTCGTTTTCACGGCCAAAAAAAAAAAAAAAAGTATATATTTAAGTAGATGCCTTAGAATACCATGCACACCGTTGGCTAGAGTACTTCTTACACAGTACAACATAAGCTTTCTTGGTTTATTCGTCTGTAACACCTAGAAGCATATAGCATCTACGCTTTAAGTGTATTTACAAATTCAACAAAATATCTACATATAAAAAGCTTACTTAAAATTAAACTTGATGCAAGTTATGAAAAACCAATTTATTGGCAAATGAAACTGAGCATTCCTTCAACCATAGGTTGTTATAAAAATTTATATTTGGAGGTAAACATTTGATTGATATAGTATGCGAGAAAATAATTTTGTAACCGAGAACGGTAAACCTTTACCACTAAACCAGATTAGCACTTGTCAGATTGAATCCTGTGGTTCCGAGCGGTAACCCCCACGCTGCTTCAGGGTGGAGATAACTGCAAAGCTGCCACGCTGATCAGGCCGGGGCGCCGAGGGAAATGCACTCTCGCTGGTGTAGTCGGCTGGTTTGGTTTTTTAACTCTTTATTTTACAGGAGCTTATACCTTGCTGTGTTAGTAAAGAATTTAATTCTGGTTTGTGTTCTGCTGTCGGGTTTTTTTTAGGTCTTCTAAGGCCATGAAAACATGTTGTGCTGCAACTGTCTAGAAAGCATTTATTTTCTTTTTAAAGGAAATTAAAAAAACCCCATACTCCTCTTTGTGTAGTTGAAAATATTAAGAGACTTCCATTTTTAGCACAGCAGTTTCATAACACTTTGTTTTTCTCCAGGTTTTCACTTTATTTGGCAATGACAGTAGTCCGCTAATCACAGTTTACTGCACCAGCTGATGTAGTAGTACAGCGCATTATGGAATGCATATTGTATAAAGGCACTGAATGTAATTTGCCCTGTGTTTTCTGGAATATTTTCTTCTCATTTTAAAGTTTTTTTTTTCTTTCAGTGACTGTACAAATTCCAAAATGCATCGCAATGCGTATCTTTTATGCCCTAAAATCAATCCAATGCGTTTTGATGTAAAAATAGAACACTGTACTGCTGTAATACTTGATAGATTAAAAAGGCTATAAAGTAACAGGAGCAAAGAGCAGATAATAGGGTCTCATTAAGCATCAGCAAATGCAAGTGTCATATTTAAATCATTTAGCAATTATATACTGTACATACTGTTCCTAACTGTCTTGCAAAAAGACATATGATAGCTAGACATTAAGTCACCAATTTCACAACAATGTCCACAAAGACATTGAAGTTCTATAAAATACTACTATAACACTCCGACAATGAAAACGGAACTCATATCCAGGGATTCAGCTGAGGACTGCATAACAAATCGTCAAACCATGGGGTCATAGTGAACACGACATTATCCGTGAATTGTGGAGCAGTTTTTTGTCCATGCATTATACTGTATTTTCAACAGGAAACAAAACTGTTAAGTCGACGTTACCGTTTGTGTCAGTTACCTCTAATAAAAAGTAAAAAGCCCCAAGTTTTGAACAAGGTTTGAATTTCGCATTTTGATTCATACTAACGTAACACTTAACGTGTCGCTAACGCTGCGTAACGGCATCGCCCTGCGTATTCTCATAGCACACACATCTTGCGGTGAGGAGCTCCGTTACCTGCACGTTCATAGTATGAGAGGGAGGCTGCGCAAGTGCTTTGAACCAACTGAAGATACGGGGGGATGGAGTTCTGTGGTTACACAAATGAATTCATGGCATTTACAGGAGAAGGAGCCTCGGAGCTTTCATTTCCTTCGGCAGGTTCTTTCTCCTTTTTGCCACTGTATTGTCCAATAAAGGAGCCATCCTCATTGAACTGACCGTTCACACCTTCTCCATAGTCAACTAAACTATCGTCGCTGTCTTCTTTTTTCACGGTTCTGTCTGAAGGTGTCCGGCTTCCTTTTTTTAGAGGTTTATGGTCCTCCGCGTCACTGGAGACACAAACACACACACAAAAGGAATTAACTGAGGTATTAGATATTCAGACAATCAGTCATGCATGCAGAGTTTATACAAAGCCCGTGTGCAGCCCTATAATCCTTTAGTAAACCCACATCACATTGTAGAGACAGATCAACATGATGCAGTTGGCATGAATACATGGCACAGGAATGGTTTAAACACAGAATGTCTTCAGTGGAGGGAGGGGGCTCTATGAGGGGGGGGTTGTTGTTGTTTTTTCCCCATCGTGCAGGACTTTTCAATGGCAGCACTTGTGCCCTTAGCTTGGAAGCAATTTAGATGCAACTGCAAGCATTAAAAAGTGGGTTGTAAAGTTATATAAAAAAAAAAATAAAAAAAATTTATTTGTTCTCCAAAGTAACAAGCTTATGATGCGCCGTGAAGTTAGTCTGTTAAACTTCTTAATTTCTCTGACCCCTTGAACATGAATGAAGAATGACTTTGGTTAAATGAAATATACGGATTTTCTTTACTAGTATAAAGAAAATAAAAGTGCTGCATTTCAAGTAATTTGTTACATAATGCAGGCCAGACTTGCAGTTTTCCACCTTACCTTTCAAGAGACCTACATATTCCATTAAAAGGGTGCAGAAGAAACAAATGAAAATAGCCTAAGAAGAAAAGCAAAGTCCATATCCTGATAGTGATCAGTATTTTATCAATAATAACTTGCTCTTAAAATTGCTAACAACACGTACTGTACACAGGCAAAGCAACAATTCAGCTCACAGCAGTTAGAGGTAAGCAGTGAAGAGCATGCTGAGTTTGTTTTCATTCCTGATCAGATGGACCGCCCTGTCCTAATCCCTAACTGACAGCACGTTCTGACAAGGATGGCGGTGGTTTGGAGGACAACAGGGAAAAGGAAAAAGGAAAAAGAAAAAGGAAAAAGGAAAAGGAAAAAGGAAAAGGAAAAAGGAAAAGGAAAAGGAAAAAGGAAAAGGAAAAGGAAAAAGAAAAGGAAAAAGGAAAAGGAAAAAGGAAAAGGAAAAAAGAAAAGGAAAAAAGAAAAGGAAAAGGAAAAGGAAAAGGAAAAGGAAAAGGAAAAGGAAAAGGAAAAGGAAAAGGAAAAGGAAAAGGAAAAGGAAAAGGAAAAGGAAAAGGAAAAGGAAAAAGGAAAATGAAAAGGAAAATGGAAAAGGAAAAAGGAAAAGGAAGGCAGGGAGGAGAGATCCCCGTAGCAAAGTCCTGCAGTCTTCCCCTTGTCGGTGGGGAAGCTGCAGCACCATCAGCAGCCCCAAGTAAGTGTGCGGCTGGGGGAAGCACAGCTTGTGTCTCATCAAACAGATGTCGCTGGGCTCTTTTCAGAATCCTTTACACTGCACCTCAGTTTTTCAGATGATGATTTCGGCAGCAGCTTTAAAGCATTTCCAATTGAAAAGCACTATTGCCAGCTGCACTTTTGGGTGCAACCATTTACCTTGTCCTAAACTGTGACTTTATTTGCATCTAAGACACAAAAGAGTGATTTTTTTATTTAAAGACTCCCAGCTTACGGAAGATAGAAACGCATACAATATCAAGGCAATAAAAACATATTTACAATATCCACAATATTAGGCTGAATATTTACTCAGCAAATTATTTTAGCTGTGTAATTCTTAAAACCAAAAACCTTAGTTATTCCAATAATGCTATTTTTTTTTTAATTACTATCTTTGAACCCCCAGAGACGCCATATATATAGCACATACACAGGTTATATTGTTAGCAAAAAATGCCCTGTGGAGAAACATTTCGCTATCGCTAGAAAACCATTACACTGATTTTCCAATCAGTGCTGCTCATTCTCATCTCCTCACCTTTTTTGGAAGAGTAGGTTATCACATTCTAAAAGAAGTCCACCTCTAATATGCATATACTTACAGAAAAAGCATACCAGAGGTTTTATTCTTCTATGCATACACGAGAAAGAAGTGGTAGGAGCATCTGTCTTAACACGTGAGAAAACCTTCACGTTTAAAATACCCAAAGGCACAAACCCTAAACTTGACTGTATCAGCCTTGACTTTGGGGTTAGCTGCTCCTGTACACGCAGCATGAGGAGAAATACCGTATCGCTGATCTGTGCTCGCTGAAATACGTAGGCTAGTGACACGGCAACGAGTGCTAGCCCGGACCGTCGAGCGTCCAGCAGCCAAGGGCCAGTGTTTGTACTACAAAGACGTTCCCAATGAAGAGAGTTCATCGGGGAAGGACCCTCTGTTTGAAAGGCTGAAGATAGAGCTGAGTATTTCATAACCACACGCAATGCAGTTTCTCCGTTGCCCTCATCAGGGGGCGTGAGAGTCCTTCCAACAGGTCATACGAACCAACTGAAGGCCAGACCCTCACTGGGAAGCAGTACCCAGGTCCTGCTCCCAAAGAAGAACGAGCTGCAGTGTTTAATGCTTTCTGGGTGATGGAATTTAGTCAGTAACACTGCACATATGGTTTGCTACTATTTTGAATTAGTAGCTTCATAATTGCTTGCACGAATGAAAATAAATGAAAACTACATTCGTCCCATAGTCCAACTGGTCAAGAAACTCTGCAAATACTCTGAAGTGTGACGCTATCCAGTGTAATTCACTAGGCTGGAATACACACTAATTAAATAATACACCATCACTGTACTAAAAATATCCATTTTTTGGTGTTTAATCAATATAAATCTTGGCTTTCTTTTATAACTTAGATAGTGGGTACAGGAACTTCTGCTCTTAGGGTTTTCGTGTTTGCATTTTTGAAAACAAAGTTTATTTACAAGCCAAACAATGATGAAATACTTACACAGTTGGTTGCACTGTGTCTGTAATTTTTCTCTATTTTAGTAAGGATGCAGATTCTACCGTCTGTGTGATTAAAACCAAACCAAACTGCAGATTTACTCAGGAGTGTACCCACACAGAGGTGGTGTAAGAGCTCCTGGTGTAACAGCACCGTTACGGCAGATGCAAAAATCAAATCTGAATCTGTGTGTTCCCTCCCTTTTTGCACTACACAAGCCCAGAAAAGTTCCACCAAGACTCTGGGAATGGAAAAAGAGGTGGGATTGTCCAGGTTGCTTTCCACTCCTTGTTCAGGAAGAGGGAATAGATGCCATGGCACCATTTATTCTTTATCAAACTGGACAATGACTCGAGTTAGAATAATACTATGTTTTGTGTAGGAGGGAAGGAAATTGAGGAGTAAAACCCAAATAATAACTAGGAGAGAGAGGGGGAAAAAGTGAAGACATCAATGTTTTGGACAGCACTTCTGTAGCCCTGGGGGTGCAGAACGGGGAAGAGACCCTGCTGCTCTGGGGAAATGAATCAATTTTCTCTTTGCCACCCAGAAGCAAACTGCAAAAGCTGCTGAACTGCAAAATGAATATGGATGTCCAAAGAGCTACGGAACACTTTAGGCTGTAGAATATATAATACTATATTGCAAAAACATGTTAAAGCCATGAATTTTGGTACAGTATCTGCAAGATTTCCTAACCTTGCTTACAGCTGTTCATAAAACTATTCCAAAATGCAACCAGGATAGATCATAATTTGTTGTAGTTAGTTTGTGATTTTGCTTGCTGTCTTTTATACTAACATATTGCAATATATTGAAATGAACAATAAAGTCCAAAGTGGGCTGACTAGAATTGCAGTGGACAGCTGAAGAAGTTTTTGAGATGTGTTATGTACGCGGCGCATACAATTAGTAGCAAGGGAATAAGTGGCGGGAGGGAACACAACAGGAGGTGAGAATGGTATGAATTTTAGATTTAGATCAGGCAGCCATGAAAGTTAAGTCTAGGGATACTTTTTCTATCCGTTCCCTTAAATTCCGTACTACTCGTTCTTCAGGGATGAAAGTTGCTCAGTGAAGACTGGTAGTACCAGTCCTTTTGGTAAGTACTGGTATGGACCACACGCATTTCTTGCCCATTTAGTAAGAAGAGTGTTTAATATGAAAGCATACTCAAAAAGCACGATTTAAATATTTTTCATTACAAATTGCCAATATATGAATACATGTTTCTTTTTCTTCTTAGTTTAACGAAACACATAGCAGACTTGCAGCCAACGACTAAGAGAGACGAAGGAGTTCGCAGGTGACACATGTGTAAGTGCAAAGTACAAACATTTTTTTTTGTTTAGTAAGTACTTCCATTTCACAAGCTCATCAGTTATTGAAAGAAATATGTACCTTGAAATCTCCTTTCTTCTTTCAACTTTTCAATCTTTCTTCCTTAGATAGGGGTACATGCAGCAACCAGTCAGAATGGGGAAGACAGTTTTACGAGGCCTCTGCAGTCCAGCAGGCAACTAGTTCCCACTAAACTTTGCCACATTCATGGACATGCAAAAAGACTCAATATATGGTTAGCAATATACTACTTTTCCTCAAAACACAACTGTCAGACGAAAGGCAACATAAAACAAACAAAATGGGTAAAGCGTTCTGGGCTATGGGGCGCAGAAAGAGGACGCAGACGATGAAAAGTGTTGGCAGTAAATTCCCTCTTCTGTGCCCTCAGGTCAACAGCCCAGAAATGCTGAAGTATAAGCAGCCGCGTAACGCCACAGCCGTGCCTCGCACTAGGGCTTCCCTGCACGCTCCGGGAGAACCTCTGCCTTAACGCCCAACAGGCTTCTGCTCACGCTCCTACACTGACAGGACTGTGCGGATGAAAAATGCTTTCCCTGTACACTCAGGCACCTGCATCCATCCAGATGTCAAAACCTTTTACTGCTTCTAATCTAGCTAAGACACAAGCCCATCCATATTAGCATTCTGATTAGTTTTTCTTTAGCGCCTCTGCAACGCGCAATCTTTGACCCCAAGAAGCTGGAAAAAGTGGTAGATTAAGCTCTGGATTTAAATGGCAATGGGACCAAAAACCTGCCGTTATTCAAAGAACGGGACTCGGTGCTTGTGAAAATTTTAAAGAATCTACGTGGGAGAAACTCAACCAACTTTCCACCCTTGTTATTTCTGGTGGAAAATGATACAAAGGGAAATCCAAACACTGATTCAAAAAGTAGTGAAACAGATGTCAGAGAATTTAAGTAAGATCCGTGAAAGAAAGCACGTGTGTGCAAATGAGGACACAGTAAGAGCACTGCCAAATCCAGTAGGACTACTCAGAGACAAGAATTCTTCAGACAGGCCACTGACATCATCTCTTGTCAGGAAGAGACCAAGCTTACAATTAACGGTGCTGAGGCACAAATCATTGCTGGGTCCCCCTGGAAACACAGCTAAGCTGCAATGAAACTTGAAGAACTACACGAGAAAAAACCACTACTGGAGTTACAAACTATATTCTCATTGTTAATCAAACCAGAACAAGAAGGAAGAGTAATATATTATTTAGTTAGCTCAAAACTCTCCACCAACTATTGCCATCAAGTGTCTCACAGCATATCCAAGAATTTCTAGGAAAAATACTGCATCAAAAGGCTGAAGAAAGAAGCAAAATAATTCAACAAAATGTGCAAACATCCTAGTTACCCCACACTAGCAGGCCTACTACTGTAGCTGCCCTGTATCTTCCCAAGAACATTTTGCAGGCTGCAGTTGCTAGACTTTCACGCTTGCTGTGAAGTCAGCTAAGAAATGCATGCTTGCAGCCTCCCTGCCCATGAACCCACAGGTCTAGAGACGCCACAACTTCCTAATTTCTCATTTTAGGGACCGACCGGGATGGAAATTTAGGCTGATTTATGGACTTACACTGACCTGAACAGGAGCTCTAGATAGCCTTTAACTTTGAGTTAAATAAACTTCCATTTGTGGTACCTCTTGTATTTCTTGCAGTTTCTTAGTGTGAGGATTGACTGTCCACAATTTACTGTCTTCGACAACTCAGGAAACCACTGGGATTGTAGTGTAATGAGTTTGTGACACAGGCACAGTTTTCCCTTGTTACGGAAAGGTGCAGGTGTGCCTCCAGCCGCAGGAACACAGCGCACCCCACCACTCCGTGGTTCCTGAAACCCCTGCCTTTCCTAAAGCATTATTTCCTTCGCTAGATCGATATGGCAGGAAAATCCGATGTTGGCGGGTTCGGCAGAAAGTGTGCTCTTAGATGAAGCTGCAGAGTGCAAGACTTCAAACAAGTCCAAGCCATCCCAAGGATACTGGGAAGCCTAGAAAGTGAAGGCGACAAAAACTTCCCCTGAAACTGAGAGCTATGACTTCTCTAGAAGACCTTAATTAGTCAATAAGATTTAAGTAATTTAATAATTTAAATCTTATTTTGAAAAAAAATTATTTCCTAAGCATTGGGCTTGCTTGTCCAGAAATACTGACGTCTATTCAGTATCAATTTCCAAGTCTTTCACTCTTCCCCATTCCTGAGAGAGGAGGAAACCAGTCTATGACCTCAGAAAGTTCCTCCTGATGGCCTGCTGTCTCTCTGACAGCGAGACGTCCTTTCGAACTTGGCATGAAAAGATTGTGAGACCTTATACTTTCCCTTCCCTCCTTTGTACTTCGGAGGAGAACGGAAGGAGCTCAGGCACTTGTGAGGAGAAGAAAAGGAAGAGTTTCCAACAGAGCTCTTTTTTCGCGGCTGACGCGAGGAGCGTCCGTGTCCCGGGAAATCCTCCATGACCTGGACCAAGGACTCACCGAAGAGCTTGCCGCCGGTGTACGGCAAAGACAGCAGTTTACGTGTCAGGTCTAGCGATGAGGTCCAAGGACGTAGCCATATAGCTCTCCAGGCTACAGTGAGGCAAGCCATATTTTTAACGGTGAGTCTCAGAGAATCCTCAGCTGCATCATGGATAAAATTAGCTGCAATTTTACACAGCCTGCGTTTCCTCCGCATGGCACCAGATGGGACCCATTTCCTTTTGAATCTGGCTCGCTCTTCCTCCAACCATATTAGCAACGCTCTAGCAGCGTAACTGCAGTAGATAGATACTCCAAGCTGGGCTGCAACTAGCTTGAAAGATCTTTTAATTGCTTCCTCAACCTTTCTGTCAGTAGGATCTTCAGGGAGAGCATCCATCGTAGTAGGCACTGATAGTACAGATTCACCAGTAACCAATGCCTCGTCTACCTGAGGCAAGGTCCCCCACAAAGCAGCTTTATCCACTGGAAGAGGATAGAGCTTACGTAGGACCGTCGGGGCTTCATGCTTTGCCTCAGGATTACCCCAGATCCTACAGACAAAATCTTCCACCGCTGAATGGATAGGAAGTGCATTATCTACCTTGTCTTCTTCAGAGGGGATAGGCAGTTCTTCGTAAGCACGTTCAGATTTGGAAGATTTTAGCATTAATACCCTCTTTATGTGCTTGAACAGATAATTCTGATTCTCCCTGTCAAACGTACGCAGAGGATCCGGTCCTTCTTGGTCTTCTGTAGCGGACTCAGGTGACACCTCCTCGTCTTCAGGGGATGACTCAACCTCCAAGGCCTTGCCAGCCTCAGATTTCTCCTTCCCAGGAGTTATCTGATCATTTGAACTGTTCGTATGGTCAGACTCAACAGTATGAGAACTGCTCCCAGTTGCTTCTAGAGGAACCACTGGAACTTCTGTAATTGGTACCCTGGGATGCTTTACCGGATGGGACCTAGCCTGTGCCACAGAAGTTATGCTTTGTCTGGCTGCTGTCAAAGCATCCTTTAAGACAGTAGCTAGCTCAGGCAAAATTACAGATTTCATTAATGAGTCCTTTTCAGATTCAGAGAAGTGCGTAGTAGCAGAAGGTCTTACCTTCCTGTGGTAGGAGCTCTGAGTGTCTTCTGAATCTGAGCTGTAGTCGGGGGTGTGGCTGAACCAGTGCTGGAGAGAAGAGTGCTGCCTTGCCCGTGAGCCACGAATTGAGTTGCAGCTGAGGGGTTGCTGGAAAGGGGATGGCTGTCCTGCCTGAGAATCTGAGCCCTCCTCCGACCCCATTATCTGTCGCTCAGAAGCATGATGTCTACAGCCATGCCTGTACTTCCATTCGTCTGACCTCTTTTCCTCTTGGCAGAGGGAAGCAGAGACAGAACTAACCCTTGTAAGCTCTGAAGACTGCCTAGCCCTCCTCCTGGTGTAGGAGGTCTCTGATCTGGTGCTGGAGTATTGATCCCCTGACCTTCTGAAGAAGTTGGATCTGTCAGATCTCACAGACTTTGCTTTGGTAAAGACAGGGTCTGCTTCAGAAGAATTGGCACAGCTACCTTTTCTTTTCTTTGCCTTGTCCAGTTTCTTTCCTGTCCAAGCAGACATGGACCTGAAGTGATGAAAAAAGTTCAAAATACTCGAATTCCTAGATCTTTCAAAAAGTACTTTTTTTCCCAAGGGAAACCCTATACCCTTTTTCCTCAAAGAAGCACTGCGTCATGATCAGTGCCACGTGAGGCTGACACACTGGGAACTGAGGGACTGCAGGGATGCTGGGCTGCAGAGAGGGTGCCAAGACATCTTCTGTAATCTGACTGGTTGCTGCTGCTGCCCTGTCTCTAAGGAAAAAAGAGGAAAGCCCAATGCAGACTAATTACACAGCAATACATTTTAGAAAGGAGTTCTTCATGGTAAATAGGATGAGCTCTTTCACGTGAACAAACCTGATAGCTTGGCATGCATCTGTTCATATTCACTAGACATGAGGTGCATAAATGCATTATAAAATAATGGAATAAAGCACTAGCTGATTCTACAGATTAACTCAAGCCACTGAAATACGGAGACACAAATCTTGCTGCAGGTCACACCTAAAAGCAGACTTGCAGAGTCTTATTCTGGGCCTGAGAAAACATGTATTGAGGTCACATCATTTGTACAGTTCTGTACGAAGTTCAGTTTCTGCTGCTGAAAATTCCAATTATCGAGAAACAGGGGAGTGATAAAAGAGAATGAAAACTAAACCGCCTAGGAAAATTTATTCAAGTACTTATTTGTACATCTGCTTCCAAACATTGCTTCATACCTCCCTTTTTATCAGCTAAATTTAATTAATCCATAGGCACTTAATGCTGTAATAAAATACTGCTCTGAACTCATGATTCTAAGAACAGACTATGGTATTTTTTCTAAAATCAAGGAAGAATAAACAGAAACTGCTCTTTGGCATTCAGAACTGTAAATCTATTCCAGTCAGATCAAGATGCGAACTTCCCTACATGAAGGAGCTATGGCAACAGAGCGGATTCTTTGTGAAAAAAACCCTGATTTTTCTATGTACGTTTGTAAATGTCACATCTGCAAAATAATAAGGGATCTTACAATGCTTTTGACACATGAATGCACTGTAAATTCTGTTCTAACACCCATGTAAAGGATAATGTTATTGACATATTTAGAAAATAACATAATTTCCTATACTAATCAAAAAACCAACAAATAAAACGCTGCTTATTTAGTAAGTTACAATTGTTAGATGAACAGACCATGCTTTGCGTGAGCCGGGAGATTCAGCTAGACTACACTGACAGTAAGGGAAGAGTCAGGAGTAAGAGCTGCGTTGCATGCTTTGCTTTGAAGCTGCTTGCTACGCATCTTGTACTGAAATACGTGAAAGGGAGACTTGTTTTTTCTCGTAGGGCATCCCTTCCCCGCTGTGTATAACACCCCTTCCTTGTTATTGGATTAGGTGTTAGCGCAGGCAGACACTTTCAACGCGTTTGTTTTCCAGTCAACGTAACACAAGATTGTCTTTATTAGGACTTAATTAAAAATGTATTTGCAAAACCAATGCTAAATGCGCCCTACCCGAAAGGACACCGTATCTGGAATTTTAATAACCTGGAAGATGGGTTTGTAAAGAAAGGTTCCTCACTTTGAGACAACCACATCTGAATCTGAATTTCACCTTGCACTAGTGAATGGCTTGTTCTCAACTTGGATGTTTAATTCTTTTTCTAATGGCGCGGTTGAAATGCTACGTATAGTTCCATACGTCACTGGATACGGAATCTTGGTCAACACAGGAAAAAAGTTAGTTTTGAATTAATAGGTGCAATATTATATAGAGTACATGTGTGAACAGTGAACGTGGCAAACCACATCAGGTGCTCACCTGTATTCACCAAATGTTCCATCATCCTCCTTCATGGGTTGTATTTCTGGATCAGCATGTGCATCCTCCTTTTCCTTCACTGAAATAATTAAAATCGTAATTTTTATCATTAAACTGCAATACAAAAAAACCTTAAGACCTTAATTTCTCAAACTTATCACATTTGACAGGAACATGGTTTGGATAAAAAAATAATTTTCAGCGCTGGGGCCTTAGGCTGTTACATGCTTTCTTTTGAATGAAAGGATCTGTTAATTATTTATAGAATTTTATTTTCATTCAAGTCCAAAACAGTGTATGTCATTCTGCACTAGTAAAACCTTTCTTTCTTTCATTTCTATCACTAAAGAGAAAGTTTGGTTAAAAATCCTACTAACATTCTTCCTTTATTTATGTTATTAATAGTTATTGTTTACTGAAACCTGAGTAATTGAGTTTTACTTATCCATACTCTGTACTGTCTCATACTCATCAATAAAACTGAATCGGATTCACTTGTGTTCACTGTCAGTTTGTACCCTTTCTGCTTTCGTCTCATGCCCTAGGACTCCAGGGAATTTTAGGTAGTAAGAATTATTAAAATACCAGGTGTGGTCTGATAATCTATTCTTTTCTATAACATGATCAGAAGAAAAGTAAAACCACCTACACTGGAACCTAAATTTAACACAATTGTCCCTCTTGCACGTCCCTGTTACAGGTTTAGTCATCGTTCAATGGCAGTAATAAATCCACACACATGACTTGTCCCCCTGAAAAGAGCTATGCAGCCCTGTGTACCCAGAAACCCACTAGTCCCTGAGAAGACAGACATTTAGAGAAGACATATATTCCTGTAAACTGAGATTGTTGACAGAGTAAAATAATACACTGACTGCTAGAATTACCTTTATGGTTCTTCTCTTTGCCTTTCATTTCCCGCTTTCTGGCTACTGTTCAGATCTTTCCCTTTGTTTAGCAGATACAATGATATAATCCAACATACAATCTCTTTGCTTTTACTCCGGTAATTTCCACACTTAATTTATACATCTTTAGTTTATATGCTGTTATTTAAGATGAATCATTCCTGATGGTATTTTCTAAGTATATAATTACAATAATGCATAACACCTTGAAATGTATCTGGCTGCTCTAATTTCACACCGAAACAATTTACTGCTTTTTCAAACCACAGGCAATCTCATGATGACATGCTAAAATTACTATGAAAAAAAAGAGTTAACGACTTTGTGCTTTCCATTGGTCACTCTCTGTGGAACAGTTCATTTGCAATGACGCCAGAAACACAAACGGCGCTAGTCACTGCTACAAACAGGAGCGCACACTGCATCTGGACATCGTATGGACAGCCAGTGTCCACCACACCTCCTCGATCGACAGCAGTTTAACGTGGGTGTGTACATATGCATCTGTGCATACAACGAATACCTTACGTTAGTAATTCTGCAGAAGCAGAGAAAAGAAGGGCATGGCAGGGATCTCCACAAAGTAATGACCACCTTAGTATCCAACTCCCTTCTAGGCTTGGATGCAAACTGTGGTTTACTCTCTTCCAGGTGGCTCACTCCACGTCCTCCCTAGTCTATTCGGTTTCATCACTTCCTTGCTTCATTCTCCTAATTTTCCTTGTCTTTTCTCAATTCTCTCCCCTAAGAATCGCTTCTGCTACATCCTCTGTGATGTCATTTTCTCTATAAAAATTCCAAATATTAGAAAAAAAGCCTAAGATGATGTTTCCGGCCTCCTGTTCAACACAAATATAACACTGTGTTCCTTAATCATCTGCCTTTTCTCCAGGGCGTTGGGACAGAAGCTTCTCTTAATTTTTGCTGTCCCTACATGTCTTTGCTCCTTCCATAAAACAATTAAACAGTTAGACTGAGTAAGGTGGGATTCTTGTACTTAATAAGGTGATTTTATCCTCTTATAAAAATAATCTAAATTCAGCTGTAAAAGATTTGCCTGTGAAGAGGAAAGGTTTTAAGTGTTCAGTGACACTGGTTTTCAGAAGTGCGGTGGTAAAAACAAGCAGAGGAAATTAAAAGAGAATGTGGATTTTTTTTCTTGTCTACTTGTGTAAGTGCAGCCATCTTCTTCATGCCAAAAATAATAACATGAATTTCAAGAAGTTTGCGTTGACTTTAAATACGTGTTCCAGAATCTGGATATTTATGTAATTTCCAAGCTTTTGGTGTTGGTAATACAGAACTTATTTTTTCCTGAAATCAAGATTTTACTTGAAATCTAGTAACTACTTTCTATTGTAGGTAGGAGAGGACAAGGAAAAATGAAATTATCATTGGACGCCCAGCTGAAGTCCATTCATTTCCACTCGCGCCTCACGGCTGCTCTGAGATCCTACCAGGCAGGACTACTATTCTGGGCAAACTGGTTGCCACCACCCTTTTCAAGAGGGCTTTAGACTGTGGACCAACTCCTTACACACAAAATAAGACTGGAGAAAGATGTATATAAGACACATGTACGCACGCATACACACACACCCACGCGCCTTTTATAATACGTACACCCAGAGGAATCAGAGTTTTGATAGAAGATGTACGTTGTATAGTTCCAGTTTTAATTGCAAAGTATAAAATACACTTGGCCCTTCCTAGGCATAATCCTAAAAAAATAAAACCCTAAAAAGAAGAACTCTTACAAAGACAAAAGAGCCTAACTGAAGGATGGTGCTGCAAAAATGCTGAAGCTGAAGAACGACAGATTGTGAGAAGGATGGTAATACACCTGAAACACAATCACCTGCGAAGAGATTTGTCCTGTGAAATGCGTTCCCAGTACACTAAAGTAACATGGCGGCTATGACCTGGTGTATGTTTCCACACTTTCTGACCAGTTAAATTTAACTCAGCTCATCTTAGTGGGTAAAATCCATCTGGATTAGAGCTAAGAGAGCGGGGTGGGAGGACCAAGTATCTCAAACCTCTCCAGAGTGGTCATGTAGTACCATGACACTCCAGGAATGAAGGAGTTACTTTTCCTACGCTGAAATGGATTGAGGTTTTCTACCAACAGGCCTACCAAATGGTCAGACTGATTTACCACATACACAACGTAAATGTAAACCAGCACCGAATGTAACTTCTCCAGTAAACCTGAGATCTGTCTAAATGGATCGCCAGTAGGTGATTTTGACTCTCACTGTTATATAGCATACCTGGGTATTTGCCACCCTTGTTCCTCCTTATGAAGCAGACGATCAGTAAAATCAAGATCAGAAGAGCAACAGCACACATCAGACCAATGAACCATCCTTGAGTGGCGATGTCTACCTGTCGACTTGCCATTGCTAGAGAATAAAAGAAGGAAAAAATAAGTGCTTTGCTATGTTTAAATGCCGTGTGAATTCAAATAAGTAACAGCCAGTCTACACTGTTCATTAATTAAGGAACAACATTCGCTGTGAAAACTAGTATTGAGAAAAACAGTGATACTGTATTTTGCGAGTATCTTCGTTATTTAAAATGCTTCCAAGTAGCTGTGCCTAGAACTTACTTGTGAGTATACGAATTCTGCCAACATTTAAGCTTAGCAACTACTCCGCAAAACCTGTGCACATACTACATTGCTTTTCACAAACCTCAAAACTATTCTCAGCCATTTTACATTAATTAAACTATTGAAATGAAATTGCAAATTATAATTCACACAAACATGTTGATTGCATTCTGAAAATGGATAACAAGCCAATACTCATTAGCTAATGCACTCCCATTAGTCTGAAATGGGGAAACAGATGGGTCATTCAAGACTCTAACATTCAATTTCAACTAAAAATCAACAATGAAGCATCCTTTAAAGCCTTATTAAGCATCATGTTTTCTTCCTCTCCTCAAACCTGTACCTCAGCCTACAATTTATCATGATTGCCGTGATTTAGCATTAGTGAGGACTTAACACAATGCAATTGGGAAGCCTTTCCTTGGCACTGTTTCTCTCCAAACGCTGACTCTAGCTGGAAGATAACGTAAATGATAGGCAAACTGCACAGGAAACATTACAGTCACTAATAAGGACAGAAATTATCTGTCTGGTCTGGGGACTGGATCCCTCCTACTGGCCTCCAACATAGCAGGAGGATTTTCCTGGTGAAGTTTATTTTCTACTTTCCCTGTTTGGAAACACATTACAGGCAACTGGCCTTAGAATTTGCTGTTGGGAGAAAGTGGGAAGGGTGAGAGGAGTTAGGGATGCATGCTACAGACAGAAGACATGAAGTGGAGGAAGACGGACATCCATCCAAACCTATCTTGTTCATTCTTCACTTTCTCCATTCCCCAAACCCAAGAGTGTGAAACTCTATGACGAGTTGCTTAATAGCCCTTTCTCTGTTTGGGAAATAGAGACAAAAATCACCTTCCCACACCAAGAAGGAATGCAAACCCCTTCCTATGCGTAACTCACATGGCATTTTGGTTCAGCATTTGTCATTCTTTCTGGCTTCATGAGATATGGTATTGGATTATTCACAGCCAGTAAATTACCTAGGATTTTAGTAAGGATCAGCAGTATTTCAAATCTCAGCTTAGTCAACTCTTCACACTAGGACCAGGTTATACTTGAGACCTTCAGTCAGTCTCTTTAACGGTTGGACTTGATCATCTTAAAGGTGTTTTCCAACCTAAAATATTCTATGACTCGTTTGGCTGCTGTGAGCACATCGGCTCTCATGGCACGTGTTTCACCCGTATCTGCTAGGGAAGACGTAGCGAGTCTAACTGTAGATTTGCTTCCACCGAAGTGGCATGCACAACACATCTGTAGCTTTACACACAGAAACGTCAGAGTCCCGGAGCCCCATCAAGATTTCCACCTCTCCTTCGAGGGGATACGTCTAAGGGCAAGGCTCATAAAAACACATCAGGGAGATGTTTCCCACGGAGCATTGACTTTTCTAGCCACATACCAGGTGATACAGCATAAGCTCTTCCCTTTACAAAGCGTGCTGGATGACCACTGTCCTGTGCTGGTGCTGTGCTCTGAACACCACCTGAGCCTTGCTGGGCAGAGAGCTAGCTGACAAGAGACTGCACTGGGCTGGCAAGCACACTAACCATAAAATAGAACAAAATTCTGTTATAGGCCAGATTTCAAGCCCACATCTCAGTGTTATTTATCAGTTAAGACAGACAGTTTGACAGCATCAGCTCTCAGTAGTCAAAAGTACCTCCGACGTCTGGAGACAGCATCTACCCTCCATTCCATATGGAAGACCAACACGCATTCCCTTGAGAAGTGCATGGCTAAAATTAAGTTTATTTTGCTGCCTCTTTTTTGTCTTGCTGGGAAAAGTTATGACTGGAGTTTCATTTAAACAGATCAATGAATAAATGTGTCTGGTTATTGTGGAGTTATGATTAGATTCCCAGACACTGCTTAAGATCTGCTTCATGATATTTTAGCAACTAACTGTGTCTTATATGTTCACCAATTTAAACTATTTTTGCATTAAAATGTCTACTTTCATATATATTATGTTTTATATACCCTCTCTGTGTAAAACCAAATATTTATGTTGTGGTCTTAAAAAACTAAATCCCAAAGGCACTCTTCCTCTGAATTATAAATCAAATTAACATAATCTTTCGGTTCCACATTAAGGTTAAATTTTTTTTTGAGTTTTGCACATATGCATTTACAATAAGGCATTAAAGGCTGTATAATACATACTGTGAAAAAATGCAGGGGCACATTTAACATTCGAATGTAGTAGGAAACAGCATCAAGCAAAACAACTCATGCATAAAAATATGCCAGCTAGATGGGAGAAAGATGAAAACTTACTGATGCAGCCTCCTGTATTCTTTAACATGTTGCACAGCCAGTAGGAAAGGGTTTCTAGATCTCGGTGCAACTTTAAAAATGGCAGAGCACTTCCTGCTTACGTCAAGTAAATTATCTGCTTCAGGCAGAAAGGCATTGACTCTTGGTGGGCTGCTAATGCAGGAGTCAGTGCAACACACGGCACTGCTACGCTCAAAAAGCTAAGCATCCGCACTGAGGATGCTCTACAGGAATGCTTGCCAAAGGAAAAAATGTGGCGAAAGCCTCGTGTAGGAAATACTGCATATATGAAATACTCCAGTATTTTCCTTTTTATCCACTTCATTATTTGCAGTGTTTAGAAGCTCTGATCTAGGCTGAAGACAGTGTGACACAACATTTTTCTGTAAGAAATACGCCATGTATATAATTTTATGCTGGACACTGAACCTTTCCATTATCAAGAAGCAGAAAAGAGTGTCTTTAAATTTCCTTATTCCTTCCCTACTCAGTGACATGAGCCAAGGTGACTGGGTACGTACAGGATACTTATCTACCAGTTCAGTATTTTTGTGCAGAAAGATGCTTTTGGGAGGGTTTCCATTCCATCTTGTTTTAAATAATACTGTAGTCTTGATCCTTGCTTTACTGCAGCTTTAGGCTTTGGATGTGTATTTACATAAAATTTCACATATCTGCTTTTATACCACTGCCTGTCTCTGGCTTAAATAACCTCTGTGTTTAGCCCATACATGTTTGCTTGGCACTGTTACTCAGTACCCTGTTTTCAAAGGTTTCCTGCAAACATGATAAAGTGTGAACAGAAATCGAACAAAAACAAAGCAGAAAAATTATGATTTTAGAAAGTGCTTGCTTTGAACGTGGCATATTCATTATTCACTTTGTTGTCTGATAATTATTACATATTGTTCAAGCGTATTTTCGTATTTAAACTACTTTCTTAAACCATAACATTGTGCAGTTGGTGAGGCTACTGCTAAATAACTATGCACTGACCAAAACGCTTGGAATGAGCAGAAGTGGCTAGCAAATACACAACAAATAGTAACAGCTGACCAGGAACATGCTGTGATGGCAACGACACGTTCAGCATAACATCAAAAAAGTTCCAATAAAGCCCTTTCTCTGAGTTAAATGAACAAGCATTACTGATTTGCTTATGAAGAAATATGACTGAAATATGTACATAAAGAACTTCAACAGCCTTACTGACCCACTGGATCTATACAAATATATATAATAAAGATATATCTATACAAAAGCAGTATATGACAGGAAAAGAAACATTTACAGGTAGGAATCTCTTAACACTGCTACAAATAGATTACATGAGACACCAAACTGAATCTGCCCTTCTGATTATGTAATCATTTTAGCTGAGATTTTTGGAATTAAAACTGGTCATACACAGACTGTTAGCTTTAAAGATATATACTTGGCTCTATTAAAGTACATGTTATTTAAATACAGCCATCTAATTATATTAATTACAAATAGATGGAATAGGTCATCTTCAGTGCACAGCACACAGATGAAGTGTGAGCAGTATCTTGCCCCTAATATAAACAACAGAGAGGTGAAAGTGAATTGAAAGGATGAAAACATTCATAATCTACACAATAAGTGTGCTGGCACTATTCAGAAGTTTACAGAACAATTCCACATTGCTCTAAACAAAAGAACATGCAAAGACGCTAGCTACAACATCTCTCAGCTAGAAGCAGTTCAACGTTTCAGCACTGGGTCTACCACAATTCTGGCTACGATACAGAATTGGTACGGTGTGCCTCACCTGGACCTGTCTCAAACACATCCTCTGAACTCCTAAAACCAGACAGGCCCTCAGCACCGACCCGGACTTTATATGCTGTTCCTGGTGTTAAACCCTTTAACACAAAGAAGCTTCGAGAACCATTTACAATTTCTTTTTTCCAATCTTCTTTGCCTACAAAAATTTTAGGAAAACAACATATTGGAATTTTAATTTTCTCTGTGTTACTAAATGTTTCTAGACAGAATACTATCAATACTTATTTGACTAAACTATGGATTGGCTAAAAAAACCCAAACAAACCACTACTGTCTCAAAAATTAATAAAACCATACAAAATCAGGACTTCAAATAATAATATATTGCATGCAATAGACTGAAGAAGACATTATACAAATTATGAAGTTAAACATTTGTTCCAATGTACTAGAGAAATACTATTTGCATTTCTATTTTTAAAAGGCTTATTGATCTTGCAATTATAAAATACATTAAAATAATTTTAATAATTTAATTAAATTACACTTCTGCCGTTTCAGTCAATATTTACATTAGTCAAGAAATTCTACTTTGAAATCTGAACCCATCAGATTTCCTGATCATTCTCATGTCTTTTTTTAGAACAGTCTCAGCTGCTTCTTTGACCAATATCTAGAAAAATGCAGTTATATTCCAGTTTTCATATTGGTCGTCTTTACTCACAACTTTAGGAGGATAAAGTATTTGAACAAAAGCATCTTGGGATTATTAGCTAGCTGCGTTTTAATTATTACTAGTATTATCAAAGGTTAAAACCTGGGTTTATGCCAATAAAAGTACACATAATGGTTGATACGTTATTTTAAGTTTTAATTTAACAAGAATATTGTTTCAATTGGCTTTTATTTAATTTTTCTTTTCCTGAATTGGGCATAATTTAGGACAACTGTTATATCCTATTTTAACGCAAGTAATTGTCATTTTACACACACAATCACTGCATGATAAACAACTTCATGCAAACTACATTTTTAGAAGTTCATGTTCAAAAGAATGTATAAAATAATACAAAGGAACAAAGGCTGATGTTCTATCTAAACATCACATACCTGCTACACACTGATCTTTATGAAAATGAAGTTTATTTGATCTTCCTGATCAAATTTTAAAAAAATTCTTCTAGACATGCAAGAGCTATCATTAACACTGGGTCAATTTAGGACCACATTTACTATAAAAATCTTTGAAAACATATCTGAACACTTAAGCAAAATTTAATGAAATGAATTCTTACTGCCTGCTACACCATATTCAACATAAAAGTGCGCATGATCTGGTCCCTCATACTCCCAACTGATATTGGCATAGGTCTCAGCGGCAGCTGTTGTAACATTTCTGATCCTTGGATAAAGTGGTTGCACTGAATACACAATAGAAAAACAAAGCAGAATACGAAATTGTGACTACATGCATTAAAAAAAATTGATTTTAAGAAGTTATTGTATTAATTTAGGCCACGTACAGGAGAAGTATAGTACATTTGTCATTGTTTCCACTACTGGAAATTAGTGACTAAAGTAGCGTATTCGGTAACTGAATCCTAGGCAGCTACTACGCTATGAAATGATGAAGTAAAATCTACGTACTCTACTGAGCATGCCCTCTATCACAAAAACTGCCACATGCTTAAAAGTACCTAATTGCCAAAATTCTGGAAAACATTATTTCTATCCATCTAGAATTAAAATGCAGACAGATGGAAAGTGAGAACACTGTCAGGGTAAGGGGCAGCGGTAGAAGAGAACGGAGTTACGAAGGTGGTACACACCTCCCTTTATGCCATGTGTCACTGAGTGGACTGCAAATGCCTCAACTGCAAGGCCTTATAGGATTTTGTCTCTATTGCATTGATAATGATAAAAAAGGAAGACAATACCCTTATAGAATGTTGGACGGACAGTGTGCATGACTGGGGAGGTTGCAAAAAGGGTTTCTGAATATCCTTCACCATCAGAGATAGTAGGAAAGAAAAAATAAAGAATAGAAACACTTTACATCAAAAAGTAACATTTAAGTAATACAGTAAAACCTTACCTGTTAAACGAAAAACACATGCACACTCTAAGTTCATGCAGGATTCAATTAGTTTTACTCGTGAAAATACCAAAACGGCTAAGTGATACACACGTATTTGAAAACAAACTGAAGCGTGTGTGTGGCTTTCACGGAACATTTCTGAAAGCAGCTTCATTAATGTTATGGATTCACGGCACCTTTAGACACTGGAACATCAGACAACAGATAGTGGAAAGCCAATATCAAAACGCTGTGGTGTGAAGGACATGAATCACGGGAATGAATGCAAGAAGCTGTTCATTTTGAAGTACTGTGTCGACCGCTGACATTCGCCTCAGCCAACAGTACTTTTCACACATACGCCTAATGCCCAAATCTCTGAAAAGAAGTGCTTCTCTTTTCAGCATTCTGGAATTAGCCACTTCTTTGCTCATACCCTAGTCCTTTGTTATCCAACTATACTTGTTACAAATGGACATACATTCCAATATTTTTGTTTGCCCAATATTAGTGAAAAATAGATTTTAATAGTTCTAATACATGTTCTTCAAAGGCATGAAATTAGTCTTTAATGGAAATCCCTGACACAGTTTGTCACTGACCTTCCTATCCTGCTAAAAATATCTTTTCTGTTAGAAACAACACCAAAAATACTTCCCAAAGGACTATGAAACATCAGGGTTAAAAACCTAGTCTCGATAAAAACAGATGGTGAACTTCCTATGGCTTCACCTACACCAGAAAATAAAATGGGCAATAGCCGATGCTCAAGGAGAGCGGTGCTGCACAGATTTTAGCTATGCACTTGAATTATTATATCCTCAAACCAGGATGGTCTTGTCCATATGGATGGCTGAAAGCAGTTCCAAATTAGAAATTTTCCAAAGAGAAAACAGCTTACTTTGGCAGAGTAAAATAAATAAATCTGTATACAAGCCTCTAGCACAGACTAAATGAATACCATGTGTCGAAAACTATAGTTTGAGTCTTTTTAAAAAATACCTAAATTATGAAAATCCCATCAATTCCTCTAAAAATGTATTCTTATGATTACAAAATTTCACAATATCATACTTTTGATCCCGATATTTGCATCAAATTTTTCTTCTTAACTCTATTCCAGTAGAACTCTTCAATCTGTATTAAACCAACCACTCCCAAATTTGATGGCTTTGTATGTATATTGTGTCTCTATATTTTATAAATAACTTCTTTCACCGAGCAAAAATAATAAGGAATACATTATTTAAATAGTAAAGAATGTATTTATTTCTTGGCTAAAACCCCTTGACCAAAATCAAATGGCAAGCACTAGATTTAACAAAAGCCATCGAGGTTACTAAATCAAGAACAAAACCCCCTAAGAAAGACCAAAGCCAGAGCTGTTTAAGGGAAAACTAGCATGTAACCATATACACTATGGCAAGGGAAGGGGATTAGATTCGGCTGCTCTGTGCCACTTGAAGGTAGCAAGAGGAAAGAATAGCAGGCGCTATATTTAGAAAGGTGCAGAGTCTGAGATGGCAGGCGGGACACGTAAACTTCCTCCTTTGCACGCAGGAACAGGTGTTTGTTACAATCAGCATCGAAGCATTTGTTCCGTGCCAAGAAAACAACTGGTTCGTACTCTAAATACAACTTTGCTTTGTTCCATTACAAACATACTGTCTCAAACCCGTATTTTCCCAGATTTTGCCCTTCCACAAGAGATGTGTAACGAGCAGCACAACTGTATGACTGACACTGGTCACCAGTGTTAAGACAGAAGAAACCATCAGCGGTGATCTGTTTCAAACTCTGGCAAACAGATCCCACAGAATGACACCTAACTGCTCCCTCTTCATGCCTGAGCACATGGGGATGAAGAACACCGTCTCATCTTGTGTGAAAGACTCCAGACGACACGCAACGTCTGTAACACTAAGCAGATTCGATGATCACCTTCCTGCAAAACCTCAATCTTATCATCTTGGGGTTTTTTTTTTCCATCTCAGATTTCCAGTTTCTGCTCTGATTAAAGAGCTGTCTGCTAGATTAAAGACCTGCTATCTGGTAAATGTCTTTCTGCTCGTAAGATTGTGTATTACAATTAACTTGGCTCAGTAAATTACCTTCATTTCCTTGGTGTCTTACTTTCTAAATCCTCTCAAGTGACTGATGTATGCTTACATTTATCAGATGTACTCTCTCATGATTCTTACCAATAGCGGCATGTATAGATTTATCCGCACGTAGCATTTGGTCAGATTTAAGTTCTGTTTTTTTCCTACTGAATACATCACAACAAGAAATATGTTCAGTAGGCCATTTATTTTCAAAACCATAATTTTTCTAATTCTTCCCCTTTTTCGCTACTGCTTCATCTAATTTTCCAGCAGGCCTGGAAAGTTTTAGTGAAGTCTGTTAAATGTGCCATATTTGCAACACGAACAGACCCATAAGGAGATAAAAGACGGCTGATGGCTCCTGAGGTGATGAAAGCCTAGAGTCGAAGTGGTTACAACATTTAAAACTTGTCTCCAATCTACCCAGACTCTTGTCTTCTCAATCAGCACACCTCTAATTATAATTAACCTCTTAGTTCTTCAGTATGTTTCCCAGCACTGTTCACAAACACAAAATGTGTAATTGTCAGCTGGCAGAAAGGCTCAGTGTGTGCGAGCGCCAGTTGGTAAAAAGGGGGGGCAGAAAGCTTTGTCTCGGGGAGCAGGGCTTTTTCAGTACTGTGCTCTCGTGGTCGGTGACTGCGCACGAAGCTGTGCGGCCGCGCTGACAAAAGCATCGCTCTCAACCCGATGGGAATGGACTGTTAATAAGTCAGGGTTTTTACACAGACCGACTCTTCCTCGGCTACCTCCAGTAAATTAAGCCCTTTATTCATGCTACGACACAATGCAAAATGTAGCTGGCACTTCTGAGTATGGTTTCATTCCTGTAGCGAGGTACGGAATCAAAGCATTTGCCAATTGTTGAGAAAGAGGCCTAGGCTCCAAGTAAAATTTTCCTTTCTTTCCAAAGTAATTCCTGTGCTTTTTCAGTGGAGTTTTTGGTAGAGTTGTAGTTAATCATCCGGCCTTTCAGGAACACAGTTCCTCCAAAGAACAGAGTTAGATGTGGGCTGCAGAGTCAGCAGAATTTAATAAGACATGATGTGATATACGAACCGATTTTTACTACAGAATAGGTACTCCCTCTCTCAAGATGTATTTCAGCAGAATAAGAAATTAAATAATCCCTAAAGTGACTAAACTTGAGGAATTTTCATGGGATTCACCTGATGGCCAGGAAAAAACGGCAGGTCAGTGACAAAGACACGTTTGAAGATTAGTGTCAAATGGAAAAAACCCGCAAAGCAATGTATCACAGGCAATTAGGTAAAATGCATATATGAAGACAAAATATATTCAAAGGAAAAAACCACACACCTCCCACAAAAAATGTGAAGGAAAAAGGTAACGGAGCCTGCCACAGCCTGTAAGACCCTGTGAAGGGTTTTACTTTTGTTTGCTTTTTAACCTACAATTTTACAGTACAAAATACAAGCCTCAGCGTAACAGTAGGAGTGAATTCCATTTCTGGCAGTGAGAGATGGGCATTAGTCACTTCTATGATTATTTAGGCCATTGCAAGAGCATTCCTGTAGTGCAAGAAATATGGAAGACAAAGAAGAAATACAAGAAATCGTTTCGCTGATAAGCATTTAGCGCGGCGTGGATTCTGCGTGACCACTACAAAGCAAAAGGTATTTGCAGCAATTATTGCATTGCAATAAGCATTGTTTTCTCTAGGTTCACATGCAAAGCAATATCACTGTTCCCAGCAGACTTAAAAGAGGACAAAACAGTGGTTCTGTGTAGCAGGCTGTACTGAAAGAATCACAAAGCTGTATCATGGAGAAGTCCACAGGGAGAGAATGGCTGAAGGAGCAGTAGAAAAATACTATGATCAACTTGAAAAGAAAAAGCAGCTTGAACTTGTTAACAAAAAATGTAGAGACATTATGTGAAATGATTCAAAGAAGGAGGGAAAACAGATGGTGGGGAGGGAAAAGGATTTAAAGAACAGCATTTTGTACGGAACATAGAAAATTGAGATGTTCCTATCTTCCACAACGAGATCAGAGAGATGAACTCAGCTGAGAGATTTCTAGCCTACAGTGAAGAGTTACATACTGGAGATTCAGCCAGCAAAAAGGAATAGATTGAAAGCTAGACTAGAAGCTAGACTACTTGGTTTTCCTCCCTTTCAACAAAAGTGTTTCTGTCAGTAATACCTGAGGTGTGAAGTTCGCATGAAGAAGGCAGCCCAGACCGAGTGCCGCGCTGACAGAAAGCATTACCTTACTTTCACTGCAGCCCGGGACTGCCAGTTACCAGTGTCTGTGTGCATGCAGACTACAGGACCTGCCTTTCAAATAAAAATGTTGGCTAAATCAAAAAGACACTGCAAAATGAGACAAGAAGGTGTCTGAAATGAGACTGACATGTCAGGACTCCCTACACTTCAGCTTACAACAAACACGGTAACAAGCCCCTGTGCCTCAACTTCCATTTCTACCACTGGTGAAAGCTGTGTTCTCTTCCTTCCTCTGTAGACCAGTTATTTAAAACATCTACTGGAAAAGGGTAGGAAAGACTTGACTCCCGTGATCACCCAAGTCACTCTCCAGCTGCTAGTATAACTATTTCATACGTAATCAGGTTCTTATTCCCCATTTTTTCTTACATCTGTTACCTCATGCCCGTTGTTAGATGTCAGTGCATAAATGGCACTATCAATGCATACTACCTGGCTAATACTGGGTGTAAGAAATTGTTTTACATATGCAGTTTTCAGACACAGAATACAGGTTGCTGAGAAGAAAAACAATTATTTTTTGTTTTTAGTGCCATAATTTGATCAAATTTAAGTCAGTCGTAACATTGCAGTATTAGAAAGGAAAAAAGATAGTGCAAGTGAAATAGGAGTATCAACCATTACAGGATAGCTTTTCCATCTAGTAATGAGTTTCATGATTTACCTACATGGGCCTGTGAAAGAAATACATGGATCTCTGTTTTGACAAGATCCATCACATTTCTGCTATTTGATGCAATGGCACTGTTTGTCTAAAGAACTATTTTCTTTAGGATGGTGCCCACATGACTGGGAGACAATAATTTCCCCCTTATATTGTCCCCAGTTTGAATACAGCTACTAAGTTCTATTCAAGCTACATAAAAAAATTATTCCTTTATCTAAATCTCTTAGCTTTCACCTCATATTTCATGTTTTCATCTATAATTGTTATTTTAACTTCTGGGGAAAATGCACAAAACTTGCTTCTCTATTTATTGGTGTAGAATACACCAGATATTTTTACTTAACACCAGCACGGTCATTTTAACCAGACAACCTCAGCTGGGAGAAGTACTGAAAGCGTCAAACGCTGCAGTAAGCAGACTGTGGGTCTGCTTACAGGGAATGTCCTTCAGAACTACATTAAAAATACTGAGACACTAGGATTCTTAGACTTAGCACAGCAATATTTCCCTCTGCACTTTATTATATACTTTCACTCTGAGAGGTGAAATATGTCCCAAGTGGCACAGCTCACCCAGGTTTAAATGACCTGAATTCCCCCAGGACCTTGTGTCCAAAGTTTCTAGCCGGCCAAGCTGCAGATCTGCAGGGGCAGCGAGCCAGTAGGAGACCCCTAGTACAGAAATTTCAGTGCAATTTGGGCTGGCTGAATCTGGGACCTGTTGTCTTCTTAACTTCCAAGACGAACGTGCTCAAATTGAACGAGAAAGGGTAATTACATATTTCTGGTAAGTTCTGCCCTTCGAAGCAAAACACTCTTTCTGACAGATCACGAAAAGGTTGGGAATATCTAAATTTCACTTTCTCCCTTGTATGGCTTTGGATCCACATTAGTCAGAACTGTGTATATGTATAGGCCCTCCTGCACTTAACGGAGGAGTAAAAATTCACTGCTGGGTACAGCTTCTCCTTGAGTGGGCTGAGCATTTCTATCTTCCAAACCCACCCACTCATGAGACCAAATAATTTGGCACTCGATCTGGATAATAGAATCCTCCTTTTCCTTCCCCACAGTCCCTGATCAGTAGCAAAGCAGTTAACACGTTAGTGTAAGTAACCACTGAGAGCATTCATCTCAGGCCCGCAGCAACTCGGATGTCCTAACAGATGTCATGGCTTTAGTTCCGTCCCGTTTGCAGTTCCAAAGTTTTCTTTGCAGTTGTACGAGCTAGATGCTACAGGAATATGTGGAAACTTTGAAACCATAAACGGCATGGAACCAAACGAAGACATCTGCTTAGTTTTCAGAGACTCTGAGATGACAGCTCTGAAATGTGAGCTGCTCCAGCTGATCTTACAAATAAGATGCTTTCTGCTAGCCACAGACTGTGATACAGCTATAATTAGACCTCAGTTTCACACAGAGAATCCATTTTTCCTTGCATGAGTTTTTATAGTCAGCTATAAATAATGAGAACTTCATTTGCATTTCTGCTGCTAATGTCCAGGACTACAAGCCAGTTTGATTGTTCCAATCTGTGCTGCCTTCTCAGCTGCAACTAGACTGAAAAACAGTAAGGAAGACTTGTCATTAAAATGAATGCACAACTCCATACACTTACCAGAAATGCAACTGATACTGGAATATACTATATATATAATATATGCACAAATGCATGCATACATATATATCTATAGTCTGAGTTACACCAGAGTGAGTTAAGTTCTTTTTTATGGCTATTAGCATTCAAAATAGCCGATCACCAAGCGGAAAGAAAACCTATGTAAAACAACTAGTGCTCTTTTCCAAGTGGGTAAAAACGGTTGGCTACTTAACGTACAGAGTTTGATTTGGGATGTTGATGGTCTAAGAACCTGAAGCACTAATGTCTGTTAGTGTTAATGACAACTCTCTGATAAAATAACAGACACGTATCGAGAACAGCTACCTCACGCTCCTTGGGACAATATTTGCTCCTGACAGTGAAGGTATCGAAATTCATAAAAACCGTGTGCAAAAATGTGAAGAACGCCTTGTTTGACAGAAGAACTGCATCATAAATAACTAAATATTACTGAATTCAAGAATACGAAAGATAATACGTTCTCCTCATTGAAACATCCCCTCAGGTGCTCACTCACAGGACCTGTGAACCTAAGACAGCAGGAAGGCATTTGCCTGTACACCCAATCTGATTCTCAAATTGAGAAGTATACAGAGGGTATTGTCACTCCCCTGTCTCCTATGCACAGCTGGCTTGCAAGTGAAATAAACAGGATCAAACGGGTAGCGTTAATCAGCAGTGAGAACAAGAACGCACCTACTTTTTTAAAAACAAAAAATGCACACAGCATAAGCGGTAAAAAAAATCTCCTTTGAAAAAATGCTGCTTTTTCTACTCCAGCTAATCAGTGCAAGTGCACCTGGATCCTGAATATTTATGACAGTGACATACATCTGTTAAATGTTCAGAAATAATTAGACTTTGCTGAAGCAAAGCTAATGAATTCCCCTGGAACTCTGTGGCAAAATAAACAGATGAAAGGTATTAATAAGCATTCTGGATTTCTTTTAAAAATAAATAAAAAAACCCAAAACAACAAAACCCACAAACGTTTTCCTCCAGCACTGATTAATACTCTGTATAGCAGTGTGTAGTCCAAGATTTTCTGTCCTTACCACTGCAATTTCCCCCTTTGCAACACTGCAAAATCCACACATTAACAAGTCATGCAGTTTCATTTTACCTTTGCCTGCACCTACAGCAGGACGGAGAATACCAGCTTTAATGGAGGAAAACAAGAATAGGAACACTACATAATTAGATACAGCACCAAAGGGAACATACATGTATAATTTCATTATAAACCATGAAGGCATGCAGACTAGATAAAACGTATTAATTCAAACAAATTGGAAACAATCCACTTATGCTGAACACTGACAGACTATTACAAGACAAAAATTAATACACATGCATTTACAAAATTCTATTGCTCATGCTTGTCCAGATTCATGATTTAAAATAAATGTAGTTCATATGCAACCTTAATACACTATTAGAGAAATGGCATTGCATACCAAGTCATCTATGGCGATTCCAATAAACTATAATTTTACTAAGCATAAAAATACATGAAAAAATGGTATCCAAATAGACTTTCAATATTAAGATGTGCAAAATCATAATGGGCATCTCCCCCAAAATTTCTCCTTTGTTTTAATTACAATTTTATTCCGCTTTCGTATTTAAATAACACGTTCAACAGAAGAACTGCCAAAATCAGAGATCTGGAATGGCTATAGAAGTAAAAATCAATAGTGACAGGATTGAACAACACACTTAAGAGCAATTAAATATTATATGTCACCAGTTATTTGGGGCCATAGATGACAAATTTATTTCTGCAGCTTTTTTGAAGTTACAGTTTTTGCCAGCTCTGTGAAAAAAGTTTAGACCTCACAGAAGCTGTTGCATACTTTAAAAGAGAAATAATTTGCTCTAGCCATAAAGCTGCATCATTTCGGTATTGTTCTCTGCGACCAAGGAAGGTCAATGAGGCAGAATAGGTGAATGGAGGAAGACCACTTAAAATGTACAGTTAAATGAAACTTTGAAGCCCAGAAAAGCCAGAGTCCTAGCACTTGTAAGGTTCTGTCAAAAAGAGCAGCTTTACAGCTCTGTTGGGGCTTCTGTTACAGTAGAAAACCTTTGCACATCTTTTCTTAAAACCTGTGTAAAAGCATTTATTAGCGTATAATACAGTTAAAAAAGCTCTAGAGAAAATTTTACTAGGGGCTATTTCCTTAATAGAAGGAAGGAGTTAGTAATATTTTTAATAAAATCTCCAGTGGCTTTTAAACTCAATGGGTTTTCGTTATACATACCCATCTTACCTTCATCCATAATTGTTACTGCTTCCTCCGTTATCTGACTTCCTGATCCAACCGCAGTTTGTGCGTTAAAATAAAACTTGTACCGTGTGCTGTAATTTAAATTTTTTAGTATCAAGCTGCTCTCGTTGGCAGGAATTCTTATCTCTACCAAGGGACCTAATTCATGTGTGTTGTTAACTGTCGTTGCAAGAGAGAAGAAAAAAAAGGTAGTTAGGAAAATCACCTACATTTTCATTGTGTTAAAACAGGCTTTTCTGTTTGTTTTTATTTGGTTTGTTTGACTGCTGCACTGTTCACTTCAGGTTAGATGAATGATGATCTCTGTTTCAACAGAAAGTCACCTTTGTGTAAAAAGGATCTGTATGAGGGGCTAGAATTCAACAGGGAGACAGGAAATACATTCAAGGTTTTTTAATTCAAGTTCCACTCTCACAAGTATATGACCCCAAGTCAACCAAGTCCACATCCCATCATCTGAACTTACACAAATTTGAAACACCGATCGTTAAAAAATTCTGAAACTCTAGACTAGCTGCCTCATGATAAATTCAGTATGTTCAGGGAAAAAAAAAAAAAATCATTGAAGTGACTTGTATGTAATGCCAAGTAACACTGGAAGAAAACAAACTCCCTTAACCTGTTCCATGCACATGAATTTCTTTGTTTCCAGTGTCACTACTGACAAATTTCTGGGCAGGTAAGCCATGACACGGGGACCCTAAGGAAGTGATTTACAGCTCTCATGAGTAAATGGCATATTGATGAATTTTTCATCTTTAAATTAAAATACTATGAAAATGGAAGCAGCAGATAACAATGTAATTGGATGTATTTTGATCTACTTCTAATGATATTTTCTCTGCAATTAGAATATAGGATTTGTTAGTGGCAGTATCTTGCTTCTAACACAGCTGTCAATTATAAGTGGGACCTCTCCTCCATTTTTCTGTGATTCATGCTTTGAAGAAATAAAAGGAATGGAAAAATGCTACCCTTGTACTTAACAAGTGAAGTTTTCCAAACAGTCATCTACGTTGCCAAATACGTTCATCTTTTTCAAACTTGACATCTGCAGTGCAATCACATCTTCTGTACATTATAAATGTAACATATTTTTTTCTTAATAAATGGGTTGCTATTTGGTACACATATTGTCTAAATTACAAGTTATATACTCATGATTAACTTACTTGGCTGAAACTTCAGTATATATGATATCAAGACACCATTTGGATGGGTAGGTGAACCCCACTCCAGAGTCAGAGAGTCCAATGTTGGGTTAGTAATCTTCAAAAAGGAGGGTGAGCCTGGAACTTTTAAGAAGAGTATATCGTAAATACAAAGTAGATTAACTTAAGAATTAATAATTCATTAACTGTTTCAAGAATATTACTTTATTGACCCAGATTATTATTTTATGACGTCCAAGATGCAAATTCAGCAATTACATGCTTCATGTTCTGTTTCTGAATATACCACATTTAAGTTTATTCTCTAGCTTTCTGATTTCATACCTCCTTCAGGGGTCTTAAACACTTTGTCTGGGCTTGCTGGTCCTTCTCCTTTACCATTAACAACTCTAACATTCAGCTTGTAAGAACTATAGGGCTCCAGGCCTGGCAACATTCCAAAAGTCTTGTTTCCCCTGAAAGTCAAGATCTTTTTTTCTACATGTCGCCTACTCCTTCTGGATAGACTCTGCACTTTCCAGTAGTAAACCTGAAGACAAAAGAAAATCTACAGTGAGTGTTTAGGTGTTCTGATTTTACAAACTCTAAGCTTTTCCATGACAATCCATGAATTACAGCTAGGAATAACCGTGATTTCAATAAGTTCAGCTGAGACAAAGCACAGACCTTTCCTGCTCCAGGAACAGACCTCGTCCAGAAACAGCCATGTCCACACAACTGGGTGAGGTCTATCATCTGCCAGTCCTGCTAATGCTCAAATCCAGTTTGACACGAGTTCTGGTTTGGAACTGCACTAGTACGTGACGGTTCTGATGTCAGCAAGTCCATCTGAGAGACAGGACTCATTCATATCACCCATTCTTGCAGTAAGATACCTACACAGCTTCCAAAGCACACTTGCACTTTGCCACCTTCTCACACACCTGACCATGCTACTCCCTGTGATGTGGAAGCCAAGTAGATATTTTTAAATGGGAAATAAACAGAAAGATTTGTCTGGGCTAGAAAAACACACAAGTTCTGAAAGGACTTTGAGGTTGCAGTCATGGAATGATCTCCACCTAGGGACAGGAAGACTATTCCTCCATTTACATGACGATTAGATCGGACCTAGAAGCTAATTCTGGTATCCGTTTTGCTGATTTTCTAAGAAACTACTGATGAGCCTAAGAGGTAATTAGCTTCGTTCACGCTTTTTACTACACAGTATCTCTATGATGATATGTGGAAAGCTATTACCAGTTGACCCTACAAAGACTTGTGTTACTCCTAGGATTGTCACCTTCAAATACATCAATGTTCACATTTCACAGCATAATTTTCATGCAGGTACGATGATCACACACTCAAACTGACAGAGCAACATAAATGGGTAAAAATTTGGTTCCATTTAGGCCAACTGCAAAACACCTCTTTAATTAAGGAGGCATGAATTCAAAAGCGGGAACTGTTAAGACTTACAAAGCCCAACTAGATAGCTTACAAAGCAGTGTTACACTAACACCAGCTTTCTATTGCTAACAACATGCCATTTCACTCTAATCACTGTTAAGTCCCGCTGTGTTTTACATGGCTCGAGTTAATGTTTTTCAACACTGCCAGCTGTCATCCTGTAACTCTCTTCCTACCAACTAGTGCAGAAAGCCATTTATGAGCTAACAAAAGCTTGACGCGTTGGTACTAGTACTGAAACTCATCAGGTATAGCTCATGATATTTTAAGAATTGTTAGCGAGTAGCTCTTCACAAAGCACATTATTTTGGTTGGGTCATCACTGTCACTAGCCAGGCTGAAATTAAAGCCAAGCTTTAGTAAGCTGGGGTTGATAAGCAGTAATTTGGAAGAGAAATATGACAGTAAAAGAGGCTGCATCACATTTTCCAGATACTGTACTGAATAACAGGAAAAAAATGCCGAATCAACAGTGTAAAGAATTCTTTTTAAAATTTCTTCTTACATTGGAAATGCTTCATAACACCACAGTATATCAAGTAATAGCTAGATTAATACAAGAGTAAAATACGGGTGATGCACTGTAGGCTGCTGCTAATTAGATGTTTTCCTGCTTTGTTCATACATTTCTCTTTATGACGTGACTGTTTACACAAATACCCCTGTCTTTGTTTAGAAATGTGTCCCTAACGCAACACTGCATATTGGGCTACGTCTGGAATAATTTTATTAATTAGGAAAGCCTGAGTTTGCTAGTACGATTTTGCGTATGTGGTTAAAAGGAGATAGGCATGCGCTTTGTAAGGTATGTCAATAATTATGACACTTAAAGAGTACTTGGCACCCATGAGAAGTTTTCAGCTTGAATTCAGAGAAAGCTTTATAACAGTAAGTATCCACTAGGTCTTAGGACTTGTCATGCGTGTTTTAGCTTGATTTAGCTGTATCTGCAAAAATTAATTAAGAAACTTTTGCTGCATCTGCAACTTATTCAAGGACATACCACTGTCTCATTTGTCCTAGCCATAACAGCAAAACTACTCGGTGGTCAGGACTGTTGTCAATCCTGTGGTCTCAAGCCTGTATTGACTAACTTATTTTAGCTTCAGTTTTGCTTTGTTTTGTGTAATTGTGCGGTTCTCCTCCCTAAGGAAAAAAAACGTACTGTATGCAGAGAAGGAACAATACACCAAACAGCAGTAATCATGGCATTACTATCCTTGGACCAGCTGCAGAGAAGAGTGCACAACCCATCCACGGAAAATAACCCTCAGAGACTCCAAGTGGGAGGAAAAAGAAATCTCCATCTGAACTTGGGATGATGACAACTCACTCTAACCACATGCCTTTGATTGGTGAGAACTTAACACCTGATGTACAGGCAGGTGTTTGTGTCTATGGATTTTTTTGTATTTTTAATGACCTGTAACAGAAATCTGATTATTTGGATTATGAGCATTAGCACTGCTGTAACTGGATTAATAATTAGCATTAACTTCACTAAATTCTAACTCGTTATTCCTCACATCATGGACTTTTTTTTTTTTTTTGGTTGCCCTTTTGTGTGTGAAGCATCAGGTTGATATGAGACTGTCATCTAACAAATACACATGTAACAGACTAGTAAGTCCTGTTTCTCAGACGAGTTTATCATCTAGGGCAAATCACCACACTAACTACAAATACTTATGCCAGCTCATACAGAATTAGCTAAAGTCTCTCTGGACAGTGGTATTTTGTGTCAGGTAAGTGACATCCATACACCAGGAACTCACACTCACGTGTAGTCAGCTGTAACACACTGAAGTTTGAATTCAATGCTCTTGAATGCTAGTCCTCCGCTGTATGACGTATATTTATTCTGCTCCAAATATTTTTTACTCTTTTCAATTTTCAAATATTTCTTTTTCCTCCTTTCATTTAAACAATGAAAGTAGAAGTAGTAGTTTAATTTAGTCTGTCTTATGAAGTAACCTAGTTCAGGCTGTGTAACTAGCCTGCTTTGTTAGAACATACTTATTAGTACACTTGCAGAGGACCAGAGAAGCAATTATTTTTTATTTTCTTCTACTGTTGTATAGGAAGTCAGTATATCCTCTCATTCCACTCTTCCCTCCACAACCAGTCTACCATGCTTCTGCAGCTTCCGCTCTTGAGTTTCTCCTGGTGGGTTTCTCGTGCAACGTCTGAAGCAACTTTTGTCATCAGATTTTCCGTGTTCTGCAGGGACATCAGTTGCCCCAGTTTCTAACCTTGAAGTTTTCTGTCTCTCACTCTCTATTAATTGCAGTCTTTTGTCTCCAATACATCCTTCTCAGTTATCATCACAGCCAGCACATTATCTTACACTAAGCTTCCTTCAATTATACGTACACTCCAAATCTTCTGCCATTTCCTATCTCCTTAAATTTAGCTTTTAAACTGAACTTCTTCCTGCTCCCCCCAAAGACACAACACCCAGCACAAGGTAGCAAGCGGTCAGTTATTCAGAATTAAAGATGTGATGAATCACATTATGGCAGAAGGTAAGTAATCAGCATTAGATCTAGAAGAGGCTCATACAGAAGCTGTTTCTTCTCATCCTCTCAATATCCTTTTGGAATCAGATCTGTAAATCTACAAACACATCCCATTTTTTTCAAGGACAATGCCACATGAGGCTAGTGCTACAAGGCTGGAACACTGCTGAACTCTAAATGAATTGTACCAATGTTGTGGCTCTTGTCAGCAAACGTGAGCTCACTGAAAAGCACGACTCCTCTTGTATGCCAGTTACTTCAATCTGGATACAGTGTCATATAGGAAGAGTGACCTATTTTAATTAACAAGGAACCGCAAGCTTTTGACTGTACTTACTTTGTACCCTTGAAGGTGTCCTCGGACACTTTTTAGTGGAACTGGGTCCCAATGCACCTTTGCTAACGTGCTGTTAATAACATGAACCTGCACGTTGCCTGGAGCAACCATTGGCACTGTGTGGAAAGGATGCAACAAGTACCTAGTTAGAATGAGACACCACATGAACATCTGTGGTTTAAGCCCAGTCAGCAATAAGCACCACACCACCGCTCACTCCCCTCCCCCATGTTCCTATGTTAAAAAGCTGACCTCAGGATTAATACTACTAGTTATTATCTCCAAAGTATCTCCTTATTATTGCCAAATTTCTTAATTTTAATTAAACAATAACTATTATCCTCCTTTTTCAATATTTTAGTATTTTGCATACCCATCTAGGTTACATAATCAGTTGCTTTTAATTAGTACAATTGAGTCAAACATCAAAACTTACAGTCTTCCCCTGAATGTCCAATCACCTCTGATGGCTCTGGTGCATATCCCAGGTCATTTAAAGCTTGTACTTTTATTTCATAGGGAACAAAAGTTGGTGTCCCAGACACAATATATTTAGATACATTTGCAACTATAACAGATGTCCATTCATCATCAACATCTTTCTGACGCCAGCTGACTTTGTACTGAAGCCCTGGTCCGTTAGACTGAAAACCTTTTAAAGACTGAAATGAAAAGAGTAAACGAAATTGCTTTACACATATTCTGAAGCATCTGAAAAATCCGAAGTCACCGAGGAAATACACTGATTCTTTAGAATGTTACCAGAAATTTACCACTGTTTTTTGTGACAGAGAAGCACTGCTGAAATTTCCAAGCTGTGGAATTTAGCTTTTACAGGAGGTCGATTCAGTTGCTTCTCATTCATTAGTAAAAATCACGGTGATACTGGCTAATTCTCATGCAGCCACACACTGCACACATATTTTGTTGACAAGTATTTCTTAAAAAGTGGAAGAGAGAAAAACTGACTTACACCAACTCCTTTCAGTGTTCCCTATACAACGTTTCTTGCTGGGGATGGGAAATGAGTTTTACATGGCTCTCTACCGAGCCTTTACCATTGTGACAGGAGCTCAGAGAGAAAACTTCTCCACAGAAGTTTTTTAGTGGAAGAGTGCATAACAATTTGGTTTATCACAAAAGTTGAGGGTAGAATTAGGATTCACATTAGAATTCATTCTAAAAATAAGACTCTACTTGAGATAAACCACAATTTACATATTTAAGTTCTCCTAAACTGGCAGCAAAACATCCTGTATTAACAAATTAATGACTAATCTTGAGAAATCACTCAAGGAAAATATGGCAGCTTAAATATTTATTTTTTCATAATGCATGCAGCTTTTCCCTGAAAATGAGGATGGAAAAATGTCTGGATTTTTCTCCGTATCAAGAATGTTTTAAGCAATCAACACATCAGGTGTTCTCATAGCCTGTTCACTGTTGGATCATTACTTCTCTAAAACAAATCTGCTCAGAGACCTGAAAAAAAACAGATGAAAACTCAAAAAAACCAAACTTACCTCCCATGTTATCACCAAATTATCAGGCTCCGAGCCTATTCCTTGTACATTAGAAGGATTTTCATCAGGGTCTAAAAATAAAAATATTTACACGTGAACAAGAATGACTGCTGTTTGCATTGCAAGCAAATTCAACAGCGTTCACAGCATGACTCAATCACTGGGAAGCGGGAATGGTTATTTACTTGCAGATTTTGTCAGGTACTGCTCAGATGGCTCACTTGGCTGACTCCTGCCAATCTCATTGACAGCTATCACACGGAATGAGTAGTTGACGTACGGAGACAACTTCAACTGTACTGTTGTCTGAGTTCCAGGAACTTCCGTCTGGTAATGCCATACCCCTGGTTCATGCAGCCCATCTTCATATTCAATCACAAAGTCTGTAAACAGAAACAGAATCCAACTTTATGTCAAAATTTGCAACACCCTCCTTGATCAGTGTAGGCATTTCTGAATGAGTTAATCAGAAAGGAGTGATCCAATCAATGTCTAAAAAGCATGGGAACTGAAATGTAAGTACGGGAAGCGGAACGCAGAACTATAATGTTGAGATCAAAAGTACTGACTAGGTGGAAATATAATAGAAACACTCTGACCTATTATTCGGTATCCTCACTAATGCAGCTACCTGTCAGGTAACACGCTATATTATAAGAGCTCTCTCTCAGGAACTGGATTTTAATGTCACAGGAGCCCTTGAATGATCACAGCAAGAAATTGTACAAGATTGGAATTCTGATGTAAAAGTAATATTTAGCTGACAAATATATTAGTTATACCAAGCTGTCAGTAAGTAGTATCTGTACAATATTAAAACTCAGAGTTTTCAGCTTTCCCCAGCGAGACTGGCTTAGTGAAGAACTATTTAAAGTCAAGAACCAATACTTGAGGAAGGTTTTCAAGAGTACTTTTCAGTATCTTCAAATTAAGTCAAGGAATGTATGATCAGAAGCTAAGTTTCTTGAGAGTTCTCTGTGTGAACATTACGATGATTACTGACCCTACAGAGTATATAACCTCCGGGATAAATAGGTTTGTAGAAGTCCAAAAAGAAAACCATATTTTCAAAGACAAAAGGACATTTTCTTTCAGCTGTGAAATAGCCAAAAAAGCTTCCTGCTCTTAGGTATGAGATATAAATTCTGAGACACTTAAGAGGACTTGTTAGGATACAATAAACAAACAGGAGGAGAATGTGTAGTCTGAGTATATTTTATAGAACTTTAAGCTTAGATATACAAAATTTACATAAGCAGCAAACATTTGTGTGCTGTGTCACAAAACTTTTGACCTCTCTCATGCATAGGTGGTGACAAGAAGCCAGAATATGACTCAGAATATGTTCTGTTTGCACTACCAAAGAAATTCTGAGGGGCATCCAGAAATTGCTTTTAGAATACTTACAGTACCACAGAGAAATAACGCACAACAGTTTGAGAAGCCAAGATGTTCAGGAAGTAAAATAGGTAAGCAGTACTAAGACTTTCTAAGGCTGCAGTTTCATCCTGACCTGAGTAGTAAGAAAGAAGGAGAACTTCCCCCAAATTACTGCCTGAGTTACAGCTGGTGTTGTGTGCTCAGAGATAAAGGTCTTGGGATGGGATGTTTTCTGGATCAAAGTTATGGTTGAAAAGGCGAGAAAACAAAAATGCACCAAAGGTTTCACTACTGCTCTTTGCTTCCCTAGTAACTAGCATTCTGTCTGCAGCTCTAATAGAACAATTTATAGCAGACTTCAAGGGGGGAGGGAACCTATTTGAGCTTTCAGAGATTGTAGCATGTCAATCACATTACTTGCATAAAGGGATCACTCATAATGAAGTTCAGTCTTTGAGTTTGATCTGCACTTTGAAGTGATAGCAGCAGCAGCAGTAATAGGCTTAGTTATGAAGCAAATGCCTTATTTTGCAGGCTCTCAGAGGACCATGCCGCAATATAAATCGTATCATAAATTGAAACCATCATTATTTAGTCAGAAGATTTCAATTTCCAGTATCAGAGTGAACACAATAGGTCGCTTCTAGAAAAGCTCTGACATGAACCAGCACCATCTCTTTTGAAACTGTGTGATCTCATTCCTATGGAAAGGCAAGACTTGTGCCTTCTGGTCTGGAAAAAAATGAAAATACTGATACAAGAGTATACAAGTAAGCCATAATTTAAAAATATTTCAAATATTTACATTTAATTTCTATATATTATATTTTCAAACTGTATTACTAGTTGATACACATCAGACAAGTCTGAAAGTGCAATACTTTAGCGAAATCCCTTGGTGTTTCATCAAAACGCAATCACTATCTTTGATGGGTTCTGAAATATCTGAAAGTCTGTGTTTACAAAGCTTCTTTTCCAGATGTCTGATCCCCATGGTTTGTATGCAGTGTTGATACTGATCAGCATTGGACACTGGAGAGCAACACTCAGTAAGTCAACTTAACTCGTTCATTCCAAATATACCATGTACGCTGGCCTTGGTAGCTTGTGGCAGTTATTAACCAAAAATACACCACATAAATAATTAATTACATTAAGTTGCTCATAATGAAAAAGTTGCCCCGACAAATCTTTATGATCCTGTTATTTTTTTGGAAAACGAACACTAACATCCTTCTTCCTTCCTCCTAATTTCCCCCACCATCATCTCTGTTCAATACAAGCAAGAGTAGCTTTCATCATGTTCCACTGGGAGGAATAATAGCATTTAAGATCAATTTCCTGTATCAGAAGTTTATAGATGTTTATTTTCTCTGTCTTATGAATATGCTGTATCTCTTCAACTGTTTGGACTAAAAAAAACCCAGAAAAACTATATTCCTAATATTTTCATGAAGAATAAGCTTCTGTATCAGTAGAGATGGATATTCCCTAAAGTTATTGGTACTGATGTTATTGCAGTTTCATGGGAATTACAGAATAGTTAATGCAAGACATTGGTAGCTCTCTCCTTCAGAGGCATGTATGAGTAACCCTTTACTCAACTAATGAACAAGTCTACTCTGTGCATATTCATAAGACTGGACCTTGTCAAACAGAACTCACAGCAGTACCAATTTCCATGCTAACTAGCACAGGTTTTTGAATCAAAAGCCCGGGTTTTTAGGGCAGTGTGTAAGTCTTTCTGGCTGGCTGTTCAGTAGAGGACAATCAGTGAATTTTTGTTATGTAAATAAATGCCAACTGTAGAGAATGCATTTAGCATTCTCCCATGCTGCACACAAAATTTATCTCAGAATCCTGTGGAATCTAACAACAGTTAAGGTAACTTTGTTAATGTAACACAATAGACACAAACACACATACTTGTAATGGGGCTGTTATTTTCATCTCCTGGTATCCATGAGAGTTCAACGCTTCTTTCTAGCTGACCTGTCAGTTCCAAGTCAAAGGGTGGATTTGGCCGAGCTGTAAATCAAATGAACACAAAGAATATGTAGTTTCATCTTTGAAAAAAATCCTTACATTTCAATCAAAAGGATTCCACAAATACAGCAGGGCAGATCTACTCACGTATGTAAGCATGACTTAATGACAATTAGCATGCAAGTGTTACAAAACAGACATAAAATGGAGAACTGATGTATCTGGAAAGTTCTATACATTAATAAGAACCTAGATCTGACTTTATCTATGTCTGATTGCAATGTGGTATTAAAATGTAATAAGATGCAAAGAATTATGAAATGCATATTTAGTTTATATTTGAGTGGTAACTAGTGATAATTAGTGGCTACTAATTCAATAAAACATGGAAAAGAGAAGCATTCACATCAAAGAAGCTTTTCTAGAATCACTACAGATATTTTGCATGTGAATTCAAAACATGTATAGTTCAAACAGAAACTAATTGCAATTTATTATTTGCTGCAGTTTAAAAAAATCCTGAAATACCAAGCAAGCTGTTAACAGTTACATGTACTCATAATGCAAAAGATTTAATTGTCCATTACGAATTTCTGACAATAATTCATTATATGATTCGTTACACAAAAATCTAGACTAATGAGTACATTTATTTAAGGATATATAAGCTGATATATATATATTTCACTGAACGTGATTTACATGAAAGTCATGAAGTCACTCATACTTAAAAGTGTTTTAGGCATAATATAACGCATTCTATAATCCAAATTCAGAAAAATCGCTACCAAATTAAAGGATGTATGCTATAAAATATAAGACTGTCCCTGACTGACACATTTTTTTGGGGAATTTCAGTTTTAATTTTGAAAGCCTTACTTTCAATTTCACCAGTCATAAACCAAACTGGTCAATATGGACCTATCAATTATATGAGTAAAGTAAAATGAAGGCAAACTATGAAATAAAGGACACGAGGCCTACAAAGCTATCATCAAAAGCAATGTAAAAACACACCATAATTTGGTTGGTGCAAGTTCTTTGACAGTGAATTAGCTTTCAATGAACAGGTGGATTTACCTTTTAGAGCTTCCATTTATCATATAACTAATTTGCATTACAGTGTTCTCTATGAGAAAAACATTATCACACTGTAACCAACCTTAATTAAAAATTATTTATCTCTGAAAAGTATTAATTCCCTAAAACACAAAGCAGCCTGCACTGTAAAATTCCAAAGTCCAGTACTCCAATAATGAAGCAGTTGGTAAAATGGGATAAAACCACATACACACATACAAACACAGGAAAAAGGGGGAAAAAAGATGTTGCACTTTGCAATAAGCAAATGAGAAATATATCTGGCAGATGATGTAGAAAGAGAACTGTGTATTAGTTTACCGTAAATGATAGCTGGAGTTGGGGGAGCAGCTGAAAAGAACATTAATATAAAGGATTTAACCAGTTAGTAGCCAAAAGAAACAGAATATTATAGGTAAAGACTATAATTATTAGAGACAAAGAAAAGTTAACTTATTTAGAGTAAATGGTTGATTTTAAATAATACATTGATATTTTTTCACTGAAAACTTATAAAAGCATTACTGAATATTTTATCCATTTTTAAATAAGGATAGATAAAAAAAATAAAGTAAGAAATCCGATAAACTTTTAACAAGTACTAGATGTTTGGCATATGTCATTCCTGGAGAGGCATAAGATCACAACACAATGTAAAACACAAGCATACTTCACTTGAATCTCAGCTTGAACTCAGCTAAGAATCATTCAGGACTTAAAACTTTCTTACACACTGGGAGAAGGGGCAAAGTAACATATTTTACAACCACCTGCAATCATAGAAACTTAACAGAGAGAACTAATTTAAAACGTAATTCCTTGAAATGCCATACAACTGAGCATGCTCAGTCTTTCTGAAGCTTAATTTGTCTGCAAAAAAGATTCCTGAAGATAACATGTTCAAATACTCTGCAATATGTAATCTACTGTGTCCACTCAGATGGGATCAAATAAAAACCTATACATCATGAAACTGTAGCTATCGGACCCTTTTGTAAACAGCTGATTCAAAGGCAAGCTTTAGGGTAAGACTACATTTTAAAATCCTGAAACACACTTACAGATAGGTGACATATCCTTTGTCCTGTCCTAGTAACCAAAACTATGTTTGTGCTTTCCACTTAAAATCTATTGCTGTTTTCATACTTAACGGTCACTAAACACAGTTCTGCTATCATAAAGTTTGAGAATATTCTTACCAACAACAGTAAGCACAGCACTTGCTGAAACACTGTCCAGAGTAGTATTAACTATGCAAGTGTATGTTCCATCATCTTTATCAGTTACATTCATAATGGTCAAGTTGTCTTTACCAACTAGAAACCTGTAAATACAATAGATTCAGCCACTGATTTTTCAATAACTGGTACTGTTAGAAGAAACTTGCATAAGACATTGTCAAATCCCATATAATTGTGTATTTCAGCAAATAACTAGAGAGCAATGTAAGCTATGTTAACCTTCTCTCCATTGCTCTTGACCATCTTCCCACAGTAACTACCCTAACGTGGCAAAATAGCCTTCCATTATCCCTTTGGCCTCTATGCCAATTATCTTCTCCTTAAAATTGACATACATCGTCAATGCACACAATTAACATATTTTACACCTCATTTTATTCTGAATTCTATCTTGATATTTTCACCACACCACGTTAAGTCCTTTAGGCACCAAATATGAGATAATGATTATATTAATCAGTCGTCTTTGGCAAATGTCAGTAGGTCAAGATGTTCCTTTTAAAGATCAGGAAAGGAGCAGACGAAAGAAACTAAACAATTAAAAATAAAGGAAAATTATTTTGTCCATACCTTTCATCATCGGGCAATTCATCATTGTCCTTCAACCATATAACCGTTGCGAATAAGGTAGAATCATGCTTTATTATACACTCGAATGTAACTTGGCTGTATCTCTGAATCACTTTGTATTCTGGCTGTTTAATTATCATTGTTGGATCTGAAATTTAAAAGTAATATTAGATATGCAGAAAGTCTGAAATTCTGTACTAACCTGTGATGAAAGAGTGATTAATTTCTTACCTTTAACTTCCAATTGCACCTCATTTTGTATCTTTCCTAATTCATTCCTTGCTACACATGTGTATGTGCCAGTACTATCCTTTTGAGCCACCGGAATTTCCAAGGTTCCATTATCATGGAAAACATATTCATTTCCACGTAAGATGCTACCTTTCACTCCCTTGAACCTTTACATAAAAAGCAGTATCATTATCCAACGTCATAAGCAAATTCTGCCGTATTTTTTTATCAGAAAATGCAAACTTGGGACTTCCCCATTAGAAAATACAGATGGAATTACATAATGAAATTTAAGCTTGACTCTGTAGGGATAATTTAACTGTCATTACATTAAGTATATGTAATATTATATTAGCATATATTTAAAATACACTATTTTTGCATTGTGAGTAAGAATAGTTTTAAAGCTTTAAATGTATTTTTCCTTAGAAACTAGCTCTTTTCACATAACTTAAGCACAGCTACAATAGCTTACCATTCAATTTCAGGCTTAGGTGAACCAAAATAAGCACAGTCTAGCAATGCAGGACTATCTGCAATGACTTGATACATCTTATTAGCAGGAGTGAGAATTCTGGGTGGCTCAGCTGAAAAGACAAAGATATCGGGATATAGGTACAAACGTGCAAATACAAAGCACTAAGACACCAAGAATGGTCTAAAGAATTATATCTTAACATCCTTCTCTGAAGCAATTACTGACCTCTGTCTAGGTCTTTATATGTTCTACCACCAGTAGCCTGAGGAAACGTTAATGTAGGACAATTATCTTGTGAAAAACAAACGCTTCTTTCCTATTTACAAGTAATAGGGATGGGAACCAAAAGCAATAATTTCATTTGGAAAATTTAAATCTGTGTATACTTCGAGAAACTCCTGGGAACAGACTGAACTACTTAATTCGGATCAAACCTGCAGGCAGAAAGAAGCTAAGAAGTATTTTTGGTGAAACAACTACATATTTTAAAAGGGACCATGGAACCAAAGTGAGTTCTTTCATGTAAGAGACAGTGTCTCTCACCATAAAGACCTGTCAATTCCTACAGGAGATTCTTTAGAAGTCATTCTGCCTAGGATTTTGCTGCTAGCTTTGTCAAGTTAACTCTTCACCAGTGAGAAGAATTAGAGAAGTTACAGTATCTCATAACCAGGAACACATTCTTGAGAGGCCTTCAAGATGCATAATCATCTCCCCTTGCCATAGAATTTAGAGAACATCTATTTAACAGATCCAAAACACTTACAATCAATGAAAGTGTACTGAAATATAATCACTTAAGGAATATTAATTCCTGCCTTATTTTTAATGCTCCTGTTTGCTTGATTTACATAAACAAACAAACAGATAAAATTTATTCCAAGTTTTCCCCAGCTTTCACAACATTCCTTCTTACTTAGGAACAGTGAAATTCAGAAATACACTGCAAAACCCAAGGTATGTATACCCTTGCCTTTTCCAGGGCTCAGGAAGTATGTCCATTCCCACTGAAGATTCCAAGCAAGGCTTGGGCGTGCAATCCGTGTAGTAGCAGGGGACAACTGAATACACAAGAAAACTGAAAAATGTATAATCTGTTTCTTACCCAGAACATTCACAAATGCGTTTGCTAGCAAGTATCCATATTCATTAGAAGCATTGCACTGATAGACAGCACTTGACCTTTCTTGCACATGTGAGAAAATAATCGTATCACCATCTACCTTTCTGCTAGGATCTTCTGGGGCAACTGTTGGTGTAATGAAAAAAAAAATTCATAAACTGCTGTTGGATGATATGTTTCACGCTTCTGAAAAGAAGAAACAATGTGAAAGACCAGTACACCCTTTCTTCTATTTTCCTAGATGACTGTTCACTGGTTAAGATGCCAATTTCAGTATGATTAAGGAAGTTCTTTCAATTCTACAAATAATTAACTCAGGATGGTAGAGTTCCCATTTTTTGACTTTTTAATTTGTTGTTGTTTTTGTTTTTCAAAGAACTGAAGCTGAGATCATATTTTGCATGCATTACAGAGGAAAATACTCATATGACAAGATTCAAATACAGACGAAAATCTAGAAAAAAATAGGGAAACATTTCTGAGCGTCAAAAGAAAATTATATTAGAATTATATTGGAATTTTACAATCCTCTGTGACTTAAAGGCTTCAGCTTTTCAAATCAGTTGTTATACCATAAGGAATTTTTCAAATATAAAAACATCACATTATAAATAATTATCCAAATATAAAAATAGCCTTAGTTGGTTGAAAACACTCTCAGAGTAAAACATGTAATTCTTTCACACAAGACTGTCTTCACAAAAGCAGTGATAGGAATTCAGTAGGTGGCACTCTTTCCCTTTTATAAAATTATACAATGCCATTTCCTCAACTGTTCTGTAGTTGCCTGAGCTGTCAAACAGCTCTTGCATCCCACAAGAATCAAGAGTATAACTGAAAACAAAATTCTGAGATATTACTGAAGAATAATAGCTGTCAGTTAGGATACAACTGGATGGTTAGGAAGGTAGAGAGGAAAAAAACCTTATCTTGTACGACCACACTGCATAAAAATGCACAAACTACAGTTTAGTATTGTATTAAATAAAAACACATCAATGTATTATTAATATTGAAACTTGATTTTGAAATTATATATATATAGATATTAAAAATAAAAGCACATATGCATTAAAAATGCATCATAGTTTGGTTGCATCATCAAAACTGACACCTGAATCTATTTTTGGAACTTGAGAAATATATTTGTGGAAGGCATTTTCATATAAAATCATTTGATCTTTTGTATGAATCAAAAGAAATGAGAATTAACTAAATTAGCTTTTTTTTTTTTTTTTTTTAAGTGGCAAAGCCTTTTGGTTCAGTACTCAACTATCAAGAAAAAGGAAAAATTTCTCCTACATTTTCTCAAATCTACTGAAGTATCTGTTACTGAATTCTCTTAAGAGAGAATGAAGGTGGACAGATGAAGTGGACCACAGTTCTGTGCCCCTGCTTAAGGATATGTCCATCTTGGCTGAACTCTAAGGCCATTTTGCATTAATTACATCAATTTCCAAACAGATGCCTCAAGAACAGTTTTTCAACTTCATTTTTAACACCGAAAAAAATATTTTCCATTACTCTCCACACAGAGTTCAAATCTGTATCACAAATTCAACAATTTAAAAAAGGAAGACAAAGGTACTACTGGAATTTAAAATGCTTATTCTCTGGGCTTCTGGATTGCTGGCACTCATTTTAATCTGTTTTTGCATTACTTCCCATCATGTTCCATGTTCCACATTGCTTCCTATTCTATGCAAATGACATTTTCATCAAAAGATTCATAGGCTGAAAATAGATAGAGCAGGTGAGTAGCCCAGCAGGCAGGCCAGTCAGCTGTGAGAAGTGGTCTGTTTCTGAATACAAATCACTGTTAAATGGAAAATACACACAACTGCTCTCCCAGGAGATAGGAGATCAGCCCATGGCTGTTCCAATCACGGCTACTTCCTGCCCCGGGCTCCAGGCTTTGCTCCACTCATGCCCTCTGAATCCTGCAGCATTTTCTGCACCCAGCCAGAGCTTTAATGAGTGCACAGACTTCTCCTCACACAGACTCCCATACATAATACCTTTACAGGCTGATGGGAGAGAGATGGAAGTCATTAGTTCAATCCTCTATGACTGAAGAACTGGATTTTAAGAGAATGATCTAGCCATTAAATTATCATATATAAAGAAGGGTAGCATCTTCCCTTCCCACTGCTGTATTTCAGGAAAAAAAGAGAAATCCCTCTTCAGTTGTTTGAAGGAAAGGAGGTAGATGCCTGTTCTCAGAAAAGTACTTCAAGCTGTGGGTCCCACGAGGAACAAAAACAGAGGGAAGTGTCAGTGCTTCCTTTTAAGTGGTCTAGCCACTTGCATGCTGAAGGACACTGATGTTAGAAAGCTCCCTATTGAGACTGGCAGCTATTCAACAGTCTGTCTTCTGACATACCTCCTCCTCCCACGCAACACCAACAGAACCTGCATATCCTTTGCCCATGTTGCATATCCTTAGCCAGTGTTTTGCAGGGCCAGGCCCTAGAAGTTAGATGCTGTATCATCCAGCTGCTTTAATGATCTTAAGCACACACTGCTGCGCTCACACCCACAGAAGGGTTGAGGCTGGAAGGGACCTCTGAAAGTCATCTGATCCAACCCCCTGCTCAAGCACAGCCACCTAGAGTCAGTTCCCCAGGACTGTGTCCAGATCGGGGAAGGATCACTTCCCTTGACCTGCTGGCAACACTCTGTCTAACATACGCCAGGGTAACATTAGCCTCTTTGACACAAGGGCACGTTGCTGGCTTATGGCCAACCTGGGGTCCACCACCACGCCCAAGTCCTTTTCTGCTAAGCTACTTTTCAGCTGGGTAGCCGCCAGCATCTACTGGTGCATGGAGTTGTACCTCCCCATGTGCAGGACTCTGCACTTGTCCTTGTTGTTGAACTTCACAATGTTGTCAGCCCATCTCTCCCGCCTGTCAAGATCCCTCTGGATGGCATATGACCCTCTGGTGTGTCATCAGCAAACTTGCTGAGGGTACACACTGCTCCATCATCCAGATCACTAACGAAGACGATAAACAGGACTTGCTATGCTGCTAGTTACTGGCCTCTGGGCCACTGATCACCACTCTCTGGGTCCAGTCATTCAGTCATTTTTCTATCTACCTCACTCTCTGGTTATCCAGCCCTTACATCAACAGTTTGCCTATGAGGAACTTATGGGAGTGAAGTCCAGGTAGACAATATCCACTGCTCTTCCTCTCATCTACCTGGCCAGTCATTTAATCACAGAAACGTATTACATTGGTCAAGCACAACTTCCCCTTGCTGAAGCCATGCTAACTACTCCTGATGGTTTTCTTAATGTGCCTGGAAATGGTCTCCAGAACAGCTGCTCCATCACCTTCCCAGGGATCAAGGTGAGACTGACCAGCTTGTAGTTCCCTGGGTTCTCCTTCTCCATGTTCTTGAAGATAGGAGGAACATTTGCTTTCCTTCAGTCTTCGGGCACCTCTCCCCGTTACCATGATCAAAGACTATCAAGAGTGGCCTTGCAATGACATCTGTAAGTTCCTTCAGCACTTTTGGGTCTATCCCATCAGGACCCATGCACCTCCCATTTGTGCAGATGAAGTATTCTCTGACCTGATCCTCTTCCACCAAGGGTACATCTCCTTCCAGCCTTTCCCCTGCTCTCTGGGACCTGAGGTTCCTGAAGGCCAGTCTTGCCAGTAAAGACTAAGGCAAAGAAGGCATGCAGTACTTCAGCCCTTTCCATGTCCTTCCTTTTCTTTTTCTGGGGAAAGAGAGCAATGGGAGGGCCACTGAAGCACTGCATGTTTGCCTTTACAAGGATTATGGACACATTACAGGATAGCTGCATGAAAAGGAGAAAATGCTTTTGACACGTTTGACAAATCTGAATTTGGCACCACTAGGCAAAAAAGAATTACATACTACCTAAAAGGGGTTTGTTACGACTGGGAGAATGGATGACGAGGATCTGCTATAGGAGTTCCACTGCTGTAACAGACAGTTGAACATGTGCCCTGTAACAGCCAACACTTACTCCCAATAACATGGAGTCTCAGCTTATGCATGTGTTTACGTCCTTTCTGGATAAAGACCTGGTGGCCTGGTTTCACCTAATTTTTCCATCACTTTGGACAATAAAACAGCTTCTTCACTCTATAGCCACATATAGCATATTCCTCCACAGAGAAGGTATAGCCTTTATCATAGTTAGTCACCTGAATATCTTCTTTTCATCTGAATGCATACTTCTGCCTGTTTCATAAACTTCAGACAGCCCAAGCAATTACTTTTGTTTAAATAACCACTGTGGCACCATTATTTTTTTTCTCAAATAAAAAGACAGAATGAAATGTGCTCTCTGAGCAGCAGTTAAAACATGCTTAAAACCGGAATTATGCTTAAAACTGGAAGGAAAAAAAATTCAGATTTTGTTGAGATGTTTTACCCTTTCCTGTTGAAGTATTTCATTTTCCTGATCAATCAGAACAACTGTCAACTGATGATGCAGTATATAATATAATCAGTCCAAATAAATGATACAGACTTCAGCCTGATATGTAAGAAAGATATGTATTTTTGGCAGAAAATTAAGACAGGAAATTAGTCTAACAACTTTAAATTCTTTAGCTCAGATCTTTAAGCTGTGTGAAATAGGAGGGAAAAAAAACATTGCTTGGAGATACGTGGGTGTGTTGTTGGTTTTTTTTTTTTTTTCCTTCTTTTAATTTAAGCATAAAAAGAAAGTTTTTATTGTGAGAGTGGTCAAACCCTGAAAGAGGATGTCCAAGGAAGTGATTTTCTCCTTGAGATAATAAATCTGTCTGGACACAGTCTTGACCAACCAGATGCAGATACCAACCTGCTTCAGGCAGGCAGGTTGGACTGGATGTTCCTTTCACCCTCAACTATGCTGTGATACTGTGGGTTTAAAATTGCCTAACAAACAGTGTAGACAAAAAATAATTCACTGGGAAAGAGGTATGTACCTTTGATAGTGCTTCTGTAATTTGCTGTTGCCTAAAAAAGCTAAGAATGTGAAAATCATCACTGCTGAAATCAGAGTTCCTTATGTTGTAACTACATTCTGAAGTACAACAGAGAATGAGATCCAGCTGGCATCAGTTCTCAGCTCTGCTAACTTAGACTCCAGGTCCCAGAGGGCACTGAACTAGGGTGGTTTTTGTTGCACGAGAAGTATCATGTAACCTAAGGTAGTATACTTTTTTCCTCCAGAAGCACATTGTGGATTACAATCATAGTTTGTAGGATATGTGAGTACCAACTGTTCTATTCTATAGCGAAGGCACTGATGTCATCCTCTAATGTTGTACTGAAGATTCCCTCTGGCTGAAAACAAGCTGGAAAAGAAAGGGACAAAATGACTTGACTGCGTTTCCCTGTATCAGTGAGAACGCATACATCTTTGGCATGTGTAAGAGCTAATCCTACCTACATCAGTACAATGCCACAGAAAAACACAGTGAAAGCAGAGAATAATTTCTCTTTCGCAAAGAGCAGAAATATTCATCACTGTCTTTAGATGCCTGCACCTTCTTTAGCAAATCAAAGTTATGTATCAAAGTAATCAATCTTGCTATGTATTCCCATATAACTGTTGGAAAAGGAATGTAATAAGACAAAGACTGTTGCTTAAGTGTTACAGCGCGTAGTCACTCATTTCTTTAGTAAAGCTCAGTTATTTTGTATCAATAGCAGAATATTAGTTTCTCAGACTAGCTGAGACGATTTAGATTTTTACGCCGAACATTCACTTTTGTAGTTCTGCTATTACTATAATTCTGTCCTTAAATTTATGCACAAATAACAGGGAATGTAAATGGGAACATGAAATCATGATTTTTAACAACTCTAACTTCAGAGAGAGCTTTGAAGACCCTGTCATTATGGCAACACATGAAGAAAGCAAAGACAGAAGATTAGGTGCTTTTTTTCTGACATGCATGTATATGGTCCTTGTATAGTGATGCTCATGTATGCTTTTCAAGTTCTGACAGGATCACAGGATCATTGGTATTATAATAACTTTTGCTAGAAGTATCCCATCATTCTTCTTGACCTGCTTATTCTTCCAAAAACTCACATTCATGAGTAATTTATGAATATAGTAATCATTTTCAAAGCTAGAAAAGTCTTTCTATGGTTAAAAATAACTACAATTGAATGACTGAGAAGGGATTTTTTTAAGAATTATTTATATAATTTTGAACATCTGTTTTCAGATAGATTAGCTACAACAACAGGAGAACGTTATAGAACCAGGACTTAACATTATCAATCAGCCAGCCAAGAAAACTGGGAGGAACATCCAGCGTGTAGTCATTGAGGTGGCTTGATAAGGAGGTATGTCCCTTATGGAGGGACCTCCTGGTTTTCTGCACCATAAGGTCTATGAATGTGTATCCAGTTAAAATTCCCCTGGCTGTAGCTGACCTTCCCCATAACATCTGAAAGCCCAAATCAGGGGCTATTATGCAAGACAGACCTTTTCTCTCACATCTCTGATCATATTGCCTAAATACCATATTACGTATTTAGAGAACGTTTTGTGACTTGAATCCTTTCTCCTTCTTTTTCTTTGGAGGGGAGAAGGGTGGGTCTGGAAGCCATGCTTTCAGAGTTGAACACAAACTGGTAGTGAAATAGCACGGGTGGGCAGTACAGTGCATCAGACACTTGAGAACCTATAGGGTTAAACCAGAACGGAACCTAAGCAAGAAAACCAAGAAACTCAAGTAATCCAATTTTGCTGTACTCCACCCCTTACAGTGAACTGCTAAAGACTTAATTCCACAGGAGATGGGATATGGAAGAAGATGCCCTTTTCCTACCAATCTCACTTGCTCCTCAGCAAAACGTTTTCCTGTGACCACTGAAACCCTTGTTTCCAAGTTTCTGATTCTGATTGTACTTTTACCTCCAATGGGACAGCAGGTTATTACCTGCACTACCTGCAACCATCCTTACACTATCTTGTACAGAATAAAAAACATGATTACCACAGGTTTTCATAGCTGCTGCAGCTCCTTGGCCAGATGCACAGTTCCAACCCAATGACAGCAGAAGCAGTGGGTAAATGTCTGCCCTGGCAGTCCCTTCCTCTCCGAGACTGAACTCCTCAGGGCATCACAGTCCAGCAGATTTCTTCCCACCTTCCATGACTGTGGTGAACAGCTTGTGTGTGTGCTCACAGAGAACACGACGGATGCCGAATCTCTGAGCCAGGGATTATCAAGTCCTTTCATGAAGGAAATCTAAGGGTAATGTTTCTCCTGAAATTCAAATTACTAATGGAGACTAAATAAAACCTAAGATTCAATGTGAAATGTGATATAAACAAGTGAAGAACATGTTGAAAGAACATAGAAGTGCCTTTCAGTGCACTACTTTGTATAACTGAGAGTGTGTATTTAATATTTAATAGCTCATCATGAACTATGAACCACTGAACCAATAAATTAGTCTTTTGTGCAGTATTTCAAACGCCTTTCTGAAGTCCAATTATGAATGTGCTTCCCCTTCCCAATTAATCTGGGTTGTTACTTTCTTAAAAGGTGAGATACTTTATGCATGGTTTCCCTTTTGTAAAACCACGCTGAATATCTAAGCAGTAAAACACAACGGATTACGCAGCAGTATAAATAATGCAGATCTTCAGTGTTAACTGAAGCACAAGGCAAGGCAGAGCCACAGCCTGAACTTTCAATTGCTACTTGTCAAAGTAATTCTAATTGACCTCAACGGGACTGTGCATTGTGAGTTCAAATTACTCTTGTGAGGAAATATTAGGAGGTTAGCTCTGTATCACTCCAGCATGTCTGAAGCAGCTTTCTCTTCAGATGTGCTGGAGTTTTTCTTCTAAGTGCTATTGTTGAAGAAAATTAATTAAAATATTACAAAAACCCCTAAAATATTCCTTGAAATATCATTTTTTACTCTGATTAATATAATCTGGAACAAAATTTACACCACTGCAATTCTTTTTTCATAGGTGCTTAAGCCACACTACGTTTTTCTTTACTCTTCCCTTTTCCTTGTTGCTATTTAAGCCTCACTTTTTGACTGAGATATGGACGAATGGTTCTTTCTTCAACATTCCCCCCACCTTGTCTGACTCTATTATAGAAAAACAAAACCGGAAGAATTAGGCATCTCCCAGTTGTGCTTTCCAATAGAAAATTAAAGTATTGCAAACAGATTACTGTGCCACAGGAGGCACATTGTGGGACACAGGATGACAGCAGGGCTTTGAAATTCAAATGTAGCTCCTTTTCTTTGAAATCCTGCCATGGGTGTAGCGCGCTCAGAACTGCCCCGAAGCTGAAACAGCTGCTTCAGTTTCCATTTACAGTGATTTACTAATCATCCAGTTGGAAGAAGAGGGACTCTTATTTCTATAATTTAGTAACAAGTGAACAAAAAAGCACACTGTACTTGGTAGTTTCCAGACCAGCTTTTGATAACCCAGAAGAATACAAAATCACAAGAATCTTAAGAACTACACTTTCTGTGATGACAATACTTCTTCTTAGATGCCCTGACAGAGACCCAGTGTTACTGCAGCATCCAATCAACCTGCACTTAAATATTTAAGGTGGACAAAATTTCAGCTTTTCTTAGCAGTGAAAGTGACCATTAACATCAGTCTGAACTACCCAGCTATTTATTTCCTGTGCTCTTTTCTTCCCTTTTTTTTTTCCTACTGAGTTGAGTGGGTAATTTTATTAAAGTCCCTTAAGTTTTACTGAGTTCTCTTCAATAAGACTCTGTGTACTGATTCCACAAGGCCAGCCAGCCAATATATTCTCCCTTCATATTTGGGAAATCCAGTGACACAGTGCAGCTGCTTCTGAAAACTCTGTTTCTTACTGTTTCACTGCTATCCTACAAGATGCAGAACACATCATTGCTTTCCCAGAAAATGTACTTGTCTGACATGTGAACAGTATGTCCCACAGCTTTCACAAGGAAGCAGTGTGAGGCAAAGGTGCATCTCATAGCCAGGTAAAAAAGATTTCACTGGTCAAGAGGTGTGAAAAGGAGAGTTAAAACTATCAGGGCAGCAGGATAAAATTCTCCTCAAAACAAACAAAAAAGAAAATAGTAAGGAAGATGAGAACACCAAAAACACAGAAAGGAAAAGAGCAGGACAGGTACCAAATTGTTACAAGACATGTTATGATATACTTACGTACAACAGATACAATACAAAATTACATTGATATTTTCCTGTTTCCCTGTAATATCATTGTTTGATGAGGTGCTTAATGTCAGCTTACAAACTTATTTAACCAGTAGACACTTCTCATTTTAAATTTCAGGCTAGAGAACTCAACTTACATTTAACTAGGATTCCTGAAACAGGTTCTTCATTAAGTATTTCTGTCTCTTTCAATATATACCCTTACTTTTACCCCAAAAGTTGAATATTTTTCCCTCCAGTTCAGCTTAACCTGTCTTGTATCCCAAATATTTTGTATATATCTATTGAAGGTACTTGTTTACCTGCTGCTATTTCTTAGATTCTCACTGTAGAGAAACTTCCTCCATATCCCAAACTCATTTACTTCATCAACAGACTTAAACATCTCCTGAAACTCCTGAAAGTTTCACTGTCATACTTTCAACAGGTCAGCACAGACCAGTATTTTAGAGCAACACGGTCTCTCACAAGTCGAGTAGATTGTTTCTGTAAGATTGTTTTGTGAAAGAGAAAGTATAAAGGCAGAAGAACCAAATGTGATTTTACGGTACGGGTTACGCCGAGTGCAAACCCAACTGACACACTTCCGTGTCCTCCAGCAAGTTCTTCCCAAGTAAAGTTGTGCTATATATAGCAGCTATCTTGAGTCTGTCATACAGTGTTGCCAGTCATAACACTGCAACAATTAAGTGACTCGATCGCCAATGGAAGGCTGCTTTTCTTACCCATGCACGCAGGAACAGATGTTTCACTGCCTTAGGGGTTCCTTTTCTTTCACACCTACTTGGCACAAGCTGTTTGCCAGGCACTTGCTGACATACTCAGTCAGTTTTGCTGCTGCTGCTTTTTAGTGCTGAAGCCTGGAAGGCTCAAATGTGGTCTAAGCTGCAAATCCTGCAAAAGCGCTCTGTACGTCCACAGATGTGAGGAATTGACTTTTAATGTCACCTTTACAATTGCTAGACAAAATCAATGTTGTAGCGGAGCGGCAAAGCACAGATCTAGCCAACAGGACAGATACGGCAACACAACGGTAAAAAATACACCCCAGCAATATCCCTGTAAAAGGGGCGGGGTGCAGGTTTGTTACTACAGCCCCATCTCCACGAGGATACTGCCAGCAGAACACCAGAGAGAACAACCAGGAGTACAGCCACAAATTTTAGAGGCACATTTTATTGTTCCACTTATAGGAACCACATTGTTTGTAATTCAGGATTATATGTCAGGCAAAAACTACTCAAATACATGCTCTTCATTTATATTTGAGAAAAACACCCTGATATTCCCCACATTCTCTTGCTCATCCTCCTGTGAGGTAACTGAGAACCTTACTTGCTATGGGAACGCCATTTGCTAGCCAGCTTATATTAGGCTTTGGGTTGCCGTTAGCTCTGCAGATCAACATCCCATCTTCTCCAGGAGACAAGACCAAGTTTCTGGGTGCTGTTATCCAGTATGGGGCAGCTGGGGTTAGGAAGAGAAACACAGCAATTGTTTTCCAAAATTATGTACAGAAAACCATGAGGCACAGTCATGGTAACCAGAAAACAATTCAAAGAAGGTATGTATAGATACAGATTTATACTGTTAATTTTTTTTTTTAATATATATGACAGTCAATGATTAACCGGTGGATTATACTTTGGTTAAACTAGCTACCCACTGCTTTAAAATTCTGAGATAAACAACAAGAGATTCTTTGCTTTATTTAGGGTTGCCTGCTTTGAACCTAATTTGCCTTTCCTAAAGCAAGCAAAATTTATCTGAGTATGGCACCTGCAGAGAGACTAGAGTGGTCTTTCAATTAATTTCAGAGACATCCATGCTCACAGTAGTTAGGCCGTTATAAACGGACATAGGTTTGATTACATAAAACAATCCCGTGTCAAGGGTGAAATTTAGAAATGGCAAAATCGTTGGTCTCGTTTAATTCAATGGGTGATTGCAGTGGGGCCAGATGTTTACCTGAGACAGCTGAAAACACAGATCAAAATGGACAGAACACTGTCCTTATCAAAAGATATTCATCTATGTCTCCATCTCTTTTACAATAAATAACCACAAATACCATATGTCATCACACCTTGCAATTAAATTTCAGATGTAAACAGAAAATTAAACTTCTGCTCTTAAAAAGGAGGTTGAATGTGATCATAAAATGATGCTGGTCTACAACAAAATAAATGGCTATTTAGCATGCAAAGCACTACAGTTGATTACTTCAATGACTAATTAGCTGTCATCACAGTCATTTTGTTTCATGGTATTCAAAACATACTTACAATTCCTATTTGGAAAAGCATACTGTAAGTGTTTTTAGAACTACTAAGACATCATCTTGGGTAAAAAACATGAAAAAGATAGAAAACCAGAAACATCAATTGAAAAAGAAGAAGAAGGAATATAAGACCATAAGGCAATAGTAAAATACAGAAGAAACAGAATCTTGGCTATATGAATAGAAAGAGAGAGAGCAAGCAGAAAAGATGGAGAGAATACGGAGATGAAAAAGAGAAATTGGGAGGTAGATAAAAAACAAGGGAAAGAAGCAGTCCAATGATATAATTAAAGGATCTAAAATAAAGGTGTCACCATTATAAGATAAGAAATTATTTTATTACTGTTACAGTGAAATCTCAATTTACCCTGATGCTTTAATAAACAGCATATTAAAATAAGAGAGAGAGAGAGGGTTTTTTACCATTATGATTCATCCTTTCAGCTACATTTTATCCTAGAAAGCTTACTTCAATCCTGCATTCTGGACACTGATAAAATTACATTAAGGATTATTTTAGCATTACCTTTCACAGTTACTGAAATCACATGATGAGCAGAACCTAATATATTTCTTGCTATACATTTGTAGTTCCCAGAGTCAGCTTCAGAAACATCTATAATCTTGAGAGTTTTCTTAAAGTTTTCAAAAAATGTTCTGTTGGCTGGCAGTTCCCCACCCTCTTTAATCCAGCGGATTACTGGCGTGGGTCTGGAGAAGCAAAAGCACAGACCAAATTTAAGGACTGGAGAAAACAAGGACTAAAGTTCAATACATTAAATTTTTTTTAATTTTACAAATAATTGTTTTAAGAGCCTTCACCCAGATATTGGGGCACATCCAGCAAATGTGTCAAATGTGCCAGCATTTGTTTCTAGGAAATGACAAGCCTCACTAAAACTGTCAATGGCCATCTGTTTGTAGGCTTAATAATTATAGAATATATTTGTCTGCTGATTAATCTAAAACCCCCTGATTGTTAACAAATGAATACAAGTGTATTTCAAATCTTATTGCACTTATACTATTAAACTGATGCTCATGAGGCTTTAAGAGGTAGCTTCTAGATAATGACAAGTTTATAATTGTCCTTCATGTGAGCAATATCTTAACGCTTCATGAATGTCAAGAATTTTACAGCAGAGCTGTAAGGAGACAGAAACATTCCCTATGAGAAATCAAGAAAAAACACACCAGTGCTCAGTGAAGTATAGCTACTTGTAACCGCAATATATCTAGAACTTGGCTATGCTCCATGCTGTGCACTGAAGTTGAAAGTTTTCCAAACACATGGAATATACGTTTTAAATCACAAAGAATTACAAGGTGTTGCTTACTGAGTAGAATGTCCTCTCTCAGATTGTAATGATTCAAGGCAAATATTCCCTTAGCAGTCTAATATCATATATTATGACACAGATCTTTAGCAAGCTTGACTTTTAATTATGGTATCACTCATTAGGCATAGTTGTTTTAAACAAAATCTGCATCTGGCCCTTTGTGGACCACTACATGAGTTTCCTCCATTGAATCTCTTTTTCTTTTTTTTTAAATTACATGATGGCTAAAGACACAAAGCCATATAATGTGTAATATTCTTTTTTCCCCATTTTTACCCAGCCCTTTTACTGGCGTTTGGATCACTGAATACTGTAGTTGCAGGGTTATCAAAAAGCATGTAAGTATATTGCAGATGAAGATTACCTGAGCTGATGCTACTCCCACTCTTTAGGTATAGTTTTACTGATGCAGACACCTCAGCAGACCACAGCTGAGACAGAAACACTGCACTGATGCTTGTATCAAGCTGTGTCAAGCTGTGCATGAGTGTGCCCTGTGGAGCCTATGCAAGTGAATAGCTTATGCTGTGCTGCACCATTTCCAGTTACTGGCTTTCCTCATGGCTACCTTAGAGCACTCTGTCTTATATCCTTTTGTGCACTGTAAATATGTGTACAGTTCCTGAAATAAGTACTAAAGATTTTCCATTTCTGCACTGATCAATCTATTTTCACATTTCTTCCTGAGAATGAAACTGATTTAAGATCAAAGTAGTTCATGAAGTTAAATTGCTCTTTAGTAATTTCCTACTTGCACAATAACCAGCAGAAGCTAACTTGCATTACACTGAAGAAACAAGTACCAATTAAACTCAATTACAATGAGAAATTGGATGTAAGGAGCTGAAGGTATGTTCCAACAACTCCCACCTAGCTATCTACTAAGTAATTATTAGCATACGTAAGCAGCTTTTTCAGATTAGACCAGCAGATTCTTATCTATTTTTATATACTTTGAGAGTCTAATGATTGTAAATTTAGGTTATAACCAGAGGTTTGATTGCTGAGTGCAATCCTGCAGACGTGTGCCCGAGTTTACGCTATGGCATTTCTTGCTTGTGTCCTTTAAGAAAACAATGGTTTTCTCTAAATGAGTCCTGTGTGTAGGGTTTAGGGGTATGAGCAGGCTCCTTAAGAGCTCTTTCCATTTTATATCTCCATCTCTTTGAAATACCTAAGCTTATACAGTGGTAACATTTTAAGCATCTCTCAAATGTTTCAGCACCGTCTAAAAGGTAACTCACAGTCCTGCTGCAATGCACTCCAACAAAAGCACATTTCCTCTGAGTTCCACTTTGGTACTTGTGCTACCTGTTGGTGTTAGAAGAATTGGCTGCCTCTCTGTAACTGGCTTTGCTGGAACAAGAAAAAAAAAAAATTTAATTTATAAATTTTATTTTAATACTGATCAAATACATACATCCGTGATCACATTTTGGACAGAGATTTTGCTCTACACTGGCCATTTAATTAAAAATCATTGTTAAAAACCACAACTACAGAGCTCAACAAATTAGGTTTTTGACAGACATAACAACTCTCAGCCTGTTAAATGTTATAATTTTGAACACATACATGAAAAATGTTATTATTAAAGATGGGAGCAATCGATACGTAGGCAACGATGCAGCCGGATGGATGGATAGATTCTGAAGCTTTAATCCTAACCACCCCCTTTTCAGCAGAACTATTATGGGGAGTAAGATGTCACTGATGTGAGTGATAGTGCAAGACTGAAAGTTACCAAAAATTTCTGAGCTTCCACCAAAAACACCAACAAAGCAATGTTACTATATTCAGGAATATAAACTAAAGGGATAAAAGATACACTTCACTTTGCAATATGCTTTGTTCAGTATTTTCTAGACAACATGAGGCATCTTTTCAGAAGTTAAGCTTTGTGTTTTATATATTATATATTTAACTTTAATTCAAGCTGTTTCCCACTCTGGTAATAAAGAACCACTGATTAACCCGCAAGAAATAACCACAGCATAGAAAGCTATAAATATAAGACCCATTTCTGACATAACTCTATTGGCTTTTGAAGTATTACAGTGTTTCATGTGCTTTCATGGAAGTCAAAATAAGAATGCTTTCTGTAAACACTCTAATGGTTTTAATAGTAATTTTATAATACAGAATTAAATTTCTCTAAAATGCACTAGCAATTTGAATCATTACAGTAAATTACTGTAGGGTTTTTTACATGTTAGCAGAAACATAATAAACTCTTGTTTATTAGGGTTCAAGATTTACTGATAGACTAACATAAATATAGCACACACTGTGTTAAAATAGTGTTCTGAATTTGTTAAAAAACAGTACATGAACAATTTAAAGTTGGGAGAAGTGGGCAGTCTAGAGTCAAGAACGCAGCTGACAGTCACAGGCACTGCTGAGGACTGACTCATTCTCCATGACTATGAGAATTACCTCTGGTATTTCTGAGTTGTGAGCCACCACAGGAATGGTGTTACCCTCACTAACTGTAGCCAATATATTATTTTGTGTTCAGGTACATATTTCTTGCTTGTTCCTGAACGACACAACTTATTTTTATGTGGAGAATAAGATACTCTCTTGCTCTGTTTTATTTTAGATTCCCGTGGGTTATGGCTTAACACGTACAAAGCCTCATTTGACAAGGAAAAAGACAAAACCAGAATAAATATCATATATTTTCCATCTCACACAATATCAAGTGGAAAGTCTAGAACACCAAGTGTTACGGTATCAGCGTTGCTCCAAAGTCAGCCTTGCTAAACACCCATCTACCTGTTTGGGAGGATTTAAATCACAATATACAAAAAAACATTCAACGTAGATTAATGTAAAGATCAGCTCAAACACCAGACAAACAAAACTCATCTTTCCCCTACAATGTTACATAGAGAGTATTAAAGTGTTTAGATTTTAATTAATTCCAGTTTTACACTTGAGATATGTTAAAAATGGTACATTGAAGAAACTATTAAATGTGAAATGCACCTGTTAAATGCTTAATTGTTGTTACTTATTATGCCATATGTGATATTGAATAGTCCTAGTGATAATCAACAAATCAAACTACTAGTTATGTTGGAGGAAAACCAAGCAACACAGTATAGAAGAAATCAAATAGACAATTTGTAAAATCTGCCCCAGTGTGAAAGAACTCATTTATCGTAGGAGTTTGGGGTTTTTTTATGAGCCATACATTACAACAACAGCGAAACAATAAATATTTGAAAGGATCACACTGTGCAGTCCCTTTCTAGAGCTTGTATTATCACCAGTACTAACAGCATCTTGATTAGAAACACTGAAAAGGGAGCAAAAGGTTAAGTAGCCATGGAGGTGAAGTTAGTTAACTAATTACTATTGTGAAACAGGCAATATCAGTGGGGACCAGTATAACTCACCACCATAAATATCAGTGTCACTCAAATTAGCAGCTATAGTGTCATTCAATGAATCCACTGAAATAAACAGAATATCATGAAGAATGCATACAAGAGGGATAAATCAAAGTACTGGGAATCAAAAGGTGATGATATGGCCACGGTGAGTTAATCGATTAATTTGTTTCAATTGTTATAATAATCATAGTAACTTGATATTCTTGAACATGAAAACTGTTTGAAGCCTATTATTTTTTACACTGTATTTTTTTCAGTATTTCAAATCTCACAAAAAATTTGTCAAAAGACAAAGCTTGATAAATGGAAAAAATAATAGCTTTTAAAATGAATTATGTCAGGAAAACTAGACATCACATTTTAATTTCACAGAGTAATGTAATTTCTTATTCAGAATTAAAATGACAAAATTCTCTAGTGTAACACTACTTAACTTTGGCAAATAACTAGACAATTCTGGATATATACTTTGTAAGTATTATTAGGTAATGCAATACCTACTTGAAAAGACTTTCACAGAAATGGGTTGTTTCTGCTGTATAGTTTGCGTATGATTAAATCTTGCATAGCAGATATAGTCCTCCCGCGTGTCTTCTGGTTGTACGTTTGAAAAATAAAGGTCTCCGTTTAGACCTTGAGAAACTCTTTCACTTTGAGGCAGCCTTTGGAATGCTAAGGGAAAACAACAACAACGTATTTATTTCAATTATAAAAGACACTCCATTGTTACGATCTGCAGACTCCACATTTGTTCCATTCATGCTCTTTGTAAATACGTAGACCTTCTGAAGTTTCCTCTAGAGCTCCCTTGTCTTCCCATTCTTCCCCAGTGTGTTAATTTACAACTTACATTAAGATCTCCAGCTGCTTTTGGCTTCATGCTTTTGGGCTGCATGTCTGCTTGTTTCTTCATTTCTACAGAAATGGAAATTCTTTGAATTTTAACTTAGAGGGAAACTCCACCATCTGTGGTCTTGGTAAGCTATATTCAACTATGTAGAAAAACTGCAATAAGTAAACTAATTCTGCATAAAAACCAAACTCACCATTATCCATCCAAAATATTATAGGTGGTGGTAAGCCAACAGGAGGTCTGCAGTGCAGTACTAGAGAATCACCTTCTCGAACCTGATTTGGTTCTAGTTTTTCTTTTGTCCACAAAGGGGATCCTATAGAGAGTAATTTTAACACACATACAAAGTATGGATTGACAAAAATTCCAGAATTCAAGGAAAAAATGCACATAATGCTCCAGAAAACAAGAAAAACTACATGCATCAGACTGTTAAGTCTTATAATGCTTACTATACATTTAATTTTCTTTTTTACGTTTTATTGGAGAAAAAATGGGTTTTCTAAAAAAAAAAAAAAAAAATTGTACAGCAATGATTTGTTGAAAGTATAATCAACCAATTCAAATTATTCTGGCAACTCACTGAAAGTTCTATAACAGTATCTTGGAAAGTTTTGAGTTTTTTTCATTATCATAGCCAAAAAAGTGATGCACCAAATCAGGAAAAAAGGTAGACCTTTCTAAACCAGTATTATATACTCAGTTTTATTAAAACATGTCAGAACAGCATATTTTAAGCTGAGAAACTTGAAAAACTGACCTGAGTTAAAAATCACATAAGAAGCTGTAGAAACACCCTACCATTAATTAAATATTGTTAGCTTTATCTTCTTTTTGATCCCTATCTGCTCTGTATTAAAGCTATTATAAAAACTTGGAAAGAGTTTAACTCAAACTCAGAAAAAGAATAAAAATTGTCCTCATTGATAATGTACATCAAGGATTTAAACATGTTTTTCTAACTGTAGCATCATACATACAACCCAATCTTAAATATGATGGCTCATCCAGACATACCAAAAGATGTCAGGAAAACATTTTGGTTATTAAATTTTCTAAGGAATATTGGAGACATCATAAAATACACTGTTAAATCTGGATATCAGAAACTATACAATACCTTCTAACATGATCACTTTGATGATTAAATTTTTAAGACAGGAAAAAAAAGTGAAATATTCATAAGAAAATAGGCAAAGTGTTTCACATTTAATGAACATTAAAAGCTTCACTTACTAGAAGGCCTTATAACGATATTGTTGGAAATGGCTGCTCCTCGTTCATTCCTTGCTGTACACTGATACACTCCTTCATATGCTTCTGCCTTGCCACCATTCATAATATTTATGACAAGGGTCCCTGAATTTGGTTTCATTGTTACCTGTGCATCTTTATCTATGTCAAAATGAGTTCCATTGCGAGTCCAGGAGAAGCTAAAATCATAAAAACAAAAAGAAAAGTTTCTTCTTCAGTTGTCTTTTGTACTGGAAAAGACAGTACTGGAAAGACAAAAAAAGTCTTATTTTCAGTAATACGTGGTATTTTTTCTTTAGCGGATAAGTAAGTCTTGCTCCCAACCTAAATTAATTAATAAAGTAATAGAGCACTTTTTAATGCAAGAAATCTGACAATGCTTTAAGATAAAAGGTTTGGCTGAACTTGTTAACAGGAGCCATTTCAAAGCCAATATTTAAAAAAAAAAAGAAATTCTGAAGTTAATTGTATATGGAAAAGAACTGATGTTCTTTCTGCTAAAGATGATACAGTAGTATCTGTGAGAAACGATATTGCTAAAGCTGCATTGGAATTTCCTATTATGAAACCTATTGTTGAAAGGGTTTATAAAACCGCTGTTAAAAACTTGCTCTGGGCTGAAATGTGTCATCTCAGGTCCCAGCAGGAGACAATTTCTTTTAATTGGTTTGGCTATTTTAAAGCTATACAAGTGAATTAAAGACTGTGTGGTGAGTTTGATTTCTTTTCACTACTGTAACACAAACAAAGATTCTTTAAATGAAATTTTACAGCCTGATAGCCCTTAATTAACTAGTAAATTTATACACAAGAGATGTTTTGAAGAGGAGTCACTAAAAAGGAAGGCTATTAGAACTCATAAAATAAAATGGAAAAAAGCAGAGGTTCACAGCTTGTGACTTTTACTACCATAAACACCAAATTCTTACTTATGCTTTGTTAATGGCCAAAAGTATAGCTACAGAGAGCTAGACCAACGTCCGTGATGTGCTGAGCACTCACGGGTTCAAATGCTGTGAACACCACTTTTCCTACTCGTTACAGTTCAGCTTCGTAATCTCAGACACAAATTTTATATATGCTCCCTGGTTAGAACGCTTCCTAAAAGTACAAGTATATATGGTACTAGAAAAGCTCAAATTTCAAGTGAAGTAAATTGCGCTCCGACCTTCTGCAGCAGAAGGGCAAGACTAGACACACTATTTGCACTTTGTGGTGGGGGAGAGCAGAACTGGACCTGACCAGCAGCACTGCATCACACGGCGGTGGTTTTGGAAGGGTAAGTGTACACAGTGAACCAATAGTGAACCTGTTTCTTACAACCTCGTAGGTGAAGCTGCAGAATGTGGGCTTTCTGTAATCTTCTGCTACCAATAACAGTGAAGGATACAGGGAACTGTAACGTAGCTTCACATGAGAGGTGGCAAATGTGGTACAAACCCCTGAACTTGAGATACATGGAAGTCAGAACCTTTGCTGCCTAAGCTATAGGCAGCAGCACATCCATAAACCTCTATGCCAGCTGCTCTCACCAATAAGAGATTACCCTGTTTTAACAAACAATTCACACCCCCAGCTAAGAAAATTCATCTTCATCTTCAGAGCTTTGAAGCAGCTCAAGTTCTAATATTCATTTTCAGGTCATCAAGACTGATGGACTACGCTAATTATTGAAATAAGTTATTTGGATATCATCTCTTTAAAAAATAAGCAAAACTAAGCACAAGCTTATAAATCTAATTAGAAAATTCTGCACTTAAATCCTCTCCCTTCCTCTGTATCACGGGAACAAAGTGCAACATAGGTTTGATGCGAAAATTGAGGCAGAGATCCCTGGCACATGACACAGATACGTCAGTCTCATGAACAGCGCTCTCAGGTAAATCCAACCCAAAAAAGGCCTTCAGGAGAAACACCAGCAGAAGCAGTACAGTTGTCTCAAGGCACAAAATAATCATCTGGTCTTTCAGGGTAACACTCAGACTCTTGAGAATGGCATCGTGCCTGCTAAATTAAAACGCTGGTAAACACAGCAGTTTTATGTCACTCCTACCAGTAACAGCACACAAGAAAGGGTGACAGTATCACAGATAATCTCCATCGTCTCCATTCTGCTGCTCAGCATGATAATGACCATGATCCCAAGGCAACCAGAAGGAATAATGTAGAAAACACCCTCACTGTGCAGAAGTAGTACATTTAATGAGCTCTGCGTGTGTCTGAATGAGCAATTATAGGCTGACCTCGCTAGTAAGTTGTAGCCTAACACTACTGACAACAGAGATGCCCATTTCTCTTTATACAATGGGAAATCAGAAGCGGTTATTAGCAATGTCAGAATGCATCACTGTTAGTGCTATTTCCACCGCAGGTACTCAGGATCTTGAAATGAGCAGTTTTCAAGCATTTCAAGATGCTGAAACAGGGACTAAAATGGAAGATAATCAGGAATGTGACCTACGCACAGGGCTGCAGCTTCTGCCAAAACCATTAAATATACTTGGTAAATCAAATCTACTGATCATTAAAACTGATACACATCATATAACTTCCAACAAAATGGTTATGTATTTCAAGATGAGCCTCATAAAACAGAGTGATTTAAAAAATGTTATATTTCAATTTATTAGTGTTACTCTGAATTTATTCAATGTCCATTCATGTGGGACACTACGCCTAAATCTGGAATGTGATCCAGTTCAGTGTGGCATGCCTCTTAATGCTTTCCATGGGCATTTACCTATCTGCTCCTTTAATAATCGATTATTATTTTATTGTTAGAGCTTTGAGGAGAAAAAAATACTACAGTTAGTCAATGACTGTAGAAAAATTAAAATGTCAAGGATGAAGAGAGTCAAACTGATGCCACTATCTGGTAGCTGTTGAAATTACAAAGGTAGGAGTGTGCGAAGGTTCCTGCATGTGCCAGCACAGGCAGATGCATATACTTGTTAGGTTACAAACATTAGGTTACTTTCCTAGTTTTCCTATGCTATTAGGCCAACAAATGCAAAACAAAATGCTACTAACCTAGGAGGTGGCTTTCCTTTTGCTTCACACTGTATTACAATATTCTCTCGAGGGTCAACAATGTAATCTTTTGGAGACTGCTGAGTTATCGTAGGAGGTTGCAACACTTCATTATGGAATATAAGAAACAGAGAAGAATTTAATAATATTTTTGTAAGCAGAGAAAGCAGGACTGCAATTAGCAAAGAAATCAACAACAGAAGAGTGGGTTTAAAGTATCTTTTGTATTAAGAGGTTGAAGCCCTCTACACTTGTAAAGCAGTGTATCTATACTAACTTCCAACCAAGCTAGGCTGATTTACAGCGGATGAAGATCTTGGCCAAAAAGTTTAGTGGACGTAATTTCTTTACATCAGACTTCAACAGATTTTCACAAAATCAAAAAGACACTTTAATTCTAAGCCCGACATTTCCTGAATGAAGAGTTGAGAGACATACACCTACACAAGCGTTTCTCACCGCACAGAAGGAAAATAATTACATTGCTTTGTATTTCTAAACATTTTATGTATTTCCAAATTCTCCAGGGGTTTAAACTTTCACAATGAACATTTATTGTGCTTAACATATTGAATTAATCTATAAAGCATGCTTTTAGGAGCTACTTTTCAGGAGTAAAAAAAATCTCTTAGAAGTAAAAGACTGTAAAAAATGACAAAAATAGTAACTAGTATCCAAATAAGAGTAAACATGTAGGAAAAGTCTAGTACTTCTTAAAAATTCCAACAAAAATATAGCCAAGCTCTTGAATTGCCCCAGGAGAAATAATAAATGTTAAATGCTTCTTTATTAAGTACTCTGGAATGAGTAGTACAAACCCAAATTGATTCACCCCACAAAGTAGTTGGTGCCTACATATTTAAAGTAATTTATAACTTGTTACCATTATCTATGCCCATTGTTGCATTAAAAAAAATAAACTGTTTATGATATTAAGATAGTGAGAAAGGTGTCTTCCTCAGCATCATTCATATGTTTATAGTTTAGTGTCACCTAAAGGAACCACTTTAATAACATGCCTGTGAATATTACTTTCTAAGTGTTGTAATTTGTCTGTCCAGCAATACACTTTGCCACTACTATGGGGTCATTTCTAGCCAGTTTAGCAAAATATTTCAACCATTAGAGTTAACTGCGTTCTCATGCCTCACTCTACCCAGTTAAAACTATAAACCTGGGATTTTTAAGTCATCCCTACCATTATGCATTAAGTGCCCCCTTGCACAGAAAGAGGAAGCCATCTGTAAAACCCTACCCAGAAGAAATAGCCAGGAAAAAAAAAAATCAGATCATGGAATCATAATGAGAGAGAGATGCTACGCAGAACAGGCCAGGCAGAGCTGGATTTTGTTCCTCTTCCTCACTGCAGAGAGGAGAGTGCCTAAAAGAGGAAGGCAGCATTTTACATAACTATGACTCTGTGTATGTCTTCAGAGAGGCACTTTGAAGACAGTCTTTTTCCCTCTCAGAGGCAGTTATATCAGATGCTTACTTGGGAAAAGAAAGTGCATTCTGAAAAGGGGCATGACATGAACACTGCCCAACATAGAGCATATTCCATCTGATGCATATCATAGACCTGAAGTCTCCACTCCTGTGCTGTGCACTGCACTTAAAACTTACTAAATTAACCATGACACTAGAGCTGAGGTAGGAGATCCCATAAAAGATTAGATCTACTTAGGTAACCGTATCCACTTTTTTGTAAAGGATATAAAAGTACTTCCCACTCAGACATGTAAATTAACACATAAGTACATATATTCCAATGAATTTATTTTTTATAAAATATATTTACTCCTGAAAGAAGTAGTAAAACATTGCTCATGCTGATAGAAAGGATTTTCGTGTTCAGTTAGCACACAATCAAAAATCACACAATTAATTTGTTCAAAATATCAGAACACTGATTTACATACAGTAGCATTTTGTGAACACTGCATGCACAAAACATCTAGCTACCGCAAACCAAATTATCAACAAAATGTCAGAATCACACATTTTTGGACTGCAATTTCAATCCGCAACACAATCAGTATTAATTTTCAGCAGCACACAGCCTAGTTTTTGTGGACAGCAACTTACATTCTTCTAGAAGTTTTGCTTTTATTCCCCCATCAGAATCAGCAGTTGAATGGACAAGTGGAGATTAAAGAGAAACATTTGTTAGTTAAAAGGAAATTAGCATTTTTTGAGAGGGAAGATAAGTAACTCTGACAAGTACATTGGTCCCCATTAAAAAGAAAATATTTAAAACATTTAGCACTGTAACCCATGCAGTGATGCCTGGAATTCCAGCCATGATTTCCATTGTGTCAGTTATTACTACATTTATCTCAAAGTTCATGGTATGAAAAACTTTTCTGAAGCGTTGACTGTTTCAGGGCAATCGTGGTATGTGATTTTGGCCTTGAAAGGACACAAAACACTGCTACTGAGGAGACAGTAAATCAGAATTAATGGAGTGCATTGTCCTCGTGCTGCAGTCAAAATCAATCCGCCCATACGATCGTATGGAAGAACAGAGAGAATGCTTCAGGCTAAAATTACTCTTTCAAAGACGGAAGCACCTAATTCTACTCAGCAGACATGCAATCCCTTTTGGTTTGAAAAATAACTAAACAAAAAGATCATCTTAACTGTCACATCTTTATGTCTTACTTCACATATCTTGCCTACATGTCCCCTCATCAATAGCATTTTACAGCAAGTCAAAATGCTATTTAGTCAGTCAGACTGTCAGTCATCCTTTACCGACTTTAAGAGACTGACATACATAAGAACTGCTAACCTGGATGAAACCTTAAGGTTGAACTAATCAATTTTCTTCTCACCAGGTCTCTGTGGTAGGTATGAAAGGAAGACCCACAGAAAATATAAGTCCTGCCCTTGTGGTGGTCTCCCAGAGCCCATTATAAGCGTTAGTTATGAAAACAATAACATCATTATAGATTAATTTTGTTTAATATGATTTTTAGCTAAAAAATGAAGTATGTAACCTTATCAGACCTAAGAGTTCTTAAATATTATGTGGTAGAGAACAAATTAATTGACAATTAACATGATAGATCTTAAGAGGGCCACGCATTTTTGTCTATTGATAGATTTCTGGTTAAATTAACCTAAAGTGTTGCTCTATACAAAAGATATTAAAGTGGTGCACTATTTACATTATTTTCTACACTACAAGGTGGGTGTAAGACACTACTTCTAGCCTACAAAATTATTTAGGGAGAAAAACTGAGTTTAGAAAATAACACATTAATTCATCAAACATTTAAAGCCCTCTTGAAGCCACAGTTTATTGCTCTATAGGCACTCACAGCACAAAAGTCTGATGTGATTCAGATATATTGATCTTGTTATAGAAATACAGGTCATCGGTTTGAGAGGCTTGTAAATATACATGGGGAAAAAACATCAAAGCAGTTGCAACTTAGTGATTATTACAGATAAACATGCATTTATAGAAGGTAGGAAGGTATCAAAAACACAGGGGTAAGAAAAGCCATGCGGATTAGAATCATAGGCAATCAATCCATGTATCGATCCATCAATTTAACACCAGCCCTAATGTTCTCTTCTCTGGAAATCAGTTTAACAAATGAACAGTCACTGTGAGGTGCAACATGGTTCACTGAATTCTGAAAATGTGATCATGCTTATCCTAAGAAGAAAATAACAACCTGAAGCATCAATAATTTCATAAAATTAGCTATTAGTGCTACAAAATGTAGCAGTTACCACTGTTTCCTTTTCAGCATGCAGGGCTATGTTCAAGGTTCCCACTAACACGGTCTTATATTGGACAAGAACTTCAGAACTTGGGATTTCCCCTCATCTAGATGTTTCCTCACTGGTTAATGCTAGAGTTCCCTGCTCAGCACCCATACTTTTAACTTAAATTTAGGTAATTAACTGTTTTCAGGCACACCTTAGGAAATCTAGGAACCTAACTTACTGTCCTAGATCAAAAAGTAAGAGGCTTCCAAGTGTCTGAATTTTACATATTTGAATCTTTTACTAGATCTCTCATATCAGCTCCCGGAAACTTCTTACATGAAGATAATGGCAATGGTTTACAGCAACTAGGTATTGTCCTGGGGTTTTCAGAAAACTGTAAATATGATCTTATTTTCACAAATAATTAGCATTTAACTGGGCTTCTCTGCACTTCTTCATTTTCATCAAATATAGTGTTCAATGAAGGCACACCGAAATGAGAGTATTCATGAGAATCCTGTTAACCCTTCTCAAGTGAAGAATGTAAGTCATTTTAATCTGCATAGATTTTTAAAATCTTCAGTAGAATAGTGTAAATATCCATAATCAGAGTGTCCTGACAGAAGTGAGCAAACACACTCCATGTTCAGCTCATGCTGGACCTCTCCATCTTCCTACACAGGAATTATTTAACTAGTCCTCCATTATTCTGCACTTATTTAGCAGATTAATACTTACAGTCAAGAGGTACATCCAACGCAGAAATCATTTGGCACAGAAAGAGGACCAAGGAAGCTTTGCTTGCAGATACGCTCTTTTTCATCATGATTTTAGGCTGTATTGAGTAAATCACACCGAAGAACAATGTTCAACTTCATCAGAGTACGTAGCTTGGACTAGTTATGTTAAGTACAGACAAGAAACCTGGTAAATAAAAATAAGAATATGCAGCTACTGTGGAGAATTGAATGATCACATCTTAACAGTATTATGGAATACCAGTAGTCTATACATCATATCCAGTGATAATAATTGCACCCTGTGCTCTAATGAAATCCAAGCAGAGATCCAGAAGTTCTTAGGACACCTAGATCACAACACTTATCTAAGGAAGCTAGTGAACAACTCCTGTAACTTTGCTGAATGGAAATAGAAAAGCTTCTCCTAAGGCGGATAGAGCATCAGTCCAGCTATTTAAAAATAATATATACTAAAGATAAAAGTCCTCTGAACTAGATTTAGGAGATTAAAGCTCTGAATGCCCACCTAGTCTCTCTTTCACAACACACTGAACAATTCTTGGAATGAGTCTTTTTAGGCATCTACCCCAATGAAAACATGGCTGGCCATAAATTTCCTAAGTTAACTGTGGGATCTTCCTGCAGCTTTCCGTTAGGTAATTAGCTTCTCCTTGCTTTGGAAGTCTTCCTAGTAGACAGCTGTCGACTGAACACAGAAGACTTCACGGACTGTCACGCTGAGGTGCTAGCTTACGTACTGTATAGGAACCCAGACTCCTATTTCTGGATTTTTGATTCCACCCAAAATACTTCGACATTTCTAGCCTGAACACCCAAAATCTAATTAACTAGCAGCACACTATCAACCTCTCTTCCCCTCCTTTCTATGTGAAGTAGTGGCACAAATGAAACCTAAAGGAAATTTCTTCTTTGAAACGTGCAAGGTTTTTCCCCTCAACCATGCACAAGAGATTGTATTAAACACGGCAGAATGATTCTGAACCCCTCCTTATTTTTACTGCATTCAGTAAAAACATCTAACTTAGAATACTGTTGAAGGAGTGAAAACTAGTTACCTGAAAGCCCCATCATCATTGCAGGTAACCTACAAAGATCTATAAGAAGCCTGTGCTGGAGCAGGCTGCTCTTGAAGGAACGCACCCCATGCAAGGGACCCATGTTGGAGCAGTTGAAGAAAACTGCAGCTCATGGGCAGGACTCACATCAGAGAAGTTCATAGAGGACTGTCTCCCATGGGATTGACCCCACACCAGAGCAGGGGCAGAGTGTGAGGATCCCTCCCCCTGAGGAGGAAGGAGCAGCAGGGACAATGTGTGATGCACTGACCACAAACCCCATTCCCTGTCCCCCTGCACCGCTGGAGGGGAGGACGTAGAGAAATGGGGAGCAAGGCTGAGCCTGGGAAGAAGGGAAGGGTGGGGGGAAGGCGTTTATAAGGTGTGGTTTTGTGTCTCATTATCCTACTCTGATTTTATTGGTAACTAAATTGATTTTTTTTTTCCCCAAATGAAGTCTGTTTTACTGTGACCGTAACAGGTGAGTGATCCATCCCTGTCCTTGTCTCGACCCACAAACCTTTCCTGACATCATCTCCTCCCCATCCCACCAGCAGGAGGAGTGAGTGAGCAGCTGCGTGGTGCTTAGTTGCTAGCTGGGCCTAAACCACAACACCTACGTTTTTAATGAGTACCCTAAAGCACTGAGGGTTTAGCTGGGGTGGGGGAGAAGTGTTTCTTCCATCCCATTTTTGGCACATACAGTTTCCTATGCTGGCTCTGCAGTAAGGGAAGGAGAAAGGCTTCTCTTGAGAGTGCCTGAGAGCACTCCAGCGTGTTTCCTGCAATGAAGTGCTCTCCAGAAGAGGTGATTTTGTTCCATCGGCTACAGCTGTCTGCTCTTCTCCAGTTAAACTACATTCTCACACACTGTTCTCAAGATCTTTATGTCATCTCCTCATTACAGCCTCACTGCTATTAACAAGCTGCCCTCACCATACAATGTGTTTGACCAGGATTTACAGGACACTGAAGTATTCTACAATTGAACCCTAGCTTTCACTGTTTCTTCTCCAAGCAAAATTTCCGTTCTCCTTACAAAATCCTGAGAACCTGATAATCCACTTTATTGTCTTGTTCTTTCATCATGTAAAATGAGTATTGCAGTGATTTGAGAGTATTTTAAAATGAAATTGCATTCCCTTTGAACAAGTACAAATGAATACGCAAGCAGTGGTGAATCAGGCATGTGCAATTAAAATGATTGTGAAAATAATACCCTTGAGAAAATGTCTCATGTCGTCTAACACTGCTACTGAAACGTTCCAGTAGGATACCCATTGAGTCTACTTGCTGGGATGCTTGGATATAATATGGAAATTCAACAGGGAGCAGCAACTATAAAGCTGAGCTTGCACATTGACTCTGTCATTCTTCAGAGAGGCAATGTGCCCACACCATTTGTGATAGGATGTATTTAACTGAAAATGATTTTAGGGTGTCAGCACAACTGGGTACTCCTGTTAAATATATTCAAGATTAAATCTGACATAATTTAGTATGAATACAACAGCTGCTGAGTAGAACTAAACATTGCTTTGACATAATATTATCTGCTACAAAATAAGGGCAGGCCTCTAAGTGCAGATCAATGTAAAGGCTTCAATTTCAAAGCTTGAAATATTTATACAGCAGATTGCCTTCTCCTCCAGATAATTTATTTAAGATCTCTCATAACTCAGACATTTTGTCCTACCCTTTTCATAGGAAAACACATACATTTTGACAGCTCATTCAGGAGTCTGTTCACTGATTCGTACAAAATAAGATTCTCTATACCTACATACCTCATGTACATAACAAAATATCACTTTCTGTATCTCCTGTGCTTCCTGCTGAGATGCTGATTGTAAGTAAAAATATGGATTAAGGACGAAGGTATTGTGTAGCAAACAGGAGTCACTGCAAATATGAATGCATAAGTGAAGCACAGGAGTATTTTATCACGAAGTATAGTACCTGATTTCAAAGGGAGGGCTTTTAGGAATGACAAAAGAATAAAGATAAAGTGAGAGACAACCTTTTTTTAATTTTTTTTTTTTTTTTTTTTTTTTAAGAAAAGATGTTATTAGATTTTACAGATGAGCTACAGAAAGACATGACTAGAAGAATGAAAGCACCAGTGAGCCTGAGGTAGAGTATCTAGCACCAGCAGAAAACACAGTTTGGTGCCAGTGATCTCACTGTGACTCACATGTCTGGACACTCTGGGCCATAGACAACAAAAACAGATACTTTGAAAACACTAAAGAAGCTAGGAAAAACAGCATGCATATAGAAGGGATCAGCTAGGAGGCAGAATCCAGGAATCCTTTCCATACTATAAATCAAATGGACAGGGACCTTATCCTTGGGGTTTTAGAACTTACAAGCAAATTAATCACAGAATCATAGGTTGGAAAAGACCTTAAAGATCACTGAGTCCAACTAACATGGACTGCCATGTCCACCACTAAACCATGTCCTAAACCAAGTGCCACATCTCTTAAATACCTCCAGGGATGGTAACTCCATCACTTCCCTGGGCAGCCTCTTCCAACAGTTGACAGCCCTTTCCATGAAGAAATTTTTCCCAATATCCAATTTAAACATTGCCTGGCACAGCTTGAGGCCATTTCCTCTTGTCCAGTCGTTTGCTACTTGGGAGAAGAAACTCAAACATCACGGCTTAGATACTTTCCCTCTGAAGGAAGTCTCCATACTACCTATACACTGTGCTATTCCCTGAATCATGTCCAGGCACTCTCTGGGAGAATTATGGTTGGCTCAGGTCAAATCTGCCAGGGAGACTGTTAACAACTGAACACTATGCATGATCACAGAATGCACACAGTATGGCAGATTTTATTATACTATACTGAGTATTACTAATTCCTACTTGGAATATTAATACAGACACACTCTTAATGGACAAGTTTAATCAGTTAAGGCTCCAGCTGACAGAGGGAACATGTTTTTCCTCTAGCTATCTTTCATGTAAGTACATGGCATCTTTGTTTTCCTTACAAGTGGAGCTGCAGTATTTCTTTAATAGGATGCAAGAGGTGTAAGGGAGCATATTTACTGAAATTCAGCCTCGGGCAAAATTAAAGAACGTACTTTCTAAATGTAATATACTTCCACAGAGTTTTGATGCATCAACTGATTATGCATTTCTACTCCATTACATTAAGACAAAATGGTGTCTATCAGTGTGAATTGAAATCAAGGTCAATGTTAGAAATATGAAAGGATTATAAAACTGTAAGAAAGAGCAACAGGAACATTTCTTGCACAGGAGGAAAAGTGGCATTCTCTTCTATACAGTAATGATTAAATTAATGGGGAACATGCTAGACACTGCAAATGATAGGAAAACGACTACTAAGCAAAAAACTTCCTTTCAGAATACACGTGTACATAAAAATAAATTATTTTTGAAACTTTCCAAAATGCACCAAATTAGAACTATTCCTATTGCTCTAGAACTTTGGAAAACTTTGCTCTCCTCCAAATTATTCATATGTCGCAGTGTACTATAGATATATCATTTAAAGTCATCAGGGAATACTAAATCGTCTTTTCTGACCTCCTGTTTATGAAGCTTAAGCCCACTGCTTTGTTTTTGGCTACATCGTATGTGTCATGGGGACATCCATGTAAAGAAGACTTTATCAAGAATAAACTACACAGACAGAACTCCTGAATTCAACAAAGAACTCCGCAGCACTAATTCAGATGCTGCAGGTACTTATTAGCGTTAGATGGTTATACAAACTTTAGCCATTTTTAAGCTTTTTTAACAAAGGCAGATGGCAAAGTTGTGTGCTGGACTCTAAATGCTCTCAGCAGTTCTATATACTGCGAAAAATCATCAGCCTGGTCACGCTTCTGGACTCCCCCTACAGCATTACGCTTTTGGCTCTGACACTGTACTTCAGCACTCACACTGGTCTCCTTCCTTCTCACCACCCAGACATAATTCCCAGTCTCTCTACTCTCATCCTCTATTTTCCACGCATAGCCTGCCAGCTTCCTTCTTCCTAGCTGGATTATTTGCATTTTTCCATATTAAAAAATAAAAATTTGGCTCATTCAGTCATCTCAATCTCTCTTAACAATCACCTTGATTTCAGGGTTATTGTTGTTCTGCCAATCTTCACAGTACGTGTTAATTTTGAAATGTAAAACTACAGCCGATAAAGTTTGCAAAAAAAGTATCGCTGGCCTTTACGTTGCTCCTGACGAGAACATTATGGGAAACCCACTTAGTTCTTGAAACCTCTTTGCTGACAATCCTGTATCAAGACCTGCTAGCTGGTTTGTTATTCATTCAAGTCTGATCTGTTTTATTATATAGTTCAATTCATGTTTTTATTAATCAGTTTCAAGTCAAATGTTTTTCAAAGTCTATTAAATTAATAACATCTTATCAAACTTGCAATTTTATCAAATATTAAAAGATTAAAATCAATTATGTGTTTTACAAGCCTTACTTTCCATAAAACTATGTTGAGTAGAATTAATTTTACTCATGGCCTTTAATTCCCAACCAGCTGAATCCTCAATCAGCTTTTTCCATATGTTCACTGTGATTTATATCAGGCTATATTTACCCTGCTCAATCTGCTTGTCTGCTGTGAATCTGGGCAGAACACCAGCTTTCTTCCCGTCTTATGGAATGTATTAAAAATGAAAACTCATGAACCAGAAACCTCCCCCACCAGCTCCTCTAGAACCCACAGGTAGACTCATCGCACCTAGACCTGCTGACTAAAAATACATATCTTCAACATGTATTATTTAATACCTAGTAATGGTTACTATGACTAAAAAAACCTCTCCATCCTAACAACATGCATCATACTTTTTATTCCAATTCATCATGTTACTTGCAATAAGAAATCAACAGCAAGAGAAGAAAAATGATTGTGAAGTAGCTCACAAAACAATGCTAATCCTGTTTCTATTCTTACAAATCGGTCCTACAAAAATAAACCAAATATTTGTCTGCTTGTCCCCACTATGGCAATGGCCACCACATCTGTCATGAGAACAGACGCTCTTTCACACAAGTATCAGTACTGACATTGCACAGCCCCAGCACGATGAGATTGAATTGCTTCTAGCATGACTTCAGTATCAACTACTGAACTACCGGTGTCAAACAGCTTCATTATCCACCCATTTGCATCTCTACTGAACTGCTCTTGTACCAAGTCATCTGACACCCACCCAGCTGATGCAGCCTTGCACGGCTGACTCTTCTGGCCCAGCCAGGACTGAGTTGGGTCCTACAAGGGCATGAATGCTCAGTGTCTACACCTAAGCACAGCCCACACTAGTTCAGTCCTTCAGCAGTGTTTTGTTAGGGCAGGTAGGTGTTTAAATGACAATATGTCTGTTTGGGTAACTCTGTAAGACATCCTCCCTCCAGCAGCCACTCCCCCACTGAATGGGAGCCTGGAGGAAACCCTTGGCTTTCAGGTTAGCTTTCTTCTTTTCCACATTGATAAGGCATAGGCAATCTCGATACTGTCTTTACTTGTTTCTGTGTTTTGGTTTTGTTCTTTTTTTTTTTTTTAAATTTCCTTCTCTCCAAATTTTTTTCCCTTTTTCTTTTGGGAAAATTTTTTTTCTAGTGTTGTCCTTCCTTGAACACTATAAAAATGTATAGCTGCTAACTGTAGCTCATTGGTAGATCACTATGAGCACTGGCATGCAGCTAAAAAAGCAAGGATATAGGTCCTTAAGAACTCCACTCAGCAAGTTTTATTTCAACCATCTGCTCTACAAGTGGCACATCCTAGAAGCACCGAAACAGGCAGTGCAAAAAACCCAACTAAACACAGACTTCAAGTATGTACTTAAGGGCTGCAGGTAAACCCATAAACTCAGTCATGATCCACAGACTCAAATCTTTTCTTGAGAGCAGCCACTTAAGAGCTGATTTTTAGAAAACTGGACTAGGGCTGATCTGTCCTTTTACAGTTGTCTTACATATTCCCTGAGGACCTATACTGGATTTGGCCCTTCTGAGGATTTAAACAGAGGAGCACTTACTTTCTAGATCCCGCTTAGATTAAATTATAAGCTGCTTTGGCTGGGGCGATTACATACATGGCAGAGCAAAGCTGTGGATGGCCCTCAAACAGGGAGGTAAGCTTAGTAAGCCTGGCAAGTTTAGATGCCTCCAGAGTCAAATCAGCAGGTGAACAGCATTTCTGGACTGCAAATTTAAACACAGACATCTCAATCTTGCTTGGGTGCTTCTAAGAGTCCTAAATTCTTTTCTGGATTCAGCCTTTTTCACCTTTTTTACCTCATCACATACAACATAAGATGGAACGGAGAATAAAGATAATGGTTTGGTGCCATTTTAGGAGTCCTTTAGAGTCATTACAGCCTGAACAAATATGCTTCATCTGTTATGAATGTATGCATACTTTGCTGTCTTTCAAACACTTGGCTGAAGTGCTTGAATTGAGTGCAACTTTGCAAATCTCCTGAACACTATGGGTTTACACAGGAGGGAGTAAAAACATAACTTGCACAGATTTAGAGCAATATAGTTTGGTTTGAAGCACATCACTAAATATGGTGACCAAGAAGAGTAAAGAATTCATCTTGATTATTAAATTTCTCGGTGAGTTAGAAACCATTTAGAGTGAGTGAGAGAAAATAAGTTAAGAGAACACCTTTTTACATCACCTGGATGTTAAAAAAACAGGTACACACGTGATGGTATCGTTAGGACAGCCCTTCAAGGCTATGCTTTGAGACATTTTTAGAAGCATGCAAATGATCTAGTCACTCATTAAGTCCACTTTCAGAAGATCTAATTCAGATTGAACTGCAACAAGACAAAGGTTTTCAAGTAGCCCATCTCATTCCCTCTGAAAGGTTTTGCAATAGAGCAAAAATGTGCTTCTGGGAAATATATCTATGAATCATCAGGCTGCTATTACAGCCCTACCGTACTCTGCAAACAGAACCAGAAGGAAAACGCTCCATCATCCTGAGTAAAGACTCCCAGTTCAATGACTACAGTTAGTTCCTTGTAAATATGCAAAAGGGATGCTCAGCTGAAACGCTCCCCAAAATGTTAATGTCTCTACCCAGAGGATATGATGAATGGGATTTTTTCCTTTTTTTCTTATTTTTATTTTTTTTAAACACACCAGAGTTCAGAGCAGGGACTTCAGAGAGCTCGTTTAGGAGAAAGTAATAAATTCTGTATTAGTCTGGTTAATTATCTTCCTTACATCCCCACAGCAAGCCTCAAAAGCACTACCCATCCAGAAGTATTCCTGCAATCCTGGAGATACTCTCATGAAAAACATACTGTGCAAAACAGCAGAATCTGATTCAAAGACAGGGAAACTCCTCCCCTTGGGAAGTAGAGCAGAAACCACTAATATTAGCATGAAATGCCAGAATACTTATGGTAGGGAGGAGGTCACTCAGAATAGGGACGGTGCCAGAAACTGAGGACTAAGGCATTCTGTCACATATAAATCCCTAACAAGTACATGAACAAAGGAGGGTAAACAGCGTCGAGGGAACAAACTGTACAAACTCCAGCTAGCTTCCTCGGGCAGAGCATTTGGAGATGGGGGCTGGGGACTGGCCATCTATGTGTAACATCTATTTAACAGGCAAAAGTTAGCACATTTGCTGGTTTAATTTTAATTAATTCTGTTAAAGGAGTTACAATTACCTCTGTTAGCTTGGAATCTCTGCCCACTCTTAAAAACTGAAATGAATCAAGAGCTCAGACACACACGCTTCTACACTTCAGAAATACACCTGCCGTTCTCTATAAATGTGCTGATAACCTTCATGATGGTTATAGCTGTGAAAATCAGGATGATTACAGCTGTGCAAGTCAGGTCTGCCCCTGTTTTAAACTGCAGTAATTCCAGCTGCCACTGTTCCCAACAGAACAATGCGAGACTTCAACAAGCAAACCAACTCCATAAAATTTCTTTGCAGGTATGTGCCAGTGTTGTGCTACGTTTCATAACCAGGTCACCATGCTCAGGTATGCCACAGGGTATGTGCAGGGATGACTGGTACCCTAACAACGGTCAGAAAGAACTCGTCAATTTTAAGATTTTAACTTCATCACTTCTCTATATGAGCATTTCTAGTTCCCTCTTGGTCTCAAATAATTCATAACAACATGTAAGTACTAACTAGCTTTGTAACATAACACCTGCATGCTGCAACTGGCCACCTCAGCTCTATGGATAAAGTAAAGCAGGGAAGGTTGGTGTTCAAATCCCTCCTGCCTTTGCACCTTTTTTTTTTCCTTAAAGATTAACTTGCAGAGCTTGCAGCTCCCTGAATATATAAGGCTCCTGTGGACATTGTGGAAGGTTTAAGTGGGAGAGTACAACAAGGCCCAACAGGACGTGCACCGTGTCTGCGCAGCACCGCACGGTGAACAGCGACACCACCTCACCGTCCATCGCTACCAGTAAGGGCTGAGTGACTCGGCTGGCACTTGAGATGGCAAAGGAGACCTGGTGGCTGCCCTCAAGAGCTCACCACCACAACGTGGGTAAACTCAGTCACTGTTTCTTCCATTGCCAATAAGCAGGGCACAGAGCAGTGTGGATGCACTGTCTTCTGCCTACAAACATTAACAATAATATCAGGCCTCCATTAGGTGGCAGGTTGGCCCAGAGAGAGGATGGGGCAGGCGCTTCTCCAGGCCTGGAGTTGAGAGTGAAAGAGTGGGGCAGGCAACTGTCAAAGAAAAACACTGCGATGGGACTGAGAAAATACTGGATAAATAGTACCTTTGGGGTTTTGTTTGGAGGGGAAAGGAAAGGAGGAAAGAAACTGTGCACATATTTAAAGTGATTAAGGTTGGAATTACATGTTAAAATTTTATGTACATAAAGTGAGGTGAAGAGAAACCAAAAGTATTAAACATGACAATGTGGAAACAGAAAAATAATTTTCCAGTAGTGTTGAAAGCCACAATCTGGAATAAAATAGGGGAAAAAAAAAAAAAACCCAGACCCTGTAACAGCCTAGTGGTTTGCACATGAATATTTGCTACAGCTCTGCCCCCTTCTACAGGGAATTCACAGTGTCGTATTATTTGAGCACAGATTTCACCTTCAAATTAGGGCTACAAGAGCATTTCAGGTATTTCACAGGAACAAACAAGGGAAAGGTGACAAAACAACATTGCTGTAATCAGGGAATTTTTAAAAGCAATAAGGCCTGAAGGGCTTCAGACACTTTCTGGATCCATTGTAACTCCACAAGATCTGAGGCATTCCAATAGATTTCAGCACAGACCACTGTGACTCTGTCACCACCCCGACCTCTCACTCTCAAGTACAAATCATGGGTATCCTCGTCACATACAGCTTTCGTTTTAGTCAATTCTATTGCCAGGTGGACATAAAAGTGCAAGGATTTAGTTCAGAGCAGGAAAAGCTCCTTGGATGAAACCACCGGAAGCAAAGATGACATTTTGCATGAACCAGCATTCCACCTGTTATTACTTCCCCCTGGAGTCTACTGTTATCTGCAACTACCACATTCATTCTGTTTATAACATACTACATTTTCCTCCTTTTAGGCAAACCATGTGATCTTAGCCAGTTTTACTGGCATTGACTGCTGAACTTCATCTGTCTAAATACACAAATGGATACACCTGAAGTTCAGACGTTATTTTAGTGAGACAACTTCAAATAACACATACAATGTACTAAAATTAATATTTCTTTGATTAATCTCTCCTTCTGGTGGTGTTATTCAACCAAGTCTGCTGACTTCATCTCAACTGAGCTTGATTAAAAGTCCTAGATTTGTCTATAATCTTTATTGCAGCTGATTCTGTTAAATCTGTGTTCCCCAGCCATTTCCTTTTATCTGCATTATAGAAGACAAAAAAGAAAAAGATAATTCAAAAATATAAATGAAGGGCTTATTTTTATGCGTTTCACATTTATGTAAGCATGGAAAATTTCTCTGCTATTATTATGTTAAAAGATTAATATGGCTTTTTAATTGAATGTATTTTTTATTTTCATGTATAAAAATAAACCCCTACAGCTTAATTCTCACGATAAATCTTGCACTTCTAATAGAGTGCAAACACCATTATTAAACTGAAACCTTCTAAATGAGATGTGCTAGCCTACATTCCCATGCTGTTCCCCCTTCATTTGAAATATACTTTATATGTTAAGAATATTTTCAAATTTCTGTTTGAAAGAATCAGAAAAGGCAATTAACAACACTAACATAATATAATTTGAGGTGCAATTTAAGCAAGCAGCAATAGGACAATGCCAATAACTAGAGCCTGAGTGAGCTTTTTTATACAAATCATTAATTCAAGCCTTTAGGGTAAAAAAAGCTCATTTATTCATCAGGAAGTTAATCCAGTTTGTTCCCTAACTGGGAAATAGCTTTCCTTGCATTTTTTTGTATGTGTATGCTATTCATTAATGAAACAAACAAACAAACAAAGTTACCCATGACTTCATATCTATTATGTAAGTAAACATCCCACTTTGATGTGAAAATTTACATTGTTCACAGGTTCATTTGAATTTCATATTCACATTACCACTGAGGAGATAAAAGAAATTTCTTTCATACTGCCATGTTTACTACTGTTTTCTTTGGCTTGTTACAACTAATTTATCCTTTAAATCAAGATCTCAAATGCAAATAGCACACATTGCAAGAATAGTACATTTTTTTTTCTGTTTAAATTAAGCTCAGTGCAGTTCTGCATTTCTCACCAATGGATGAGAAAAACTTTTTTCCATTCAACGTACTCTTTCAAATAGTCTGTTTTCTCATTAAATGGATACTATTTTATGCATGTATGATATCATCACTCAATATCAATAATAAATATTGAACTAAAGAAAGATTCTTCAAGATAAAAGAAAAAAATAGCAGTGCTAGTATTATTAACATATTACAAAATCCTGAAACAAGTACCAAAAAAAGAATTTCTGAAACTCTGTTGATAGTGCTAAAAAAGCACTTTACTATACAACCTGTAATCCAGGCTGTACGTTGGTACTAGCAGACTGGTAAGTGTATTATTTCATCCACACTAGAAAATGACTACATTTGATAATTTGAAAATAAAAAAAATGCCTGTTAACATATATACAATATTTGTATCACACAATAAGGCATCCAAAGAAACATCTGCTTTTTATGTCAATACATCTAGGCACAGCAGCAAGGCAGTATGATTGTACCCCACAACAGAATACTTATGAAAAGACACTGTCTTATAATTACGTATCCATTTTATTTGCAATCTACCATTTTTTCCTTAAGCCAGGTTATTTGCTAAATTTCTACACATGTACAAAAAATGAAAACCAAATTTCTCTCCAATAATATGGATACACTCAATAGTACTTTCTTACAACTTGATTACTAGAAATTATTTCAGTAAATTTTGCAAGTTCTCATTATTGCATAGTTCTAACATCTAATGCTTATTTTTCATGCAAATGAAGTAAAAGATATGAACATTTCAGAAGGAAAAAAACTTCAAGGAACTATAAAAAGGAAGGGAAGACATATAGAAAATGAAAATAAATAATATTCCTAATTAGCTTTGATTACTTCAAACACTTGGTTGTGCTTTATAGTTTTTATAAATTATCTTACTCTTTGAGGCAATGTTCAGTCAGTCCAGTCATAGTTAGAATAACAGTGTATCAAGGCAGCTTGTCAGTCAGACCCCTCTCCTTTGCACATCTTGAAATATTGATCCTTCAAAGAAAATACAAAAGACTGCTCACTTGACTCTCACGCAACACCTGCAGGTGATATAGCCGTATTAGCACAATACTGTTCTGGATTTCAACATGTGAAGAATGCAAAATCGCTATAAATCAACATTAAAGGCTAAAATGATTTTCTCAGCCATGCTTATTTAAATTGAGAGAGATTCTGTTGTCCAAGGATTTTTAATTTTACATTAAATTGCCTTACTGCTTATACACCAGAGAAACCATAATATAACTAAGACCAGAAAGTACTCTTTAATCTTTAATATAAAATTAAATTTTGCTGGTTTTTCATTTTATCCAGAGACTTCGCACCACTTAAAACTGTGCTTTGTTGTATTCATTTTAATCAAATTTTATTTTAATTGGGTCTGTAAGGACATGTAGAAAATACTGCACCACTGGGAAGAAGCTAATTTTTGATCTCTTGTTCTTATATCTCTGAAACCAGCCTAGTTTTCAGTCCCACCTTTAACTTCTCTTCAGGCATTATTCCCTAGGGTTCCAGCGCTTCAATTCCCAATTCAGATTTTCTCAGAAGAATAATGTATCTCAAAGCAGTACTTCTGGAAAGCAAGACTTGTGAAAATGGGGACATCTTACCAGATTTTCCATATGGTCTATGGGAAGATGTTCAAGCATAAGGTAAGGCTCCCGGGAAATGCTTTACCAGGCCCATGGATGCAGCAAAAGGAAATTCTACCCATCATGTAGTTTCACGATGTTTATGAAGGATGCCACTGTGTGCATACACTACAAAGTTACAGCACCCCCTTGCAAAAAGGAGCAAGAAACCAAGGCAGGACCTTAAGACAACCAGTTGTGACTGTACTACATCTCTCCTTTCCCCACCCCAATCTCTCCTAAGCATCCTTCCTTGTCAAGACAGACACATCCTGCCTTTTCTTCCTTCCTAGAAGCTGTAAGGTAGCCAGGCACCACCAGACTGGTGGAAGAGCTGTTCTCTGTGCTGAGGCAGAGGCTTTGAGATATGGTTTCTACCTTCAGAACAATAAAATACTAAATTAATAATAAAATAACTCCTTACAGACAGCAGTTACAATAGCTGAAGTTAGCTGATAACACCAGGTAGCAACATTAGGGCAGCCCTCTTGAAGCCCTGACTCCTTCCTTCCTTCCTTAGCAGGAACTTGACTCAAGTTGTTTCACTGCAAAGATTCACCATTTTCTAGCCTAAACCGTAAGTTAAATTCATAACAATATTCTATAATCCAGTCAGGTATGATTTGTCCAGACAACATTTAAACTAATAGTTTCGCACTCTGACAAAGTAAAATTTAAAGTAGTTAATCAACTTTCATCTCTAAGTGCATGAAAACGTTGTTCATATCAAGACAGATATTAAAAAAGTCTCAAGGATTTTTTTTTTGTTGTTGTTGTGGGGTTTTTTTTGGTTTGGTTTGGTTTTGTGGGTTTGTTTGTCATTTGAGATCAACCCTAGGGCAAACTTTTTAAACTGTATTTTAGATGGAATTGGATCAAATTCCTGAATGGAGTTTATGTCACACTGGTTGCCTGTGCTGCAGTCACCAGACAATAATAAGCAAGGAAACTCTTGAAGGCTTCCTCTTCCAGAGGGAAAAGCATAGAACAGACATCAACATCTTTAGGGCTTGCCAGTATGGCACAGGAATACTTTTCTTATAACCCTGAAGAGCAGAGAAGGGGAAGAGTCTGTGCTCCTTTAAGAGTCACATCTTAAGGTAGGTTTCTTGGGACTTTTTTTTTACATTTGAACCAAGACTGGAACACAAAGGCAACCGACCTATTTGCAGCCCTTACTGTTTATTTAAAACGTTACAGGTTTTCGCAGTGCATCATCACAGGGATCTCCAAATGCACATTCATGTCCTGTTTTTAACTTCGTAAGTCATTCTGTAACAGGAGCTCGTTGCTGTAACAAGAAGTCGTCTGGAAGCATCTTCCACAAAACCTTGGGGGAGGCAAAGATGAAGTAAGATCTTTTCTCACTCCTCTTTAATCTCGACAGTGGGTTCCCAGCATTAGGCTGGGTCCAACAAATTACATGTGTTTCGACATACAACCCTTGCTGCTGGGTAGTTGCCAGGTAAGATAATAAAATTTCTGCTTAATTAAACCACATTCCTTTTCTTCCACAATGGCTGGTGGCTATTTTTAACATGTCAAGATGTATTCACGTCAGTATATGCTGGGAAAAGTGAGATATACCTTTTGTTTAATATCAAAAACCAGAATTTCCAGACATAAAGCCAACAGTTGGCATGACTGAACCTCACATACGCTTTCTCACACGTTTAATCAGAGAAAGCTTACCTAAGTCACTGCACTGGTTTAGCAGAGATATTGAATGTCATGGGGAAAACAGAAAGAGGAAGAAAAGACTCACAGATTTGTAAAAGACAGAAGCATAGTTAAAATATTATTTTAAACAGAATGAACCACTTCTAACGTGTCTGTGTCAAGGCATCAAAAAAAAAGAAAAGCACCCAGTGAAAACTGAGTTGAGAAAATAAATACAATTAAACCTGAACTAACTTGGCTGCTGAATAAAAATGAAGTTAGAATTGCCTTTGCTACCATAAAACCATTAAGAGCCAGATTAGAAAAGTAGTTTCTTCTTTTTTGCCAGCAATCACTGTAGTCTCTTGATCATCAGAGTACTTTATTAGAAGGTACATTTCATTACTTAATCTTTCATACATCCTAAATAACTGCAGGCATTGAAAAGGAGGTTCATGGAGACTAGAAACACCACTTCCCTTATTCGGTTTGCTGGACAGTCACAGAATTATGCACCTAGCTAATTTCCACAGATTAAAACAGAACCTGGCCAAGGGGCGCCGAGGGATGGAATTAGAGCTATCCGTTCACTGGCCATACCCCCTTTTTTGCAAGAGCAGTCCTTACAGTTCTCTCCAACGTTGCCTTTCACTTCTGTGAAAAGTTGGTACTTTAGGGGCAGACTTTCACACTAGGCTTGCCCTGATCTAATGACAAGCAGCTGTCAAGAAGATACAGAGAGGTCCTGAGCTCTTCTGTTCCTCACTGCAAGTTCCTGCCCTCTCTCCTTGCATTTAAAAACCGTAGTATCCCCAGTGAGCTACATCAGTTAGTTGATCCGAAAGAAGACAAACCTACACAAGAAAAGATTAGGTTCTGACATGACAGAGATTTCCCAAAAGGAACTGCCTCTTCTGAATGACAGCCTGAAATTAAAGTGAAGCATCATGTGAAAACTATATCCCCAGCTGAAGTCTCCATGGATCTGAGCTGGGTCAATGCCATACCAAAGTATTCCCATCACTCTTAAGTCATCTCTGTTCCTCCCCACTGAAGCACTGGTGAGCCAAGGTGAAAAGCCAAGGAAAATTACTTCAAAGCAAACTAAACATTTGAAAACATGTATTTATGCAGTTGTTTTTCTTCTAAAAATATTTTTTTTAATCAAAGATAGATACTAATATCTCTAACCTACTCCATTTGACTCAATGAATGGAAAGTCAACAATATCCACCATGACTTTTCAAACCTCTGTGAAGTCTGTAAAGGTTCAAACACCTGTTATTCAAAGACAGCCTCCCAATTAGGCTTTCTCTTCACCTACTTTGCTATGAGAAAGAATTAACTCCTCAGAATTTCAGACTTATTGCATTTTCCAGGGAATTCTGTCCTGCAGCTGACAGTCTTCAAATTTAATTAATATTTAGTTCATTCAGATTAATCACTTAACTCAATATGACCACTCTTTTGCATGGCCTTCAGCTAGGACCCAGGTCCCTGTGACTCAGAGTCATGTTTTATTTTTAAACTGCTTTTCACTTAAGAACCTCATTTGCAGACTTTAACAGAATTTTATACCATTTAACAATTTAACGATTATAGTTATGGAAGAACAAGAGATGGATTTTATTTAACGTGTTCTAATCCTTGTCTCACGTTCAGCAACTTCAAAATACACACAGAGAACAAACAGTCTAAAGCTTTCTCACATTTTCAGGACAAATTGTTGGATAAAACATGACACAGGGACAGACTGTAAGCAGCAGGCTACCAATAGATTAACTTAACAATGGGAAGGGGTGCTACATTTCTCCCTACCTGCTGGACATTTAATTAGGTCCCGAATAGCCTTTGACAGCTTCAGATCATGTAAGGAATAATTCAGAACTGATCTACCTCATCTTAAACCTCATCTTGTCTTTGAATTCCTCCTCCCTTCTTTCATGGACAGCAACCAACTGAGACTCAGCCTTAACATTCAAAGCCTTTGGGACTGTGCCCCTCTTTCCTTCATATAGGGAAGCTCTTTGGACTTACCCCATTTCCTTCTAGATGGTAACACTTTCAGGTTTAAGTACATTCAACAGTAGGATGCAGTAAGCAAACAATCCTATAGTCCTCCTACCATTAAAATCTTGCACTGAAATTTCTACATCATACAAAAATGATTCCAGATCTAATGATCTGGCTAACAAGAACACTAACCTGAACAGAGTTCTATTTTATTTACAGCACTTCACATGCACAGAACTGCACTAACCTCAGTGGAATTACTCTTGACGCACATGGCAAAGAGAACAGAACTGGGTCTCTTGCCCTCATATGCTTTCCCGTGACACACACGCAATAGCACAGCAGCCTGTAAAGCTCGTATTGGCCTTCTTTCACCATGTTTCAGACACGTTTCACAAGATGACAGATGTGTTCATAAATTTCACTGCACATTTCCATTAAAAAAAACTAGCACTGCCCATTCATTTTTACTAACTAGACACGTCCTTGTATTTCTTCCTAATGAGTTGCAGTGTTGTTCCTAGTGTAGTCTCTTAGATATGTGCATTTTTTATTCTGAAGAGGGGAGCAAACTCCGTAAGTCATGTAAAAAGTAATATGAAACACTTATTGGATTTCCTTGACTGTTTTATATCCGCCAATTTCGTTTATAGGGAATAAAATAGTTCAAAAAAAGCATAGGCAACAACCATACATCAATATATGTGGTCTCTTGCAAAATAGTTCTAACATAGTACCATCCAGGACACATTTTATAAGTAGTGTAAATTCGATATTTGAAGGTTTTTTTCTAAAGATAGGAAAATCATACATAAGTTGCATACATAAGTTATATAATTACTTAAATTATATAGTTCTGTAATGAGCAATGTATATGTGTATCTACATACCCATATAAACACACACACACATAGGAAAATAGTTTTTAGTCTGCCCCATGACAAATCGGAACTGTATTTCTCAACTTATCAGAACCTGTTGCTTTTGATGAGTACTTTCTTTTCAAAAATCACCCTGACTGTGCAGTTCCTGTGCTCACTGGCTTCTCAAATATGTCTGGCACACCCAAGTTTTTCTGCTTGTACATTTTTATTTGTAAATGATATAGAAATTAAGTTATCTAAAAGTCAAAGCAGCTATGAAAACTGAAAAGTCATATTTAAGGTATTTATGGAAAAGGGGTGCAAAGACAGGTAGTCAACAGAACATTGGTTAGGTTTATATAATACACTGGAATGTGACACTGAGGGAGAATTAACCCAAGATGCTCCATCAAAATTCTCTGAGCTATATCAGAATTTTAAATCTATTTCTGCTAAACAATCAATTAAATGATGTGCCATGTTAAAGAAAAGCTCATTAGGGGAATAAAGATTTGCAAGAGGTTCTGGGTCCAAATTTCATTTCAACTTTTGGTATAGTTTAGAAAGAAAAGGAAAAAACATAATCTGAAAGTATTGACAATATAGTAAAATAAGAGAAATGTCACTTTTAGTATGAATACTGGGCAAGTGGCATCTCAGTCTGTAGGTTATTCCAACAAGAAGAGTCTAAAAAATCATTTCATTCATCTATGAGAGTCTAACACGATATTCTTTCAAAAATATATCAAATGTTGGTTTTGTGCTCAAAGCTTCAGAGCCTTTTCAGGCAGCAGCCTGGCCAAGCCACTCGCTGCCTACACCTCTGCCAGGGTCACCCACTGACACCTTTTAGGCTGTGTTAAAGCTCCCTTTCAGCAAGTCTTCAACTGATTTCATTCTTACCTGTGAACACAAGCACACCCATGCAAATCACCCTTTTTTCAAATTTGTAGGAACCATTTATTTCCTTGAGTTTTTTTCAGTGGCAAGATGTTTTTGAGTGGAAAGACACTTAGCTCCCTAGCTCTGCCACAACAAACAGCGGCAGCTCATTCTAACAGCAGCAAAAAAACTTTATCAGATGTCACTAAATAAATATCTATTTTGTACTCTAAAGGTAGTCAGCTACTTTAAATACTAAAGAACTACTGACGGTGTCACTAAACCACAGAAGAATGATGGAAGGCTCAGGAACTTTTGCAGGAGGTTCTCTACTAAACTAGCTACAGTTTTAAAGATGAAGAGAGGCTGAGAGAGTTGGGCTTGTTCAGTCTGGAGAAGAGAAGGCTCCAGGGAGACCTTATAGCACCTTCCAGTACCTGAAGGGGCTGACAAGGAAGCTGGGGGGAGGGGGGGGCATGGACTTTTGACAAGGGCCTGTAGTGACAGGACAAGGGGTAACAGGTTTAAATTGAAAAAGGGTATATCTAGACTGGACATCAGGAAGAAATTCTTTATGGAGAGGGTGGTGAAGCACTGGAACAGGTTGCCCAGAGAAGCTGTGGCTGCCCCCTCCCTGGAAGTGTTCAAGGCCAGGCTGGATGAGGCATTGAGCAACCTGGTCTAGTGGAGGGTGTCCCTGCCCATGGCAGGGGGGTTGGGACTAGGTGATCTTTAAGATCCCTTCCAACCCACACCATTCTACGATTCTACTCAGAAATTTAGAATTAAGTTTTTACCCATGATCTTATCAAATACAGAATGCAATGAAAAACACATTAACCTTTCCTGATGAAAGAAAGTGTACTTTTTAAACAGAGGTTTAAACACACTCCTTTGGTAGTGAGAGTATAGTCGTTCCTTTTGCCACTTGACTGAGATCACGTGCTGCAGTAGGCAGGCACAAAAGGTACTTTCTACCATTCCCTGAGAGCCTGTCCATCCTTTTTCCCAGCTGCCATGACCTGTTTTTAAAAGAATTAAAAACAAGGCAGGAATAAAGGCATTTTGTGAATAATCCACAGATTCAATTTTTATTGTATTTTGCTAGGCAAATATTTAATTTCTTCTTTCATTTGGCCACTAGGTTAGGTCAGTAATTTACTCAAAAAACTCTAGTAGAAATTTTAACATGAGAAGGATATATCCTCTTTCAAAACATGTTTTTCCTTTTTAATTCCTGGGTAGTTTGGTGGCATTTCAGAAACTAATGAATATACTGACAGATGACTGGATGACAGGTTTCAAAGAAATGTTTTTGCTTTCTGTGGCTAAACATTTGACAGTTTTCTTGCAGAAATGTGTTTCCTGAATAACACTTTATAGAAATTCAACAAAAAGGAATTATACTCCAAAGTTGTAAAAGCCAAAACCACATGAACTGTAATTATTTTTAAAACTAAGTGGCCATCAACATTTGTACATCCAGTCCGTTGTTTTGTTCTAGCACTGTACACTGTCATTATCTGTTCTTTCAGCAGTATTAAAAGGCTTTAGAAACTGCTGATACTCAGTCATTTACTCTTTAGTGAAGCCAGAGAGCTTTACAACATTACCGGACCATGTCACATACGAAAAGACGTTTAGCTGCTGCAAAAGAGGGCTCCTGATGCCAGACAGATGACATTAGTGAGCCATTACAGAATTCACATCTGTTAACTTTTAGAAGATGCAAGAAAGTTCATGAATCCCAAAACAAAACCAAAAGCTTCTGTGGAATAAACATGAGATTATGTATTCTTCCACATGCATTATTTTTCTGCTTTGGATTTCACAGATCCTATGTAGATAGATAATTTAATAAAAACTGAAAACGTTGATGCTGCATAGATGCTTTTCTAAATGTAATAGGGTTTTTTTATTTCACAAAGGACTTACATGGGTTGTGAAAAAGGAGAATTTTTGTATTACAAATTTTAGCTTTCCCCTTTTGCAACAGAGGGTACACAATCGCTGGTGTTTAATTACAAGTCTGAAATCACTTGCTACCTTTTACTACTGTAACACTGATCCTAACTGAATGCAAAGTGATACTGCAACCATGTTTTCCCTCTGATGATAGTGTCCATGTTGGTACTTCACTGATCACGTTATAGGGTCAGTGACATTTTGGCTCAGTGCTGTTCAAAACTGAGGTTATTCTTCCTGCCTCTGCTTAGTAAGTTTAATTCTCTACCCTTAGACTTCTATATGATTATGTTCCACAAATCCAAGTGACAAAACCAGAGCCACTATCCTTAACTTTTCATCAACTTACACTGGTTTCTGGGCCACCACTGTAGGTCTGTGCCCAATGTAATTTCATCACTAGCATACTGCAAGTTCTGTAAGGTCTAATTAACAAAGGAATGAATAAGATTTAAATGGGTAAAATACCAAATGGGTGATTTTGCTGGCTCTCACAGGAAGGTAATACCCATCAGCAGGGAGAAAAATCAGGCAGGCTGATAGGCAGTAAGATACTTTGCTGACTCAGCTGTTTGAAGAACACCCGTCTGTCTACACACTAAATTGAGACAGGATTGCATACCAACATGTTCCTCAAATCAACTACAGTTACGATTTGGTTGAGTACAAGTACCAAAGGAGCTCCACACTCGGCTACAAAGTGCATGCCTCCTGGAAACATAACTGACACTATGCTGAACTAGTGTGCTTCAAATTCAGGAGAAGAGCACAGGTCAAGTAATCTGCTTTCCTGAGAAGACAGCATGGTACAGAGTGCCTGAGAGCAGAGGTGCCGTGCAGATCACATCGCACAGTCTCCTCTGAGAAACCACTGTCACATACAACACGTCACAGGCAGTTATTATAGTAAACAGACAAGTAAGGTAACCGTACGAATAACAGAGATAAATGCTGACATCTGTCAAGGCACAGACACACATGCCACACACTGCCTTTACAGTCTGGTTGTGTTCTAAGCCCATGTTCCCTGTAACCTTTCCCTCATACTCTCCCTCCCTGTGCAACGTCTCTTCTCCTTGAAGGTGCCCCGCAGCCCCGAAGGCCCACAGCAGAGACCTCCACTGAACAGCAGCTGTAGGAGAGGAGCTGAAACTGTGAGAAGAGGAGATGGTGTGCTGCAAATGCAAGAAGAATCACGGGTGCAGGAACATTTGTTCTTAAAATCTGCAACTCAGTGCTTGTAGTATTTGTTTATTTGTGTTTTTCCAGGGAAGAAAACCTAGTTCTTGACTGGTTAGGTCATACATCAGTGGGCAGTATGCAACTCAGGGATATTCAATAGCTCGACGATGAACGATCTGAGAATATCAAATACTGTACACACAAACCACACAATCCTGCTTGAACACCTTGGACCAAAACCAGAAACAAGACAGGCTTCCCAGCACTGAGCACCGTAAGAACATAAGAACCTAGCTCCAGAGAAGAATTCAAGTAGTTGGTCTGGGCATCTACGTTCCAGATTACGCTGAACACAGAAGAGACATTAATTCACACACAGTATTCACTGCAATGAGCAATCTTGGTGAGGAAATGCCTATCACAGCCAACAGAAAAACTAGTGAAAAACTTAAAATCTTGCCTTCCACCCGAGAGCATATCAGCATGAAATCAGTTGTGTAGTCATGAGACCATGGCATGATTGAGTATGGAAGAGGGATGCAGCAATGCTTTGCACAGTAGCTTGTGCTAATGCAGCTGTGGACTAGGAGGAAACCTGTATGCTAGGCTTTTTCCAGTTCAGGTCTAAGCTAGCAAAAGGCCATAATCACAAGACTCTCAGGAGTTTATTTCTCCCAAAGCTGGGCCATTGTGCAGCCAAGAAAACATAAGTAACTACTCCTGTAAAGTATACAGTGCAAAGAAGTAATAGCAGTACATTATCTTCCAAATCCTAGGTATCTTCTTGAGTAGGGCTGCCCTCTAATAGGAACCCAGACTGATGATACGCTAGTTGCTGGTTTGTGGAAGCTATTTCTGACCCTTAAGAGTGCTCAGTCCCATTTTGTAAACAGCGGGCTCTGCTACAGCATGTTTATGTGAAGAATAAAAATCAGCATCCTCCTTGGACCTTTAAATAAAACATTTACATGAATGAAAAATGTCTTTCCTCAGCTTGATATGGCAAAATAAACATTCGGAAGTTTAAGGAAGCTTTTTGTGGCTCTTCCCCTTTAAGTACTAAAGCAAAGCTCTTCATACCAAATGCAATTACTTAAATCCTCTCCAACTTCACCATTCCTCCCAGCTCCTCCAAAGATAGGGCTTTAAATTGATAAAAGGCTCTCATTTCACTTTCAAAACACATTATCTAACTGCTGCAGTAATACCAAGGATGGTGATGACATTTTCAGTCAGTGTATTACATTTGTGATAAGCTTTTAATATGACTGTTTCAGTAGAACATATGGGCCAAACACCCTTCCCAGTTTACTTTCTACCTATCAGTACTCTTACAACTCCACATAGGCTACCTACATGATTTTTGTGAAAGCAGTATGAAGAACCAAGCTCTCAAAATCCTCCTCACAATTTACTTCTGTAAATGAAAAAACGTCAAACACCTTGAAAGGACTATTTTGGTTTTAAAAGGAACAGGTGTGGACCCAGTTTCCTTATAGCTGAAGCACCAGTTACTTATCACTTTTCTGCATTAGTGCCAAAAAAGAGAGTCGAAATGCCCCATCGGTCTTTCTAAACTTGTGTTAATTTTCAACTGACTAAACAAAGCATACCTCTGTAGTGAGCCAACTGATTTTACAAAACCTTCAGCTTAAAAAGCTTGCTTATAAAGTAAGTTAAAAACTGATAGCAATATACATATGAAAAAGTCGAGAATCACAACTGTATTTCACACCAGATATTGAAAAAGTCGAGAATCACAACTGTATTTCACACCGGATATTGAAAAAGTCGAGAATCACAACTGTATTTCACACCAGATACTGTTCTGGGGGAACTGTGTAAGGAAAGAAACAAGATTCAATTGTTAATGTAGAAAAATAACTCTGATGGTTCCCATTAAATCCCACAACGCCTTTTAACATCTGTAAGCTGCGAGAATATTTTGTGTCATTCCAGTGTTTCATATCAACTAATTGAATACAACAACATTTCACTAAGTAAAGATCCAAAGTGCTACATCTAAACCGCTTATACTTTTCCACATTCCTCAACCACCTCATTGTTCTGGTAAATATGCCCAAGTCCCAGAAAGAGCAAAACACTGTCTTTGATCTTTCAACAGCAAATATTGTGCTACCTGAATCAATGAGACATGGAGAAGGATAGTGGGGAAAAAAAAAATGCTAAAATATAGTGCAAGAAAGTCAATCCATTTACTTTGCATGAACTGAAGTTCTCTGAAACCCCAAGGCTCTACAAAAAGTACAAGGCAACTAATACTGTCCTTGAAGTATGTGATTAATGTGGAAGAATGGCTGCTGTATGTTCTTCCATATCATCATTCAAGGTACGGCTCTATCTCCTGAGTTTTACAGCTGCGTGAAAGACATCAATAGCTGGAGTCACACTGTCCTGGAGCCTGCTGTTGTAGACGTGAAGGAGCTTCAATACCTTCCAAGCCTGTGTGGCCTAGGAGATACCATTTCATGCAGAGGACTGGAGAAACTTGTCTGAACAAACTTAAACTAGTAGGAAGATACAACAGTTGGTGGTAGGTTATTTAAAAGAATACCTAAAGGGTTTAAACCTTCCTTGCAATATTTTTCTCTTTTCTCCAGCTGGAACGCATCCATTCCTGCCAGTTAAACATCCATTTCCCTTTGAAGTACTTCCTGAGAAAGTAACTGCCCAGTAAACTGCCAACACAACGTTCAAGTTGTAGACCCGCCCTGAGACACTCCAGAGGGAAGAGCCTGTAATACTTAATCCGAATTATCCTCCCACAGTCAGTGGAGAGGGCAGAGTTGCTCTACAGACCTCCAGCCACAAAAAATCAAATCTGACTGGATGCAGCTCACTGAGCTAAATACAGCCTTGTACTGGAGGTAGCAGATCTCACCAAACACCATACGAAGCTACACTGGAGCAATGCTTTTGAGAACTGGGATAGTTATTCACATAATTAGTGGATCTAACTACATAAGCACTACAATTCAAATGTTTCATATCTGAAAATGTGTTTCTCAGACAATTAAAACTTGTGCAGTTCTTCACCCTCTCTTACACAGTTCTGTAATTCTTGACAGGTGCTCCAAATTGACTGCTTACCATATATTTCTAGTTGGCAAGGTTCAAATGATGACACAATATAAGATGTACAGTGGAGCGGAGCATAAAGTTACTAAAATTTTTTTTAGTAATTGAAAAAATTTTAGATTATTTTTTTTTATTTTGAGAACTAAATGTTCTCAAAATAAATTCTGAGCAAAAGGACTCAAAATTATTGCAAGACAGGAAATAAGATGAGTAAAATTGAGTAATTTATTTTTAAGAAAAATGCAAATAACTGTAGTAAAAATCCTAAAAGTGCTGACATCATTTCACCATACTGTAAACTATGTACCACATGCAGTTCTGGAAAATCTGTCATCTGTCAGGAAGATGTAAATTGAGCTAACACTGAACTGCAGCAATGCCTAGTGTGGTATGAATAATCTATTTATTATTTGTTGTTTGGAAACAACCATTGTAAACAAGGTCATGCTAGAATATAGGCTGTTAATCACTCATGACATTTTATTATGAATATTTTAGTGAATACTCTTCAATTCAGAAGAATCAGGATTTGTAAACACTAGATACTAAGAACTGTTAAGGGTGTTGGAATACATTATCATGAAGAGCTAACCTTAACAGTGTTATTTCATTTTTAATTGAAGATAAGCTTTTTGCATGCAAATTTGTACTACAGATATTACTTCAAAAGTTCAACTATTATTTCTTATATTTTATTTCAGGATCTTCAATTTATTTTTACTGCTTCTCCCACTTCAATGAGAAGCTTCTCTTGTTCAGTGCTTTGTAACCTTTACATCTATTTGAGGATGTCCTAGCAAAACAGAAGCTAGAAAAGCACGGGGGGGGGGGGGGGGGGGGGGGAGGGGAAGAAGAGTAGCAGATGAGCAGCAGATATTAAAAGATTTGTAAAGACAGTAATTTGTTTAAGGACAAACAATGAAAATGAAAAATATTTTGGAAGATCCAACCTGTGTACCTCTATATTCACCAGATACTTGAATTTTTAAATATATGTACACTTGTAAGATAAAAAAGGAGAACAGAGATCAAGAAGGGTACTCTAAAGTCACAGCCTGAAAAAAAGTATCTACCTTTGAAGTTATGACACTGTTGAAAGCTGAGTTTAAAAAAAAAAAAAAGTATTTAATTGTATTTTAACTTTTGTTTTAATGTTCAAAATGTTACAAAACTCTCACTTAGTCTTCCACCCAGCAGTGGACTCATGCTAACATAATAGTTACGTGACTATCTGCTTTTAATCCTGGAATTGTGTACAGTGTCTGCTTGGGCAACTTAAGTTTAGAAGTCGTGGGGTTTTTTAATTATCCTCCAAGAAGTGTTTAAATTAAAGAACTGCTTTCCCTATATGGCTTCTATGTTTTAACCTCAGTTAATAACTCTGAAAAAAGAAAACCATTCTTCGTGCAGAAAAATATATCCCCTTACTTCCCTACCAACTTTGGCCTTTCTTGTCTTCTCTGAATTATCTCTGTATCTCACTGTAAATAATATCCTACCATACCTTGCACCTTTTTTGTAAGGCTCTACCCAGATACTTTCTGGTCACTATGAATGCCCCAGAGTCAGAGTCACAGCACTGTCCTACAAAGTTGACAAAGCTACTCATGTCCTGTTGAACCAGCCTGAAAGAATCTCTTGAGTAAAACAGATAGAGAATATTAGGGGTGAGAGGGTGGAAGTTTGCTAGGCTTTTGATCATGTCTGATGATGTGAACCCGATGAGGTTTGGAAGTATATATCCAAGCTCAAACAGGATTGAAAAATGGCTCAGAAATGGTGTAATTTCAGGAATGATATCCACTGAGAATTATCAAACACATGAAACATCTGTTGACGCAAAGGACACTTTGTAGGCCTACAAAAGCAAGAAGCACCTCTTATGTCTGGTAATAAAAGTTGGGAAGGAAAAGAGAGACAGGAAGGCAGACACAGAAAGAACATGAAAGTCAGGGAGGCCCTCTGATCCATTACTGATTGTGTTTTCAATCTTCCACTAATACCCAGAAGGGAGAAACTATCTTAAGTGCACAGAAATATTGTGGTTTCAAGATTACATCTCTCTCGCTCTTTCACACACACACAGAGTGAAATGTGTGTTGTTCACAGCAAAGTGATTTAATAAACTGCAAATTTTCTTGCAGGAAAAACCTTTGGCATCTATCCCTTCCTTGCAGGCATAAAGTCCATTAAGAAGAATCTCTGTGTTAGACTTGTCTTGAATGGAAAGCAGAACCATACACTTTGAGCACATTACCACTTAGGTTTACCTGAAATCTACAGGTCTATACCAGAACTCACACATATGACACATTTCATGAGACACAAAATGAGACTCCTAAAAAACATTTTTTAAAATATTCAAAGAACTAAGAATGAGTATTTCATTAAAAAATACAATAAAACAGAAAAGCTGACATGTGCATATTAGAAATAAGTCTGTGGTCTGCTGCTAGAGTTATTTTTAATCAGAATCTTCAATCGATAAGCACCTCTGACTAGTTTCCTTTCCTGTGTATCCTCAGTTAGAGTCTTACGTTATCATATGCAGCACCATAGGGTAGCAAGAGAGAAAAACTCCAAGAATGTCTTGGGCCAGGCTTCAAGTGAGGGAAATAAAACAATCTAGTGGACATCATGCAGGCATTTGAGAGACTGTACAAGGAAAGAAAGTAACCTGTGTTAGTAAAAAATGAAATTAAAATCTGGAAACAGAAAAACTAGCTTTCTGTCAGGAGAAGCAACAAGGAAAGGGCCAGGATTACTGGTCACAGAACACAAATATGGAACAATGTCTGAACAGCTCCTGTGCCTCCCTGCAGTAAAAATCTGAGCATTAGTTATCTGTTCAACCTTCCATCCACAGACAGTATCTGTCTTGCTAGGACTAACTTTCTCATTTTGTTTTGGAAATCGTATTTCAGAAAGCAGACCAAGTTATGAAAACCCAAGTAAAGCCAAATTATGTTAAAAGTTTGACCTGATTTGCTTGAAGAGGCACATGTGATACAGGCAACTGAGGAGTTAGTGTATACCAATATCGCTCCTTCAGATCACAAAAAGAAGCAAGAGATACTAAAGCTGCTGCTTCTCTGTCCATCCTGAACCTCTTAATTACAAACAGGCCAGATTCTGATTGACATTTTTTCCTACAGACAGCACAACAAAACATTGTTCAGGATTTGAAGACTGTAGCAAAGTAATGATTAAAGCCCATTCAATGGAACAATTGTTATTTTCAGCAGTAAATGACCTTCTATTCATTCTGTACTTTCCCCCGGTGTTATTATATGCTTTTAATATAGGGGAAGTAGACAGAATGATTTTCTTGGGAGCAAAGAGGAAGACAGAAGTTAGTTACAACCCACTACTTGCCCTTACTTTTTCTGTATCAAGTACAGATGTAGATTTGTTAGGCCATTACATCCCTAGCTTTGTAGAAATAAATCCATACATTCTGGATACCTCTTCATGTACTACCAATCTGTAACACTGAAAACATGAATATCTTGTTTCAGAGATAGACATGTAGCTCAATCAGTAAAGCACAAATGACACTGTTGTCTTAAAGATTTTAGAATATGATTTCCTTGAAATAAATGCTACAGAATTAAAATGAAGTGTTATACTGTACCAATCACTTAAATATTCATATTTATTTAGACATAATACACTCCTGTAGCAAAACACAAAAAAAATATTCAGATAATTAAGGGTTATCTATACTACTCTGCAAAAGGACACTGGCCTTCAACAAAGGCTGAAGCCCTCCAGATATTAAAATGCACCACATTTGCTGCTTATATTACATACATTACATTTTATTGATGCATAAATCTGTCCAGATCATCCAGTGATATTATGTCTGTTCATTAACATTTATTAACTCTTCCATAAATTTATAATAAAGCCAAGGAATTGCATCTTCTTTTCTTATTTTATTATGGACAGTAATAAAAAAATAGTGACTTAAAAAGCAATTTATCACTCTCCATGTTGAACTGTTATCCTTGGTGCTTTATATCCTGCCGTAAGACATTCCAGTGGTCTTTTCCTAACAGATTCTGTAAGCTCATCTTGTGTGTTATACAGTATCCAGAGGTTTTCTGAAATCTCAATTACGCTCTTTGTTTTAGCTTGTTTATTACTACGCACTCCTGAAAACGTGAGCATGAGCTTACATGCTGGCAAACCATTCTATAATAAATTCAGCATTTCCAAAGTTCCACCTGACATACCCAGGGAAATCCGTTACAAAAGGTCTTGGTACAATGTTGCAGGTTTTTCCAGTACCATGTCTCTTTACCCATTTCACACATTAACGTGCTCCCTAAAATATTTAGTTAAATTAGACTTTTAAACAAGTTCCATATAAAGCTCGCCAACAGTATCTTAGTATTTTATAAAGTAGTGAGTTAGGGTAGTGCTAAGGCTTTTGTACATTCCCAATACAAATCCCTAAAGTCACAGTGGGGTTACAGAAAACACACAGCCAGACTTCCGCAAGGTGCACTACAAAAAGCCAAGAGGCAGTTGTCACAAGTTACAGCAAGGAAAAGTTCAATCATACTTCAGTTAAAAATTCTCCACAGAAAGCAGTTAAGGACATACTAATTTGCCCCAGGAGGCTGTAGAATCTCCACACTTGTAGATTGTTAAAACTGAATGGGACAAAGCCCTGAATCATCTACTCTGGCTCTAAGGTTTGCCTTGCTTTGAAAAGAAGCCTGGACTGGAGGACCTCCACACCCACCAGAAAACCTCAAAAACTAAACCATTTCGTTATTCTAACTGCATAGCTTGAAGAGTCTTTAAAGATCAAATTATATCTACTTGCCATAAAGAGTAGTTGCAATAAATAAAAGCACGTGCTTTCACCTAAGCTTCCACTGAGGCACCATTATTTTATGGGGGGAAACATTATTAACTAAACTATATAAACCTCACTGTCTTTCAAACTTCAGGAGGACTTAAGTCACAACAGAAAGTTCTACGTACTCACAAAAAAAATTCTTCTGTTGGAGCTTAAAATTTTACTTTTAATACAGGTCGACTTAAGCATTTGCTTTATTTTGTCAGATTTGTAAAAACAGTTTATGGTCACCTTTACTGTTTCATTACATCTCCCCTATCGCCCCTTCATGCTTCTTTATAAAACGAAGACACATACAAGCTGCTGTTAACCTATTAACTAAGAGAAAACTAGACAGAACCTAGAAGTGGTTCTGTAATTAAAGCAGGATCAGCTACAGGGAGTACTGTCAACCACTGGGAAACATTCAACTGAAAGAAAAAAAACATAATTTGTGTTAAAGTACCCTATCTGGGCTTTTGGTTCCATTTCTATTTAGTGACATAATCAAACAGAAGATGTTTGATTGTACTAATTTAAAAGTATGTAACTAACTTCACCAACATTTAAAATTTTTTTAATCGCTTCTCTTACTGATCCAGAAAAAGAGTACTTCCCAAAACATGGTTTAATGATTCTTTTCTTTTCTTTTAAAAACTCCCCTCCCCTTTTAAAACTATGTTTAAAAAACAAAAGTTATAAAATGTTTATTTATGACACCTGTGGTTATCTTTAGGACTACCACGAGAACAGACTCAAATTCGCAGTAATGGATGTAAGCATAAAAGTGATGCTCATAAGTCATCACCAAAACTTCTTGGGAACAGACTCTGCACCAGTAACTGAGCAACTGAGGATTATACATTTTCCTTACATGATGTCCTTTTTAAGCATATTGAAAAAAAAAAAAACCATTGCAAGAGAGTTAAAAAAGGAGCATCAAAAGAAAAAAGGTCCATTTAATGTAATGAATTTACATGTGAGGAAATCACAGAATGGTTTGGGTTGGAAGGGACCTTAAAGATCATCTAGTCCCAACCCCTCTGCCATGGGCAGGGACACCCTCCACTAGACCAGGTTGCTCAGAGCCTCATCCAGCCTGGCCTTGAACACTTCCAGGGATGGGGCAGCCACAGCTCCTCTGGGCAACCTGTTCCAGTGCCTCACCACCCTCTCCATGGAGAATTTCTCCTTTATACCTAATCTGAACCTACTTGCTTTCAATTTAAACTCGTTAAATCAGAGATTGTAAGTGAGAAAAAAAGCTGGGCAAACCCTAACACTTTATGCTGTGCTGGTTTTGGTTGGGATAAAGTTACTTTTCCTCACAGCAACAAGTATGAGGCTATGTTTTGGTTGTCCTGAGAAGAACACTGATAACACACTATTGGTTTTAGTTGTTGCTAAGGAATGGTTATATGGAATCAAGGACTATTTCAGTTTCTGACACTGTCTCTGTGTTCCCAGCTGCTTCTCTACAAGAAGCTGACCCAAACTGACCAAAGGGACATTTCATGCCACAAAAGATCATGCTCAGTATATAAGTTGGGAGGAGTGGGACGCAAGTCTCTCTCTCGCAGGCTTGGTCTGGCTCTGGGGCTCTGACTCTCACTACTTGGGGGTTGGCTGAGCATCAGTTGGCTGGTGGCTGATTGAGCAGTTGTATCATTTGTTTTGTTCTCCATTATTTTCATTACATATTATCAGCAGTAATATTAAAATAATGATACCAATAATACTATTTCCTTTATTTTCAACTATGAAATTGTTTTTATCTCAACCCAAGAGTTTCCTTGTCTTTTCCTCCATTTCTCCTCCCCAACCCACTGGGGAGGTGGGAGGTGAGTGAACAGCTGTGTGGCACTTGGTTGTTGGCTGGCATTAAACCACAACACATATGAACACTACAATTATCCTAGAAAGCATACACTTACTACATCTGGGCGGGCTTTAGTAGAACTAGAGTGGCTGGGATTCCTAGGTAAGTTACAGCTACTTCTGTTTAAAACCCCATTCAGCTGTAAATGAATTTATGAAACATCAAGTTTATTATCACTAAGTAAAAGCTTCAGGAGGTATTTTTAATTAATATTAAATTAAATAAAATTTAAATTAATGGTTTTCCACAAAAAAAACCTAGCAGTGTTCGATTTCTACAACCTTCCATTTTCCAATCCACTAAAAAGGTCTCTGATCTCTAGAGGGAATTTCTGTCACTTAAAAATACTTACATTTACATTCTTGAATAAAAAAAAAAAAAAAACTTTTCATGCTCTTTTTAGTGATGTTAAGAAACTATACATTTCTGAAATATGCTCTCTTTTCCAGATTATTTCATCTATCAATTTTCTTAAATTTAACTGGATATCAAGTTTCCTAAATTTAACTAGATGATATGCCAGTCTTGTTAGAATTCGGACATTTGAAGTTTTACAAGGAATAATGTAAATTTGAAAAACTGTATTTCTGTTGTTATAAATAATTCTTGATTCCTCACAATTAAAAATTTCTTTTCTTCGGGCTGTTTATCTTATAGCAAACTGCTGTAAGACAGTGTGTCACACCTTTTTTTGTCTTTGTTTTTTTTCCTCTGTCAGCAGGTCTTTTTATTAAGGACAGCAAGACAGCAACATAAACAGTTGCTATACAAACAATGTTAACAATAGCTATGTTGCTGACTTCACACCCCTTAGAATACTTTCAAAACTTGATGATGACTACTCTTCACACTTTGAAATACACACCATTAAAAAAGCATTATTTTAGAAACACACATGCAAGTCAGCCAAGGCCAGACTGACAGTATTGCTTTAAACAAACCTCGAACTGGGGAGACACTGATTTCATGAAGCAACCCTGGCAGCAGCACCTGCTGGGACTGAGACACCCCGAGCAGCACAGAGCAGCTAATGGCTGGCTCAGTGGATGACAGGAAAGCAGCAGATGTTGTTTATCTTGACTTTTGCAAGGCTTTTGACACTGTCTCCCATAAAATCCCCATAGACAAACTGATGAAGTACAAACTAGACAAATGGACAGTGACATGGCTGAAATCCGGCTGAACTGCTGGGCGCAGAGGGTTGTGATCAGCATGAAGTCCAGCTGGAGGAAAGTCACGGCTGGTGTACTCCAGGGATCAATACTGGGGCCAGTACCGTTCAACCATCTCATTAATGACCTATATGATGGGACAGAGTACACCCTCAGCAGGTTCGCTGATGACAGAAGCTGGGAGTGGCTGATACACCAGCTGGTCACACTGGCATTCAGAGGGACCTTGAAAAGCTGAGTAATTAGCCAAGAATCTCATGAAGTTCATCAAAAGGAAATACAAAGTCCTGCACCTAGGGAGGAATAATGCCAGGCACCGGCACAGAATGGGGGATGACCAGCTGGAAAGCAGCTCTGCAGAAAAGCACGTGGGGGTGTGGTGGATTCCAAGCAGACCACGAGCCAGCAATGCGCCCTTGCAGCAAGGAAGGCTAATAGCATCTTGGGATTCATTAGGAAAAATGTTGCCATCAGGTCAAGGGAGATGATCCTTCCCCTCTGGTCAGCACTGGTGAGACATGTTTGGAGTGCTGTGTCCACTTGTGGGCTCCCCAGTACAGGCAAAACATAAGCATCTAGAGTGAGTCCAGTGAAGGACTGCAAAGACAATTAAGGGGTTGTTGTAGCATCTGACATGTGGTGAGACTGAAAGAGCTGGGCCTCTAGCCTGGAGAAGAGGAGGCTCAGGGAGATCTTCTCAGTGTGTATAAACACCTGACAAGGGCAGGGGTAAACAACACTTCTCAGTAGTGCCCTATGGCAGGGCAAGAGGCAATGGGCACAAATGACAACAGATGAAATTCCATCTTAACAACAGAAAGCACTTTTCTACTAAGGGTGGTCAAGCACTTGAACCAGTTGTCCAAACAGCATGCTGCTCCAGCTGATCCTGCTTTGAGCAGGAGGCATGTTGGACTAGGTGATCTCCAGACACCCTTTCCAACCCCAGGTATTCTATGGTTCTTTGAGGAAGAGACAAAGGGAGAGCAACTACACTGAGTAACATGGACAATGATCTTAACGTCAGTTGTTTTCTCTACACAGGCCAAGCCTTCAGTATGATAAAATGGTTTCCCTGCACATCAGTTGCCTATATCCGACTACATTTTATGAAAGCAAGTTGTGTATTAGACTCAGGAAAAGCTTCATTGTGAAGGTACAACAAAGCAAGTTCTTTTTCTCTCCCATACATTTCCTGATCCCCAAGCCTCTAGGTCTAACCAGTATGAGAACCACCTAACACAGAGATTAAGACAATTTATTTGTTTTCACCAGTCAAATAAATCACTTTATTGTCTATTACAATGTCCATTGGCATCAGCAAGCATGCATCACCCTAATGGATATCTTTGCCTTCCCTCCAGTCAGTACTCAAGCAGTAAAGCTAGTTTAACCAAAACAGGCTAATGGGAAATCACCCTTCTCCCTTCGTAATGCCCGTTCTCTCGCATAAACATATTGACAGTTTTGGTTTACAGCTACCAGAAAAATGAGAGGAACCAAGAGAACGTCACAGAGAAGAGCAAGAACATCTCACTCATGAGGAGCAGGCACCTGTGCACTGACCCAATTAGACATTCAAACAGTTGTCACTTTGAAGCTGGCTAGTTGTCACTCATCCAAGCAGCCCCAGGGGATCTATTGTATGGTGGCATTCCCTGACAGGAGAACTGGAGCTATGGAGGGAATGAGGGCACAGTGACTGAGTGCCAGGATCCTGTTGAGCGAGAGCAGCCAGCAGCAAAGCCAGAGAACTTCAGAGCTTCCTTAACTTGGTTACCATCCAAAAAGCCTTTCAGAGTCTTCAATGGTTATCTTTTTTTCAGAGCAGTCTAGTTTAAAAACCTTACAGTAACGGCCCTCTTTATCCAAAGCTACACTTAACTCTTCAGTAACTAAACACTCTCTTACAGGAAGAGGACTCACTAAACGTTACTTTTAGTTAACGCCACCAGCTTCTCCCTTCTTGGTTTTAAACATATTGATGCTTTCAGATGCTCTGTCTGCTTGAACACATAAATGAGGGATAAAACACTGTGTGGCTATCCACACCTACGCATTACAGGACAGAAAAGGTCTGTTCTAGTAGACTACACAATACTGTATTCAAGACCACCAAATCAGATTTTTTGTTTAAAAAAATCAGATATTAAAACACAGATGACTATTCAGCAGTTACTACCAACGTCAAGCAAGGCCATCTCTGTTCTTACACTGAAAGATTTATGCAATTCAAATACAACAGCAGGGAGGGGTTAGAGGAGGATTGAAAAAAAAGAAAAATCAAAGCTTACATCAAAACTTCTAAAACAGGCATTTTAACCTTAAGACCTAAACCATGAGAGTGAAGAATTCAGAATGTCCCCATGACCAAATCTGTGACCTATTCTAGAAGAAAAATACTTCTGTTACTTTGATATAAAAATATCTTGAGTTCTATCCAAGTTGATTTCTCCAGCCTCACTTTTTCAACTAGTTCATTTGTCCCAACACCTGTTCTCTCCAGCAAGGAACATCAGAGACGATTAAGCCTACTTTCAGTTATGTGAAGCTATGAAATACTTTTAGCTGATTTTCTAATTAACAGTTGATATAAGCCCTTCAGTTAAAAGCTGAGATGACATTTTAAAAATTATATTAATCACAAACTGTTAACTCAAACAAACATGGAAATGCAGGTAAACACAGAATGCATTATATTACTACCTTGATAGTACTTAATAGCAACTGAATATGAAAACAGAAACTTGACAGAAACTCAGCTTTCCCCCCCCCCCCCCCCTCAGTTAGCATGGGAAATTAAAATTTAGACACAATAAAATTATCTTACCTTTGTACAAATAACTTCAGAGCAAGATAGTCTATCTCTTCAATTTTCTTTCTTTCTTATCCCCTGTATGATGGTTCTTTATGTTACGGCCTTGTCTGAAAAAAAGAGCAACCTGAATTATAGAGACCAATAATTATGTCAGATATGTCTTGATATAGCTGCAATGCTAAATCCAGTTGTCAAGTGGAATGAAATTTTAATAGGAACTAGTTTATATATGTTGGGCTGATGAAAAAATAAGAAGCATTAAGAACAAAAGAAGCTCCCTAGATTTCAAAATCATGTTTTGAATTTAGGTCTCCAAAATAATATAGCTGGTGACATCAGATCAGACCAGACCACCCATATACTTATCCAGGATTGCTATAGCATCAGTGAAAAGCAGTCAGTGCTTTGCAAAGCTTGAACAAGTCAATAGGGAAGCCAAACCACATTGTTCTAACGTTCAGTAACCTAACTTAAGGCCCACCAGCTACCACGATGTCCTCAGGACCAAACACTTGAGAGCTTTTTGGGATATATATGCCCAACCTCCTAAAGACATCTGCTGGAAGAGGTCACAGCAGCTCACAGCAAGCCTCCACTGCAGGAAAAGTCTTTGGTCACAGCACTTGCCCAGAAAGAGGGAGATCTGGGCTTGCAGTCAATTTGTAAACTGCCTGATCTCCCACTTTCTAGGAGAATATCCTAAATTTTAGTTGAGGGATGGAACAAACAACACCCTTCCTTCACCTAAGTCCCCAGACTGAAAGCACAATGCAAAGAAAGAAGAAACAGCAGGAGAAATTTTGTTATGTATTCAGCTGCTACCTTCTTAATTTATTCACAAGAATTATGCACCCAGTTCCTCTCTTCTTCTTTGTTACCTGAACCCCTCATTTTAAACAGATTTCAGGTTTTATTGATAAGGAGGTTGCTTATTTCTGAGTTGAACTTTCAAGCAACTAAGTTTCAACTGAGATCATGAATTTTAAAAGTGAGCTTCAAAATTTTTCTGAGGCCATCCCTTACAATCTTGTAATTTTACAGAACATGTTGCTCATCTGCAAACTCAGCTGTGCTTGCCCCTATATGTAATCCTTATTTCAGTGAACTGGTGATGAAGTGACGCTAATAGCAACACATTAGCATCACTGTAGCACCTATTATTTTATATACTGTACATAATGATGAACTTTCCTACAGATAAAATATATACTTTTAACTTGTAACTGCAGATAGCATTATTTTGTAAGGTAAAACAAGAGAATGCAAAAATCTCAATTTACAACAGTGATACAGTAAGGTAAGTTTCGTTTCCCCTCACACTGATAACACAATCGTACAATTTCTTTCAGTGTACTTTTAAAACCCTTTTTATCCTTAAATTGGGCTGTCAATTGGCAAACCCCTAACTCTTGACCAGAGCCCTCTTGTAGCTGTTTCTTCCCATAACAAACAGCACTTTTCAAAAATTGCTCTTTACCATACTCTTTCAAATCAACTTGCTGCTCTTACATAATAAAGCACTGGAAATAATCATCATTGTAACTTTGGGAGTTTGGCATATATAACTTAGTTCACTGGAGTGAAATTCATTTAGGTAATTTACTTCATTGCCCTCATCTTTATTCAGGCACTCAAATCCCTTCCTACCCCCACCTCTATATTCTGCTGAAACAGCTGCCTGCAAACCAACTGGACCTTGATGAGCCCAAGTCAACACAGAACATGCATTCAGAACTGCTACCTGCATGCAACTCCCAACTGACCAAAACACTCGACTGCGACAACAATCACACATATTCCATTATATAAAGGTGATGGCTACATCTACCCTGCCATTCGCACTGCTTCCTGGCTGGTTCGGTCCACCAACTCACTGCCTCCAAGACAAAACCAGAGCATGCTTTAGGGAACGCTCCAGCCCAAGGGACCCTTCCAAAGAGCAGTGGGGGTAAAATACTGTGGAAGTCCAGATTTTCCACTCTAGGCTGTCCGAGAATTCTCCCATGCAAGGCACTGCATCCTCATTTACACACTCTGCCTACCTCCATGTGAGCCTGTGGAGCACACGCCATGGGCTTGCAGTATGAGGCTGGAAAATCATAACGTTGATGGGCTGCAATACAGGCCTCACTATTTCACACACTCTGAACTAAAAATACTAGCTGCATATTAGAGCTGCAGAAACACCACAGGACTCAGATGAAACTCAGATTATGGCCAGTCTATTTTGTAAGAGACTCATTTTCTAAAACATTAAAATGTAGAGGCAGAGCAGCCCTTGCCAAGTGGCCTACCTTGGTGACAGGTATTTGTCCCTGTCTTGATGTTACAACCAGTGAAGAACAGCTGTACCCTCCAGGGCTCTGTTTTTAAGTTAGGCATGATCCTAAACCCAGGGGTGGCTCACGCAAGCCCTCACATACAGCAGAAAACCCTAGCTGTGCTGATACTGTGGGTAACCTTTCCCAGACTTCTAACACTCATTTTAAAAAGGGAAAAAACCTCACTGCTTGGTTCCCTGTAGTCTTTTGAAGTAAATATGGTTATGTAATAATATTTATGGTTTGGGACATACTACAATGAATTACAATTTTTGGTATTTTATGGGCAAACTGCACTACAGTCCAACTGTTTTCAATGGCTGAGTAAGAAATACTCAGAATCTCAATCTCTTTGGATGCCTGGACTACCCACATGCTGCTCCAAAAATAAATATTTGCTATAGTTCTTCCTGACATCTACAGCTTTAACCTATTTACAGTCCATGATCAGATTCTTTTGCAGTGACATTATTTATTTTCTCCGAGAGTCTCTTAGGAGGGAGCTTAACAAAAGCTTGAAACTAATGAAATCATACCCATGAGGAGTTCTGTAAAACATACAGAAGAGCACCTGAACATCCAAAAATCAGCTCAGATAGAACAAAGAAATAGTAGAAGCAACCTTTGATTTTTTCCTTTTTTTTTCTTTGCTGTCTGACAGCTGACATAAAAAGTCCACATTCTTATTCACTGTACTAAGTGCCTGAAAGAGATATTTTGAATGGCTTGGTGGCAGGATCTTGCAGAATTCAACAGGTAAAGGCACATATATATTGCTCTAGCCAGGAACCCCTCAGTCCAAACATGTAAATAAAAAGACATGTGACTGTTTTCCAAAGTGAGAGAAGCATTTGTACCCTTACAGGAAAATCATAGGTAATTGAAATAGCATTAATTTCTAAAAAAAAAAAAAAAAAAAAGTCAATGAAAGCAAAAAGGATGAAACATTTTAAGATTTATTAGATGTATCACTAGCATAATGTGAAAATGAAAAGCACACCTTTTACATTTCCACACATTATGCTTACTGTGTACTTAATTTAAAAATTTGTGAAAAAACTAAAATTTGCACAGTGTTGCCACTTTACAAACTTTTCTACTAATAGTGTTGATAGTCTTCAGGGAATTAAAATTTAAAATTAAAAATACTTAGATTGTAGTACATAACTAGGCAAAAGTTGAAATGCAAAAAATCAAAATACAGAAATTGTTCTTATTTTATAATCTGACTGGCCATATGATTTTATATAAAAACTATTAAAAGTGTTCATTAAAAGGTTAATACATGGTAATGTGCTTAATGTAACCTTAAAAAGCAGTATAATGAGACATCATGCAGCTTTCTCCCAAAATTAATAACATATCTATAAACACGCACAGATGTAATTCAGTTTCCTTTTACAACACTACAAAAAGTTATTTAATACAAAACATTTTCAGGGGACCTGGAAAAATATTTGCTTTATTAAATATAAAATTTATTTAGTGTATTTAAGCCCAGTTTTATTCAATCTAGTGCTGAGAGCTCCATTATTCACCCTCATGTCATTTCTTCTTTCAGAACTAAGGAGTGATGAGGAGCCCTCAGAAAAGGAGAAACTTCCCTGTTGGTTGAGGAGGGCAGTGATCCATCTTTCTGTCCTATCTATCTTATTTCTGGTAGTGCTTAACAGATGATTCTGACAAAGTCCTAATGGAAAAAAAAAATCCTGGAGATACACCAAAAATAAATTAAAATAGTGAAGTTCTCATACACACAACTTCATTAAGGCATTTCCTAAAGCAAATAGTCCAGCCTAGATTATATTAACAGCCATTAGAACAACGTGTTAATTTTACACATACAATCATCTAAACAGTATATAAATATCATCTGATGTTTAACACATTGCAAAGTCAGGCTCTTCCTCCATGGATACAAACTACAGCTGCATCGATTTCAATTCCTAGACTGATAACCGAAGTGAAATGTTTCAGTAAATCATATGGAATAATTTATTCTCGTCTTCAGAGGTATAAACTCTATTTCCCCAGCTCACTCCATTCCAATAAATCAAACTAACCAATACTAAGGTACACAAATATCAACTGTGGGAGTGGCTGATAAGAATCAGAATAGAGAAGGGAAATCAGTCATTACCTTGCACATACAGCTATATAGTCCTCTTCCCCCCTTTTTTTTTTTTCCTTTCTTTTTGTCAGCAAGAGGTAAGATTTTGTAACATGGTCCCCTTCGTGCTGTAACCTTGACAAAACTCTGCTGTTAAGCCCTGCTGTTGCTGGACTGTGTGCAGAAGCACGTACAAGAGGAGCTGTTTCCAGCAGCCCGTCGCTTTGTCCTCAGCCCTCCCAGGCTTCTGTGTGATCAGCACAGGCTTTGTGGCCATACAATAGGGGTTAAATATTTCCCTGTATTTATTTAAAAGCAAAGCTAAATCTGCTTAGCTGCATGAACCTTTTAGTAAAATGATGCTCACTGTATTGGGGTATTTTTCCATTTGTGTTATTGGTTAAGATTCTATCAATAAAAAAAAGTTCATTATACACAGTGCATAAATAATGGAGCCAGTAAAATCAACTAATATTTTTATCCAGATCTTTCTTGCCACAGCTTTCCCATAAGCAACTACCTATGACTTGCCCCTTAATTTAGAGCTCTAGTTTCATTTTCCTTTATGTTCATTCTACTTGATAATTGCCAATGGGGCAACCCACTAGTCTCCTTCAACAGGGTCTGAGAGAGGCAGATCACTGATCTGAGTTATGGAACTCCAGTACAAGGAAAAAAAAAATAGCAACTGGAACCATTTCAGAAGAGTTGAATGTGCTTTCCCATAGTATTCAAGCCAGCGATTTCACTCAGACATGAACCTCTGGACCACCTTTGCTTTCCAAGGAACTACCTCGAAGCAACAGTGGTGCAGTACAGTGCCTTTTCGCAACTCGTAAAGAAATAAACCTTATTTAAAACTTTTCATTTCTGTTCTGGCACAAAACCAATTTTTTTTTTTTTTTTTATTATTTGGTTTAAGTCCAGTTAAAACATTTCCAACTTTCAGGGGTTTGCAGCTTTTTATAGGTAGCTGTAAGAATTCTGTCAGCGTTTATTAGCACCAGCATAGTTCAGAACAATAACCTCATCTTCTTCATTGAAACCTAGTCTGTTCTCAAGGCTTATTAGAGCAATGCTTTTCTTCACCAAAGCACAACCTCTACTTAAGAATCTACTTCAAAGCAGATTGCTAGTGAGGTTTAATGACTGCATCCACCTAACCTCTTAAGCTTGCTGAAATAGAACCAGACTATCTTAACTGAGCTCCCATTTCACATGTGTACCACACTTCTAGAGCTGCAAAGGACTCAGCTGAGAAAGCTACAAATCTTAGAAAAAACCAGAAGTTAAAATTACAGGCAATTTATTTTTGATGTGAAGATTTATCATCAAATAATACACCGTTGTTTAGACAAAACCTCTGCCATTCAAAGTTACTGCTCTTCAACTGCACATTTACAACCGTATATACTAAGACAACAGCTGACACAAAACCATAAATAGGAAGCTACTCTACCATGCCACAAATGTGGTGCAATATTAATCTGTTAATTGTGTTTAGTAACATTTAATTCCTGTAAAAGCTCAATTCTCAAAATCGCTATTTTCATGGTTTCGATCATTCCTTCCAAAAGGAAGGCCCAGATGAAAAAGGGAATTTGGCCAATACAGGAGCTTAACTATTTGCTCTCCTCTGCCTTTGACAACATAGTATATGACAAAATTAGCTAAAATATAACCCACTGAACAGATTTTTTTTTTTTTGCTTGTTTGTTTAACTGGGTTTAAGCAAAAATTGTTTTCTGAATTTTAGGGCTGAGTGATGGAGGGGCAGGGCCCATCCTGTCATCTGACTGACCAAGCCGAATGAGAATTATTTCTGCACACTGCTTCACTACAGCTGTAGACCCATTAAACACTAAATGCTCTGGAGGCCCATTCCCCTTCAGCTTCCCACTGTGACTCCTACTTTTCAGCCCTTAGCTACTCAGTGGGCTACTCAAAACATTCCAAAAAATGGAGGTGTTACACTCAATGGACAGCTCAAAACCCATAGCAAAATCTGTCACTTGACTGTCAGGGTGACAGCTGTCATAACAAAACAGATTCGTTGTGATGGAGACTTAAAAAGATGCCTTGGAACCAGTTCTCTTGCCTCCCAATACATCTTTATTAGAAGTTTTTCGGTCATAGCAGCTATATTTACTGCAACAGAAATAATCAAGTCTGCTTCATGTCTCATGAAAATGTTCAGTGAGATATGCACATTTTTTAGTAATCATAGCCTTACCCATGGCATCTTGTTTTACATCTTATTATCATTTTAGCCTCAGGAAGCTTTTAAACTGATATAACCATTAGGAATGTCTTCCTGCACAACTTACATATTAACAAAACTACTTTTTAACCTATTGAACTGTTTAAGCTGGAAATAACTGTGATGTGCACATAGAGCACACAATTCCTTATTTTGAGATTTGCTCATTAGGAAAGATGAAAAACAGATTTTGAAAAGTATCTAGCAATTGCCTGATGATACTGATTTCTCATTTATCTCCGTTTTTATGCATTTTTGGCTTTCCCTTTCAAACATCAACATCTCTTTCAAACATCAACTCTTTCCAGGCATATGTTAGTACTCGGAAAAAGACACAAACAGTTTGTGCTTTCTGAGGTCAAAGTCATAATCCATCAAAATTTGGCTAGTGTAATACTCAGCCAAGATTTTCAAGCAGCTCACCAGCTAACTTACCATAGAGTTTAACCCCAGATGCTCGCTTTTTAGACTTTGGTAGGTCAGAGCAGGCAAACAGGTATGGGATCTGTAGCTACAGGAAGACAGCATGGTTCACAAGTACCCAGGGACAGGACACGGGAGGAATAAACCCAAAATAAAAGTAGTGAGGCCAGCGCAGCTACAAAGATAAAACGGTTTCATTGTATAATACAGAAGGGTCACTACTGTAGCACTGTAATAACATTGGGCTGACTTTTTCACCCGTTATTTTGGACACTCTATGTTTTAAAACATTCTCTATGTCTAACAATCCCAGCTTGTCAGATAAATATTATTCTTTTCAGAGTAAAGACTTCATCATTGAGAGGTATAGTTGGGTATTTCATTACCTCCATTAAGTCTCCTGGCATGTCCACCTGACTATTTCATTCTGAAGATCACATGAGGACCAAGAGTGAGCACACTAACTAGGTGGACGGAGGTTTTTTAAAATTATGGTTACTACTACTGTTTCTTTATGTGAAAAGCAAGAGGGAAAATGCTACCAGTTCCCACATGGGAATTTAGGGAATGCATAGCCTTGATTTAGCTTCACTCCTGGCCCGTGTTTTAATAGAATCATTTATCAATATTTTTCACATTTTTGCATTTGCAAACATAACGTTTTTCTTTTTCATTTTTCCAGCTTCAATTGCCTTTACTTCACCTTTAAAGTTTCCTGGAATCATAATTTCCTGTGCAGAAGTGAGAGAAAGAATGTTTCCAGTTTCTTTATGAAAAATGCCTTTAGGATTAATTAGTCTGAAAAGACTTTAAGGTGCAGATGACATTCAAAAAAGTAGCTTTACAGGCATATCAAGATATATAAGAATATTCACTGCAACCCATGTAACTTCCTCCCAAAAAGTCATTCCAAATATTTGAGTTGGTAGGTGAATTTTAAAGAGTGGCTAGTAAGTTAAAGTGCTGTTATGAAGTGCAAATTACGAAGATCAGGATCCTTTGAAGATTGAAAAACTTGTTTACTTTAAAACATCATTATAGCCATGTCTACTGGTTTTAGCTGTTACCACTGAAATTTCACGGACTTACTTGAACTAAACCCACTGCTGCCACTTCCTCCGTAATAATTGATTCCTTTTGGTTTTTTTCCTAAGAACACATGAAAGGTTGTTCTACACCAGAACACAGCCAGCTATTCCTTACTACAGTCACCAACAGTTTATGGTACACGAAGCAGATGAGGTAATTTTAAATTAGACCTGAATAACGTATTATTTTTTGTTCCAAAATCATCATAGCGTGTATATCCTGATTAACATTCCTAGATTTCTTTGGCTCCTTTCTACACTTTCTTGATGTCCACTGTACCAGCAAAAGGTGGCTATTCACTAGCTACAGAAAAGTCACTTACCAAACACTGGTTCAATTTCTCTGAATCTCTTAAAGGGAGCGATTTTGTTCCCACACATAAGGCGTATAAGCTGTTTATCACGTAGAGAAATTGTCAAGGAGAGTGAGGTTTCTCAGAAGTGACTCCAGCACGGCAGCCTGAGAAGAGTGCTCTTCAAATAACTCAAGGTTCATTCAACCTTATTATTTTACCAGCTATAGCAGACACAGCTTAGTACTGTCACAGGTTCAAGTGCATGGGCTTACTTTCTGCTTTCATGTTACTTTTTGATGAGAATGTTACACAGTAAGATTTACAGCATTAACTTTAATTATACTAAGATTCTTTCTAGTATTCTTCTCCATCCTTTTTCATAAAGGAACAAACACTCTGCCCTTACTCTTTCTGCATGAGTGCCCCGACTACTGGATGCCTAAAGCCATTTAAATACATGGGTCACAGAGATGCAGTGTAAGTGTAGACAAATATACACTTCATAACCCCAGGATGAGAGGATATATCAGCAGCTAGAAAACTAGTTGCAGCTCCAACAAAACAGATTTGCTGATGCTGCACTTCCCTAGGTAACTAGAGAAGAAGTTACTGAAACTAAACCCCTCCTAAATTCATCTGGTGCATAGCCTAAGAGAATTTACATCAACTATACAAAAAAAAAAAAAAAAAGATTGAACAGAATCAAGCCTGAGGGAAAGAGAGAAGAGGATAAAAAGATGACAGCTACAAAGGGAGGCTAGATAGCATCTTGATTCTGGTAAAAAAACAAATGCCAGCCAAACAGGAAAATAAAACCAAAACACACCCAACCATCCAAACAAGCAAGCAAACAGAAAAACCAAACACAGAGCCAAGATTCTGACATATGAAGTTTTCAATCCATGCTCAATGGCAGGGGGAGGGGGGGAATGATTCTTTGGTTGCACAAGTCTTTTTGAGATGCCTCATCTGCCCAAGATCCGTTTATTTCTTGGTAAGGCATGTGTTGTTTGAACTTCTGCCTGCGATATACACAACTATACCTGAGGCTCCACTACCCAAAGAGGATCTGGCAGGGGTAGTGGGAATCAGTCTCATTCCACTCCTGATGCTGCTCTGTCATCACACCAAGCACACAAATTCATTAATGTGTTCAACTTTACTTGAAGGCTCTCTACCTATCTACCCTTCTCTCTAACAGTTTGAAAGAATTTCTGCTCTCTGCTTGAACGGTGCCAGCATCTTGACTGACAGCTTGAAACTAAGTTTAGCCACATGAAACTCCAAAAGGGCTGTGCTCGGTAGGTCCACACAGAGCACGCCTGACACACAAAAGGCCTGGGCTCCCCAAAGCACTGGCACAACTGTGATTTTCTTTAAAACAACAGAGAAAGTGCTGTATGGCAGTACGTTCTTTACCCAGAGCAGGACTGGCTATGGCTCCCCCATCTTCAGTGTTTTGCCCTCAGTGGCACAGTTTCTGTAAAGAGACCAGGAAAATCTTCCCACTGTAGATCACACCTGAGGAACATATTCAAGTAAAAAAAGGCTCTCTTTTCTGTCCCTTCATCCTTGCTGTCCAAAGATCCTAAAACGTGATGAATAGGGATTTTCCTCAAGAGATAAAAGATGAGGGCTGAAATCTGTTTTGGAAAAGGACATACTTTATCTCAAGACTCTCCTCCAGCAAGTATTGCAATGTCACGGCTGTTTGTCAGAAAAGTCACAAATCTGTAATAATTCTCCCAATAAGTTTCGAACTCAAGAGCTTCACTCAAAAAAACCCATCACCCAGCAGTAAAGCAGGGTCTGAACAAACAAACAAAAAAAAAAAAGTATGGAGACATGTCCTGATTCTGTCTCAGTCTTCCTGTGGCCCCAGTCTTCACAGCCACGCGCTGCTAGGTACCACCTACAACCAGTGCAGAACAAGGGAAAGGAGCTGCTGTACATGATACCCGTGTGCACACACGGGCTCAGCAGCATTGCTGTGATGTAGAAAGCTCTCATTTTGCGGCATTTGCCCATTTTTAAAGGGAAAAGTTGCCTGTTGTATATAAAGGCATTTCTGGGCATCATCTTCTCTGAACTTTCACATGAAACCCGGGTTCTATTTCTGAGGCTGAACCATGAGCATCTATGCTCATCACACACAAAACTGCCTTACGGTTTAAGTTCTTTAAGCATGGCAAGCTTTCCAATACAGCTGAGTCCTTTCATACTCTATGATTAAGACTTTAAGGTCTTGATTTTAAAAGGTCTTTTTGTCAATCATCTGACAGGTAAATTAACTTTCATGACTATTGATCTGATAGGAATTTCAACTGTTGACCTGGAGATGAAAAAAAATTCAAATGCTTTAAACCATTCATTCCTGCAGTCTAGTCAGAACTGCATCTGATTTTAAATACATTTTGATAACTTGGTATTACTTAGAGTAAGAGGATATCTGATATTTTTCTTTGCAATCATACTCCCAGTTTCAAAGTATTGTCTCTCCACGTGCCATTCGCGTCTGCACAAAGACTACATGCTACCAATAATTTGTAAGTTGCCAAATGTAGTGTAGCAACTAAGTTCTCTGAAGCTGTGCTGCACCAATAAAATAAATATTTCATTTTTAGGATAGCCACTGAAAGAGTGTTGAGCAGCAGTCACACAAGCATAGTGGCTGCTTTACCTCTGCAATAACAAAAAATGGCATTATTTAAATTTTCTCTAAAGACAGTAAAACTATACGGCAACAGAGGTGAATTGAACAATAAAATCAACAAACTCAATAGTTTCAGGAAGAAAATCCAGTATGCAAATACTAGCAGTGCAGGAAAAAAAGCAGTATAAGGTATACATAAAGACTGAAAAGGAGGGTATGATTCATGTAGAGATAAAATCATTACTAAATCATTTAATCTGGAATTTGTATTAACATCAGGTTCATTATAGCCAAATTCCCACACATCTAAGCTCACAGCAGGCTCAGTTTTTTATTTGCATGCACTGTACGTTTTTGTGTTCTGTACAGGAAGAGGTGAAATATTCACAGACATACAAAAATGGGCTTTATCACTGCTTGAAAACCTCAGAGAAAGTGTGCCCTTTATAGTTCTGATGGCATGATTTGCTGAGTAGATGAGGGGAGAGCAGTGGATGTTGTCTACCTCAGCTTCAGCAAGGCTTTTGACACTGCCTCCCATAACATCCTCACAGGTAAGCTTAGGAGGTGTGGGTTAGATGAGTGGATAAGGTGGATTGAGAACTGGCTGAATGGCAGAGCTCAGAGGGTTGTAATCAGGGGCACAGGGCCTAGTTGGAGGCCCGTGACTACCGGTGATCCCCAAGGATCAGCACTGGGCACAATCCTGTGTAACGTATTCCCCAATGACCTGGATGAGGGGACAGAGTGTACCCTCAGCAAGTTTGTTGATGACACCAAACTGGGTGGAGTGGCTGATACACCAGAGGACTCTGCCACCATACATCAATCCCTGGACAGGCCAGAGAGTTGGGCAGAGAGGAACCTAATGAAGTTCAACAAGGGCAAGTGTAGGGTCCTGCACCTGGGGAGGAATAATCCCATTCACTGGTACAAGTGGGGGTTGACCTGGTGGAAATGTGTCCTTGTGACCAAGAAGGCCATGGCCAGCAGGTTGAAGGAGGTTATCCACCCTCTCTAGTCTGCCCTAATGAGGCCACATCTATAGTACTGAATCCAGTTCTAGGCTCCTCAGTCTAAGAAAGACAGGAAACTACTGGAGAGAGCCCAGCATAGGGCTATGAAGATGATCATGGGAATGGGGCACCTCTCTTATGAGGAAAGGCCGAGAGAGCTGGGTCTGTTTAGCCTGGAGAAGAGAAGACTGAGAGGGGATCTCACCAATGCTTATGACTATCTAGAGGGTGGGTGTCAAGAGGATGGGGCCAGACTCTTTTGTGGTGCCCAGCGACAGGACAAGGGGCAAGGAGCACAAACTGGAATGCAGGAAATTCCATCTGAACATGAGGGACTTCTTTTAAAAAAAGAAGTCTAGAAGTCTCCATAAGAACCTGAGCTTTGCAGAAGCCTGTTTTGATGGTATCAAACAGCCTGATGAGCATCAGATGCACTACTCTTCTCTCCTAGCAGCTTAAGAAAGGTTTTTGGAAAAATTTCTGCACCTAGGAGGCTGGAGTTGCCAGTTATTCATTTCAGTTACTTACAGTTTGCCTTCTGTACAGCAAATCTGGTTTGGATCAGCCTCAGCTAAAACTGCTGCAGAGACACAGCTGGACCAGCTGGAAAAGTGGCACAGCCATAACTGACACCAACAGGTACAGCTTGTTGGATTAACTCCTAAGGCCAGGTAGTCCCTCTGCAATAACAGTCCCTTCCTTTCATTAGAAGCTTATGACACCATTCCAAAGGTATTATTGTGGGAGACTGAAATTATTTTACTTTTCAATTGGAGACGGAGGAATATAATTTACATATAATTTCTATATTTAAATATAATCCATTTTAAGCACTTCTTGCTTACCAAATTGTATGCCATATGTGGAACTGTAAAACAGCTACCTGTTTTACAAACTCGGGGGAGATTTCCATCCCTAGGACAGGTTTTACTTGTACAAGAGCCTGAAGCATTGGATTCCAAATGGCTGTGGCCAGGAAATCAATGCGTTCCCAGCAGGTGGCTGAGGTAACCCCAGTGTGCTGCATTCCCCTCCAAAAGTGCACATAACACAGGCACGTAACAAATGCAGCCTCCAGGCTCAAAGTTTGATGAGTTTATGTAGTAACCAAATGTGATCTTAGAAAGTAAAGGGTTTGCCTTTGAGGGACTTCTAAGGATGTGACTAAAACTGATGTTGTTTTATTCAATATACATGTATCAGTCACTACTTTGGCACACAAATAAAGTCATGGTATAGAAGGGATCTGTGAATACCCCATCAAAACTTTAACATCCACTCATCACACTGTCCCCTAATTTACTTTTCCATCTGTACAGAACAACTGTCCATATTAACAAACTCCCCAGTTCCAATGAGTTACACTTGCCCTTCTTCCCAACAACCTTCACCTCTTTAACTTCATTATTTACTGAAAAAGTCTGTCTTGGAAATTTAATAGAAGCTACTTGTTTTATTTATACTATTATGGTCTGTGGATATCAATATATATAATTCATCTTCCCTGAAAGTTTACCTTGACAGACAGAGACATTACCCCATTATCAGACCAGGGATATTTCGATTCAGGAGCTGTGACGGGTGAAATACCAACTTGTGACAATCCCAAATCTTACTGGGATTCTGTGGAACGTATTGGGAAACTACTTTAACAAAATATACCCTATTACAAATAATGAATTAGCCTCCAAAAAATGAAGACATTTATTTTTGAACTTTAATAAGACATTATTCAGGTAGGCCACCTCTTGACTTGATAAATAAGCTTTTAGTAATTCTTTTCTATAAACAAAGAAATTAAAACATTTTCACTTTACTAAGCTTTAGGATTTTTTGTTTGAAAATATACTTAGTATTTAAACTGACTAGTTTTAGGTTTAATTATTTCAGCTAGTATCTTCTTTTTCTTTAAAGAACAGTAAATTTTATTATGAAGTACATAAAAACAACAAATAGCAAAAGGATGATTATGTCAAAGCAATGACTGGGGACTTAAAGACAATACTATAGTAATCCAGTAAATAAAATCAAAAGTGTATTTCATTCTCATGTTGCTGTGGAATTGTTTTCTAAGTGCAAATCAGATTATATTTTTTTCTGCTATTGCCATGGTGTTGTAGTCTGTCTAGGATAATCCATCAGCACAGACAGTGGTAAGCATGCACAGTTCTCCCTTATCAGAAAAATAATAATGCTTGGGCAAGGAACACCAGTAGCAAACAATTTCAAAAACAGACAACTCTCAGAATGCTATAAACAGCAAGAGATGAAGTGTATAGCATTGACAAAGCCAAACCCAATATGGGAACTGGCATTCAAACAGTGTAAAGAAAGAAAAAAAAATAGTGCAAGGAAAAAGATAGCCACTGCAGGTTCCTTAAAAGGATTTATAGATGTATATCGATTGAGGCTAACACCAAGTGCTACCAACTCACTTTGAAGTACTGAGAGCGCTTTTAAAACACACAGCAAGTTAAAGCTGTGGCGTTATTAATATTTAATGTTATTTTGACTTTAAACACTGACAAGATGTCTATTTTATCAAAATACAAAAATCCATTAAAGAACATCTGAACTACTTTGAGATACATTCAACTTTAAAGCATGCAGTGCAAAACTTTCAGCTTCCAGTTCTTGAGGACAGTTGAAGAATTGTGCGTTCCTGACAGTTGCAAAACTACCAACTCAATGAAGATACTTGTATTAAAAAAAAAAATAAAATTTGGTTTTGACTTACATACTTTGTGAAGACAGTCTTGAGAAAATAATGATGGCTTCTGATAATTTAAAGAACGTCATTCTGGTTTTATGCTTAAACTAAAGGAAAACTAGTGCACTGAAACCTCATGCTGAAGACAGTTTAACTATTCTGCCAGCCTTACCAAAGGCCTGACCTCCTCAGTGTAACCAGATAAATGATACTGAACTTGGATTAATTTAGGTGACATCAAACAGCAGAGTAACAGTATCTGTCAGTTGGAGAAAGTGTATATTCCCTCCTGCATTAATATGCAAGTGAATAAAATTCAGATGTGCACACATAAAGTGAAGTCCAAGTATCTTCACTGATTTGGAAAATTAGAATTATATTATTTTTAATACAGATTTAAATATAATACTATTTTAAAGAGTATTCCACAAGCTTCAAGCCACCACTTCACGTGGCACAGTCAAGCAGCAACTCTTATTTTACGTATCATATTGAGAGCTGAAATGACTTAGGGCTACAGAGCAGCAGCTGATGATATACTCCAGTATGACAATTATACAAGCTTCAGAAGACAAATAACTTACACGATGACAAGATTACGACAACAGATACTAGTCCTTCACTCTGTTCTGCACGGTCCTGCCAGGCTTATCTGGTTCTGCTTTCTGTCTCCCTCTCATTCTGCAGCTACCAGGACCATGTGCCCTCTCCCCAGCTGATTCTTCTGACCCCAGTTTCCAATCCACTGTTCAAACCAGGCAGTTATTTTTAAGTATCAGCAGTGGCCAGAATCTCCATGTATGTCATGCTCTTTTTTTAGCAAACACTGCAATTTACCTGTTAGGAGTGCTTTCTGCTCAACATACCTGACAGTCTAAATCAGCCTCCCATTCACACAAATTCTCCTGCATTCACTGAAGTCACTGCAGAGTATATCCTTCCCCTTTTGACACATCAGAGGCAAGCAACAAATGCATCTAGATTTATGCAGATGTTTCAGGCAGCTGGGTATTGAAACAGTAGAAAAAGAACTAGACTAAATGGTAACAACACAGTCTGCAGTACTGTCTGTGGAAAAATGACAGCAAGACATTTTCATTTTACATCAAGTACATGTATTGATAACACCTGTCAAAGCTGCAGGGCATCAAATTAATTTTCACCACCTGTTAAGAAGGTGAGGAATCCACAGAAACCACCTGGCTTCTCTAATAAGCAGCAAAACATAAGGTAAGGAAGAAAATAAACCTCTTATTTCTTCCCTCACAATGCCTAGGGATTGCATTTGCCTGAAGAGGAGGGATGAGGAACTCAAAACCAAACTCCCACTAGAGATGTTTTCATCTTGGTTGGAAAACCTAATGTGTTTTTGTGAACTAGCAGGTGATCAAAGCTGCCAAGCTCTGTGCTCTCTCAAAAGGCAGCGGGAACTGTGGTTTTGTGTGTTGCAAACCCCCACTGACTGGCAGGAAAAGAGCTGACAGAGCATCCGCCAGCACCACAATGACAGCGCTGTCACTAAGCCTGGAAGCTGGGGGTTCAATGGTGCTGCAAACACTAACTCTGGGAGACAAGAGTGAGAAAGAGACCCAGAAGACTATCAGTAGGTATCTGAAAATTTGAGTCAAGTCATCCATACTAGAAGCAATAGAAAAATTCAGTCCTGAGGAACAGGGGAGCATCTGCAAAGTGTTTCTCCAGAAGATTTTGATATTCAACGGTCTGGGAGTGGCTGTCGGGTCCTTCTGTGTGCACTGCCCTCCCACCATCCAACCCAATATACATTTCATGAACAACATATGGCAGGATGAACTGTTATCTTTAAGCTGATCTCTATGCCCATATCAATAATTAAATCAAATTTTCCAGCAGCAATTACATCCCCACCCCTTATATAAGCAGATGATTTATTACATCAACTTCAGCATGCCTTATCATGTAATGATTATAATGCACATGTATTATGAGACCAAAGCTCTATCACACTTGCAAATCTATTCCAATGTTTCTATTGACTGCTTCATTTTGTAGGTTTTCTTATTTCTTTCAAGAAAACCAGCATACCAGATTTTCAGAGACATTTTTGGAGACAGAATTTCTACCGGATAGCATCATTATAATGACATAGCTTAAAAGCAGACTTGGGCACTTTAGGTCTCCTACAAGCGATCTAAACACTGACCTTACCTCTGCACAAGTGATTTAAAGAGAAGAAACATCAAAAAGTGAACTTCTCTTTGCAAAACACCACCAGTGGAAGAGACAATTTAGGCTTTCACAGTGGATTACACAACAGGAGAAAGATGACCCCAAAATTTTGGAGTCAACCTTTGAAGCTGTGCAGTGGATACTGTTCAGAAGCACATTTCAGCCTAGATTAACGTTTTGTACATGTGTTCTGTCTCTTCTTATACTGCTACTCCTTAACCCTGTCTCATGCTCTCTGCTAATCAAGCTTCAGCTTTTCCAGTTCCTTAGCATTTCTCCTGTTATCTCCTTTTTTCCCAACTCTCACTGTTATCTGCTTTACTCATTCTTTCAGTCCTTCAAATCCGTGTGCCTAAACAAGCTTCCAGTCCTGTAGGCCAACCCTTTTCTCCCCATCCCCCAGCTTCACAGGCCTAATCTCTCTGCCAAATCCGTCATGTCCAACACACGCGTACAGCTCACAAAAAAAGGTGCAGGAGCTTAAGCGCTGCGCTGCTCCACCATCGGTGCTGTTTGGTCCCTTCAGCTAGCTTTCTACAATACTACCTTCCTTGGGGGCTGTTGGCACTGGGCAACATTCATACAACTGCATTATTTCCGTTTCATTGAACGGCACACCAACACCATCCTAGGCAGCTCCTGCTCTCATGTTGCCCAGGACACACAACATATATAACCAAGTCCATACTGTAAAAAAAGAACATCCTGCTGAGCTGCGGCAGAGTCCTAACATTGTAACAGACTCTTTGACCCGAACTTTCCAGAACCATCAACTGATTTAAGGCACAAGATTACCTGGTAGGACTTGGAGGAGACCCAGAACTGAATGCCACATGGTGTGGAAGTGCCCAGGCTACAAGATGCAGCCCTTAACAGTGATGAGTCAGCTACTTTGACTGCCTAAGAGCCAAGGATCCTCGTCTTGCCTAGCCATTCCCAGTTCCAGTTTCATCAGCTCCACAGCTCCTCACAGACTCTGGGCCCTCCATTCACCCTCTTGCTGAGTCTGCTTCCTATTCATCCCTCTAAATTACTGACAAGCAACATTATTCAGCAAAGGGAAAACTTCCTTTCCCCCCTAAACCACCATTTCTTTTGCCAAGCTCCAGGCTTGGCCAGCCCCCAAGAGCTTATTACTGTAATTACAAAGAAAGCCTTTTCAGACACCTGCAAGTATGGCCTGGGGTACACTCACTGTAGATACAGTATTTGTTACCGCTTATGCCTTGCCACTGAAAATGGACAAGCTGAAATTTATCAAAGCTTCTTTAACTCTGCCAATAATAAGCAACTGTTCACAGATAGGACAAAACACCGTTCTCTGACAGAAAAGCAAAGGTTTTTAAATAAAAGCTTTTTTTTTTTTTTTAGTAACTTCTGCTCTGTCATCATCTTCACTGAATTGCTTCGGCTAAAGTTTAGCTTGCAGCAAACACCAGTGTTAAACAGCTTTAAAAACCAGATAGCACTAAATAATAATAAACAATAATAACAAAGGGTGAGACATGATCAACTGTTACAAGTTATATTTATTTCATGTCATTTGATATCACTGTGCCCGTATGCGTTAAAAATCACTCAAAATAGGAACGAATACATAACCAATCTCCAGGTCTGAATAGAGCTCTCATTTTAGCTCAGCATTGTGTAACAGTTTCTTCAGGTATAACTTTCCTCAGAGTGTTGATGTATTACAGTATGAAACTTGCTCTCAACTACTTTTAAAAACCACTGGAGGAAAGGCCACATACAGAACTGGTGCAACACAAAGCTTACTCAGACAGCTCAGCAGTGTGTGCTCTGCTCAGAGCAAGTAATACTTGACTTTCAGCTCAGCGTTCCCACATTCTTAGGAGCCTACTTTGGATTCAACACTTGCAGCAAGCATAAGCATCAAGCAGCAGATTATCCTTTACCAAATATATATGTATGTCAACCTCTAAAAACGACTGGGGAACCAGCTGGGATCCTTAGAGTCCGAACTTAGAAGCCACTAAGCACACCCCCAGGTCTGGGTGGCCTGCACTGCAAGGTGCAGACCCTCGCGAGAAGCCCAGCACCAAGGAGCAACCCTAAGCAGCTAATGCAGATCTCGTTTTCTGTCTGTAAATAACAGAGCCAGTAAGAAGAGCTTTGAATGCAAAAGCAGCACACTGGAAGTAAAATTAGCTCAAAGCGCTGGATCGTGACTTGGCATCTAATCACTGCACCATCCTACATGATTCACCAAATCAAGAACTCCCAAGCAGCTGACCTTAACAAAAGCAAACCTCCACCATATACCTACAGTATGATATTTAAGGATAAGAAATTCTGCAACACAGTGTTCAGCACAACCATACAAAGACTGTTTTGCACAAGCTGTGTGTGCTCATTTTGCATTAAATGAAATAAATCAATAATTAGAAACAATACTATAGGATTCTTGCTATTATGCAATAAGCCTCTAAAAAAGGCACTTGAATATTCGATGGTTTGAGCACGGTGGGCGGACATTTGTATTTTAAATAAATCTTGCTAAATTTCCCCCTCCCCTCAGGTTCAATTTCTGGTTTTGATTATGTTTTGACAAAAATCTACATAAAATTTTTAACCCAGCTGGAGCAGTTTATAGTTAAAGAAACTAAACCAGTACAAAATTCCCAATGTGGGGTCTAAGAACCTACTCTTGAACAAACATGCATCTCAATCCATACAAGAACTGTTTTTACATTTTAAAACATTAACCCCCTCAAAGGGAACACTAAGTGACCAGGTACTTTAGAACTGATGCTCCAGCTTTCCTATAGAGCATACAGGAAGTTTTTCCACATTAAGAAGCCCAAAACTTAAAACTAAAAAGCTCCATGTGTGAGGACAAGACACACTGCTGATTCAGGTTCTCACTTTTAGATGCGTAGGAGTTTTAAAAGCCACCTGTCCAGTCCTGCAGAGACCCTCCCATTTTCTTGGTTTGTTTTGCTTTCTAATCCTTCTGCCAGCTTGTCTTTTCTGCAGAGATACCTTTCTGTGCCTGTTCATGGACCACACCGTCACCAACTCCTTGTGTGAAGGGTTGGGTTCAAACCAAGTGACTGGAGGAAGAAGGTCTTCCAGGGATTTCCTGTGGACAGTTTCCTCCATCGGTCACCTGCAGATTATACACCAGGGCCAAGATGACACAATAGAGCTTGAGTAATTCATACAAAACCAATTGCTGCATGTGAAAATATATTCCACATAATCCATTCTTACAACTGTTCAATCAATATTAAGCACACAGGATTAAAATACTCTCTATGTTGATCCTTTTAAAAGGCCTGCACATACCACCATTTTCACCAACTATAGAGTTGGGGGTTTTAAGTAATGTTTTTCTAGCTCTCAAATACCATTTACAGATGCTAAAACTTTTAAATGCACAAACAATATATTAAAATTAAGGGTTTAATCATGTTTATTTCTGAAATAGCTGGAAATAATTGTCTTTCTGCCCCACAAAGGGATACTATGAAGACTTCTAGTGCATTAAAAAAAGACAGTGAATGTTTTTATTAGTTTATGGTGATGAAAGTTACACTGTTGACAGGTCAAAAATAATAAGGAAGAGACTTCTCAAAATGAGTAGAACAGGATAAAGCCATATAGTTCTCAAATCCAACTATTAGACAGCCTGCAGAAGTCTCAAATTTTTTATTAAACACTGAAATCAGTCAAAGTTTTGGAGGTTGTTATGGCCTTTTTAAAACTGTTAGGCAAATACTTCTATCGAGTTTCCTCTGGTTTCACAGATTATTTGTTGATGCAAAAATATTTCCTTTAAAAAGTTTAAATTAGAAACTGCAAAGCTATCTGTTTATTGACATTCAAATAATCAAACTGAAAAGCAATATGGAAGCATTGAGAACAGACAACAGGAGTCAGCTTTTCTGTAGAATCTGCACTTTTAGAAATGTAACTATTGTGTTTCACATGACACTGCTTTGAGAAAAAGCTTCTTGGTCAAGTATTAGTGGTTTGAACAGGAGGATGGCCTTTAAGTTAAAAAAAAAATTAAAAATGTTCCCTACTACATCACCTCTTGCATTTTTCACTTTTCATTCTCCAGTGACATCTGAAGAATATTGGTACCACCCAGTGTAAATTCATCCTAAGAAAAATGTGAGAAAGCAAAATATTTTCTCCAGTTAAAACTCTACAAGTATTCTGGGTAAAAAAGAAACCAAGTATGCTTCTCCTTACACCTTGACTGAATTCTTCTTTTCACTCTGCTCAAAAAATAATTTATGGGTCCAGTACTAGAAGGCATCACAGCATCAAAGCTCCTTGAGAGGGCATCTGGGGAGATCTACTTGTTTGTCAAATAACATCTGACAATTGATTAGATATCACTGATTGCTGGAAAGCATAATAAACTAAATTACAATCCTGTTGCAGGCAGAAAGAATATAATTGAAGATACAGACAGCTAATGAGGAAAAAAGACATGCTAGTAGGGCATAGAGAAATCAAGTCAAATTTAACAGCTATTAAATCAATAGAAAATGAAGTCAGGAAAGCAAAGAATTTTTAATACAGCACATTCCCACAAATATTGATTAATGGAATAATTAGGAATCATTATCTGAAATGGAGGTTATTGTCATCATTCTCCTTCACACTAAAAAAAAATGCTGAAACCAGCACTCAAGACACTATGGGTGCTTTTCATTCCCACCTTAAAAAAAAAATTTACAACATTTCACATTACAACACAGAGTACAGAAAGAAAAAAAAAAAACCATACTTAGGCTCCAACAGTGATGCAAATCTATTGAAGTCCTGCCGGTTAACAATATCAACCTTTACATTCAGGTTTCACTAAGACAGACACTCAAGATGTTCCCAAGGCTCTATTTATGTCTTGCATCATCTGTCTGGTGATACACAGAAGTCTTTCCAAGGTCTTTATTGTTAAGACCGGGAAGTTAAAGGAGGCAATGAACTTACCAAGAAAAGGGAAAGCAAAGACAAAGTCAAGATCTGTCTCAAGCTGGTTTAATATTTCAGATGAAATGCACAGTAACAAATATTTCACATATCCTCATAACAGTGTTTTAAGTTGAAGAAAATGTTTCTCTGCACTCTGAAATTTAACTTGGAAAAGCCTCATTTGAAACCACCCCATTTCAGTTCCCTGCGAATCACCCAGTAGGCACTGCACCCTTGCTCTTTACAGCCCACTCACTACCATACCACCCTGATGTTAGGATTACAAAGGACGCTCCAACAAAGAGGGATCACCCACTGTTTTCTATAAATCATCTTGAACACCTCATTGATTATTTTAACAAAGGTAGTTTGAACACATCTGCATATTTGGCTGTGTTGGGCAAAGAGGAAAAATCTGAAACAATGACAGTATTATGCCCTAGAACTCAATATGGGACAATAATGACAACTTAGCGTAATAGGCTGAAAACAACAAAGTTATTTAGTTTTTCCTAACAAGTAGAATATCAAATGCAGCAGAGAAAGAGGATATTTGTTAGTCACTCGTGTTTGTTTACTGAAGAAATTGGGATGACTATCAAGCACACTAATCGTGGTCCAAAATGCTGAGGCTGTATGGAAGCATAGTAAGATATTTCTCTTGATTTAGGAGAGACTAAGCAGGAGGGAAACATGAAAGGAAGTCGTAAGAATCCCTGCTGAGCCTGACATCCAAGTTCTGCTTTCCATGTCTTTCTGTACTTCAATAAACATGAAATGAAAGTTTTAAATTACTGTAAGGCAAAAAAAGCCCACACTTAAACGCCACACCTTTTTCTCTAATTTAAATGTCTTTCACTGTTCAACCTTCAACTACAAATGTGTATTTTGAAGTTTTCTACCACATGATCCAACTGCTTTTCTCCATCTAAAACAAACCTTCGTGGAGTTTTTAGTTCCTTAGACCCGGTAGCTTGAACAAAACCACATTAGATTGCAACTACTGCTCTTAAAACTAAGTAGCATAAGCAAATGTCGACAAACCTCCTTTGGTTTGAACTGCAAAAAGCAAATGGGTTTTCTCTCTCCCTATTTCATCTAGGCAAACATTTAGCCACGATTTCCAACTTCACTGAAATTTAAAACCCTAGATTCCAACAAGCAGTCCAGAGAAAAACATTCTGTCCTTGGATTCAGGTAACTACTTCCCTAGGAAGGGAAGTCTTCCTACATCGCATACCTAGTGAGGTTATTTTGAGTTGATGTGGGACAACAGAATGGCAGGTAGTCTTTTGGGATCCAAAGATGGTGGAGACAGCAATTGTCTTATGCATATTAACACCACCACATTGCTGGTTCAACACCCACTCCTCCCTGACAGAACATAACCCATCCTCTTCCTGCAGCCAGGGCACTGGTGTAAGCCATAGGTAGCCATTACTGTCAGAGTACTTTCAATTCCTCTTGCTGTACCTGCGTCACTGCGTGCTCCAGCATCAAAAATTCATTAGTACAGGTGTCCGACACTCCTCCCTATGGCACTCAAGCAGGTCCAGGCGGTGCTATTTATTCCTGCCTAGGACAATAAGATGGGCTAAGATATTTGTCTTAGAGGACAGACCACACAGTTTAGCCCGAGTCATTTCTATTTGACTACTATTAACAGGAAAGACATGGCAACAGTCCAGGGTTCACAACCAGGAAATCTCACTACTCCCATCCCCTCCACCCTCGCTAGAGAAACTTCTCTCTCTCACAAGCACATACTTTTGACACACCTTTTTGTGTTTTCTGTTCATTACAAGCTACCTATATTCCCTTTTGTTCTTAAAACCGAGGCAGTGTTGTCTCAGACTGCCTCAAGTAACTGCTTTAGCTCTGTGTCTCCACAGACAGCATGGCACAGTGCAGCTACGCCTGAAGCAACTCAGGTGCTAGAAACCTCCATCTCCAGGGCAGCACAGGACCAGGCATTGACTCCCACAGCAGCAACAAAGATAAGCTGGCCTGTTCTCAGGGCTAGGCTGCTGCTCCTGGTATCAGAGGCAGTGTGGCACAGGTGTGCCCAGCATCACTACAGCCATGTAAAGTATGAAAACTTGTGTATAGCCAGCCTTTCCCCATGGGGACTGACATGCCTACTCAGGTCCTCCGTGCTGGCAGTGGACTAGTAAATCCTGCCAGGCCTGCCAGGATTGCACAGCAGAAGCATCCCATCTGAAGCCAGCAGGAGCCTGCCCGAAGTCCAGGCAGGACCAGTGCTGGGCCGTGAGCTGGACCCCTGCACAGTCACTGCCTCTCTGACCTAGCCCATCCAGCCTTCCACCTTGGGTGGGCATTTCAGCCTCTCCACTGTCCAGGCTGAGGGATACTCATTGCACAGGAACACAGCAGCAGTGAGAGTAGATTCAAATCAATGGCACAGAGGCTGGCATGATCAGAAGGAAGGAGACGGAGAGTGCTGCTATCAGAGCCAGAGGCTCTTCTGAGGGCACAGAGGGGGAGGCAGGGTTGACTAAATCACAGATCTGTGCCAATTATCCCCCAAATTGAAGTATGCTTTTCAATACCTTGGACCTAGTATAAAGTCTTTCATGGCTGGAGGACTTTACGGTAACCAGGACGTTTCAAAACATACAAGTGCTTACGTGCATGTCATCAGCTAGTTGGGCAGGTACACACAAGGAAAACACTTGTCCACTCTAAGAGCAGTTTGCTATGGTCTTAAAAACAAACAAAAAATGCCAGGGTGTAAAAGGTCTTCTGGCAGTGGCAAACTCTGGTCATTAAGGGCTGTTAAGATGATACCACACAAGAACAGACGAATAATTTAGCTTTACATTGTGAATGGCAAAGCAAGTTTTCCTAGTAAAATACTAGGAGCAGTAAAATGGTTTCACAGTATTTAGCACCTGCCTAGCTAAAAACTTTTACTTTTTTTTTTCCTAGATTAATTAAACAAAAAGCTTAAAAATAACCATCTGGTTTTGTCTTGAAACACCGCATTAAAAGAGCGGAACTGAGGCTCACTAAAAGTAAAACTCATTTAGTAAGCTACAAAAAGCTTATTGCAATATGTTTGTAAGTCACTGAACTACTTTCTTACTCCCAAATCATCACCACTGTTGGGGGATAGTAGATTTCTGTGTGAAACATCAAGCCAGAACAAAATTGATAGTGTATATACTGATAATGTCTTCAGTACGAAACTGAAATTCTCTGCTGAAGTAAATGGTGAGGAAATTCCCACTCAGTGTGGATGGTGGTATGAAATCTAACACACCCCTCCACAAATCTAAGAGCAAGTTTTCAGTGTTTCAGAATCCAGTAGATCATGGGCAGGTATGGATCTCAGACAGTATAACTACTGGTTCTCTTTATTCCAGCCAAGCTGCCTCTATTGGTAGGCTAATAACAGCTTATCCTCAAAACCAAATAAAACTCCAATTACTAACTTAACAGTAAATTCATCTTCATTCAGAGTGTAACAACGTACTGTTAAAAACTTACTGGCCATTTCAATCATGACTGTCATCTCTGTGGATGCAGGTATTTCGTAACGAACATTAAGATTGGTAATGGACTAAGCATGAATGGAAGTGTCTTTACATGCAAGAACGGAAGGACATACACAAAAATCTTGGTGTTGTGCATCCAGAGAGAGCAAGTGACTGAAGTCTGAGGGAATTAGTGAGAATAACTAGAATCAGGTTAAAATAAACATCACCTTCCCCTTCTCTGAGCTCCATCAAGCTTCGCCAAACTTCCATGTAAATATTTCCATGTATTCAGGCCTCCATTTTTAGTACCAAGAATAAAGGCTCTATCTGCCTTCAGAGACATGAATTTAGCTCTTAGTACAGTCAAAAGAACAAATAGGAAAGTACAAATAAGTAACATACCTTTCCAAAAAGAAATTACAAATAAACCTAGAAGCAATTAGCACACAGGGAGAAAAGCAGCAAAGCCACTATTCAAATGTCACAAGTTTTCAATCATACTTTCAAAACCCTTAAAAAAAAAAAAAGCCACTACATAACCAAGAGAAAAGGAAAGGCAAGTATATGGATAAGAGATTGAGGGAAAGCCCCAAGAAATAAAGACTAAAAATAATCACTTAATTTTCATAATGGGAAAGGACAGAGTCCATGCCAGAGCTCCCAGAGTTAAGAATGCTTGGGCATAGCCTGAAACAAGGAGTAGGATGTAAGCGCAGGGTGAGACATAGGATACTACTGAGGATACTGCTTAGAGCTGCAGGGACGAGGGCCAACCGCAGGTAACTGCGGGCCAGCTGCAAGACCATCTGGGTGATACATCAGCAACTGAAATTCAGTGCCGGAAGACCACAGTACCGCAACGTGGGACGTACCCTACGATTCAGTAACAAGCTCCAGGGGTACTGTTACCAAAAAGATAGTTTTAGCAGTGTAATAGTTAGCTCTCCAACACTGTCGGTTCAACCCCCAAGCAATCAAAAAAAAGCTGTAACTTTGGAAGAAGGGGGGACTAAGAAACATTTCATTACCAAACAGTATATTCCAGAGTGTCCCTGTATCTTGAGTGATGTGCATCACTCCCACCCACCCAGCTCAGAACAAGCTAACTGTTTGGACTGATTTAGAAGTGATCATCAGGGATGATTATGACCACAAACTTATTTCTGAAAAGACTCATTTGCACTTGATCTTCAGGTCATCAAAATGGTGCCTAGAGTAGTGGTGACTGAAAGAGCTGAGATAACAGACAACATAAAATGGCTGAGTAAGAACTGACTTTGTAATTTTCATTATTTTTTTTAGTGCAGGATATAGTGAACATTTAATAGAAGTTATGCACTGGACTTAATGACGAGTGACTCATCACAGTGTGTAAGTTCAGCCAGGCCACAGGATGCTGTGAACAACAGAAATCTGCCTGGGTTCAGAAAATAATAAGATAAATTCAGTGAAGAAAGGTATTGAAGAATATTTAAAAACAAACAAACAAACAACAAAAACCCAAACAAACCATCCAACACCAACTCCAGTTCAGAAAGATACCCAGATGAAAAACTGCTGCAGTATATTACATACCCTTGCTGGCTCTCAAATTTATCTTCTCACAAACATCCACGATGTGGACACTGTGGTAGTGAGACCTTTGTTCTTATCCTATCAGTGGAAGTAGGACCAAATTCTGGGTGTAGGTATTTGCACTAGTGCAGAAAACCTTTGGCAGAGAGGTTTACCACCACATTCTTCACACCTACAGTGCAGTTAATTAGCACTAACTAGGCACTACCATAAAAATGCTTGGTCTGAAAAGCTCACTTCAGCTAAAAATTAATAGTCCAGTCAACAGAAATCAATAAAGACAGGTAAGTATCTCACCAGGAAAGGAATGCAGAAGGGCTTGACTGTTTAACACCTCATGGTGTTAACCATTAGACCTACACAGGAATGGTGGATAATGTTCTCTAAATGACATCTGGGTGGCTCATTGCCCATCTCAGACTCACATGAGCTCTGATGCCCTATGCCACAGGCCAAGTCACACCCAAGCAGGTCAAGCAGAGGGAACAGGGCTCTGAGCAGTTACAGAACACACAAGGAGTTAAGGAGTTTTTATTCTAGCTTGCTTCTTTCACAGCAGGCCCAACAACTGCGCACAGATGGCAAAATAAGGCTCTGCTTGATAAAATATGTCTTGTCTGACCTAAATATGTGATGTAACACAAGATGTAGGTGAGAACCCATGGAACATAGGAAAGCAACCAAGAGGAAGAGCCACAAGCCTGTTTTCTAGGGCAGAATCAAAAGTCACTTCCTCATGCCTAAACTTGTGCATCTCCAGACAGGACAGCCTCAGTTCCTCTCTGCTAACAGATGCTTCCTAGAGAGAGTTCTGCTCCCATCCCCATCTTATGTATTTATGATTATTTAGGAGCTAACCGGTACAATAAATTAACCCCTTCCAATGAACACAAGCCCACTCAGTCAATCGACACAAAAATTTACTCAGTGCAAGAGTGGAAGATCAAGCTTAAAGATACGCTGCAGATTCAGCATTATTTCTAACTGCACCCAAGACATCTCAGTTCAGAAGATGAACATTACATACAGTCTGACTTTAAAAAAAAAAAAGTAAACCATTCTGGCTCTAAAGACATAAATCAAGTACAAAAATTAAGATTTAAAAAAATATATTTTTTTTACGAAATCAAGATTGAGTTAGAACAGATAATTGCTCTCAAATACAAATAAATTATAATTATCAAGTAACACCTAGGGGTAACGTGAATTTAATAGTTCATCTTCTAATCAAGTTTGTCTTATAAAGTTTTGTTGTATTTCATTTTAATTTTGTTTTAATGAGATCTGCAATACAGCCCAGTAAGACTGAAATAGGTTACTGTGCCGAGAAGAACTGCCTCAGGGAAAGTGGGGAAAAGGGACCCAGGACAGCCTCCTCTTCAGCAGTGCATCATGCAGCCTTCATCTGTCAGCTCTATTCTCTATCAGCATGTCTGTGATCACAGAGACGGTTACACATTTAATGAATCCAGCCCAGGAGAAGAATATGGGAGGACTGTCCTTTGTGTTTTACTTGCATATTTCTTTGATAAGAAAAAGACTGAGGGAAAAACCTCTCACACATGAGGTTATTGCCCTAGAGACAGAGTGGAATCTTTACATTTCCTTTCAAAGTATGTAAGCATGAGCTAGAGAGTAATGGTACAACACAGAGTGAAAGATGCCATAGGAGCAACACTAGACAATTTCAAAGCAAATTAATATACACATGTATATTAAAGAGATCATTCTTCACCCACAGTAACTCGTACTTTAGTCCCAGCTTCCTTGTAAGACAGCTCTATACAAACCTCCTGTTGATATTAACTAGAATAAAGATCAGAAAATACAGCAGTAACAGGTATGTTTTCCATATTTATAAAAGGATTATTGACTAATTTAAAAGCTGTCCCACCACTAAATAATGCAGTGAAAAGACATTACTGGTGACAGCTTCATAAAAGTGGGAAAGACAACTGAACAAATGGGTCTGATAGAGATAGAAAAAATGAGATAGCAGGAAGCAACAGAAATAATTAGCACTGTTGATTTGAAAAAAAGTGTATAGCTTTCTCCTCTCCCTTCATCCACATCGGTAATTTTAATCTCAATTAGATTTATTAAAGCAAGGACCAACGCTTTTCTACAAACTATGCCTGTACAATGTGATTCCAACCTCTGTCAGATGACAGGGACTCGGGAGGACCATACAGGGAGGACTTCACAGGCGTAATAAACACTTTCAGAGCAGCTGAAGGTGCCCAGATCTGCCTTGGACTGGAACCAGGTTCTCCAGCGCAGTTTTGCCCATCAGTTTCCTTTTAAACTGTCCTCCGTCACCTGTCCCTGATCTGGCTGGAGAACAGAACTCACGCACACCCAACTCCACAAAGTACTTGGGTCAATTCCCTCTGCAATCGACCGCGGTGTCTCAGATCAAGCACCTCTAGAGCACCAGCAGTACAGATATTGGCTGCCCTGGTTAATAGGGAAGTTACGGTAACAAAGGGTTCAGAACAAGTGGGACATCAGTTGACAAGAGTAGATTCAGATACAGTATTATCTAAAGCCTTACCACAAACAAGTGAAGAAAAAAAGGAAAGTTGTATCTACAAAAAGTCTTTTCAGACAAAATAAGCTATCCAAAGCAATATCCAATCTCTTAGCCTTATCCATTTTCTCCAACACCTTTCCTCAGCAAAATCAGCTCTCTGCAGACCTGCCTAACCCCAGTACCAACACTTGCCCAGCCTTTTCCAGAAGATGCTGACAAGCTCAGCAATTCAAGCTTTTGGCAATATTAAAGCATCTTTTTATGTCATTCAGATGTCTAAATGCACTAAAACAACGGCTTCATATTCTGTTGGCCACCTCTTCTTAAATACAAGCTACCCTTTGCCTCTCTAATTGTAACTCCAGATATAACAAAACTGAAACTCCCTCCACATACTACACTTCGATTAGGCTGTGGCTTTGTTTCTCCTGATACATTAAGATATGTGTTAGTCTGTAATAACTGAAGAATTGAAACTGCGATTTGATTGTGTCTTCCTATGGAGAAAAAATTTGCATATTCACAAATCCACTCAAACAAGAAGGAATATGTTACACACAACATGCTCTGTTCCCAAAGCTGATGTTCAACCCCATGATCACTTACGTGAAACCCTATGTTACCATACAGATACACTGAAAAGTTACAACACAAAGGTTATTTTCTTGTTCTCATTTTAAATTTTGTCCTTAACCCAATTCTCTCCATGTGGTTTTCCTCTCATCTTTTCCATAGTTTTCTAGTCTGCAGATTTTCTTCTCTTAATACAGCTGAAAAATATTTTAATTCCCTGCTTCCTCCACAGAACTCTGAAAGAAAACTTTTGTTATCTTGCCATTACCAGTCACCCAGCACCCCTTGAGAGCTCTGAGGTTTCATTTTCTGATCGCCTCCAACTGCCTGTGCTTTCTTACTGTCCTGCCCAGTGAAATCCTTACACTTACAGTGACTAATGAAACGAGGGAGGAAATAAAGAACAAAGGTGCCTTTTTGCAATTTACTGGAAACTTGAATCATAAGAGAAATAACACAAGAAGACTTACAGCAAAGCATTACTGCCAGTCCAACGCAGCACATAACAACCAACGCACTGCAAAATTAGAAGAGTCTCTACACATACAATTATTTAAAAAAGGAGTCTGAATCAGTCAGCTTTTTCAACACGACTACACAGAAGGATGATGTTGTCAGGCTGCCCTAAAGTTACAGCTCTTTTGGTACAAGAAAAGGTTGGAAATGCATGTAAAAGTCAAGCCTGCTCATTCAGTCAAGCTATCTTGTCCCTAGCAAAAAGCTGTGCCCCGCAGCCTGAGCTGCCACTTTCCCCACCTCCACAGCCCAGTTTTGGGACCCAGTAGCTGCTCATGCACCCAAAACAATACACCATCACTCCAAAGACACCTTGTCATTTCACAGGTTTGACACATTTTAGTTTTTCTTCTTTTATGATGCAAAGGCAAGTAACATTTGATAAAAAAAATGAGCACAGGGTGATCTCATCTTCAACTATGGGCATATATTAAATCAAACAACTGAAGGGGAATAAGTGTCTGTATAGAAAGATTATACAAAAATGTGACTGTCATTAAATGATTACATCTCTGGGGGAGAGAAATCACATGCTTTTGAACTGTGCATTTATGCTGCAAGTAATTAAAACCGTAATTGTACGCCAGCCCAGGTATGCATGTCCATGTTAAAACAAGGTTGTTTTAAAATGTGAATCAAGCATTAAAGATGGTTTGCTATTAAAGATGATAAAAAAAAATCAGCCGACTTTCAATTACTGTATTAAAATAATTTTTAAATCTTAACATATAATATAGTGTTAGACCTCAAGCTAAAGATGAATTGGTACACAGCTATGAATTTCCTCCCAACTATTTCCAGAAAGCTACTACACAGACAGATCTCATCTATGTCATTCCTTACACACTCTTCTGCCTGTTCCCCATTCCAGGTTTCAGTAGCCTAGAGTTATTAGAGCCTAATGGCATTAGGACACCAAAGCAAGGTAAAACCACAGCAACCAGGAGGCAGAGAGACTATCCAACAGCAGTTATTGCTACTGAACACTGGTTGCTAAGTGCACACTATGCATTAAGTAACGGAGAGGAGCAAGTACAAGGTTGGAGCCTTCATTTTTGACTCTGGCTATTATGAAAGGTGCAGTGTTAAAATTGTAACTAGGTAATCATGTCATACAAGGAAGGGAAGCTATCGCGAGTCCTGCAGGGATCCATGTCCAGGCTTAAGCTGCTCAATGTATTCAGAAATGACCTGGAAAAGGAGCAAATTCTGAGCGTCCTAGTGTTCCCAAATCATTCTGACTATTGAAGACAAGGACAGATCTCAAGTAACTGAAGAAGAGCCTTGCAATATGAAGTCAGTAGACAATAAAATCACATAAGAAAACAAAAAATTAGCTATATGATGAATTCTGAATTCACTGTTAAAAAACAAAAAAATCAAGAATGAAACACTGGGTTTATGACTAATGTTTCAAAGAAAAGTCAGTGTAACCCTCAGCACTGGGTGAAAAAAAAACCCAAACCACGTATTGGGAAAGCAACAGAGATGTAACATTTGTGTGTACTGTATATACGTATATGATATTTACAGTATAAATCCATGATACAGCTGCATTTGGTGCATAATTTCTGCCCCCCCTCAAAAACCTCCTTCTTCCTCAAAGCTCATAAAAACCTACAGTCACACTGGAAAACATTTTTTGAAGCAATCTTCCAGTCTTGTCTTTTTATCTCATGTACAGAAATTGTTATTTCTCTTACTAGAAATAACACAGTATAATCTTAATAGATGACTTCTGTAGACAGAGGTCTGCAAAACTGACTTTAGGATACAGATACTTTCTCACTAAGACTCACCAAAAACCATGATGAACTAACAGAATCCGACTTCTGTTTTCTCAAAATTATTATGGAAGAGATCATATTAAAGATACTACTAGACACTGGGGAGAAAAAAATCTGCTAAATATTCCTTCTCTTTTTCCTCACATCTCTGACAAAGGGACTGGAGTAAGCAGTGATTGGCAAATCAATTTATAGTAGCTTGTTACTGACCATTAACAAGCTCAGACATAGAGACAGCTAAACACGTTCATGTAGAAACTTCCTAAATGCAAGAGAGACCAACATCAGCTAGACATACGCTTACCATTTCAGACTGATGATAGCAGTAGCTCTACTAATCATGGAGATGAAAGGATATGCAGTCTGTCAGAAAAGAGAACAAAGACCTGTGGCTACAGGAGAAAAGCTCCCTGCTCACTGGGTTAGGAAGCTTCATTTGCATTATTCGGAGCAAAACAGCTCTTGTCAGGAGGTTTTTGACCACCCATTCTCTTTCATTTCACAGTGGAATTAGGTGATATTAACTATAGATAATTGTTTGAATTCTTAGAACAGGCTGAGTAAGCAGTAACATAGGCTGGGCCACACTGGTTTAACACAGCTTTAGAAAACAGAAGGCTAGGTCATCACCATACTCACATCCGCAGTGTAAAACAAACGTGTGACCTTTTGGTCAGAGAGCCACGTCAGCTTCTTCAAGGAAAGACTGCATTCAGAAAGATGAAACTCAGCATTAGGACTTAACCTCTCCAGAGCTGCCAGACCAGTGGTTCCCCCCTCCTTGGGTGGACAGGCACTCTTCTGCTCTTGAAGAAGAAAACAGCTTCAATTTATGCATTGGAATGAGATGAAGGCAGTAAAGAACTTGCTAGACATTTGCTGTGCTTACCTCAGCCTACTACTTGTTATTAAACAACTCACTGCCCATTTCTGGTTCATTTGCATCAATGAGAAGACTGTCACATGCCTTGAGCTTCTTGGAGGCACCATTTCTCTCCCTTCTTCAAATGAGCTTATGGGGTAAGGACATGGCAGAAGCTAACAGGTGTGACTCAGATGTTGTACCTACTACACATCTGTGTTTACCCCCTGCCTGAATCAGTCTTAAGAAAAGGAAATAACTCCTGACCTGAGGAAGTCAAGCCTCCCCCTTGCCTCATGCATAACACTAGGCATGCCTGTGGCACATGCTCTCTACAGATTGCTCAGCCAGACCAAAAGGCAGCACAGAGGGTTATGAGGAGTTGTACAAAAGAGTGAGACCAAAGCCAACAGCCGTACCTCAGCAAGAGTGCAGGCAACAGAGAAAGTGACCGTTTCTTCCAGCAGCACTCTTGGCCCGGGAAGCGATCACCACTTTCCTTCTACTGTTCCATCGCGGAGCCGTTTCACACCCGTTCACCTCGCACACATTTCAGGGTACGTACCAGAAAAGCCAAGAACCAGTAACAGTAGTCAAGGGCTATGTCATCTCAGATCCTTGGATCCAGTAGTGTTTTGCACTTGGATGGGAAAAGACACACTTTTTTCTAGAGAAGGAAATACTCCTGAAAATTTTTGGACCGTGTTATTCCAATAGACAGTTTATTCTGAGTACCAGATAGTGCCATTCATTCATCAAGATTACCCAGACACTAAGACTGACAAGATGTTGCTATAAAAAAAAGTGTATTTATATGAATTACACATGAGAAAAGTATTTTTTAAAAATAATTTCTAAAGATAAATTAGTTTCCTAATAAATGCCAAATTCAACAATGGATGAAAGTACTCAAAGCCAAGGCACATGAAGCCGTACGTGAAAATACTACACACATCTTTGTGTGCCAACTATTGTAGACTTCACTACAAGAGCTAGAAAAACCTCTTTATCCAAAAGACTCTTAATTTTTATGCCATGTGTCACGGGAAAAATGTATGCATATACACAATTAACAGAAACATTTAAAAGAGCTATAATTAGTTCACTAAGAAAGAGGTTACAAACCCACAGGAATATAAGCTTCTTGTATCGAACTATAGAATGGATTAATTCAGAATCAATGGTAGCTTTAGCTAGCCTTATAGCATGGCCTAAAATAATACTGAACATTATAAAATACATTTCCTAATTTAAGACTGATGTTGAATTTAAGTTTTACTTCAACTGCAGTGAAAATGTTATTTAAAGAGTGCACAAAAAGGTCTGGGGTTGGCACGAAAGCACAGGAGTAGTAAGGAAAAAAGAAACCCAACAAAAAAGTTTTTTTGATTGATAGGACTTAGTTACTAAAATATGTTCACCCACCACTGAATAATCCTGTTTCAACAGGAATACCCACACTTCATTTTTACCTAAGAAACTACTGCTTTACTACTGCCTGGAGCAAACTGCCAAATGACTTTGCAGAGATTTCATTCTCCCCTTCCAAACACTGTCCCTCTTCTGTTCCAGCCCTTTCAGCACTTCAAGACCAGGAAACAGACCATAAGCAGAAGAAGAAAGCATTACCCCCAGTAGTCCCACGTATTGATGAGCAGAGGTGTGAAAGCCATGCAGAGCACGGGTATATCCTTGATCAGACTGCCATTTAAAAGCTGAGGGCATAATGTCTCCAGGACTAATTCCTGCCTACTTGAAAGCGAGGGGTACAGGGAGAGCTGGGCTTAGCAGGAAGCCATGGGCTTTTCTCAGCTGCTTCCTTGGTATTTAAGGAACATCAAACTTCATAACCCATTATAGTTTTATCTCTTTGAATATAAACTGTATGTAATCGCTTAAAAGGAGTGTTTCTTAAGGTGCCTTCCAGCCAATTTTTACTACAAATTATCACCACAAAAAAAAAAACCTGTAAGTTAGCATCCCGCTACTCAGGTCTCAGAAATAATTATCGTCCTCCTGCAAAGTATCCATCTGAATATTACCTAGAAACGACAGATTAAAGAATACAACAGGAATTTACCTTCTAAAAGGATAAACTCTGATTATCTCCATAACATTCAAACTCCTTATGGCCTGTAGTGTCTGGCAGCTATATTTTGGTACTCATAGAAGAGAGCTCTGCAGAAATGAAAACTAAGCCGATGGGAAAACTACCTAGTTGTAATACGAGATGTGTCACAGAATACAAGAAAAACCTTCATTCTTTAAACCAGAAGGAAGAAACTGCCTACATGCAATCTACGGGTGGAGCCTCTGTATGTGTTGCTTGCCTATTTATGTGCAATACTATCACTTCACAAGTGCTTAAATCCTTTTTTCCTCTTAAGTTTCTACTTTTTATTCCTTGGCCTATATATATATATACACTACATGCACCTTGTAACAGAGGAAAGGCTGCCAAATGTTTCCCTGAGAAAAACACCTTGGTAATAAAGGTTTGGTGCTCAAGCTAGAAGACATCAATGCATTTGAATGAAACTGTGAATAAGCCACAGTGTACTACAAAAACTGAAACTAGTTTGTGGGGACAAAAAAGGTATCCTTCCAGTTGAGTTTGCTAGTAGGGAACCTTGGCTGCTAAGTACATCAAAGATTTTAGCTTTCCAAAAAGGAAACATTACCTTTGTAAGAGACTTTCTCTCTCATGTCTGTCTAATAGGGAGTGGCAAGTTTCAAGCATTCAGAGCATAAGGCAATGAAAACAATGCAGTCCTGCAAAGCTCAGCTGTGCAACCTTCCTGAAATTTCACTCACTAAAAGGTCAAGAACTTGCGGTACTATCCGTATGAGGCATTTAGTGTTTGGAGTTCAACAGCACTGTAGTTTAGTACAAAGCTAACATTTCATCAATTTGCTTGATAACGTGACACATCATCCATACGTTCCGTTGTGCAGGAGCTGCGTTTGGTCTACTCTGTCATTTTTGGAACCAAGTGGCTCTCTGCCTTAGAAAAAGTTACAGGAGTTACATGGATAACAGCAATTTCCGATTTTACCTATGCAAATCAGATTGTTTGTAGTGATCCTAAACAAAGAAGCTATCCATCCTGAAAGCTATTAAAAGTAATCACAATTCAGATTTTAAGTTCATAATTTTAAACTTTAAAAAACGTAGTCATCTAACCTAAAATACCAAGGATTTGGAAAAATGTATTCTGATGAGCCTAATCCTAATGGGCTCGGTTATAAACAAACATACACAACCCTGCAAAATGTAGCCTCTGGCTTAAAAACAATCCTGTATTAAAGCCATAGGTAATCTGTCTTACATAATGCTATTTGCATTTTCTAATCCTGTTAAAAGAAATTTGACATCAAATCAATGTCTTCTATTCACAAAAGCAACATCCAAACCAGGAGTTGCACTCATGTAGTAGAACTGCTTTTGGGCTTTTTCTTTTTATTTTATGAGTAGTCCTTTCGTAGCATTTGTGGTATACATAAACAGGACGGGTATGAACTGAAGTTTAGCCCTTTAGTCCAAACACAAATTAAATTAGAGAACTACCACCACTTATCCTAGGAAATTAAACTAGAGCCTGATGTTTCAGTTTGAAGAATTATTCACGTCCATGGGCGATGGGATGACAACACAAGGTTTTGTCATTAATAAAGAAGATTATAACTTTAGGGTGGGAAGTTAATATTAAACTTTATGCTAACCCACCTTATCCCACTTAAAATCTGAACAGCAATTCAGTTTGCAGCATCAAAAAGTCACAGGATGTAGGTAGATACCCAAATACACTACGCAAGTCCCAATTCAGCTTAGGATTTCCTGAAGAGACAGATGAATTCATTCATCTCCCTGTGCACAGAAGCACATGTTCTGGGTAGATAAACACTTATCTTGTGTAACACTCTACAACTCTCTAAGGAGATGTGATTATGCACCTGAAGTCTACAAGAGATGTCTAGGAGAAGCGGAAAAGCTGGATGTGATGGGGATCCCAACCACTTCGGAGAAGCAGAAATGGTGATACTTTTGCCTGCCATCTCCTCAGCCAAGTAGTTAGAGCACATACTTAGGGATGGGAGATCCAACTTCAAGCCCCACGTGAGAAGAGCTGGTCAAGCAGGTCTGTTGATGACTTACCGCAGAATGCAGGCTCACCAGAGAGTGTGATCTGGCACACCAGCTCTCCCAGCTATCCCAGTTGCACAGGGGCTCAAACAGATGGAAACTTTCATGTAGCACACCCTGGGTGCTGGCAATTAGGACACAGAGAACAGAAGTGACTGAGACACTGTGAAGGCCAGCAAAACACAAAGAGACAAGATCTCCCACTTATTCTGTGCCCTGATCACTGGAAAAAGAGTGTTCTTCCTTCCAATAATTCTGAAGTGTCTACCTGCAGAAGAACTAGACAGACTTGTTCTGAAACAGAGAGAGGACATATCACAGAATTAGAGAGTAGCGAAGGTTGGAAAGGACTTGCAGAAGTCACCTTGTTCAAACACTTGCCTCATCCAATTCTGCACAGCAACAAATTCAAAGTTAGATACAATATCCTAATGAATCCTTAATGATTGTAATGAAAGACAAGGACTTCATCAGATTTATTTCTCACGATGCGGCAAAGTGCTAAAACCAAAGTCGAATGGGGCAGGCTGGCTCGCTACCCTACACCAAACAGTTCAAATTCTGGTACAGCTGATCTAAGGCAGGAGGACAGGATTTTGCACTTAGTGTGTATACACACACACACAGAGGGTTGCATTTACAGATATGTTCAATTATTACACTAACATTTCTCACAAAGATACCATATAAAGTTCAGTAGGTTTCTAAGCCCTGGGCCAGTTTAGTATTGAGTCTGATGTTCTCTTTACATTTGCAAACAAAAGCGGTGCATGTCCTACCAAGTCTGGCATTCATTTACCAAATAACAAAGATCCATCTAGCCCAAGGTCTCATCTCTGACAGCAGCTAAAAGCAGATACGCCAGGGAGAAGGATAAGTTTTTTGTAATACTCTCCCAGTCTTCATCAACTGAAATCTGAGAGGCTTGTTGCAATTTCCCATTGCTCAACTCTGCTGCTACACTGTCTTGATGTACTAACATTTTTAGACCACTGCTGTCACCAGAATCATGATCTCCAATTTCAGAAACTATAGTACGCTACTTGAAATACTACGTGCTCCTAGTGGCAATGGCTGTAAAGTTAGCAATAAACACTAGTACAGAAACTATACATAAGACATACTGTGCTTCCATAAAAAAAGGCAGAACACCAAAGAATTTTTCCAGGAGCTTTTTTAAGTGTGCATCAGTTCCATTATCTTGATCTTACTATCAAATTACAGTGTAAAGCAATATTCTGTGTAACATGGCAAGATCTACAGAATTAATATTTGTGAGAAAAATAAAAATAAAGAGAGAATTAAATTGGAGTTTGTCCTATAGTTAGAGTCCTGAGTACCAGGACTGTGACTGTGTGCATACCCAGCACATTTACTCACCAGCTCCCAGCATGGTTCAGGAACTGTCCAGTTGAAACCTCTCCAATCCGCACCTTCTGACCCCCATGCAGCATGGTGACTGACTGAACTTCCACCTGACTTTACAACAAGGCAGCTGGTAAACAGGACCTCTCCAGTTGGGAATCATGGACAGTCCCTGAAGCTTCCCCAGCAGCTCCTGCTGTGCATAAGCCAACTCACAGGAGCTACTTGTATGCGTAAATGTATGAATAGCATTCCAGGTCAAGAATCTGACATCCCAGGACAAAATCTTGACACAGCCAAAACTTTTCCTGATTACGTACTGGTCTCCTGTATGTACGTACTACAGCCACAAAATGTTTCATACCAAGCTTAATGTAACCAAGAGAAACAGATCGTGCATAAACAGCAGAAAATATTTTGTTAAGTCTCATCTAATCCAGCTGAAGAAACCTTCATCACCATCCGGGTAATGGGTCAGTGATAAGAGTTAAGGGGTAACAGGTTTTAACTGAAAGAGGGTAGCTTTAGACTGGATGTAAGAAAGAAATTCTTCAGAGAGGCTGGTGAGGCACTGGAACAGGTTGCCCAGAGAAGCTGTGGATGCCCCATCCCTGGAAGTGTTCAAGGCCAGGCTGGATGAGGCTTTGAGAACCTGGTCTAGTGGAGGGTGTCCCTGCCCATGGCAGGGGGTTGGAAGTAGATGGTCTTTAAGGTCACTTCTAACCCAAATCATTCTGTGATTCTATGATGCAGTAAAGGACCATCAGAGCCTACTAAGATGAGCACTACCCAACGCAACAGAAACCAGTCAATTACTTTCCCTATCCACCCTTTAAACAGCTGACTGCACAACAATCAGGCAAGTTATTTGGAGACAAAGGATTACATTATCTTTTCCAAGGAAAACACTAGTCACTTCCCAACATTTGCCACCACATTAAGCCTACTTTGTCTGCATCTGGGTTGCTTCCATAATGGTTTCCAGATTAAAGTTTTTGGCATAATACTTAGAAATATTTTTTTATTCAAGTTGCACTGAGTTAAATGATGGGAAGTGATCAAAAGCCCAATTCAAGTTTCAGATTAATCCTAGAGGCATTACTCCCCTTTTACACAGACAGCAGACCAGAAAAAGCCCTAAAGACTGAGACATTTTCATGTAATTTTAAAGGAATAACACCAGATGGAAAAATAAAACACCACACACATTTTTTCTCAGATACTTAAAGCAAATTTACTGTGTCACCAATGTTCCTGCAAGTACTTAAAAATACTACCCAGCCAGGATTAGAACAGTGTTTCCCAAGTGAAGGTTGCATCTACCACTTGCATTACGAGTTCCCAGATCAGTCCAAGCATAACCAGCTTCACAACGCTGTCTTCTCAAAAAAAACCGACCAACCACAACACCCAAGTTAGCTTTTATTTTTAGTTCTTCCTATACACTCTTACGTGATTCCGACAGTATTCCTTCGATACGACCTTTATGCTGTGACTCTCCTGAACTGACAGTGATGGGTGGCAGTATCTCGCACACGCAGGTTACACCTTAGCTGGGAACTGGTGCTGATGTGCAATTCAGTCATCCCATCATAAGGTATCATTTCTGCATTTCCCCGCCCCAGTAACCTTTAAACAGCACAGTTAAGTCTCAGTTATCCAAGGCAGTAGAGGAGTCAGATAATCAAGAAAAAAACCCCACAGGGATAATACATTTATTAAGTTACAGAAAAGCATTCAACAGTATAACCAATACCAAAGAGGTCAGTGATACTGTTGACTATGAACGGAGACAAATCTCTTGACTAGTACTGACCTCAAATCAGACAGCACTGCACAGAAGTAACTCTCCTGCTCTCTGACTTAAGCTTACTCACAGAAAGGCTTTTTGGGCACTTCTACAGTTATAACACAATTAATATATGTCTTGAAAAATAAATACAAATAAGTTGACCTTAGCAGAAATTAAAGCTTGGAGAATAAACAGAAATACATACAATGGAAAGCCTTTTATTTAAAGGTCCTGTATGATGATACTTCTAATGTTACGCTGGCAATTTGTAATCATTAAAACCATTATCAATTCTCAGGACAGTTGTCTGGATGTGTAAAGGAACCTACACACATACACTCCCTTCAAAATGTAATGAAATAAAGTCTCAACCCCCATCACCTTTCTGTCATCAAGTTTCGTATTTGTTAAACTAATTTGTAACTTCATTACAATATAATAGCATTCATTCACGCTGAAGATCAAGTCAGTGAGAATAATCTGGCCATGCCAGTTCTCCAAACTCTAGAATGGTGCCAACTCCCCCAGCCATCTGCAGGATACGTTTTCTTTACACTATAGTTGTTAGCCTTCCAGTACTGAAGTCCTATTCAGAATTAAACTCGCTGGACATAAATCCAAGTTTTCCTTTCCACATCCCCAATACGATAAAAGGACCTCAAATACAGCAAAGAAAACTTCTGACGAGTGATATACACTATATTAAATGCTTCTAAGAGTGTAATACTTATATTAAACGTCTCCTTTCACGTTCTGTTTTTAAACACTCCAACTGAACAGAGTAACAGTAATTTTTTTTCTGACCAATGTAAATATATATAGTGGAGCAAGCTCTAATATTCTTTAAAAATATAAGTGCTAAAAAACTGTTCTGCATAGTACTCATTAATGGTGCCTAGGCGCTGTAAACATAAATTACAATCTCATTAGGACTGGCAGTGTACAGACTGACAGTCACAGACTCAAAGAGCACAGAAATTTGCAAGACAATTTTATATGAAAACTCAGAAGTCATTATACAGCAAACAAAGGTTTTAGGATACTTACTTCAAAGTCTGACTGTTTAATTATATTTAAGGATGTAAGCCTTCTTAAAAGGAACCTTTAAGTTTTGTTTTACAGTTCTGTGCCTACTATTACACAATTGCACTCAAAGCAAGATTTACATACTAATTACTTGCCTGTGCCTGAATAGCAGGTATTTAAAAATCTATCCTAGGATGGTAGAAACAGCAGTGACGGGATAAAAACAAGTAGTGAGCTAAAAAAAAGTTGCTCTTCTGGGTCCTACTTAGAGACTTGCAAGCGTTTCATTCTGGACTCTGTGCAAGTCTTTGTCTGAGGATTAGTATTCAGACATTGAATTACATTACCAAAGTTGAGTTACATTGTGTTCTATCAGAAGATTGATGGGTTGTTCTTTCCAGTAATAGTTACTGTTAAAAATTATCAATAGTTCTATAGGTAGAGCTATAAGTACATTAGATAGGTAATATCTGGTGTTGAATGGCAATAGATTTAAAAGTCACTGGCACAGGTTGCCCAGAGAAGCTGTGGGTGCCCCATCCCTGGAAGTGTTCAAGGCCAGGCTGGATGAGCCTTTGAGCAACCTGGTCTAGTGGAGGGTGTCCCTGCCCATGGCAGGGGGGTTGGAACTAGATGATCTTTAAGGTCCCTTCCAACCCAAACCATTCTGTGATTCTATGATTCTACATAAACAGTTTTAAATTCTGAGTCATATTTCAAGGCAATGCCAACATAATATCAATTTAGTTCTTTATTGTTAATTAAAAAGCTAAATTAATATTGAAACTAGATTAAAAGTAATCTAATCAAATAATTCATTATGAAATGCAAATTTATAATTCCACTAATCTGAATTCTATTTTTGAAAAATATCAAATATCAGAGAAGTGCTTTAGCTCACCATAGTGAATTATAGATTATTTTCCACAACCACAGATAAAACCTCTCATAAATGAAAGCAAGCATTCAACTATTTTTATAGACACGCGCTCAGAAACAAATGTCTCACTTCATCCTTTACCGTCCAAGAGAAGTCAGGCACACAACTTTAGGGATCAGCATTATTCTGCATTTTCAGAGAAACATGTGCTTCTACTAACTTACGCTAACTTGCAATTCTGTCACTATATATTTACTGGTGTGTAGAATAAACTGGAGCCTAGATCAAGACACCTTCCGTGAAAAGTCGTTTTTCCACTTGTGCGCAGCAAGACAAGCAACAGACGAGCAGTCTTTATGAGAAGAATCTTACAATTCTGTACTATTTTTTTAAACCTAATTCTTTGCCAATTCAGACCACACTTCATAGTTATGAGCATCTTTCACTAAAATGATAGCTTGAGGGTTTTAGTAAACAAACAAACAGATAGCTCTATTCTGTTAGCAGTTATTTGTATGTAATTAAATAGAACTCTGCGCTGTCTCCCCTCACTTTGTTACCTTACCCACTTTTTTCTGGTTTCAGCCCTTTCTTACTCTTTTCCATTCCAATTAAATACACCTTTTTATTACAGTCTAACCCGGAAGCTAAATATTACTTTGCAATTTGAATCTTCCCATCGAAAATAAAAATACTGATATCTGTTTACTTCAGCTTGCTGTGTGAAATCTCTTCATCATAAGTATGGTTAGTAACTGTAGGTGTTTCTTTCAATTTAATCTCAATTAAACTAAGCAGGGGGGTGAAACTCAGAAATCCTTGACTCTTTCAGGACAGCTTTACCTCAGAAGAGAAAAGAAACACACATAAGCGTCTCTATAACATAATGAACATAAAGGCTAATCTTTCTAACAGTGCTAACTTTTCTATTAGCCCTGGCACCCATTTAACTTCCAACAGATTACAGCTATTGTACATGTTCTCAGCAACAGTGCTTCTGTCAGCGCATTTAAGGGACGGAACTCAGCCCTTGTATAGAGTTGTCAAGTCCCATAACTTTAACTGACTTTTTTTTTACCCCCAAAAAACCCAGATGCAAAAAATCAACCTATTAAGAGCAACTCAGGTTTATTTGTAGAAGTTTCTAGGTTTCTAGACAGAGGGGAAAAAAAAAAACCACCACAAAACATGAAGCTAGGACACACAGGCAAGTGAACTATGAAGATACATCTTAATAAACCATTAATTCCTATGATACTCTTGAGCATTTGATGCTGTCAATTCCTCTAGTCCATTTCCCTGGATGCAATGAGAAACCTTCCCCCATATTTCAACACCAAGGGGGTAAAGTAGAACCTAAGACTTTAGAAGCAACTCTCAGAAATTCCTCCAGATAAAGTTTTGAGAATGACATTTGGAAATCATCTTACAAAGGACCCCTTCAGAAATCCTGCTGTTAAGGGAACTGTGTCTGTTGGAAATGACAGTGGGGAAGGTGGAAATCTGGGGCAGCATTTAAGGCTATTTCGATGATGCTTCACTCCAGCACAACTGGTAGAATTGAGACCTCCAGAGAACTACCAAAGCTCTTAAGACTTGCCTCTGAAGAATACTGCGACTTTGAAACAATGGGATAAAGACTTTGAATTATTTTCTCTAAAACCTAGACAGTTTTTGTAAGAAAAGCAAAGACACTACCACTGTAACTTGAGATGCTGCATGAGCAGTAAAAGCCAACACATGACATGCCTTAATTAAGCACCTACATGCCCAGCAAGAAAGCTAAATAAAACTTATTGAACATCATCTTTCAATAAAAACTACAGAACAGCATTCTTAAACCAGGCTACATTAATCAAGCTTTTAATTTTAGACCTGTAATGTTAAATGTTTTCCATGATACTCTGAAGAGCAAAACTACATGATTTAAAAGACATAAGTGTTAATAATAAGAGGGAAAATAAGAATATGCAAATGCTGAGTGATCTTTGTGAAAACATGAACTTAATTCTGTCTGAATTAATTAGAAAATGAAAAATAGACTCCTTTCTCAATAGTTTCTGTCTTGTAGTTAAAGAATAATTTAAGATGGACATGGTTGTGCCAAAAATTACTGGACTCTATATAAAGGTAAGTAGGTTAACTCATTATTTACAAGTCAAACCACATGATCTGATGAACTGCTTTGACTTCCACTGTAGGAATAGAAAACTACAGGAGAGTTCTAAGCAAATGCATTTACTTTCATCTTACACTGACAAAACATAGTACTATTTAATACTATAATATTAGAGATGCGTTAATGCATCTATACCGTGTTATTGTTATTCATGGAGTCCTCTCACTGTATTTTTACAAGCATGGATAGTCTAAGGATTTCAGTTAATGACAATTAACATTAAACAATGTGTCTGCCCTCTGGTGGTCACACTCACCTCTGTATGTTCCCATATGTGTATCTTTCTAAAGTTAAAAATGCACTTTATACAACTACCGCCAACAAGGTTTAACAGATAATTTAACTTTTAGTCTCCCTGGGCTGGCTTGCTTTCCAGATATCTAATTGCTTATCTTTCAACTTAATCATGGAGAAATAGTCCACGCCTAACTTCAGGTGTTCCTCCTTTTGTCCGTACTCAGAGTCAAGTTTAGATACCAATTTTTAAAGCACCCAAACTACAGAAAAGCAGAAAACTTACAAAAATTACCAAAAATAACACCTGAAGTTTCAACTTATACTGAGAATATATTTGGTATTGTCTGGGAAAAGATGTTACACCTTGTAAAATGTTGAAATGCTGGCTACCAGACTCCAAAGCCCACAAATACATTAAATGCTTCTGGGGAAAAATATGGATATTTAAAAGACTATTTGCCCAGTAGAGGCGTCCAATTTGTACTGTTTAGAAACTTCTATGACTTTGCACATCATGCAAGATTGCTATGGTCAAAAACGTTCAATTAGGAAAGATGAGGTTCAGTTACTAGCACTGCTCCTCTGACAGCCAGGTGAGTTCATATGACAGGGGAGCAGTCACACAGCTTTCTTACTTATTTTGCATTATATATCCAGGAAAAAGTGAGAGAAAACTGTTTCCCAGCTCTAACTCTTCATCACCAGAGAAGCAGCAGGTAGAATCCTCTCTCCCTCATTATGTGACACTTTTAAAGACACTAGATGATGTAACAACCACACAGAAACTTCAGGAGGATTCAAAATACACTTGAGCTGGAGAACATCGACATCAGAACTGTTGGTTGGTTTAGATGTCTAACCACAGCCCAGCTCATGAGTAGACAAAAGCAAGCCAAACAATACCTGAGATACATACAGCTCCAGCATGAAGGGTGGGTTCCTTCACACCCCCACAGATGTCCCCAACACCCTTGTAGTATTACCTGAATGGGGTGACATAGTACTTGTCTGTCCCTATGTCCTAATCAAACCTATGCCTAGGGAAGAATAAGGACACCTGCAACACAAAGAAGAGCGCAGAAGGCTGGATTCTCTGTAACAGCCCCAAGAACATTACATGTCCCCTTCCACCTTCATTGCCAAGATATTCCCTCTCTTTGGGTGTCTCTGAACTTCACTATAAATGAATAATAAATAAGTATGGTGGTAAATGGAAGTAGGAACATTTTACATCTGGTGAAAAGACCGTATCCTGTCCAACACCTCCAGTGACAAGGACTCCTCTCTTCAGTGTAGCAATGATCAAGTCTAAGTAAGTCATGAAATACTTGCCCCACACTCCAGGGAAAGCAACAACTTCCTCAAAACAAGACTGCAACACATCAGGATGCCAACTCCTGCTTCTAGTGTTACTAAGAACTCAAGTCAAGATTTGGAAAATGGGTTGCCATTATGTCCTAAACTGATTTAACAGGAGCAGCACTAATCACATCGAACCATCAAATTGCTCATAACTGAAAATACTGCCCATCCATGGAGAACACAAACTTCTCCCAGCAGCCAAACTCAGAACACAAAACTTACTGCTCCAAGACTCAAGAATGACCAGAGCCCTCAATTTATCCAACATTACATGCAAAAACTACACTTTTCTCTTTTAATGGAAAGCTCCCCCATTGTAAACTTACTCAAGTCCCATAAAATTTTGAAAGAATGGGAAAGGAAAAGGAATATATATCCCTTTTCTGAGCTTCAGTAAGAAACACCTAGTCAGAACATATTAAAAAACAGTAAAGTAGCTAGCACAGTCTATTAACATCCCATTTTGCTCAAAGCAAGAATCAGATTTTGATTGTATGTGGCCATGTAACAATTGCAACATTACCAAATTCAACTGAGCTGCCAACAACAAAAAAACCCCTTCCATTTTCAAGAAAAGAGCAGCAACTCTAGGGGGTTAAGCTTCCTATTGCATATTTAGCTTGCCCAAACACCACAGCATTGGTCTAGAGGTGGAGGGGGCTTGGTGGAGGGACTCACAGGTTCCAGCTTAGCCGAAATGGCAGTAACCAAGTCACTAAACCTGTTTATCCCACCCAGAGAATAGCCATGGCCAAGCTTACACCTTCCTGATACCACCTGAAAATTGTAATGAGGAAGGCACATCAAGCACCTCCCGCATTTTGATTTTCCTGGAGATGTAAAGAGCAGCAGTTCCTCTAAACACTGGAGAAGTAGTGAAGAGGACTGTCTATCCTGTTACAAAGGGTAACTTGTGGCGTACAAGCCTACAGGCAAAGAACACTGAATTCTTAAATACCCTTAAAAGGGTATTTAAGTATATCCTAAATGATAGGAAATATGCCATGAAGATAATGACTATGTACTGTTTTCCTTCCAACTGCTTGATGTGATAATTCTTAGGAAAGAAAAAAACCAACCAACCTACCCTTCACCAGTAGTAAGACAAATTCTTATTTTTCTTCTTCTGCTTTCCTTCAAGTAACTCACTTCCCTGCTTTTGACATGCTCTTCAGAATTCTTCTCTCCCTCAGGACTGGTTGCACTTCCCACCTCACACCGAGGAACTAACCCCTGCTTCATCCCACATGCTTTTTTTTTTTTTCCTACATGAGCTGTATGCACTCCCTCTCAATCTACCCTACTCTGAGCTCTCAAGACTGCTGCCTTTTCTCTTCAAGATTCCGAGTGAATCTTATTCCCAACTCCCTCACTTCTTTCTAACGCAGAGGTCAAGAATACATTTTGTTCTTCATCCTTCTCCTTACACTGTAGTCCTCCTCCTACAGTAGTGTATGGGTGTATGGATCTCTCCACCCCACCCCGCCCCCAATTCATTATGTTCAGCCACTTTCTTTGAACTGTATTTCTACTACCCTGCCCACACTACAACATTCAGCAGGAAGACTTCCCTTGGCCAGTGCCTATGCACTGCTCCGGTAACGCCATGGTATTATTCTCCACCAGCAGAACTGTGTGCCAACTCCAAATCTTGTACACCAGCTGGCTTTTGCACTAATGGATTACATACAATGCCTTTGCATACACACCGACACGCAGAGAGCACTACAGTGTTGTGACACTGTAAAGGCAACTCCCTTACATGAACCCCCCCCCCAGGATCAAGTTGGACAAACGCAGCAACACTGAAAATATGGGGAAAAGGATGTTAGAAGTGAGAGGCACAGTTCAGAAAGACAAAGACAAGCTGTACTCATGTACACGCAGTCAGCTCCTCGCTTAGGTAACAGTCTAAAGAAAAATGGTATGTTAATATTTTGGGTGGCTGTCCGGAAAAGCCTGATTAGTGGCCAAAGACTAACTCACACACCAGGAATTTATGGATCAACTTCTGTTTTCCTCCAACAAGCTGTTAAACAGTAACAATTACATACTTTAAACCAGAGGAAGTTAAAAGGTCATATATACCTAACAGTGCAGGCAAAGTATCAGGACAACTGTATTCCCGCTGGGATGCATCCAAATTCAGCAATCTTACATGACTGCTTACAGAATTTAGAGAGACTACATTTGTACTGACTGTCTGATTTAACTGACAATTTAGACAGCTACTTCCTTTCTAATGTGGCTGTTTTTTAAAGTTATCACGTCCTCATAAGTTGAACTGGCCTTTTTTCCTCCTCTCTTGGCTATTTTTGTGCATCTGAGATGCTCTGCATGAAATGATGCTTTTTATATAAAAGTTTGGTTGCTTAAAGCAGAAAGAGGGTACTGTGAGCTCTTACAGAAACATTTTATAATTCAAGCTGTTATGCTTCCATGCTAAAAAGTTAACAAGGGGAAAGCTGTAATCACATTATGAATCGAGCCATTTCAAAACCAAAACAGTGTAAGAAAACAGCGTATTCACAAAACGAATACTAAGATACATCTATCTCGATTCATACAGCAAAACAAAAAAAATTGAAAGCTTCTCACAACAGTTAATAGAGGATCCAGATGAGCATTTCTGTGTTTATTCAACGTTTACTAGAAGGGAGAAGCTAAAGAGCAATCCAGAGGAATATTTGCAATGCAATTAGGCTAAACAAGTAAATCTGAAAGTATGCCAGCTGCAGGGGCCTGCCCCTAATTCACACAATCAAATGTCTAGTGTGTCGCGCAGTGTCTAGCATCAGTACCTCCAGTATCAGAAGTCTCATCAGACGTGTACTTGTTTACTGAGCATCCTAATCGGGGTCTGAACACATACCTAGCTGTACCTTCTAGCAGTCTATGTGCCAGTCCATCACCATCTGTCAGTTAAAGCTTGCACAGATAGAAAAAAATCAATTCAAACAAATGCGTTGGGCCCTCAAACTAAGCTATCATTCACATTTCAATATAAGACTTGAATTCCTTTTCAGTGTTCTTCAACTTTGACCCAGCTCTACCCCCTCCTTCACTGAAAAGGGCAAAGACAACAGCCCAGCAAGTGGGACAGGCAAAACAGACCTCCTTTGTTCACTTTTTCCCTTTCAGTTTTCTATGGAGGTAAATAACTGAAAGCTCAGCCAGTCTCCAGTAACTCAGAAGAAAGCAATACAACTAGCTTGCAACTACCCTTTCCTGGTTAACAAACAGTAGGACAAAACTTACGGTGCATCGTGTTAATCTTATTATTGGAGATTAACCGTTTACAAATTCCCTCAATATTATACTCACAAGATGACATTTCTAAGTTACAATACCTCTAACAGTAAACTGAATAGGCAATACACACACCAATTTAAAATGCAACAAATCATCACTGCGGAGAGAGTATAACTGAATTTTTTGAATACTATCAGCCCACTCAGGAAGGCAAAAGCAAATTCATTGCATATTGCCCAGCAGACAACCTCCTACATTATTCCCTCAGCTTACATTACTGAGATGTACTTTCTCTGTGTGGCTTCCCATTTTACCAACACTGTTCATAAACCACAACAGAATGAACATAACCGGTGAAAACTGAATAGCACAGTTTTACTATACTACTCCAATATAATGGAAGGTGAGTAATCACAATTCGAGGTGATTTGGGACAACTGAATAAAACTAGACTAACAGCAATTCCACAGCTGCAGGCAAAACAGATGTAATTTTTAGGCTGATTGAGCTATCTGAGCTGTGCAATAATCTCTTCACAAAAAGGTAAACCCTTAGAGTATTCAATATGTTTTATGTCCAGATATCACGGAGAGTCATTTCCCTACAGCAGGAAGAATGGGGAGACTGGCAGTTCCTTTTCCTGGCTTTAAATCGGAATCCTGAAACCAATAAAATGTGTCAGAGCGACATCTCATTAACCTCAGAAAACTCTTATTTGGTTACTAAAGCTCCTGCTATCACCTTCTTGAGCACCAAAGAGAAACTCCACTCTACAAGCTAACTGGAAGTACCAGTAATTATCCACTGGATTTGTTATTTCATGTCACTTCCCGAAAAGAAAGCCCATTTTAAAAAGCTGAAAACCCTTCTTCTCAAACAAGCTGTGGCATAGGTGATAAATGTTACCCTTCCTGCAAGAAGGTAAGAAATGATAACTAAGGTTCAGATTCCAGTGATCTCGTTCATCTTGGACATTATTACTTCTGAGTATTTTTACTGTGGCCAGTAAGACTAATTACAGAACGAAGATACCAATACGAGCATGATTAATCGTGGATTTATTCTGTGAGCTGTGAAGAGGGTTTTAGCTCCATCATTAACACCAGCTGGTACACACTACCCCGACACACAGCGTAGTGACACAGCTGCACAGCTTTCCTTTAGCTGCATCGCCTTTGCACAATCCAGAATGTGAATTCATTCAATGGGTCCTGAGTTGCGACAACATCAGGCAGCTTTCTGGTTTTGCTTCTTCACATTCAACAGTCTCGGAAAACAACACTCTCTCAATTCTGCATTGATGCAGTCTGACAGCTAATTTTAGACACCCAAGAGAATTTCACAGTACTTGGAAATTCAAGTAAGCCACTTTCAGACTTCGGTATCAAACTCTTTGGTACCTCTGGCCACTTGCTTTGCAATTTCTACTCAAAACTAAGGACAGCCATCTACTAAACAAACGTGTGAGGTGTATTCATAGAAACGGGAATATCAAACAGATCAGACTAATATCAAAAATACGCTGCACCTGCGTCAGTTTTGTGACTTCTCGGTTCTTTGAGCTAGCATGTCCTTCTCTTTCCAGGCGATATCCTTTGCCAAAGGATAGCAGCAAGATTCATCTCTTGGCATATACACTACTCTCTTATTCAAAATGAAGTCCAGATGCTTTACGATGTTGTACAGTGACGCGTTCTACGCATAGCCCTGTATAATTACTATTCATAAATTATCACACTGATTAGCTTAAATTAGGTAAGAAGTTGAAATGATTAATCGTGCACCTGTTAGGTGCAATGAAGTTTTCAGGTTTCATCTACCTTTTCCTTACTAGGTTTAATTAAGCATCAAAATGTATTTTGATGCACGATTCTTGATAAAGATACTTCTTGATACTCAGAAACAGAGAAGGAAATTCTCAAAGACAGGGAACATCAGGGGAAAAAAACGAAACCCAGGTGGCTAATACGGGCTTCTTGACTCAGTAGGAGGTTGTTTTGCATAAACCCTGAGAAGCTGGACCTCTGCGGATACAAGAGCATCTTTACCACGATCTATAGGTCCTACTGGAGAGTTACACATCCCGTTTTCCATTGTTTTATCTAACCATACAGACCGCTCAGAAATAGCATTCCGGTTTAGGTTTTTTTTTTTTAACGCGGAAAAGCCGGCACTTCAGCACAGACAGCTCCTTCCCCCGCACACGCCTGGGCCCTTGGCCCCCGGGGGCTAGCCAGCGCACGAAATGGCGACCTACCCGCCCGATGGATGTGGGCGCGTCGCGGTCGCGGAGCGTCTCCGCCCGGCCCGGCCGGGCCGGGCGGAGACGCTCCGCGACCGCGACGCGCTGAAACCGAACCGCCCGCCCCCGGGATATCTCCCCCGGTACCTCCTCACAGCCGGCGTCTCTCGCACAAGGTCTCCGCGCCCCGACCACCTGCGCCGCGCCCCGTTCGCCCGTTCCCACCGAGCGGGCTGCCGGTGCGGCACCTCCCTGTAACGGGGACGCTCGGGCCGGTACTCACGGGAAGCTACAGCCCCTCAGCCGGGGGAAAACGGGTCGAGGGGGAGACCGGCGGCCGCGCTCCTCCTCCTGCCCGCTCGGCGAGAAGAGCCTAAGCAGGCGCGCTCCCGTGCCTATCACCTCCCCGGCGCCTCCGCCGTACCGCGGGGCGCGCTCCCGCGGAGAGAGGGCGGGGGGGAGCGGGGCGGGGAAGGCGCGCGTCTGCGCGAGCTGCGCCGGGGCGGATCCCTCGCACCTGAGGCGGCGGCGTCCATCTTGGGCATCGCCCCGCGGCACCGCCGGGCGAAGGGGGCGAGCCCCGGCCGCTTCCACTTAGGGACCCCTCACCCTTCTTCCCTTCCTCCGCCACCTGGGTGATAAGCCTAAACCAGTCACCGTGTTCCGCCAGGTCTCGGGTCTCCTCAGCCCCTCGCCCCTTCTGGGGCAGCTGGAAGATAACCCACCCGGGCCCCAGCAGCCGCCTCCTCAACCCCCGTGTCAGGCAATGGCGGGCCGCTCTCCCGCCCTCCCCCGGCCGGGGAAAGCCGGACGCTCCTCAGGGCACCCCAGCGCTCCCCTCAGCGGTACGGGCCCTGGCAAAGGCGGCGTTTTAAATAGACGCGTTATTTTAGCCCGGCGGTGCCCCTCGATATAGATGGTTCCAGCTACTTCCCAAACTGGAGACAAGGCTATTACTTTACACTCAAGAATAGGCCTGTCGAACTCGGCAGCGCTGCTCGCTTGTGTGTAGTTAAACACGTGTGTTTGCAGGGTCAGAGACAATAATTTCGGCCGCAGTGGGTACAACAGTGAATTAAACTGACTTGGGACAGACAGAGGGTCACGTTGCCGGCTTCTTCTGGGGGGGTGGTGGAATCCTGCATGGCATGCTGGTCGTCCAGGGGACTGCCGCAAATAGTGGAGCCAGCGGCCTGCCCACAGCCCATACCAGTGCGTTTCTTCAATTGAATTAGGTTAAATTTCCAGTTCACGAGTTCAGGAAGTCGGACGCTTGGCTGTGACCGCTGAAAGAGAAGGTCTGGATGAGGCCGTTTGAGGGGTCCCTGATGAGGGTTGTTTCAAATAAACCTTTCTGCTGAACACTCCTCTTCGTCGAGGAGCGCCCACAGTGCTCGCCTTCCCTTCCACATCTTGCCCAATGTCAGAAAGCATTTTAATATCATTTTGAGACTTTATGGGCTATGCTTGATGCTGCTCAACGTTAATCCAAGTCTACGCTTAACGTGTAGTCAATGTGATTATCTGCCACTGCTGAACTTGCTTTTGGATCAGCCATTTTAGGAATAGCCTTTTGGGCATTGCAAGGTGGCAACTTTTACAGTAGTTAGCTCTTTTATATCCATTTCTGGAAGCAGCTCTCAAGGTGAACTCCCCGGTGATAACTTAATAGTCCAAAACGCAATGCCCAAGATAATCAGAAAGCCCTTACTCTGCATCCCTGCAGAAACCCTATTATGACCCTGGCGAGTTAAATCTCAGCAGCTGACCTCCTGAAAAGCAACACTTGATGAATAACAGATTCTATAAATGATATAGCCCATGCATATAAATATCCAAGGGTTAAACAATAAGTCAGACACTACTGCTTCAGACTTTGAAGATATTCAAGCTCCCCTCAATCTGAGGCCAGGATATTATTGTTTGAGACCTGAATATGCAAACATGATTAGATGGATGCGAATAAAATCCTTGTTATAAAGAGAGGGAAGTAAGTGCTTGAATTTATTGTGTGCCCTTAAATGTTTTTTAAACTTCTGTTTGTTTGCTTACATTTTTTTCTTGCTATACAGCTCCCATGTTCCCAACTGCTTAATCTTAAATACAAAACCACTACAGTCTAGGTAAACATTCGGCAGTGTGTAAACAGGGGGCCTAAAATGTTAGGACATTGCCTGACTTTGCTTCCAAGATACTGTGTTCCATAAGGAGAATATGTAGCCACTCCTGGCTCTGAGAAAATGTGGGTATAAAACGCTGCGAGAAACATGGTTTCTCAGACAGCTATCTCTTTGCATCCTTGCCAGATTCCCAGGGAAACGTGGCGAGCCAAACCTCCAGGAGGTGGACTGAAACACTTGAGCCCACTTCAGGGGAAAGACCTAAGTTGAAAGTTTAACTTTCTTAAAATGCAGGAGCAAAGATCTGGTTAGGATTTGGATGGCAAATGTAGAATATTTTATGAGCACAAACCAATGGGCTGTGGCAAACCACTTGGTGCAAGTTAGACCACAGAAACCGAATCAATGAAGAGATTTTACTGTTGCAGGTAGGGTGTAATAAACAACTGTGTACTGATGCATGACGAGGCTGAACTGCTGCAGCTGATATGATTACACCCTTACGATTCCCCAAAGAATTCCAACTATAAATTTTGTTTTATGTCACTGAGATGAACAAGTACACACATTCAACAGCACAAAGCAGAACTTTCCAAATGGTGGCATAAATATAATAATCAGTAAACAAGTAAATTCAGAGGTTTATACAGCCTATTACAGAGCTAGGAGCTACTTCTGCTGGTGATGGCACCCACTGTTGTGGACGAGTGCCATCCATACTGGCAGGAGGATGGTGGCACCAAGCAAAAGGAAACAGGTGGGCTTGTTGGCATAAACGTCAGTCGTTATGATAAGCAGAAGTTGTGTGGCTGAAGGAATACTAGCTTTCAGACTTCTCTGCTGCCTTGCTTGTTTTCTGTGGTCCTGCTGCTTTTTGTAGCATTTCTCCTCACTTTGCCTGCTGCAGTTATATCCACGGATGGGCAGTTCCAAACGTGGTGGTTCATGTTGCTTTAATATTGACCTTGATTCACTTAGCTATCTACCACCTTCTATATTAACCTGAAAGGGGTTTTTTGTAGTCTTGGTTTAGGGAAGCATTGGTCACATATACGACTCATTTAATCGATAAACAAAACTGATACACATACACACGATCGCAGTATTGTGACACGGGAAAAACTATGAAAAACTTGTCTGTGATGGGTATGAGTCATGATCTGGACATCTGCAAAGTGTTTTTAGGAAGAAGTTACCAAATGAAATATTCAGAGGGCTGATACATTGAAAGAGGCTAGTGTTAGCTGAAAAGAATTCTTTGACATTTTCTTCCTAAACCAGACGTTTTTAACGGATATGGAAAGAGATCTTGGGTCGTTCATCTCACCTAACTTTAGATGTCTTCTGTGTGAACGTCTGCATCTGAGCTAGTCACTCCACTGAGTATAAAGGGAACCAGGAATAGGCACTTTCAGTGTATGATTCATCGAACCTATTTTAGATGTCTACATTAGAATAAACTGAGTTGCATCCTAGAAATGCCTGTTTCTCTCCATTGACTGTAACAGGACCAGCGGGTGTCTCGTTGAGCTGTAAATGTCTACATTGTAAGCGCCTGCATTTACTCAGCTGAATGCCACCCATGTGAATCTAACATCAGTTGTCCCACTGGTTTTGAGGTCTTACAGTGGTGAATGGAGCACGGTGTAGCATGCAGGGTACCTTGCACTGAGTAAATTGGTGAGGAATACCCCACTGAATATACTGAAAGTCAATAAAATGTAGGCTAATCGTATTCAGTAGATTATGGGGCCTACCCAATCAAAAACTGAACAACTTTTGTGATTAAGTTAAATGTAATTTATTTAAGGGCATTTCAGATTTCCTCTGGAGGATCTTCTGACACCGTTAGAGTAAAGTAAGCACGCTTACAGCTGGACTAATACTTTCAGAAGGTAGTGTTTATTTACTGTAGCAGCATAAAACGTGACTATTTCTGAGCAGCAGACAGACCAAAGGCAAGATCAGAAGCGCAAGTGATAACGTCTAATGTTAAAAGCTGCACTGCTTGGTGCACAGTAACGAAATCAGCCTTCACAGAGAAGCAGGCAGGGGATGTGTTTTGATGTCAAATATGTGGAGAACTAGGCTAGCCTGAGAAGTGTCCTGATGTGCTGTCAAGAATTGAAAAATAATACTTAATTTAAGGCTTCAGAACTATTTTCTCAAAAGACAATTTGTGGCTGCAGTTAGGTACTGCCGTGCCTGATACAGAAGCTACCACCTAGCCTTCCCTTTCAAAAATCAGAGTTCTACGAAGGCTAGCAGGCTAAGCAAAGAGCCAGTGACGGCCACATGGAAATGCTGTGGTTTTAATCTTGCCTTTTTAGGACTTTTGATATTCCAAGCTACTGGGAGACACTGCCAGAGATTCACAGGGCTGAAACTTCCCTCAGGAATTAGATTCTTGAATGCAAAAGGAAGGAGAGGATCGTGTTCTTCGAGGAGCAGATGGAGAGGAGGAGTTGACAGTGCTATCACCTGTCCCATCTTCCATTAGCTTGAGTGTGAGAGTGCTGAGGAAGGAAGTAAAAGGTCTGGGTTTGGTTGTTTCCTTTTCTTAATGAACTTTAACTTCTCAGGGCACAAACCTTACAACAGCATCTAGGAGAACCTGAGGATGAAGTTAGTTTTCAATGCACCCTATTGATGCTCTTCCACCTTGTCCAGGTTAGTTAAACAGAGAAAGTAAGATGACACACATGAAATATGCAGAAACTCTGTAATTTATATAGTTGCCTATGTTCGGGGAAACGAGTTCTAACCCGACACCTGCGCACAGTTCACTTCTATGTTCACTTCTTTGTGTCTCTGAGGTTTTTTCACATTAGATTTGTAACTGGCCTCTCTTCTCCACAAGACATTGATTGTCTAAACTGATGACAGAGCGTTTTCTCTTGTGCCTATGAGTATTTAATAATCCCACACAAAGTGAAACGCCATCGGAAGGAGAGATGACAGCACCATTTTATTCTAGAATACTCCCATTTCTTAGCTGCTAGGTAGAAAAGGCTGAAAAAGGAGTTAAACATACAACCCACAACGGACAATTCTAATCACAAGAGGATATTACCATCGGCTTGGTTTAGTGTCAAGCTTGACCAATCAGATGGATGTGCTCTGAGAGTGCTTCAGAGATCGAGTTCGTCAGGTAAAAGACAGAGGTGAACTTTTCAAAACATCCACAGCTACCACTGCAGACGGCAGTACTTTTGGCCACGCTCAGAAGGTGACCTCAAGGAACATAAAGGCCCTTTGGAACTTGTCAGAAACTTGAGAGAGAAAGGATTACAGAGAAAGGATTATAGGAAGTATGTATTTAATGTGCTCTGTGGCATAGTACAGAAACGACATCTATTTCTGACAGCTGTATTCAACATGGTGAAATGGCTCGAGTCAATGGAAACTTGATACTGATTTCAACAGGACTGATGGTTTATCTGGTATATAAATAAAGGAAGGAAGTCCTTCACACACAGCAGATTAAACTGTCTGCAAACTCCAAACACGTTTTGTGTGCCTGATTAGAGTTTACATTTTTCCATTAGAAGAGATTGGCTGAGACAGTTAAAAATCTCTTACAAGCCTAATTCAGGGTTCAAGGATCCTAAAAAGTGCTCCACAAAGATCCAAAGTTGACAGAGCAGTAATCTATGAACCAGGCAGTTCATCCAAGGGACTGCTGAAATGCTGAGTTCTAAGCAGCCCCATTTTCAAAAACAGGAGCTTAAACTCAAGCTTGACCTTATGATTTAACCAGTTACATCTTTTGGCTAAACCAGAACAGTGTCTCACAGGCTAAGAGAGTTTGTCTTCAGTGGGGAGTTTTCCATTACGGAAGCGAGCTAGGAAGCATCTCCAAATTCTGGAAAATGCCTAATAACAGCTATTAGAGCTGTAACTCTTGCTTTAGTGAAACTTCATTCCAATCCACCAAATGTTCACACACTTATTTATTGTGCATATACATGATGTGAATGAACTTAATGATTCATCCACAAAAAAATAACCATATGCTAAAGTCTTTTCAGATGACAGAGAAAAAGAGCGAAGTGTGAGAGTAAGGTCTGCTCCCTTTCTCAACACATGCATATGAATTTGGATAACATGTAGTAAAGCTTAGAATGAAGGAAAGGTTTTGCCTGGGAAACTGAGAATAAGGAGAGGAAATCTTTGGTGAAAAATTACATCAATTAAGACCTTTTGAAGTTATCCTTCAGTCTTGAACTAGAAAAATGCCCAAAGGGCTTTTCTAGTCTGCTTGCTTCAGATATACCTTGTTCTCTAGCTCTGATGGATCTTCTAAGGATGAGATGAGTTTTAAATTATAAACACACTATTGCCCTAATGGCTTATGTTTGGATTTCTTGAAGCAGTTTAAGTAAGAAAGTCTTGGGATAAACTGACTGGCTCTACCGGTTTCCCAGAGGAGAGACATCAGATCATGGTCCTCATAGCATTCTGAAGAAGGCAACAGTGAGCAATCAGCTCTGGTTTTTTCTGCATAACCAAATGTATTTCCAAGATTCTCTAGCATTGGTCACCATATCAGGATAATTACGTATTTTTAAAGGGCCTGAAGACTGTAATTTCTTTCTTCACACTTCATATTTTTATTTATGTTAGTAAAAATTAATAAAGAAAAAATTATTTCTGACTTCTGAAAATGCCTAATTCCCACAGGCAAAAAACCCAGGATAGGAGGAAAAGCAATACCTGTGCAGCCCACCACCTCAGTAACAATGCATACTGTAATGTGGTGTGTGAGTATTCTCAGCTTTAACTGGCAGTGAGGTTAGTTAATGATTCATAGGGTCTGTCATAGCCCAAGAACCAAGTGGTGTTTAGAAGATGTGATTGATGATCACTGCAATAGTTAATCACTAGCCCTTTGGGAAGCCTAGAAAAGGAGCTGAGATCCCCTGGGAACGTTCTAGGTGTGATGACCTTCTACGTATGAACTGGGAACTTAAAAGAGTTCAAGAAATCAGTCTCCGATGAATCAAATACTTTGAAGGACTCTGAAAAAAGAAATTACTGAAAACATTTAATGCGAAACACAACAAATGAATTTAAACCAATGCATTCATGCATCACAAGAAATGCAGTATATACGCCTTTAACAAGAGAAAGGCTTTTTAAAATGAAAAGATGCTGAGATGTTCCGCATGCTGATATGCTGCTGGAAATAATTTTTCCCCATGCTTTTGAGATTAAACTGAGGTCCAGCAACTTTGCAAAGGTCCTGTTGCATGTGCAGGTGGGAGCCTAAATGTAAGGAATACCTTTCTTTTATCCTCTCATTCCTAATAGGAAGTTGCACTGATACGTAAGCAGCAAGCAAATCCATTTACATTTATCACTCTGTCTCTAGCAGATGAGCTTCTGCCTGCGTTTTGTACTTTGTTTGATCATTTTCAATTCATGGTAAACCGCCATAGCACTTCTCAGTAAACCAACCGAATGCTCCGCTATGTCCTCTCCTGCTTGATCTCCCCTAACCCCTGCCCTTTGCTGCACAGTCCCTGAGCTTTGTTATTTTTCCATTCTTTTCTGGCAAGAGTATATGATTTTTCTTGCACAAACTGAAGGAAAGTAACACAATTTCTGAGAATAATACTGGAAATGAGCCTTCTCTGTGTTTACACTTTCCTGGAAGAGCTAGTACCACATACGGAAACTACTGTGAAGTTTGGGTGTCTTCCATCCCTGTGCTGTGTCTCACTCAAATACAGGAAAAACCTTAGCTGATGATGTATGACCCCTGGTGTTCACGCTTGCACTGGAAGTGAGCCCTTTTCCAGTTCACATTTAAGACTGTCAGCCTTTCATTCCGTAACTACCCTTGCTCCTTCCAAAACGCTCAGGCAGGGCTCATGTTTAAAGGATAATCACTGACCTCCTTGGGTGCAGAAACCCGCTTCCCAGCTTGCTGTGGTGCTGATTGCTCCAAGAGTCCAGCAGTTTCCTTAGCTCAGGAGTTCCCTTGAATATTCTGAAAGCTTGCAGAAGCAAATTAGTGTAGTTACTAGCTGCATGCTCTCAGACCAGATGGCTGAAGGGCCAGAGCACAGACTAGACGATACTCCGTCACTGACAGTGATGCAAAGCTTTCCTGGTTTACTCAAACTGACTAATACCAACTTTATTTTCCATTAATAATAAAGCCAGAGTGGAAGCAAGCCTGAAAAGGGAAAGCATGCAGTTTTGTTGCTCCTTGGTGCTGTAAGTCCCAGCTGGTTACAGGCAGTGTGGTCCCTAGGCTGGCACTAGCCCTCACAGGTGTGGCTGGCAGACTGATGCCCACAGCTGGTGGCCGGGTGGATCAACCAACCTTAGGAGAGGTGGTGGAAATCTCTGGATCTGTGGGACTGATTCCCTGACTTTTTATTCTAATCTGCTCTCTGAAATGGAGCCAGGAGATGGCCTGTACTTACAGGGAACTTTTAACTGGCCGTGGATACAGCCAGTGTTTTCCTGTATGTGTGCACGCACCTGTTCCATATTTTCCACACTAGCATGGGTCACAGAAACAGCTGTAAGTCTGAATTCCCTCACATATTTAAATATGCTAAAGAACCATTTTATTTAGCATATTCAATGATTATTTGCATATTTGATATATGTATATCTGCAATCAATACATGGATGAAGTTGTGGCTGTTTTAGTCTGTGCCTTCAAGCCAAAGAGATTCATCTGTCATCTACATTCTGTTCAGAAACAAGGTTTATGTATTACCTTTGACACCAAGCTTTGTTTCTTCTGCTAATGTCCCTTATTTTCTGAAGTTATTTTTTGTTGCTGTGGTTAGGGAGGAGCCTTCTACCATGGCCAAAATTGACCCTTTGGCATCATCTATGATCTTCTGTTATTTTAGACATGTAATAACGATTATCTCCTTTCTCCAATCATCTGTTGCTCTGGGAAACATTTGTGCTCTGCTCAAAGGTCTAGAAGTGCAGTAACACTGACATTTTTGAGCAGGAGAAACAAGGCTATTGCTTTTTATTGCTGTAACACTTTTATCATTCTTTGTTCTATGGCATGAATTCAAGAAGTAACATGAAGAGAGCTATCTTAGGCAAGTACACTCTTGTCCAGAAATAAACAGAGAAATAGATGAGCACAAAGACTGTTCTATAAGCCACTTAACAATTGTTTATAACAGCAGCATTAGGTTTCAAAATTAGGCATGTGATCAGTAAAGACAGTACTTTAAAACACAGCATTAGGGGTACCGGGGTGACAAAGGTCAACCTGGACACGGACAAGTACACAGGGCAGACTTAAAAAGAATAAATTCTTCAGAATGTGGAACAATGACATAGAGAAAAAAAATTATATTTTCTGGGAAAAGGAAGATCTTGAAGCAGTACTCCAGTAGGAACTCATACAGCAATGCTATCATACCTTTGGTCCTTAGGAAATTAAACCTAGGCCTTGATTGTCAACAGCTATTGTTCTTCACCTTGAAAGCAAGGTGAGAATAAGGCGAGATGACTTGTCTGAGCAAACCTGGGAAATCCTAGAGATCTTTGCAGAGATGTGGAAGAGCAGATGCAGCTGGTTGCACAGCCAACTACTTGCCACCATCTACCGTGACACCTGGACTTGGTAACGATAGCGACATATGCGTAGAGATTAGAGATACACTGCTCTGACACATCTAGCTGAATAAAGGCTCAAAGGTGTAAGATACTAACATTGAGCCTTCTGTGCTCTGATCTCCTGACCTTCACAGTAGGCGGCTGCAGGCAAGAAGCTGACACCGAAATACAGATGAGCTGCAGCAGGTATTGTTTAATTCAAGCTAAATGAAGGCTGCAGTGCTATATCTCTGTAAAGCTATTTGAGCATGTCTGCATCAGATTAGAAAATCAGCTACATTCAATCATTTTCTAATCTGCTGTTTACTGTTGTGGAGAAGGGGGTTTATGAGATGCAATGTGTTTGTTTTCACAAATACAATCTGACAGGGTGACTTACCTTCTGAGGAAGCTCTTTATTCTTGTTTCTTTTTAGGTAACTAGGGAAGAAAAGCTGTCCAGGAACTGTCATGATAAACAAAGTACATACTTCTGAGCACCTAATTAGAAGTTCTGTTTGCTACTTTGTACAGGCTTTGGGTCTGCTTTGCATAGTTTTGGATTCCTTCGTTGTCTTCCCTTACCATGCCTCTGGCAGCACCCATAATGCTTTGGGGCTCTGGAGAAAGACCCAGCTGATGTCCAGGGGCCATGTTCCTCAAGGAACAAGACTCTTACACTCACGTTCAGGTCGCCTCCTCATGCCAGCACATATTCCATGCCACCTCCACGCTCCGTGCTTTTGCCCACACAGGTAGCACATCTCTGCAAAAGCGTGGCAGCACAGGCACATACTGGGGCCAGTTATGTTTCACCACCAACAACAGGAGAGTGACCTCTCACATGACAGACGACATTTGGAAAAGCAGCCTGCACGTCCCCGTGTCACCCCATGACGACAACCAGAAGTCATACAAAGTGGCTTGCAGGGTTAGCAGAGCAGCACCCATGCTTATCCTTTGGCTTCCTTCCTCACTCACCTGAAAACCTGCTCTAACACCCCTCAGCCCGACACTGAACCTAGCTTGGGAACTTTGTTGTCTCATTGTACGGTAGGTTTCTCCAGGGCAGAAGGTTGGCAAGGGAGTCTTCTTTCAAGGACCCGTCTCAGGCAGAAGGGAAAAGGCTTGGCGCCAGCTCCATGCTAAGAATAACCCTCCGCCCATTTCACAAACATCCCTGTAAGTCAGCTGGGCACTCGATACCAGGTCTGTCAGGGATGCTCTTGGTAGAAATGGTTACTAGAACAGGGCACCTACTGTCAGCTGGAGTGTGTTTGTTCTGGAGACTCCACATCTCTGAAGTGCTTTTGCAATGGGGAACTTACCATGGGGACCTTCTGCAGAGGGACCTCTTGACACTGCCAGTCTTTCCCAATGCCTTTCGGGTTTGGCAGTCTAAGCCCGGCTGGAAAGCAGACGTATTCTGGGGACCTGAGAAATAGTCGTTTTCTGTTGCTTTTAGTGGCTTTGAGCTGACTGTGGGCTACTGGACTATGGAGTGTTGTTTTCTGAGGCCTGGCTGCAAGAGCTGCTTCTTTACAAGTGGCTATTGTCAAGCAGAAAAGCAAAGGCATTGTGTCCTGGACAGCAATAATGATCTAAGTCCTCTTCCTCATTATCTCCAGAAGGGAAGTATCTGTTTCCGTGTGATTTTGTGAAGGCCTGGCTGGTCAGCGTGACTACTAATCCGAAGGGGCTACAACTCTAACGTGAAGGAAGAGAATATCCGCTGAGTAACGCGTGGCTGCCTGCGCACGGCTGCCGCAGTCTCCATGCCAGCAAGGGCCATTTGCAGAGTGACCGAGAGGCCGCGCAGCAGAAACGGCACGGAAGGAACGCCGCTTTCCAGGTGCGCCGCAGTGACAGCACCTTCCAGCCAACTCATAGCAGTTGCTGACAAAAGATGGTAGCAACCCCTCCTTTTTGATCTAACACGTGCTGGGTATGTTCAGTTCTGGAAACGAGCCTCTTTTTTACCAGTATTTAATGTGATGTGCCTGCTGTAAATGTCGGTTTGAAAAGAGATGGTGTTTACCTGAGGGGCCGCAGCGTGCCGAGCCCTGCGTAACAGATGAGAAAATCTTCCCTGTTCTCAGACAGCCTGAAGTAAACACACTCCATGGGCATAAAATACGTAGGAACAGCATCATGCTGGAAATACTGTCTCTTGTTGTTTTCTTTACTATCTCTAATATATACAACCATTTATATATATATGAACCCATGCAGCTGTCCAGAGCACACTTGCTTCCTGAAAATCTCATCTAAGCTTTCCTTACTGGTCTGTAGCTCTTCCCATGTGCAAATTATTCAAAGCTCAGTCTGCTACAGAAATATTATTGTCTTTCCTGCTGTTTTCGTACCCACATTTGTCTGAGTATTGTTCAGACCTGCTTGGTGATGGTTTTCAATCTAATATTTAGCAAGAAATAAACCAGCTAGAATGGTCACGTGCTAGAATGGAACAGTGGTCGAGTTTTGAAGCTATGATGTGCTTATGTGTTAGCAGACTCCATGAAGTAATGCTTTGAAGCCAGATTGGGTACTGCCAATGGCTTTGTCCTTGGACTCTACATTCTAAGCAGTACCTGAGATACCTGCCTTTCCTTGTAGGACAGAAATATTCCCTCCTAGACTTTTAAACCCTCAAATATTTCTGCTGTTTTTCCTCTACAGTATATGTCTTGTCATTGCATTGTTAGAGGTTTTCCATGACTGCCTGGCTTTCCTGCCCAAAAATGGGTCCAAAAGCGGTGTACAAAAGGACAGGACAGGACCACATCTCTGATTCCTGCAGAGCAGCCAGTGAGGAAGCACAGAACAGCACTTTTGCTAAAACGATGCCCAGAAGTGGACACAGACCAGGTTGATTGATTAAAAAACTGCTTCTGGGAGTTTGCTATCAAAGTTTTGAGACATTCTGGAAGACTGTTTCCTTATAATACTGTGGCGATGATTATCTCATTCAATTATAAAATAATGGCGTAAGCACAAAAAGCTGTTTCTTTTCCAGTGAACAAGGTTTGAAAAGGAAAAAAAAGCTTTTAAATGCTCATATTTTCTGCACTCACCATTGCACTTTAGCAATCTATCCTGCTTGTCTCTGTGGTTTTACACAAAAATACCGTATTACAGCTTCTTCCTGAAATGTAAAGATTTCAAAATACTAGTGTGTAGATTTTATGCTCTTGCAACGACATGGTGAAATAGCCATTGATGATATTGTTATGAGAAGCCGATAAATTAAATGAAACCACAAATAAAAAGCAAAATTGCATTGCTACTGGAGGTTAAACATGCATTACCAGGGATAGAAGTACTGGAGTGTTTCAGTACTCGTTTCATTTTTGTATTATGCTGAAGTCTGACAATTTGATTAAAGTAAGTGATAGAATTGTCCTTGTTAAGTCTCGAAAAAAAGAACAGTAAAGAAAAATTGGTTTTGTTATGTGAGTAGCTGCAAACAGCGAAGGACACCAGCAAAGGATTGCAGCAGGAGGCACGGTGGAATTACCCAGTACGTACCAGGAGCGCCCGTGCCTGCAGGTATGGCAACAAGGGGGCCGAGCAGCGAACAGGGGAGTCAGGGGGCAGCAGCCCCTTGAGTTCAGACCTGAGGTGTGGGGCAAGGCAAGAGCCTGCTCGTCTTGTTCCTACAGAGTTTGAGGGAGAGGGATTCGGCACGCTGACTTTCCTCTGTAAGCGAGTATGATTACGCTAAGACTGTACCTTACTTTTAGCACCACACTCTCCCTCAAATGGAACAGTTCTGCAAGGGCTGGAAATCCCACGCACTTTTTAGGCAACGGCGCAAAAGGAAAACAGTGGGTTGGCCTCCTTGGCTCAGGCAGTTGAGTGTAAAAGGCTGCGGGTTTATGGCACAGCTGTGCCTGGGAGCGCAGTCCCTTAGCAGAAACAGGAGCCTTGACACCGCTTCTCCTGCAGTGGATTCTGCCTGTATTCAGTGCCGCCGATTTTGAGAACGGGAGCTTCTTAATGGAAGAAGCTCTGCGCTATTTGTTGACCCAGCAGCATACAAGTGTTTTAATCTCTGATGAAAAATTAATGGTGCCGATGAGTAGTAAGCGCACGCCAGATTTTTCCTTCACCTGTCATGTGTCTTGTATTACTTCAGCCTCTGTCAGCTCCCTTTTCCAGCAGGCAAGGAAAGCAAATACATGGAATGCTCTGCTCTAAGTGATGGAACAAAGACAAGACACGCTCCTTATCTATGAGGCCTAACGAGAAGGAACGGTTGGAAGCTCCACAAGCCTACGGATACTATTGTAAGGGGTTGGTGAGTTCAGGTTAGAAGGGATTCAGCTGCCCAAGGGGACTGTAGCTGTTCTCATAGCACATTACAGAACCCCACTCCCGCCCAGTTTCTAAAACTAACACTGAATCAGGTTCTTTTGCCCTGTTAATGCTCTGTAGTGCTTCCTGTAATCTTGCCCCCAGGGCTTTAGCACCTTTTTACTTTCTGGCTCGATTTATTTCTGATCAGTTTGAGCACTTTTAATTGTACGCAAGTGTGTCCTTTAGCTTCCTGTCTTTTCCCTCCTGAAGTACTTCTGAACAGCAGCATGTTCCCTCCTTCCACCCTTTGTTTTGTCAGACGAAACAAACCAAGCTCTCTTAAATCTTCCCTTTGGCAGCACTTCTCTGCATCTGTTTTAGTCTGGGTATCCCTTTCTCTAACAGCAGCCACCAAAACGATAATTATATTCAACTGCTGCTGCCCGTGCCTTGTGCGATGGAATCGGTGTCTTCACGGCACTGCTGGAACAGACACCGACAGGAAATAGCCTAAAATCAGTGATCACGCTTAAACATTTAGAAGTTTTATTTTCTCTCATTTGGTAATGAAACTGCCTTCAATTAGGATTTCCTTCTGCATGGATAATTAGAAACTAAGAGATGACTCGGAGGCTTTTCTGACTTTGCATGTAGGGAGGTTAGTTTATGTAATAAAATTACCTTTTAATATCCTGGTCTGGACTCTTTCTTCCTGCCTTTCCAGATCAGAGCAAGGACATTACGTCAATTTTGCAATGATTTGATGTTATCGCTGTGTTGGGCCTGACTGAGATGGAGTTACTTTTCCCCACAGCAGCCCTCCTGGGGCTGTGCTTGGTGTTGGTACCCAGGAAGGTGTTGATAACACACTGGTGTTTTGGCTGCTGCTGAGCTGCTTTCGCACAACATCAAGGCTGTCTCTCCAACATCCCCCCCTCACCAGTAGGCTGCAGCTGGGCAAGATCTTGGGAGGGGACATCGCCAAGACAGCTGACCAAAACTGACCAAAGGGATATTCCATACCGTATGACATCTGGTCAGCAATAAAAGCTGAGAAAAGGAGTGGGGAGGGGACATTTGTTACTATGTTTGTCTTCTGGAGCAACCACTACACGTACTGAAGCCCTACTTCCTAGGAATTGGCTGGACATCGCCTGCTGAGGGGAAGCAGAGAATAAAGCTTTTATTTTCCTTTGCTCCCGCCTGTGGCCTTTACTGAACTGCCTTTATCTTGACCCATGAGGTTTTTCCCGTCTTACCTTCGCCCTTCCCGCTGTCCTGCTGAGGGCAGTGATAGAGCGCCTTGGTGGGCACGTGGCCTCCAACCAGGGTCAACCCCCCGCAGGCACTTCTAAACTGAAGCATGAACTTCCTGATTTGCTTCCCAGGAATAAACCTTGCACATTTCTAATGGGAACACTCACCTGGGCAGATAAACCATGGTGTCTTCTCTGACTTCACGAGTAACTTGGAATGGTTATCTACTATCTTCCTGTGATTTCTTATTCTAGATTCCAAACTCACAGTGATACCTCATTTTTTTCAGGTTTGCGCACATCTTCCCAGCCAAGGAATTCTCTGGTGCATTGATACACATCCTTATTTTTGTAGCTGTGACTGCTGACTCACTGTCAGTTTGTTAATTGGGTAACTGCACAGCATTCCCAAGGGAACTTCTTCAAAGCAGGATTCCTTTAACGTGATATTCTGCTTTAGATGTTTCTCCCATTGTTAATTTTACATTTCCGTTCTTCAGAGGCACTTTTTTTTTATTCTAGCCTATTTTATTCTCAAATCATGCTGCACTGAAATTCTACTGTTAAAAATATTCATGATCCCTCCCAGATTC